>OX326964.1:23473482-24125982 GCA_946800305.1 Medicago arabica | reverse complement strand
ACGAGGAAAAGTTGACACTACACTATTCAGAAAGACTCTGGAGAAAGACGATCTCATTGTTCAGATTTATGTTGATGATATCATTTTTGGTTCTACAAATAGTTCACTTTGCAAAGAGTTTTCCAAAGTAATGCAGGATGAGTTTGAAATGAGCATGATGGGAGAATTAAAGTTCTTTCTAGGAATTCAAATCAACCAATGCAAAGATGGAGTTTATGTTCATCAGTCCAAATACACGAAAGAGCTCCTGAAGAAGTTCAATCTTGAGGACTGCAAAGAAATGAACACTCCAATGCATCCAACCTGCACTCTGAGCAAAGAAGATCAAGGAACGAAAGTTGATCAGAAGCTGTATAGAGGTATGATTGGTTCTTTGTTATACCTAACTGCATCCAGACCAGATATTTTATTCAGTGTATGTCTGTGTGCAAGGTTTCAATTAGCTATATGTTTATCTAAGAATCCAATTATGCATTCAAGAGCAAAGCACATTGAGATTAAACATCATTTTATAAGAGACTATGTTCAAAAAGGAATTCTAGATATTCAATTCATTGATACTGATCATCAATGGGCTGATATATTTACTAAACCTTTATCTGTTGAAAGATTTGATTTTATAAAGAAAAATTTGAACATGTGTTATGTCTCTGGTTAATGTGCGCCTCTGAAAACAGAATTCAGATTCTGAAAGATACTCAAAAGCTAATTGAGAATCAGACTCTCTTTTGGAGACTCTGGTGAACATAAGCCTCTGATAGACCTTCAGACTCTGTTAAGGAATCTTAGACTCTCAGAAGCTCGTATTAGTGGAAGCATGACTGTTGAGTTCAGTAACACATGCCCCACTACGGTGACAGTTACTTTTTAGTGTCTCAGACGTGGCTTGTCTGTATTGGGTAAGAACTCAAAGGGCAATGATTTCATTACGTTTAACAAGTTACCTTCGCATTGCCCCAATACTTTTATGGCTGCATGCTCTCTGTATTTATTGATCGTGTTTGTTTGTCCCCTATTCTTTCCAAACAGTTATCAACTTTTCTCTATAAATACCTATCACACACAACTCACTTCTCTTTCACACTTTGAGATTTTCTCTGAACAATCATCTTGTTTTCAATCTCTGTAAAACTTTTTGTTCTCAAAATCAAAACCTAGAAACCTTCAAATGGCAAGTGATCTTATTCAATCTGGTGTGTTAGTCAAAACTGGTAAATCATACGTGATTAAACCCAGAACCATGAACCTCATTAAAGAAACTCTGGAAGTTCAAGTTGAATCTCCAGTAGACTTTGGCTCTCTCATTCGTCACGGAGTAGACGTCTCTTCTCATTTCTTATCACAAGGAATGATGAGTTATTTCGGTATGTTGAATGGACCAACATATCAGGAGCTGGTAAGAGATTTCTGGGTTAGGGCAGAAGTTTTCGACAAGGATGAAGCTTCCATTGAAGAAACTGCTGCAATCATGAACAACCCTAAGCTGGCTGGCAAGAATAGAGAGGAAATGGGTTTAAGACCGTACAATGGTCTTGAAATCAGGTCCGCTGTGATGGGGATTCCAATTCTTATCACTGAAGAGGTGGTTGCCAGAGCCTGCAGAGTGGTGAATGAAGGAAAATTCCAGTGGAATGTTCAAAAGAAGAGTGACTGGACAGGTATCTGCAACAAACTCTTATTTGAAGGAAGACCCTCAAATAAGTTGGTTGACATGCATCCTGAGCATAGGGTGCTTCTGAAAATCATACTGGATAGTATGCTTCAGAAAGGTGGAGGAACAGACACTCTGTCTATTGATCACAAGGTTCTTCTTTATTTTCTGATAAATAAAAAGAAGATAAATTTTCCTAGGTACGTGATGTACCACATGTGCTGGGCTATAAGGAAAAGCCAATCTGAATCCAAAAGACAAGTTCCTTTTGGAAGGCTAATTTCTGAGATTCTGTATCAAGGAGGCCTCTTGAAGGTCCTATCAGAATCTGGTGTAGTATCAGACGCTCATCTTGGAACAGTTACTGGGAGAATCATCAACGGTAAAACTCTTCAATACATGAAGATTGTCAAAAGATTCAATCCTTCTAATCAAGATATGAGGGAATCTTATATGCAATCAGACTTGATGATGGACTTCCCTCCTATTTCCAAAGAAGACAATCCTGTTGCAAGATTTGTGGTGGATTACTTCAATGAAACTGGTAGAATAATCAACTATTCAGCCATTCCTGAGACTGCTGGAGGAGGATCTCTTAAGGTTAAAGGGAAAAGGACCAAGGAAGTGATTCCAAAGGAAGAGGAAGAGAAGCAAGAGCCTCCCAAGAAGAAGATGAAATCTACAGCTCTTCCAGGAGTAACTATTGGTGCCCCTAAGACCATAGCTCCCATTGTAACACCCCGTTTTCCCAAATTCAAAATTTCTTGATTAAATCAGAGTATCGCATGAACGGAATGCTACATTTCTTAATATATCAAAAACAACGGAATAAATAATAATTTATTCTAATCAAAATCATTTAAAACTTCGCAGCGGATGAAATTCAAATTAACATAATGGTTCTGGCTCGCAGGCCTAATCAAAAATCTAACATAATTCAAAACTACTCTTATTCAAGTCAGTTCAAGGTAATACGTAAGGAATAGAAAATACATAAAAGTCCCCATCCCGTTACGTATCAGAGCACCTAAGGACACAGTGAGGGTAGCCACTCACAACAGCAACAGCAACTAAAGCGTAAATACCTGCACTTGCCCACGAGGCGGCAATTCCAACAGAAGGGGTGAGATTCACAAAACAAAACATTAAACATATAATTCAACAATCATATTTAACAACATAACTTCATTATCATAATATCACCACAACAGTCAAGTAACACCTTAATCATAAACAACGTCGTAGTCATCATCATAAATCAACGTCTTAATCAACAATCTTAGTTCGACTCGACTATGCAACTTAGACATCTTAATCATGAACAACGTCATAGTCATCATCATAAATCAACGTCTTAATCAACAATCTTAGTTCGACTCGACTATGCAACTTAGACTCAACAATGCAACTTAGACATCTTAATCATGAACAACGTCATAGTCATCATCATAAATCAACGTCTTACTCAACAATCTTAGTTCGACTCGACTATGCAACTTAGACTCAACAATGCAACTTAGACATCTTAATCATGCATGTGGTACCATATTGAGTATAAATATACTCCTAGGGCATAAGCCCTCGTCGCCATTGAGCATAAAGATACTCCTAGAGCATAAGCTCTCGTCGCTATTGAGCATAAAAATACTCCTAGGGCATAAGCCCTCGTCGCTATTGAGCAAAAGCTCCTAGGGCATAAGCCCTCGTCTCTGGATGCATATGCATGGACTCAACTTCTTAAACTTAGACCTCTCAAATAAATTCCAATAATTGGATTACAACATCGTAAATCTTATAACAATACATGCAACTTTTATTTAACAAACATAGCAACATGGCAGCAACGAATCATCACAAGCATTCACATACATCATCTCTTATAATTCAAAGAAGCATATACTAATGTATAGGTCACTATAACTAATCAACTAGCAGCTCTATAGGTCATCTTAATATTTCAGTACTTAATCTAATCCAGGGGTAATCTCATAATTACGGGACTACTCGCTATGGCGAGTGGAATCCTCGCCTCGCGAACCATCAGAGGTAACTCGCTGTGGCGAGTTGGGTTGCTCGCCTCGCGAGCTTCAGGGGTACTACTCGCTATGGCGAGTAGGGTCGCTCGCCTGGCGAGACATCACGGGTTGCTCGCTATGGCGAGTGGTTTGCTCGCCTCGCGAGCCTACTAGGGTTAACTCGCGATGGCGAGTGGGTTGCTCGCCTCGCGAGCTGGTGAAGAGCACTCGCCGTGGCGAGTCGATTGCTCGCTTAGGCGAGCTGCGACAGAACAGTTACGGGATTACGAGGGTTTTCACCCAAAACCCCAAATTTTATCCTAAACCTTCCAATTTTCGACTAATACAATGTCTAAGGGGTATTCTAAGGTCTGTAAACAGTTTCCTACGTCAACGGTACAATTTCTCATCATCTAATCATCAATTCATCACTTTTTAACCAATTCTTAGTTCTTAAATTCTCATGAACAATCCCTAAACATGTTAACTACAATCATGAATCATAAGCTTAATGAATTGAAATGCTAGGCCCACCCTTACCTGATAATAAAATCCTGAATCAAAGCTGCGTTCTTCTCTCTTGTTCTTGCCTCTTCTAGGTTTCTCCTCTTTCTCCCAAAAACTGAATTGTACGTACTGTACAATTCTAAACCTAATTTTCCTTTTTAAACCACTTCTATTCTGTTTTATCTTATTTCATTTAATCCCTCATAATTCTACCTAATTCGAAAATAGCCCCACAACCTAATATTTATTTTATTTTCAACCCTTATTCTATTAAATAATAAAATAGACCACCTAATATAATCACAACAAAACACACAAATCACTTAAATATATTCTAACTCGACAAATTAATTAAATAATTGAGATGGGCGTTACACCCATGCCTTCGTCCGTATCTTCTGCATCCAAGGAAATTAAGGAGAGGGTGAAGAAACCCAAGGATGAGAAGAAAGCGAAGAAGGATGAGAAGAAAGCTAAGAAAGATGAGAAGAAAGCCAAGAAAGGCAAGGCTGATAGATATTATGAGAAATTAGCTGAAGAGATTGCTGAATTCCTTGATACTAACTCTGATGGTGAGGAAAGTCAGATTAAGAAGAGAAAGATGAAATTGGTTCCTGTGGCTAAGGATGTAGCACAGAAGATAGGTACTTCTGTATCTATGATTGAGGATGAACATGCTGCTGGCAAGGCAATGACATCATAAGTGGTTGTTGAAGAACTTAAGGAAGAAACTGTTAAAGAAGCTGCTAAGTTGCTTGCATCAGCTCTGAAACAGAAGAGTCAGGTGGCCCCTACAGAAGCTGATTTATCAGAAGCTACTTTGTCTGATCATCATGCATCTCCTGAAGCTGGAATTGGCACCTCTGGTAATGTGGCATTTAACTCACCTTCCTCTACGAATCAAGAGTCTTCATCTGATACTGAATCAGATAACAAACCCTTGAGCCAAATTCTTCCCTCCCTCAGAAATTCATCCCCCTCACCAATCAAACCCTTATCATCATTTGACCCACTTGACCCCAAAATAGTTGAATATGTTGATTCAACTATGGACAGAGTTATTCAAGACACCATCACAGTGTCTATGAACTTACCTGCTGACCACCCTGCTCAACCATCATTTCTCAAACCGCTTTAGGCAATTCAACCTTCTGAAGAACCTGAAGTAACCATTCATTCAACTCAACCATCCCCCCTTCAAGCATATTTAATATTCACTCTTTTTTGTTCTTCTACTAACTCATGACTATCTCGCCCATTACCTTATCATGCTCATATTAAATCTGAACTAACTCGCTTACTCCATTACTCTCTATGTCTTTATTTCCTCCTATGAAGTTAGGACTAAGTCTTCTGCCCAATTTTACTCTTCTACATGGGTCTAGTGTTAACTAAACTTTTTACTTCTGTTTTTACTAAGCAATGAGTTCAGCTTGCAAAGTAAATGGTACATGAAGAGGGGTTCCCAAGAAAGAGAGGTGGGTCACTTGGACCTCTTAAATACCAAGACTTTCCTCGCCAGAATCCCTCCTATGTGACCTTTTAACAATACTACACTTTACTTTTGCCACGGGGTACCTAGAGTAGTCTTTCTCTTATTAACTTGGTTCTTCCTCAAATATTTTACTCATACTAAATGTACTAATAAATAGTGCACTTTAAACGATTCTTTCAATCTCGACAATGATACAAAATTAAGTTAAAGCTAATTTGTCTATAAGATTTATTGTCCACATATGATGTATATGCACCAACAAATAATTGCAAAATAAACAAAATATATTTTCTCAAAATATATTGGGCAAGAAATTTGCTTTGAATCAAAAAGTGGGAATATATTGTCTCCAAATATATTGAACATAAAATTTTCTTCAAATCTAAATATATTTTCTCAAAATATATTGAACATAAAATTTTCTTCAAATCTAAATATATTTTCTCAAAATATATTGAACATAAAATTTTCTTCAAAACTAAATATATTTTCTCAAAATATATTGAACGTAAAATTTTCTTCAAATCTAAATATATTTTCCCAAAATATATTGAACATAAAATTTTCTTCAAAACTAAATATATTTTCTCAAAAAGTATATTTGACAATAAATTATCTCCAAATATCAAGTAATATATATTCTCAAAATATATTCAGCAACACAACCTCGTCAAACCAAACAGTATATTTTCTCAAAATATGTTCTTCAAATCAAATAATATAATTTCTCAAATATATTCTACAATAAGATCTCTTCAAGTAGTCTTTCTCTTATTCTTGGTGGTCCTACCTCAAGTGTTTTACTCATCACTCTTTCTTCATTACATTCTAACTAAACTAAATCGCCCCAGTAAAATTAATATCAAATGATACAAATTAAGTTAAAGCTAATTTGTCTAGACTTATTGTCCACATATGATGTATATGTACCAACAAATAATTGCGAAATAAACAAAATCGATTAGAGCCTTCGACTTCGACATTCAGGTTGTAAAATATATTCTCAAAATATATTGGGCAAGAATTTTTCTTCGAATCACAGAGTGAAAATACAGTGTCTCAAAATATATTGATCAAATCAAGTAATATATATTGTCTTAAAATATATTTATCATAAAATTTCTTCAAAAGTGTAAATATTTTCTCAAAATATTTTCTAGTATCTCAAAATATTTTCTAGTAATTTGGTTTCATCTAAAATTTACTGATCATGCTCTGCCTTCCTATAATTTCTCATTTCTTTGTGCCATTGCCATTACTTGACTAATTAATTTAATTTGATGTTAATTAATTTAATTTGATGTGAGAACTAACAAGTGATAACTTCAGCCTATACAACAGTAGTTTTCAGTTTTGGCGTCTAACTTGGAACAACTAATCTAAACAATTACTTAGCACAGAGATAATGTTCTTATCTGATATTGATGTGATGAGTATTTCTCGCCGAGTCAATTGCTCACCAAACCTCGCCGCTTTCGATGAAGTCCTCGTCCGTCATCTATCTCAGTTTTTGTTTCGCTGATTAGATCGATTTTTAGCATCAGAATCTCATGAGCGATCAAAAGGATATATAAGTCAGTATTTGAATTTCAATAATGGAATTTTGCAAAAAGGCATAACACTTCTTATATCAAATACAACTTCAAAAAATATCTCCACGAGAAAACTCAATCAATTTGAAAAGTGCTTGGAAACTATAAGAGCTACCATTACCTTTTGTTATATATATCACAAAAAATCTTATTTTTAATTTATAAATATAGAAGCCGTGTGGTATTCATGGTATATGAGATTTTTCAAAGCCAACATATTAACCTAATTCATGGAAAAACATAACGCGAAGCATAATGATTACAGGAAAGATAAAGGAACTCTACCACCTGGATTTCTTCTCATGAGGATAACTATCAGAGCATGACAATAAATACAGATGCAAAAATCATGATAGGAGAACACTGGAATCTATCGTCTCATTCTCCATGTGCGCAGGTTATTAGCAACAACAAAGACTACATCAACATCCCATCAATCGGCGACCTGATAACGAGCTCTCGCCTTTGTTGGAGGGGTTAAAGAGGTGTGGCCCGGGTTAGTTTTACCGGTTCCCACAGACGGCGCCAACTGTACTTGCAAAAAGTACGAGTAGTGAATACTAGGGTTTGTGTCTGTCTATTAGGGTTTAGACTGATCATTGGATGCCTTGAGAATGCTCTCAAGGGTTGTATTTATAGCCTGCTGTGGGCTTGGGCTTCGGTGGCTTGGTCTCCAAGCCATAAGGGTATTCGAGTATTTTAGGCGGGTTCTAGATGTTTCTAGAAGCTACTTAAGGCGGCGCCCTGGAAAGGACGCGCCTTGGGCCTTAGAACTCTTCTAGAGGGCGCTAAGGCCTCCTGGGGGGGTCTACAGGCCCTTCTGGAGGTCCTTAAGACTCCTAGGAATATTATGACGGTCCAATTCTCTTGAGAAACACCTAGAAGGAGAACTACCAAAAACCGCTGCAAAATCCAAATCAACAAAAGCTACAGAATCTGTTTCTAAACCAGACTATGTACCCAAACCTACATAAATTCTCACCATAGCTTCTGTTGAACCCTCAGAAACTGTAGAGGAACCAGTCTCTGAGATTCTGGAACAAGCTTCTGATATCATACCAGAACCTGTAACAGAATGCATAGCAGAGCCTGTGTCTGAAACGGTTCTTGAACCTCTTTCTGAATCTAGAACTATTGTAACTGGTCTTGAAACCTTTCGAGCATTAAGAGCCTCTCAACCCTCAACTTCCGAACCTCACAACCTCTTTGATTCGTTAAGGATAGATGAGTTCTATGCTTCATCAAACTCTAAGCTCAAGGACATTATTGAGCAAAGGTTTGTGCCTATCCTCAATGTAAGCTATGAGGATAAGTTCTCCACTTTGTAGACTGAATTTTTGGACTTTGTCACCAAAATTCAGAAGGCTGCTGTCAAGGAACAAGCTGTTGTTATTGCCAAGCATGTGGAAGAAGTTAAGAGAGCTGAGATAGCTAAAACCAAGAAGAAAGCTCATATTCTGCGGTTGGAATATAAACCATTCTTTGATGAAGATCAATACAATCCAAGAGAAACAATGGTTTTTGATTCTTTGAGGAGGAGACTGCATAGAGTTCAAGAAGAAGCAAGACTTGAAAGAGAAGCTCATTTGAGAAGAACTGAAGCTTTGGAAGAAATTGTTAAGAAGAGCAAGAGGATCTCCAGAAATTGATGGATCACCTTGTCAAACAAAACCAACCTTAGTTTAAATTCTTTGTGTTTTGTTTTGCTTGTAACTTATTTCTGCTGTTTTCTTTTATCTTCTGAACCGTCGTTTTTAAGATTATTCAAGTTTTTTTTTAATCTTTGTGCCTCTGATAAATATTGTGCTTTGCATCTTATATGTTTTTCGCTCTGAATCTTGTTTTTCATTTTCCTTAAAATTTGTTTTTACCCTTTCCTGAAGTCATTTAATAAGGGGGAGAAACTTGTTTCTAAACCTTTTTGTTGATGAAAAAAGGGGGAGAAGGAAAGATTTGTGACTATTTGTTATTTGTTGAATCTGCAAGTTCTATGTAAAAGTTAAAGGGAAATTTGTGAAAGGTGCTTAGTTAGATTCTGAGCCCCCGTTTAAAGAATCTGTTCTCTAATTCGTCTATTATTCTGAGAATTAATTCAACTGTTTATGAAAATTGAATTTAATTAACTTGGATAGAACTTAGGAGGAGCTTACAAACCTCAACTTAAGAACTATCAGACTCAGGGGGAGTCAGAGCTTACAAACCTCAGACTCTGAGCTTACAAACCTCAGACCCCTTAAGTCAACCTGTTAATTAGATTAACAACAATTAACCTTTTAAATACTGATGTTTGTCATCATCAAAAAGGGGGAGATTGTTGGAACAAAGGTGTTCAGCAATACCACGTTTTGAGTTTTGATGATAACAAGGTATTAAAAATTGTCAATGGGATATGCTAATATTTGTTTGAGTATACAGGATATTAATCAAGATTTATATCTTAGAAAGTATTCTGTTTGAACATTTTAAGAGCAAAGATCTATAGAAGCTTGTTGCTTGTGATTCTGTATCGAAGAGAGTCTGAAGACTGTATCGAAGAGAGTCTGAAGACTGTATCGAAGAAGAGTCTGAAGATTATCAGAGTCTGAAGACTATCAGAACCTGAAGACCAAGAGAGTCTGAAGATCATCAGTGTTGGAACAAAGGTGTTCAGCAATACCACGTTTTGAGTTTTGATGATAACAAGGTATTAATAAAGTTGTCAATTGGATATTGCTAATATTTGTTTAAGTATGCAGGATATCAATTAAGATCTGTATCTTAGAAAGTATTCTGTTTGAACAATGTTAAAGAGCAATAAATCCAGAGAAGCTTGTTGCTTGTGATTCTGTATCGAAGAGAGTCTGAAGACTGTATCGAAGAGAGTCTGAAGACTGTACCGAAGAGAGTCTGAAGACTGTATCAGAGTCTGAAGACTATCAGAATCTGAGAACCAAGAGAGTCTGAAGATTATCAGAAGCATAGTGCTACAGTGAGTATGAAGCCACAAATTTGATAATCTGCTAACAGTGATCTCTACTGCATTGCTATGCACAAAGAAACTCTAATGGAGTAACGGCTAGCTTCTAAGTCAACATGAGCGTGGGAAGCACAAAGACAAAGATTGCAGGCCAGTACAGAGTACGTTGTACGAACTCTGTTTCCACTACTCCACTACCTCGTACAGTTTGGCAACTGTGTCTACCGGTATTAATCCTCAAAGGGAATGGAATTCAAATGATGCTATTGAAGGACTATTACCAAATCAAGCAACAGATCAACAGTCATTGATCAAGCTTCAGAAATCATCCTGATGCGCTGGATTACTCAACGTCTCTTTCCTACGCCTATATAAAGGATAGAAGACTTGAAGAATTGTTGGACTCTATAACTTGAAAAATTGCATTGCGCTGCTTTCGTATTCAACTGAGTCTTAACAAAAGCACATCATCAACTTAGATTCTTACAAACTGAGTATTCTAGAATTTCTAAGTTTCACAGAAAAACAGAGTCTGTCTTTTGTGTAAAACAGAGTCTGTCTTTGTTGTAATTGAAACACATTTTGATTGTTGTCAAGTGTTTCAACTGTATTCAATTTTCTGTAATTGTGTAAAAGTCTCTTGCTTTTGTGCTTGAGCAAAGGAAGTCTCTTGGCTGCGTCCTTGAGCAAGGAAGTCTCTTAGTTGTGTCTTTGAGAAAGGAAGTCTCTCGCCTGTGTGCTTGAGCAAGGAAGTCTCATACTGTGTGTTTGAGCAACTTGTAATTTGATATTACATTTTAGTGAACTCTCCTTGGAAATACAAGGGAGACAGGACTACTTCCGGTTTGTGGAAGGAACCTGTATAATTGCTTGTGTTCTCTCTTCTCTCTTTATCTCTTGATTATTCCGCTGCAATCAGAACCTAATCTCCTATCAGACTCTGATCTCATTCAGACTCTGAGTTTAAAGGAATTAGATTCTCACTCTTCAAGAGTTGCGAAAAGAAAACACAATTCAACCCCCCCTTCTTGTGTTTTTCTCACCTTCAGTTGGTATCAGAGCTCCGGCTCTGTTGTCATAGCACTTAACCGTGTAACAGAAAAGATCCAGAGAAAAACATGTCTTCCAGTGAACAGTCTTCTTCTAATGCTGCTGCTGGTGCTGCTATTCCATATGACTATGGATCCAATAACAGCAGTAGAAAGGCTGATTATGGAAAAATTCCTAAGTTCAATGGTGATCCTGAAGAATTTTCTTGGTGGAAAACCAACTTCTATAGTTATGTCATGGGTCTTGATGAAGAACTCTGGGACATACTTGAAGATGGTGTTGGTGACTTACAACTTGATGACGAAGGTGCTGCCATTGACCGCAAACTTCACATTGCTGCTCAAAAGAAAATCTATAAGAAACATCATATCATCAGAGGGGCTCTTGTCACTGTTATTCCTAAAACGGAATACATGAAGATGAGTGACAAATCTACTGCTAGAGCCATGTTTGCTTCTCTCTGTGCTAACTACGAAGGAAGCAAAAAGGTCAGGGAAGCTAAAGCTCTTCTGTTAGTTCATCAATATGAACTATTTAAGATGAAAGAGGATGAAAGTATTGAGCAGATGTACTCAAGATTTCAAACTCTAGTATTTGGTCTTCAGATACTAAAGAAGAGTTACATAGCTTCTGATCATGTTAGCAAGATTTTAAGGAGCTTACCCTCTAGATGGAGACCAAAGGTCACTGCAATTGAGGAGGCTAAAGATTTAAACACTTTAAGTGTTGAAGATCTTGTAAGCTCACTCAAGGTTCATGAGTTAAGTCTCAATGAACATGATTCTGCAAGAAAATCCAAAACCATTGCCTTAAAATCAAAAGGAAGGTCTTCAAAGGCTCTCAAGGTTGAAGAGTCTGAAAATGAGTCTTCAGCTTCTGAAAGCTCAGAGGAGAATCCTGATGTTGCAAAGGAAATGGCTATGCTTTCAAGCAGAATGCAGTACCTTGCTAAGAAGAACAAGAGATTTCTGAGCAAGAGCAGTGGGAAGGGGTTCAAAAAGGAGGATCAGAAAGGTTGCTTCAACTGCAAGAAAACTGGACATTTTATTGCTGAGTGTCCAGAACTGCAGAAGGAGAAACCCAAGTCAAAAAAGTCAACCTTCAAGTCAAGCAAGTTTAAGAAGCAGATCAAGAAAAGTCTGATGGCCACCTGGGAAGATCTTGATAATGAGTCAGGGTCTGAGGATGATGATGCTAATGGTGAAGCAAATGTAGCTGTTGGACTAATGGCTACAACCGAATCTGTTAAAGAGACACCTGAGGCAGAATCAGATGCAGACTCTGAGAATGAAACAGAGGTATATTTCGAACTCACAAGATCTGAACTTATAGAATCTGTCAATGAGCTTCTTGGTCATTTTAAAGCTAAGACCACTGAGTTGAAGAAAGTCAAACAACAGCTTGATAAGCTGTCAAAAAGACATAATTCAACTCTGTTGGAATTAGAAGATTTAAAGGAAGAAAATATCTCTTTATTGATCAAGAAGTGTAGCTGTAAATACTTAAGTGAGCAAGATGTTGCTCTGCAAGAATTTATTGCTACTGGAATTGACAGATCAAGGGTTGCATCCATGATCTATAGCACGTATCAGAACAGAGGACAGGGTCTTGGATTCATTGGAGGAAACTCAAATGAAATGACTCTGAAACCTGGTCCTGATGGAGCCAGAGAGGCATTGGAAAAGCACTTTGTAAGAGAGTCTGATGAAGTCAACACAATGACTCATTCAGAACCTACAACCTCTACTTCTAAGGTTCTGACTAAGTCAAAATCTCAGAATGTTAAGGTAAAGGGTCTGAAAAACTTTGAACCCAAAGCTTTAAAGTCTCAGACTCTGAAACATTCAAAGTCTGATAAACAGACTCTGAAAAAGCCAGAGTCTGAAAAACCAAAGCCTATGTTTAAAGAAGAGAAATTGTGAAAGGCAAGTTGAAACCTAAACCAAACGGTTCTAAACCCAAGGTATGGGAGAAAACATTGCCAATGACTTCAAGACGTAACTTACAAAAGGAGTTCAATGGTTCTAAGACTAACCAAAAAGGACCCATAAGAATATGGGTACCTAAGTCTGAAATTATTGATGCTGCAGGTATGTCTAAAAGGACTAGAAAAACACAAGGCTTGGTACCTGGACAGTGGTTGCTCGCGTCACATGACGGGAGAAAGGTCTATGTTCCTAACCCTAACCATGAAAGAGGGAGGAACTGTAGGATTTGGAGGAAACCAGACTGGCAAAATCATTGGTACTGGAACCATTGGTAACTCTCTGATCTCAATCAGTAATGTGTGGTTCGTTGATGGACTTAGACATAACTTACTAAGCATAAGTCAATTATGTGACAGTGGTTATGATGTGTTGTTTAATAAGAACAACTGCACAGTGGTTAACAAGGATGATCAGTCCATAGTCTTCAAGGGAAAACGAAGAAACAATGTATACAAGATAAAATTCTCAGAATTGACTGATCAGAAGGTAATGTGCCTTCTGTCAATGGGTGATAAGAAGTGGCTGTGGCATAGACGTTTGGGACATGCTAACTGGAGATTAATCTCTAAGATTAGCAAGTTACAACTTGTCAAAGGCCTACCAGACATTGACTATCACTCAGATGCTCTTTGCGGAGCATGTCAAAAAGGGAAAATTGTCAAGAGTCCCTTCAAGCCGAAAGAAATTGTTTCAACTTCCAGACCCTTGGAGTTACTTCATATTGACCTATTTGGACCAGTTAACACTGCATCCTTATATGGAAGTAAATATGGACTAGTTATTGTTGATGACTACAGCAGATGGTGTTGGGTTAAATTTCTGAAAACTAAAGATGATTCATATTCTGTGTTTAGTAAATTCTGCATCCAAATTCAATCAGAGAAGGAAATGAAAATCTTGAAAGTCAGAAGTGATCATGGAGGAGAATTTGAAAATGAACCGTTTGAGGTTTTCTGTGAAAAACATGGAATCATTCATGAATTCTCTGCACCTAGAACTCCACAACAAAATGGAGTTGTAGAGAGAAAGAACAGAACCTTACAAGAGATGGCTAGAACCATGATCCATGAGAACAATCTGGCTAAGCATTTTTGGGCAGAAGCAGTAAACACAGCTTGTTATGTTCAGAACAGAATCTATATTAGACCTCTGTTGAACAAAACAGCTTATGAACTCTTTAAAGGAAGAAAACCCAACATATCTTATTTTCATCAGTTCGGATGTACGTGTTATGTCCTGAACAACAAAGTCTACCTAAAGAAATTTGATGCCAAAGCTCAAAAGGGAATCTTTTTAGGTTACTCTGAACGCTCTAAGGCATACAGGCTGTATAATTCAGAAACACAATGTGTGGAAGAATCTATGCATGTAAGATTCAATGACAAAGAGCCTGGAAGTGAAACTCCAGTGCAAGATGAAAGTCATGAAGAATCTCAAGATTCTGATGATAACTCAGAATCTGATCAGATTCCAGAATCTGAAGATACTTCAGAAGCTGGAACAACCCCTGAAGTTCCTAATGAAGAAGCTTCTGATGAAGCTCAAGATGGTTCTCTGCAAGCTAGTCAATCCAAACAATCTTTCAAATACAAGTCTTCACATCCAGAAGATCAGATAATTGGCAATAAAGAAAGTCCTATGAGAACAAGATCGCATTTCAGACAAGAAGAGTCTGCTTTAGGATTATTATCTGTTATTGAACCAACTTCTGTTGAAGAAGCCCTTGGAGATGAAGGATGGATTCTAGCAATGCAAGAAGAACTGAATCAATTTAAAAGGAATGAAGTATGGGATCTAGTAGCTAAGCCTAATCACAAGAACATCATTGGAACCAAGTGGGTGTTCAGAAATAAGCTTAGTGAACAAGGAGAAGTAATCAGAAACAAGGCCAGACTTGTTGCGCAGGGCTACAGTCAGCAAGAAGGCATTGATTACACAGAAACTTTTGCTCCAGTTCCAAGATTGGAAGCAATCAGGTTACTTCTTTCCTACGCAGTAAATCACAACATAACTCTGTATCAAATGGACGTTAAGAGTGCATTTCTTAATGGTGTCATTTCTGAAGAAGTATATGTCAAACAACCTCCTGGCTTTGAAGATTTAAAGCATCCAGAGCATGTTTATAAATTAAAGAAATCACTCTATGGCTTGAAACAAGCTCCCAGAGCTTGGTATGAAAGACTGAGTAATTTCTTGATTCAAAACAACTTTGAACGAGGACAAGTTGACACTACTCTATTCAGAAAGACTCTGAAGAAAGACATTCTTGTAGTTCAGATTTATGTTGATGATATTATTTTTGGTTCTACAAATAGTTCACTTTGCAAAGAGTTTTCGAAAGTTATGCAGGATGAATTTGAAATGAGCATGATGGGAGAATTGAAGTTCTTTCTTGGAATTCAAATCAACCAATGCAAAGATGGAGTCTACGTTCATCAGTCCAAGTATACGAAAGAGCTTCTGAAGAAGTTCAATCTTGAGGACTGCAAAGAAATGAATACTCCAATGCATCCAACCTGCACTCTGAGCAAAGAAGATCAAGGAACCAAAGTTGATCAGAAGCTGTATAGAGGTATGATTGGTTCTTTGTTATACCTAACTGCATCCAGACCAGATATTTTATACAGTGTATGTTTGTGTGCAAGGTTTCAATCAGATCCTAGAGAGTCTCACTTAACTGCTGTTAAGAGAATCTTTAGATATCTGAAAGGAACTACTAATCTTGGACTTCTTTACAAGAAATCCTCTGACTACAAGCTAGTTGGATTCTGTGATGCTGATTATGCTGGAGACAGGATTGAAAGAAAATCTACTAGTGGCAATTGTCAATTCTTGGGAGAGAATCTGATATCCTGGGCTAGCAAGAGGCAAGCAACCATTGCTTTGTCTACAGCAGAAGCAGAATACATCTCAGCCGCTAGTTGTTGTACACAGCTACTCTAGATGAAACATCAGCTTGAGGACTATCAAATAACTGAAAACCATATCCCAATTTATTGTGATAATACAGCAGCTATATGTTTGTCTAAGAATCCAATTCTGCATTCAAGAGCAAAGCATATTGAGATTAAACATCATTTTATAAGAGACTATGTTCAAAAGGGAATTTTAGATATTCAATTCATTGATACTGATCATCAATGGGGTGATATATTTACTAAACCCTTATCTGTTGAAAGATTTGATTTCATAAAGAAAAATTTGAACATGTGTTATGTCTCTGGGTAATATGCGCCTCTGAAAACAGAATTCAGACTCTGAAAATATTCAAAAGCTATTTGGGAATCAGACTCTCTTTTGGAGACTCTGATGAAAGCTTCTGATAAAATATTCAGACTCTAGTAAGGAATCTTTAGACTCTCAGAAGCTCGTATTAGTGGAAGCGTGACTGTTAAGTTCAGTAACACCTGCCCCACTATGGTGACAGTTACTTTACAGTTTCTCAGACGTGGCCTGTCTGTATTGGGTAAGAACTCAAAGGGCAATGATTTCATTATGTTAAACAAGTTACCTTCGCTTTGTCCCAATACGTTTACGGCTGCATGCTATATGTATTTATTGTTTGTGTTTGTTTGTCCCCAACTCTTTCCAAACAGTTATCAAACTTTTTCTCTATAAATACATAACACACACAACTCACTTCTCTTTTCACTCTTTGATTTTCTCTCTGAACAAATTTCTTGTTTTTCAATACTTTGCAAAACTTTTTGTTCTCAAATCAAACTCTTAGAAAACCCTAATGGCAAGTAATCTCATCCAATCTGGTGTCATAATCAAGTCCGGAGGATCCTATGTTATCAAACCCAGAACAATGAACATCATCAAGGAGACTCTGGAAATTCAAGTTGAATCTCCAGTAGATTTTGGTTCACTCAGTCGTCATGGAGTTGACGTTGCACCTCATTTCTTATCACAAGGAATGATGAGGTACTTTGGTATGTTGAATGGACCAACATATCAGGAGCTCGTTAGAGATTTTTGGGTCAGGTCAGAAGTCTACGACAAAGCTGAAGCTACTTTGGAAGAAACAGTAGCAATCTCAAACAACCCCAAGCTTGTTGGCAAGAACAGAGACCAAATGGGTTTAAGACCGTACAATGGTCTTGAAATAAGGTCTGCTGTGATGGGAATTCCAATAGTTATCACTGAAGAGGTGGTAGCCAGGGCTTGTCAGATGGAGAGCGCTGGTAAATTTCAGTGGAATGTCAACAAGAAAAGTGAATGGGCCGTTGTCTGCAACAAGTTGTTATTTGAAGGGAGACCCTCAAATAAATTGGTGGATATGCATCCTGAGCATAGGGTGCTTCAGAAGATTATACTGGACAGTATGCTTCAGAAAGGAGGAGGAACAGATACATTGTCTGTGGATCACAAAGTTCTTCTTTATTTTCTTATCAACAAAATAAAGATCAACTTCCCCAGATATGTGATGCACCACATGTGTTGGGCCATCAAGAAGAGTCAATCAGAAACCAGGAGGCAAGTTCCTTTTGGAAGATTAATATCTGAGATTCTGTATCAAGGAGGCCTCTTGAAGGTCTTATCAGAATCTGGTGTGGTATCAGATATTCATCTAGGAACTGTGACCGAAAGAATCATTAATGGCAAGACTCTGCAGTACATGAAGATTGTCAAGAGATTCAACCCCTCTAAGCATGATATGAGAGAATCCTATGTACAATCTGATTTGATGATGGACTTCCCTCCCATATCCAAAGAAGATAATCCTGAAGTTCTTGCTAGATTTGTGGTGGATTACTTCAAGGAGACTGGTAGAATAATCAACTATTCTGCTATTCCTGAGACTGCTGGAGGAGGCCCTCTTAAGGTCAAAGGAAAAAGGACCAAGGAAGTGGTTCTCAAGGAAGAGGAAGAGAAGCAGGAGCCTCTCAAGAAAAAGATCAAATCTTCTGCTCTTCCTGGAGTTTCATTTGGTTCTCCTTCTGCATCTTCTGCACTTCGTGAAATTAAGGATGGAAAGAAAGCCAAGAAAGATGAGAAGAAGGCTAAGAAAGCTGAGAAGAAAGCAATAATAGGCAAAGCTGACAGAGACTATGACAAGATAGCTCAAGATATTGCTGATTTCCTTGATGCTGACTCTGGTGGTGATGAGAATCAGATCAAGAAGAGAAAGGTGGATGTTATTTCTGTGGCTAAGGATGTAGCACAGAAGATAGGTACTTCTGTATCTATGATTGAAGATGAACATACTGCTGGTAAGGTTATGGCAGCAGATTGGATTGCTGAAGAGTTGAAGGAAGAGACTGTCAAGGAAGCTGCTAAGTTGCTTGCTTCTGCTCTTAAACAGAAGAACCCTTCAGAAACTGCAGAAGCTGAGTTATCAGAAGCTACTGTGTCTGATCACTATGCCTCTCCAGAAGCTGGCATTGGCACCTCTGGCAACGTGGCAAATAGCTCATCTTCTTCTTTGAATCATGAGTCAGAATCAGATTCAGAATCTGACAACAAACCCTTGAGCCAAATTCTTCCATCTCTCAAAAATTCATCTCCCTCACCAATCAAACCCATATCATCCCATAACCCGCTTGACCCTGCAGTAGTTGATTATGTTGATTCAACTATGGACAGAGTGATTCAAGACACAATCACAGTGTCTATGAATCTTCCTGCTGACCATCCTACTCAACCTTCATTTCTCAAACCACTTCAGGTAATTCAACCTTCTGAAAAGCCTGAACCAACCATTCAATCCAAACAGCCATCCCCCCAAACTGAAACCATTTGTGTAGACTCTCCAGACACTCTAGATTCTCTTGAAAAACATCTAGGAGGAGAACTACCAAAAACCCCTGCAAAATCCAAATCAACAAAAGCTACTTCATCTGTTTCCAAACCAGACCCTGTACCTGAACCTACAGAGAATCTGACTTTAGCTTCTGTTGAACCTTCAGAACCTGTTGTTGAACCAGCTTCTGAAAATATGGAACAAGCTTCTGACACTGTATCAGAAACTGTAACAGAATGTAGAGCTAAAACCAGAAGAGTTTCCCAACCTCTTTGTGACCCTATAACCTATTTCCCAGGCTTTGAAACTTTTCTAGCTTTGAGAGCTTCTCTACCTTCAACCTCTGAACCTCAAAGTGACTTATTTGATTCAAGTAAGATAGATGAGTTCTATGCTTCTTCATGCAATAAGCTCAAAGAAGTGATTGAGCAAAGGTTTATACCAATACTCAATGTGAGCTATGAGGACAAGTTCTCTTAAGTAAAGACTGAGTTTTTGGATTTTATCACCAAAATTCAGAAGGCTGCTGCCAGGGAACAAGCTCTTGTTACTGCCAAGCATGTTGAAGAAGTAAAGCGGGCTGAGAAAGTTGCAGTTCTGGAAAAAGCTCCTATTCTGAGGATAAGAGATACACCCTTCTTTGATGAAGATCAGTATATTCCTAGAGAATCAGTGGCTTACAATTCCTTGAAGAGGAAATTGTATAGAATTCAAGAAGAAGCTAGACTGGAAAGAGAAGCACATTTGCAAAGAACTGAGGCTCTGGAAGAGATGGTAAAGAAACAGCAAAAACATCTCCAGAAACTGATGGATCATCTTGCCAAACAAAACCAACCTTAGTTTAATTTCATTTTTTGCTTATTTTTTTTTGTAATTCTTGTTTACTATCTTCTGAACTTACTTTATGTTTCAATTTATACAAGTTGTTTTTGATTCTATTTGCATTCAATTTTTTTTATGCTCTGAATCTTTTATGTTTTCCCTCTGAATCTCATTCTTCCTTAAAACATGTTTACACCCTTACCTTAAGTCATTTAAAAAGGGGGAGGAACATGTTCTGAACTCTTTTTTGTTGATGACAAAAGGGGGAGAAGGGAAAGTATTTATGTCAGGGAGGAGAGAAAAATTACATTGCATGTATACGTATAAGTTAAACGGAAATCTGCGAAAGGTGCTTAGTTAGACTCTGAGCTCTGTTTTAGAATCAATTTTCTGAATATTCTGAGAATGAATTTGATTAATTATGAAAGTGAATTTAATTAACCTGGATAGAACTCAAGATGAGCTTACAAACCTCAACTTAAGAACTATCAGACTCAGGGGGAGTCAGAGCTTACAAACCTCAGACTCTGAGCTTACAAACCTCAGAACCCTTTAAGTCAACTTGTTAATTAGATTAACAACAATTGACCTTTTAAATACTAATGTTTGTCATCATCAAAAAGGGGGAGATTGTTGGAACAAAGGTGTTCAGCAATACCACGCTTTGAGTTTTGATGATAACAAGGTATTAAAAAAGTTGTCAATTGGATATTGCTAATATTTGTTTAAGTATGCAGGATATCAATTAAGATCTGTATCTTAGAAAGTATTATGTTTGAACAATGTTAAAGAGCAATAAATCCAGAGAAGCTTGTTGCTTGTGATTCTGTATCGAAGAGAGTCTGAAGACTGTATCGAAGAGAGTCTGAAGACTGTACCGAAGAGAGTCTGAAGACTGTATCAGAGTCTGAAGACTATCAGAATCTGAGAACCAAGAGAGTCTGAAGAATATCAGAAGCATAGTGCTACAGTGAGTCTGAAGCCTCAAATTTGATAATCTGCTAACAGTGATCTCTACTGCATTGCTATGCACAAAGAAACTCTAATGGAGTAACGGCTAGCTTCTAAGTCAACTTGAGCGTGGGAAGCACAAAGACAAAGATTGCAGGCCAGTACAGAATACGTTGTACGAACTCTGTTTCCACTACTCCACTACCTCGTACAGTTTGGCAACTGTGTCTACCGGTATTAATCCTCAAAGGGAATGGAATTCAAATGATGCTATTGAAGGACTATTACCAAATCAAGCAACAGATCAACAGTCATTGATCAAGCTTCAGAAATCATCCTGATGCGCTGGATTACTCAACGTCTCTTTCCTACGCCTATATAAAGGATAGAAGACTTGAAGAATTGTTGGACTCTATAACTTGAAAAATTGCATTGCGCTGCTTTCGTATTCAACTGAGTCTTAACAAAAGCACATCATCAACTTAGATTCTTACAAACTGAGTATTCTAGAATTTCTAAGTTTCACAGAAAAACAGAGTCTGTCTTTTGTGTAAAACAGAGTCTGTCTTTGTTGTAATTGAAACACATTTTGATTGTTGTCAAGTGTTTCAACTGTATTCAATTTTCTGTAATTGTGTAAAAGTCTCATGCTTTTGTGCTTGAGCAAAGGAAGTCTCTTGGCTGCGTCCTTGAGCAAGGAAGTCTCTTAGTTGTGTCTTTGAGCAAGGAAGTCTTTCGCATGTGTGCTTGAGCAAGGAAGTCTCATACTGTGTGTTTGAGCAACTTGTAATTTGATATTACATTTTAGTGAACTCTCCTTGGAAGTACAAGGGGGACAGGACTACTTCCGGTTTGTGGAAGGAACCTGTATAATTGCTTGTGTTCTCTCTTCTCTCTTTATCTCTTGATTATTCCGCTGCAATCAGAACCTAATCTCCTATCAGACTCTGATCTCATTCAGACTCTGAGTTTAAAGGAATTAGATTCTCACTCTTCAAGAGTTGCGAAAAGAAAACACAATTCAACCCCCCCTTCTTGTGTTTTTCTCACCTTCAATCAGAAGCTGAAGTGCTACATTGAGTCTAAAGCCTGCAATCTGAAGATTTGCTTAGAAGGATTTCTAAAGGCATTACGATGCAAAAGAAACTCTCAATTGGAGTAACGGCTAGCTTCGAAGTCAACTTGAACGTGGGATGCTCAACGACAAAGAATGCAGGACAGTACATAGTACGTTGTACGAACTCTGTTTCCACTACTCCACTACCTCATACAGTTTGGCAACTGTGTCTACCGGTATTAATCTTCAAAAGGAATGGAATTCAAAATTTGCAATTGAAGGACTATTACCATATCAAGCAACAGATCAACAGCTATTGATCAAGCTTCGGAAATCATCCCGATGTGCTGGATGACTTAACGTCTCTTTCCAACGCCTATATAAAGGATAGAAGACTTGAAGAATCGTTGGACTCTACAACTGAAAAACTACGCTGCATTGCTATCGTATTCAACTGATTCTTAACAGAAACACATCAACAACTTAGATTATTCTTACAAACTGAGTATTTTAGAATTTCTAAGTTAAGCAGAAAAACAGAGTCTGTCTTTGTTTGAAACAGAGTCTGTCTTTGTTTGTATTTGGAACACGTTTGATTGTTTGTCAAGTGTTTCAACTCTATTCAGTTTTCTGTAAATTGTGTCGGAAGTCTCTTGCTTGTGTGCTTGAGCAAAGAAGTCTCTTGGCTGCGTCCTTGAGCAAGGAAGTCTCTTAGTTGTGTCTTTGAGCATTGGAAGTCTCTTGCCTGCGTGCTTGAGCATTGGAAGTCTCTTACTGTGTGTTTGAGCAACTTGTAATAGATATTACATTTTAGTGGAACTCTCCTTGGAAGTGCAAGGGGGACAGGACTACTTCCGGTTTGTGGAAGGAACCTGTATAATTGCTTGTGTTCTCTCTTCTCTCTATGTCTTGATTATTTCCGCTGCAACAGAATCTGATCTCCCATCAGACTCTGATCTCTTTCAGACTCTGATCCTACGGAATTAGATTCTCACTCTTCAAGAGCTGCGAAAAGCTAACACAATTTAACCCCCCCCCCTTCTTGTGTTTTTCTCACCTTCACTTTACACGTCAAATGCGTTAATGGAAGTGCCAACTTAGAAAACCCCTCTATAAATCTCCTATAATAACCAGCCAATCCAAAAAAGCTTCTAATCTCAGTAACCGACTTCGGAGTCTCCCATTGCGACACTGCTTCAACTTTAGACGGATCAACTGCTATATCATCACCAGAAATAATATGACCAAGAAAACTAACTTCTTTCAACCAGAACTCACACTTAGACAATTTAGCATACAACTTCTTCTCTTTTAATACTTGCAAGACAATCTTCAAATGTTCAGCATGTTCTTCTTCGGATTTGGAATATATCAAAATGTCGTCAATAAACACAACCACAAAACGATCCAAAAATGCCTGAAAGGTCCGATTCATATACTCCATAAATACTCCCAGCGCGTTCGTAACACTGAAAGGCATCGCTTTATACTCATAATGACCATATCGAGTTCTAAAGGCCGTCTTCTACATATCTTCATCTTTCACTTTTATCTGATGATAACCCGATCTTAAATCAATCTTGCTAAACACACGAGCACCCACTAACTGATCCATCAAATCATCAATCCTCGGAAGTGGATATATATTCTTTATAGTTACCTTGTTCAACTGACGATAGTCAATACACAACCTCATACTCCCATCTTTCTTCTTTACTAACAATACAGGCGTTCCCCAAGGTGAAACACTTGGTCTTATAAACTTCTTCTCAAGCAAATCTTCCAATTGCTTCTTTAACTCAGCTAACTCAGAAGCTGACATACGGTAAGGTGTCATAGACACAGGCTTCGTTCCAGGAACAAGATCAATTGCAAATTCAACTTCTCTTTCAGGAGGCACATCAGGAATCTCATCAGGAAATACTTCAGGAAAATCACACACCACTTGCAATTTGTTAATCTGCTCTTGATTCTCCATAGATAAAGATGTCATCAGAGAAAACATCAAAATCCCATCTCGTTCTAATTGTTTCAGCTGCTTGGTAGATAAAAATTCTGCTCCACTTTCTTCCTCTTCAGACGAGAAATACACCGTCTTACGAAAACAGTTGATATGCACACGGTTGTAATCTAACCAATTCATCCCAAGAATCACATCCATACCAGTCAAAGGTAGACAGACTAAATCTATCTCAAAATTACGATCAAATATAGACAAAGGACAACTCAAACATACACGAGAAGTAGTCACCGAACCCTTAGCTGGAGTTTCGACAACCATCTCTCCATTCATATTAGACATAGCAAGACCCAACTTAACAGCACAATCATAAGTAACAAAACAATGCGTAGCGCCAGTATCAATAATAGCAATTAAAGGTATATCATTAATATAGCAAGTACCTCTGATTAAACGATCCTCATTTTCAGTCTGAGTACCGGTCAACGTGAAAACCCTTCCAGTAGTCTTAGCTCTCTTTGGTTTCTTGCATTGCGAGCCAATATGTCCTTGCTCATCACAGTTGAAGCACACAACATCATCAAACTTGCAGTCTGGGGTAATATGCCCTTTCTGTCCGCATCGGTAACACCTCTTCACATCTACAGGACACACATTACTCTTATGGCCTTTCTGCCCGCAACTAAAACAGGTAATCTCAGCAGGAGCATCCTTCTTCTGAGGTCGCCTCTCATCATTAACTCTTTGTTTACCCTTATCTCTAGGAGCATCATAAGGTTTATGACGACTCTGTTGACCCTTAGCCTTTCTGTCATTCACTACCTTGTAGTGAGCCTTGGTATCTTCCTCATAGATTCTGCAACTACTCACCAGCTCAGAGAAATTTCGAATCTTTTGGTAACCAATCGCCCTTTTAATCTCAGGACGCAAGCCATTCTCAAATTTGATACACTTGGAAAGTAACAGACATATTCCCTTGCTTCAACTCAAGGAACTCGATCTCCTTCTTCCCCCAGACGTCGTCAGGAAAGTAACGGTTCAGGAATTCCCTCCTAAACACCGCCCAAGTCACAGCAGCACCTCCTTCTTTAAGGATAGGTCGAATACCAACCCACCAGTCATCAGCCTCCTCAGCTAACATGTGGGTACCAAACCGTACCATCTGACCGTCTTCACAGTGCATCACCCTAAAGATCCTCTCAACTTCCTTGAGCCACGTCTGAGCCCCATCTGGATCATATCGCCCTTTGAAGGTAGGCGGGTGGTTCCTCAGAAAAGTCTCCAACATTCTCGTCCCATCGTTTCCACCAGCGTTGTTCTGATTACCCATAGCTTGGGCCATTGCTTGCAAAGCAGCAGCAAGAGCAACATCATTTCTTCCAGCCATCTTATTTCTCTACAAAGCAAACATAAGTTAGAATAATATAACTATAGTATTCTAACTCTATGATATCGTCACTCGACTCTCTAATTGGCCGGACGGACCGATCTGCTCTGATACCAATTGTAACACCCCGAAATCCCAAGAATAAAAATTCATACATATAATCAGAGTATATCGCATATTCAGGATGTCACATTTCATAAAAACTTTAAACAAAATGAATAATAATTTATTTCCTCATCAATGTTCAAACGTAGCAGCGGAATCAGAATTCAAACTTCTTAAAATTCATAGTCAAGTCACAAATGTCATAATTAATCCAAAATGATACATAAAGGAATAGAAACAAATAGTAAGGTCCCCATCCCGTTACGTATCAGAGCTCCTATGACATCACACAGGAAAATCCTCACACATCGAACCTATGCTTGGTCACCTGCACTTGCCCACAAGGCGGCAATTCCAACAGAAGGGGTGAGATTCACAACAATTATATTAACATATAATTCAAACATTTATGCTTAACAACAACAACAATCATCACATATAACGGGAACACCCCAAACATCTACATATAACAAATCATCTTAAACTATCTTCACATAACAAGTCATCTCATAACGTCTTAGACACCAGACTCGACAAATGCAACTCTAACATCTTAAACATCATGCATGTGGTACCAATATTTAAGCTTAAATAAGTTTCACCGTCGCTTTGAGCAAATGCTCCACCGTCGCTTTTGAGCAAAAGCTCCACCGTCTCAAATTATGCAAATGCATGAACTCGACTCTTTATACTTAAACAAGTTAACACAACATCTTAACATCATTTACTACTCTTGACCAACACATGCAATTATGACAATACATGGCAGCAGCTCAGCACATTTAACACATATTCACAGCACATAATCATCGTCGCAAATATCATTTAAACGTCATTCATATAACTCACTTAATATGCATATAAATCATAGATTAACGCCAACAATTAAAAACATCTTAAAGCATCATTACAAATTGTAATTTAGGTCATAAAACGTCTCTAACACTATCCAAAGGTCTACCCTCAAAGCCTCGTTCAAAACAGAATTACAAAACTCAAGTTATAGTGGTCTGAGACCACATTACTCGCTATGGCGAGTGGTTCTGCTCGCCTCGCGAGTGCTACATGGTATTCTGTTGCCACTTCACTCGCTGCGGCGAGTGGTTTGCTCGCCTCGCGAGCGATGTTGTTCTGCTCGCTGCGGCGAGTGGGTTTGCTCGCCTCGCAAGCGATGTCGTTCTGCTCGCTGCGGCGAGTGGGTTTGCTCGCCCCGGCGAACTCTCGCAGAACAGGGTACGGGTTCACTCAATTTCTCGCCAAAACTCATCCAATCTCTCATGTTATGCCTCTAATCTTTCAGAATTATGATACTAGTGATTAACCTAGGTTCTGTAACACATTTTTACAGCAATTGACATCAATCTCACATCAAACCATCAAAATTCATCAATAACCCTAACCTATGAACTCTCTTAAACTCTTTCCCAACCCCTTAGTTAATCATAAACAATTGAATTACAGTATAATATAATCGAAGCTAGGCTCACTCTTACCTGGTAAGTTTGCAGAATTGGGGTTCCCTCTTCTCTGGCTACTTTTCTCCCTTTTTGCAAAAGTTTGTAACGCGTACTAACTTTTTCTCTAAACCTAATTTCCTTCTTATATCTCTTTCTAATCTCACTTATCCCACAAAACTCTATCTTATTATAAAAACAACCCCACCTCTCAAAATTATTATTATTATAGCACATATTTATTTTCATATAAAAATATATATATATTAACATCACATATCTTATTTCATTAAACAATAAAATAAGCACTACATCACAACATAGTCTCATACGTCACAAACACCATCAAAATCATATAATATATAATAATATACTATATACTCTAATAATATAATTAAATAGTCAAAGTGGGCGTTACACTCTATGCATGAGAGAGAGGAATGCTACAGACTTCATTCCAACAGGCGTACACCCAAGAAAGATGAATGTCAACTGGTTGACAAAGGTCAATGTTAGTCTAGTTTCTTCAGAACTAGCCCTGCTGCAAAGGAATGTTGAGTTGGAAACTCAAAACAGGCAGCTTAGAAAGGAACTTTTGGAACAAAAGTTACTTCTGGTTGAATACAAGTCTTCAACAGAAGCCAAGCTGGAAGAAGCAAGGATTAGAGAAGAGAATCTGATCAGAAGCAATGAGGTTTTCAAACAGGAGATGAAACAACAGGAAGAAGAAACAAACAAGATGCTCAAGAGTATGATGGAGATGTTTCAGAAACAAGCCCAACCCTAGATTGCACACCTTAGCTTGTTTTTGTTTAAATTTATTTGTTTGTATCTTTGCATAGTTATGCTTCTAACTGTTTGTTAATGCTTCTGAACTACTGCATCTGATTATATTATCTTGCTTCTATACATTATTATTTTTTTCTCACTATCTTTTTCTTATCTCTTTCTTTTTGTCTTTAGTTTTTTTATACTTTTTGTTGACGACAAAAGGGGGAGTAGATGTATAGCATTTATAGGCTCTGAGCCCCATTAATTTAATTTTAATCAAGTTAAATTAATAGGACCTTCTTCTTATCTCTTAGTCTATTAATGTGAGAATTTTCTGAGTGTCATATTGTTTTTAATGGCGAATTTAATTAACATGGATAGAACTCAGCGGGAGCTTACAAACCTCACCTTAAAGTACTATTAGACTCAAGGGGAGCTTACAAACCTCAAACCCAATAGTCAACTTGTTAATTAGATTAAGGGTTAATAGGTCTTTACCCCCCTGAAATATATGTCATTACCGGTTTTCCCCCCTGTAAAATTATTTTTTTGATTTACCCCCTTGTAAAATATTTTTGTTTTGATTTACCCCCCTAATAGACCAAACAAAAACCAATTTTATTTTTTTTCAAGAAATTTTCATTTTTGTTTGGCCTATTAGGGGGTAAATCAAAACAAAAATATTTTACAGGGGGGTAAATCAAAAAAATAATTGTACAGGGTGTAAAACTGGAAATGACCTATATTACAAGGGGGTAAAGACCTATTAACCCTTAGATTAACAAAAATTGCACAATTTAAATACTTATGTTTCTCATCATCAAAGAGGGGGAGATTGTTGGAACAAAATGTGTTTAACATTACCCTTTGAGAGTTTTGATGATAACAAGGTATTAAAAATTGTCAATTGGATATGCTAATATTTGTTCAAGTGTACAGGAACATAGACAAAATTTTGTCATCTTAAATAGGTACTGAAAGAACAAAAGAGAGCAAAGGAATCAACAAAAAGGAAGCATCTGAAGAGAAGCGCTCCTAAAGAAAAGTGCTCCAGAAGTAATGACGTCATCAAAAGCAATTTCGTCAGAAGCATCTCATCATAAGCTGAAGATCACCAGAAGCTGAAGTTCATCAGGAGATGCAGACTTAAAGCTTCAAAGGTTGTTCAATGGATTTAATCTCGTCTAAGCATTGCAGAAGACCAGAAGACTGAAGCAACGACTATTTTGAAAGGATTGAAGAGCATTGGATGCTTATTCTTTAAAAAGCGTTGACAAAGTACAATTGTACGAAGTGTAAAACCACTACTCTGTTTTTGTCTCTACTACAAGACAAGAATAACAGCTCTGCCTGCAACGATGTTCCTTCACATTTGGAACGGATTTGAAATTGATCTTTCATTGGACAATAACCATATCAGGCAAAAGATCATTGGTAATTGATCAAAGTCTCTAACGACTCTTTTCTAGAATGCTGGAAATTCAACATCTCTTTCACACCTCTATATAAAGGAGTGAAGACTCAGAGAATTGTATGGACTCAACAATAAATTTACAAGTGCCAAAACTCTGCTGAATTTGTTTTGCATTCAAAGGTTCACTTAGAATTTCTTAACAACTTTCATATCTTAGAAATTTTAGAGTCCAAGAGAGTCAGTATCTGATTTGTATTGTGAACACCACTGATTGTATATCAAGTGTTCAACCTCAAACATTTTTCTGTGTAATTCTGTTTGAATAGAAGTCTCTCGCAGTTGTGCTTGAGCATAGGAAGTCTCTTGATTGTGTTCAGGAGCATAGGAAATCTCTTGTTGTGTTCTTGAGTAAGTTGAAGTCTCTTGCTAGTTTTTAGCAGTGAGCATTTGTAATCTGATATTACATTTTAGTGAACTCTCCTTGGAAGTGCAAGGGGGACATGACTACTTCCGGTTTGTGGAAGAAACCTGTATAATTGTTTTGTGTCTTTCTTCTCTCTCTCTCTCTCTCTGTTTTATCCTTCGCACATAGTTCTGAACATCACTTCAGAAGCAGTACTTTAATTGCTTCTGATCAGTGTTTTCAGATTATGAGAAACGAAGAAAAAGCAAACACAATTCAACCCCCCCTTCTTGTGTTTTTCTCACCTTCAATTGGTATCAGAGCCTTGGTCTGTTGTCTTAACACTTAACAGCGTAACAGAAAAAGATCTGAGAAAAACATGTCTGGTGAAGTCTCTGGTTCTGGATCTGGGAACAACAATGTTGTTCCATATGATTATGGTAACAACAAGAAATCTGACTCTGGAAAAGTTCCTAAGTTCAATGGAGATCCTGAAGAATTTTCTTGGTGGAAAACCAACTTCTATAGTTATGTTATGGGTTTAGATGAAGAACTATGGGACATACTTGAAGATGGTGTTGGTGACTTAGTTCTTGATGAAGAAGGAGCTGCTATTGATAGAAAGAAACATACCCCTACTCAGAAGAAACTCTACAAGAAGCATCATAATATCAGAGGAGCACTTATCACTGCTATACCTAAAGCAGAGTATATGAAGATGAGTGACAAATCCACTGCTAAGGCAATGTTTGCTTCTCTTTGTGCAAACTATGAAGGCGGCAAGAAAGTCAGAAGTGATCGTGGTGGAGAATTTAAAAAATGAGCCTTTTGAAATCTTTTGTGAAAAACTTGGAATTATCCATGAATTCTCTTCTCCTAGAACTCCACAGCAAAATGGGGTTGAAGAAAGAAAGAATAGAACTTTACAAGAAATGGCTAGAACCATGATTCATGAAAATAATTTGGCTAAACATTTTTGGGAGAAGCAGTGAATACGACATGTTATAATTTAGAAACACTCTGTGTTGAAGAATCAATGCACGTTAAATTTGATGACAAAGAGCCTGGAAATGAAACTCCAAAGCTAGTTGAAAGTTTTGCAGATATACAGGTTCTTGAAGACACTCCAGAACCTGATCAGATTTTTGAATCTGAAGATAGTCCAGAAGCTGAACCAACTTCAGAAGCTCAAGATGAAGTAGCTTCTGATGAAACTCAAGACGGCTCTCAACAAGCTAATCAATCCAAGAATACTTTCAAGTACAACTATTCGCATCCTGAGGATCAAATCATTGGGAACAAAGAAAGTCCTAGAAGAACAAGATCATACTTCAGACAAGAAGAGTCTATGATAGGATTGTTATCAATAATTGAACCTGCTATAGTTGATGAAGCACTTTCAGATGATGGATGGATACTAGCTATGCAAGAAGAGCTTAATCAGTTTCAAAAGAATGATGTATGGGATCTGGTACCCAAACCTCAGCAGAAGAACATTATTGGAACAAAATGGGTATTTAGAAACAAGCTGAATGAACAAGGTGAAGTAGTCAAAAACAAAGCAATACTTGTTGCACAAGGTTACAGTCAACAAGAAGGCATTGACTACACTGAAACATTTGCTCCAGTTGCAAGATTGGAAGCAATCAGGTTACTTCTATCCTTTGCAGTTAATCATGGCATAATATTATATCAAATGGATGTCAAGAGTGCATTTCTCAATGGTGTCATAGAAGAAGAAGTGTTTGTCAAGCAACCTCCTTGTTTTGAGGATCTTAAGCATCCTGACCATGTTTATAAACTTAAGAAATCACTATATGGCTTGAAACAAGCTCCCAATGCTTGGCATGATAGACTAAGTAATTTCCTGATTAAAAATGATTTTAAAAGATGACAAGTTAACACAACACTCTTCAGAAGGACTCTTGAGAAAGACATTCTTGTGGTACATATATATGTTGATGATATAATATTTGGTTCTACTAATGCATCTCTTTGCAAGGAATTTTCTAAGTTAATGCAGGATGAATTTGAAAGGAGCATGATGGGAGAATTGAAGTTCTTTCTTGGAATTCAAATTAATCAATGCAAAGATGGAGTGTATGTTCATCAAACAAAGTACACTAAGGAGCTTCTGAAGAAGTTCAAGCTAGAAGACTGTAAAGTGATGAACACTCCAATGCACCCAACCTGCACCTTAAGCAAGGAAGATACTGGATCAAAGGTAGATTACAAGATGTATAGAGGTATGATTGGTTCTTTGTTATACCTCACTGCATCTAGGCTAGATATTTTGTTCAATGTATGCTTGTGTGCAAGATTCCAGTCAGATCCTAGAGAATCTCATTTAACAGCTGTTAAGAGAATCTTAAGGTATCTGAAAGGAACAACAAATCTTGGACTCCTCTATAGGAAATCCCTAGATTATAAGTTGGTTGGATTCTGTGATGCTGATTATGCTGGTGACAGGATTGAAAGAAAATCTACCAGTGGTAACTGTCAGTTTCTGGGAGAGAATCTGATATCCTGGGCTAGCAAAAGACAAGCAACTATTTCTATGTCAACAGCAGAAGCAGAATACATCTCAGCTGCAAGTTGTTGTACACAACTACTATGGATGAAACATCAGTTGGAAGATTATCAGATTAATGCTAACAGTATTCCCATCTTTTGTGATAATATTGCTGCTATATGTTTGTCTAAGAATCCAATTCTTCATTCAAGAGCCAAGCATATTGAAATCAAACACCACTTTATTAGAGACTATGTTCAAAAAGGAATTTTAGATATACAATTCATTGATACTGAACATCAATGGGCTGATATATTTACTAAGCTTTTAACAGTGGAAAGATTTGATTTTATAAAGAAAAATTTGAACATGCACTTTGTTTCTGATTAAATCTGCTTGCTCCTGAATAAGAAGTTAGGTCCTGAAGTCTTTTCAGAAGCTACGGTCCATCAGAAGCTCTTAACTGAGATCCTCAGGAAAATGTGCTTCTGAAGATGACGTTAGCATTTTAACTTCAGAAGTTGAACTCTCTGTTCCTGAACAAGTAGTATTAGTGGAAACGTTGGAAGTTACTTTTTAGTAACGTCTGTACCACTAACTTAGCAGTTAATATGAGAAAACTCTGACGTGGCTTAAAGGTATTGGTGTATAACGTAAGAGGGCAATGATGTTTTTAAGCTTTGAAAATAGAATCTCGCGCCCCCTATGTCATTAATGTTTTGTCCCCTACTGAATTGCAAACGTTTTATTCAAAAACACTTAGACAAATCTCACACAACTCACTTCACTACCTACACTTTCTTCTTTTCACTCTGTTCTCTGCAAAATTGTAAGAGGTAATACTAATTCTCCACTTGATGTTGATGTTATAGTAGTAGAATCTAGTTCATCCTCTACCTCTCATTCAAACTCCTCATCCTCCTTAGACTTAGATGATATTCCCTTAGGGATAATTTATCCAACCAGTCAAAAAGGTTATTCACCATCAACCAAAATCCACAAAAAAAAACCTTCTGATAACACTCCTTTTGAGCCTGTCTACCCAAACATTGTTGAAAGGATTGATGATCTAGCTCAAATGAGATTCAAAGTCTGTGAAAGATTACCTGTTGATCATTCCTTTCAACCACCCATCATTGAACCCTTAAGTTTTGTTCCTGCTGGAACAGAAATCTTAGGTGAATCATCTTCTCATCCACCCTCAACCAACCAAACTTGTGAAACAGATGTCTTGGAGAATCTGGTTAGTCACTATTCTGGTGAACTTCCAGAAGTTGAACCTAACCTACAAAATGCCTCTGAGGTAGCTTCTGATGAAGTTATCTTACAAAGCCCCCAACAACAAGCACCTAATATACTCTAAGCTTCTGAACAGGTTGTTTCTGAACTTGATTTTATGATCACATCAGATGCCTCTGATGTTGAAACTTCTGTTTCTGATCATTCTTCAGAGACAACTGTTCACTTTTCTCACCTTCAGGCTTGACAACCACGGACTAAAAGCATAAACAAAGTTAACTTTTCTAGCATGTAGCTACAATATGTTTTGTTCCAGTCATCTAGGAAAGCAGGTTAGTGGATGATAACTTCCTATTAGTAAGCACCAATTTTCTCTCCCTCATATTATGCCTTGTTTACTAATTCCACACTAAAACCAAAAATAGAGAGATGGAGAGAAACATATACAGAGACTTTAAGGAGAAAGAAAGGAGAACAAAGGATCAACATCAAGGTCTAGCTATTTGACTTCAAGTAAGAATATATTCACTCTTGCTATCGTTTATCATTTTTAATCTATTGTTTAAAATGAAAATTATTAAACAATGGAGAGAGTAGTCTACTATGTTGTAATCCATATTTCAATTTGCTTGTTCTAAAACCATATTCAAAGTCTAAAATAAAGTTTTATTAAGTATGGTTCCTACATCTATATAAATTAACAAATGAGTAGGATTTGTCTATTGTGGTAGTAAACTTGATTAAGTGAAAATTGTTTTGTTGAATTAGTGAGTCAAAATTGTAAGGGGTCAAAAATATGTGATTTGTGTTTTTGGTAATAAGGTAACCGTAGCAATTTTATGTGGTTATGATGTTGAGTAAATTTTGTGTCAAACCACAACTTGGAGTCATAAAATTATTTTAGGTTTATTAATCTTAATGTTTCCTATTAGTCCTTACATGGCTTCAAATGAAATTCTTACTAGACCAACAACCCGTGTTAACGCACAGGTCATATCGAAGGTATGACGGTAATAGGTAACAAAATAGTTTAGTTGAATGTCAAAATATTAAGAAGCATAAACGTTGGTATTGTACCATAACATAATATTTCCATGACATCGTCCTTGGTACTGTAACATATAACATAATATTTTAATGGCATATTGTAGTAAACAAAACAACAGTTGGAGCTTTGACAATATATAAATAGTAACAATGTGTCTTAAAAACAATACTACAAAACAAAACACTACACATTACGAAAAAAAATTCTATAGACCACATTTGATGTAACATCGGTATCTTCTCCGTCTTGATCATTTATCAAAATCTTTATGTTGTCTCTCGAAGTAACCCTTGAGATTGCGACGTGCAACTGTCCATGTGAAAAAATAGGAGACAGTAGATAGACACCAACATGCTTTAGAGATTGACCTTGACTTTTGTTTACTTTAATGTGCAAATCAAACAAATATGGGTTCCTCAAACTGAAATGCCTTAGATAGAAGGTTGATAGGTTATTTATAGAGAAGTCAAATGAATCCTTAAGGTGTGTATGCAGTCAAAAACGGAATCCTTAATGTTGCTAACAAACACCATAATAATGTGATGCTATATTGAGAAAAAAGATTTTCTTTCGTTTTTGAATGACAACGAAAATATTATGTCGTAATCGTAATATAGATAGGGATTCCAACTAAAAATTGTGACTTGCTAGCACTTTAATCTGTTGTTCGTTATTTAATTAGAAACACAATATTAGAAAGGCAATATTATGAAGAAAAAAAAATCGATTATTTCAAATATTTGAAAGGCAATCAACGAATTATTTTTGAAAATATTTCAAATATTTGAAAGGGATATCGAGAAGAAATATTTTCTTTTTTTTGAATGACAACGAAAATATTATGTCCTAATATAAATAGGATTCTAACTAAAAATTGTGCTAATATATGTTAAAAATTTAATCAAGTTTCAAGAATCACATTTAATTGCTAGCACATTAATCTACTGTTCATTATTTATTTAGAAAGGCAATATTGTGAAAAAAATCGATTATTTCAAATATTAGAAACGCAACCAACGAATTATTTTTGAAAATATTTTATAATTCCTTTTTTACATAGTCAACTTTTAAAAGTAAATGGAAATAATTACATATTGATAGTTATTAAAAGATGAATTATATTGGAAAACTCGAATCCTTATTTAGTCGAAGAAATAATCCTCGCTTTTATAATAATATGGTGCGATATTGAGAAGAATTATTTCCTTGAATCACATTTACTTGCTAGCACATTAATGTTGTTCGTTATTTGAATGATGCAAATTAGGGTGCAATTATGGTTTGGAATCAACAACATTCATTGACAATCAAAAACATTAACCACGCAATCCGTTATCTGAATGGCGATGTTTTTGAATGAAAAAGGTCTTGAATCACATAAAGAATGGATGAATACTTCACAATCTTATTATCATTTTGCTTGTTTGTTATTTAGAATTCTCCTTTTGCTTGTTTGTGGAGACTCAATATAATAGTTTTCTTAAAATATTATATTGTCCATGAGACCAAATCATTAAAAAAACGATAAAGTTAGCCACAATTATTAACAGAAACAAAAACGAACGAACTATTATACTTAATTCTGGTACCAGTGCAAATGACATCATTATATAGCTAAATTATGAAACACAACACATTAAAGTGCTAATACACAACCACATTAACACAAATGGATGGATTGCAGAAACATCATGTACAAAACTTGAATGTTTCATACTTTTTTTGCCTCTCTGTCCATAACTTTCTTTGGTTTATGAGGCAAAACCTTGAGACGAAAGCTTTGTAGTAAAGATCCAAAATGATATTTTCCGACATGAGTAACCTTGAGACGAAAGCTTTGTAGTAAAGATCCAAAATGATATTTTCCGACATGAGTAAATGCAGTTTCTGCATCACAACTTTTCGGAAAAACTACTCTGACATTGACATTGTTAGTCTTTTGTTTAACAGTTCAGTCTTTAATTCAATTAAGGGGCCCAGATTTGCATAAAAGCCTGTTGAGAATTTCTATTTAAGGAACATAATCTTTGTTTCTAAATTTAAATTTAAGAGTGAGGACGGAAGAACATTATGGTTGGGGGCTTTTATAAGAAGAGATATGAGCATTTAACGCGTGATAAAGGAATGAAAAGTCAAATATGAGCATTTAATGCGTGGCAAAGGAAGATCGCAAATTAGGGCTAAATAATATATAGGAATCCCTGAATCTGGTCATGTATTCTTGCAAAAAATGGATATTGTGAACCTATAACTATAAGTTGTATGATATTAAATGGTGCATTTATGGTTTATTTCAACGGATTATGAAAAATGTTTGTGCTTAATGGTTGTTTATTTCAGCGGATTATGAAAAAGGCAATGTTAGAGAGGCATGACAGATTTTAATGATATATTTGGTGCATTCATGTTTATTTCAACGGATTACAAAACAAGCAATTATATTGGGAAATTCGAATTCCTATTTAGTCGAATTATTGAGAAGAAAGATTTTCTTTCGTTTTTGATTGACAATGAAAATATTATGTGGTAATATAAATAGGGATTCTAACTAGTTTTTAATCAAATTTCAAGAATCACATCGCAATAATCAATTATGCTTTTGAATGAAAAAGCAGAGTGAATAAACCTTGTTTTTATATTTCAGATCTATTTCAACGGGATATAAAAAAAGAAATAATAGTTTGGCAATGGTTGTGGAAAAAAAAAATATGGATTTGTTTTTTTGTATAAAAAAGGCAATATTAGAGAGGCAAGAATAAAAATTCAAATTTTTAATATTCAGTGTGAAATCTTTTTTATTATTTCAAATAATAGCTGACTATGAAAATTTTATATCAATTAATTACACATTGATAGTCATTAAAAGAGGAATTATATTAGGAAATTAGAATTAAATATTTCAAGGTAATTAAAAGAATAATTTAGGGGTAAATAAGTCATTAGAGATTATAAAAGAGTTTAAGGAGGGAAATCTTAGGTTTGAGATCAAGGGCTGAGATTAAGTATTGATTCATCCAACGACCAACATTTATTGCCACCAAAAGAGATTATGTTAAAATTAGGTTAAATGTTGCTAGACCAATTAAGCTTTACTAGAACATCAACCCGTGTGATGCACGGGTCCAACCAACGAAGAAAAGCGACGAATAATTAATTATATCGTCTAATTGGGTTGTAATTTAATAGTTCCATAAGGAATATGATGTATTACATAATTAGTATTAAGTTGACATCGTTAGAGTATGATATCATTAAAGTACAAATAGGATAAATGGACAATTTATGCAAACACATTTTTGGATTTACGTGGACAATTTACAAAGCAAATTTTTACTACATTAGAATATATAACTACCTTTGATTTTTATAAACTCTATAAATGGGAATGAAGATAGTGGAGGTCAGATGTTTGAGACATGCTAACCTCTAAGGCTTAAGAGAGGTTACACATTCATTCAACATTATGTTACTTAAAATAAATGGTTTCAAACATATATGTTCAATCCTAGTCAGGTGTGCTTTACAATATGACCAACTAACTTACATTAAAAAAGGACAACTAATGATAGAAAAGTATCATGACCATTTTCGGATTGAAATTCCATATGGATGCATGTTAAAATCATAAAATAAGTTGAACTTTTTAAAACTTGAGTACTATTAATGTATCCAAACTGAGTTGAACTTGTTCAAATTTGAGAAGTTTAGATCCTCTAAATTTATATGTAGGTGACATGTTTAAACTATATATTATGTGATGTCCAATAATTGTTAACTTGTAGAGAAGTAAGCTGGTTTAATTATATTCTTTGAGGTGTAGAAACATCTTAACTCAAATTTTACACTATGTCTCAGCCTATTTGATGTCTTATAGCTTTGCTTCTATCTTTTAAAATCATAAATAAGTTGAACTTATTCAAATTTGAGTATTAACAATGTATCCAAACTTTGTTTAACTTATTTAAATTTTGTTTACACTATGTCAGCGCATAATTTTTTATTGTCTTTTATATTTTCTTCTAACAATATCAATATTTCAGATGGGATAATTTGCAAATACAAACATAAAACAAAAATACATCTTTAAACCATCATTGGTAAGTCTGAGATTAAAAACAGAAACAACAAAAAAACATATAAGAAAAATACATAGAACTAACCACATCTACAACTTGAAAAACCCCAATTAGAAATTTCTAAAATATGGATTGACTCAAAGAAAATATGATGTATCTAAAATACCTAAAAAAAACACACATTTCCTTAACTATGCTAACCTGTGAGAGGGTGAAGATGATTTCTGAGGGGGTTAAGCTTTAATAATAAGAGATAGACGTGAGCATATGAATGACATTCATTGTGTGACAAATGGGTGAGAATGTCAAATGTTAGAATTTATTGTGTGTTAAAGGAGCATTTAAAAGATTGATCTTAAAGAAGAAGGTCAAACAATTGCATTTAAATGGGGAGAAAATTTTCGGAATTTGATATGAATGAAATACATTGCATGACTAAGGGGTGAGAAGGCCAAATGTTAGAATTTATTGTGTGGTAAAGGAGCATTTAAAAGATTGATCTTAAAGAAGAAGGTCAAACAATTGCATTTAAATGAGAAGAGAATTTTCAGATTTGATATGAATGGCAAAATTGCATTTAATAAATGGCAAAGGAGTGAGAAGGTCAAATGTGAGAATTCGAAATGCTTTAAGAACATTTAAATGAGAAATTCAAACAATTGAATTTGAAATGAATGATATTTATTGCGTGACAAAGTGGTGAAGAGGTCAAATCTACGAATTTATTGCATTGAAATGGGAGGGAAAAAGCTAGGTTAAAATTAGGGTTAGGAATTGTTTGACCAAACAAACTTTAGAAAGAAAGATGAGTAAGAGATGTCTTTCAAGTAACACTACCGATTGAATCGAATTAAAATTGAAATGATACATTCTTCATAAAGCAAGTATTTTATTTCAGGTAGTTTGATTATCAATGCTTTTAAGTTTAAACATTTTTTATCAAATTTTTTTAGTGTTACTAGTATGATGATTTAAGCATTTTATTCGATGTACTTTAAAAAAATATTGTTGTAGAATTGATTCGAAAATTTAATTTCTACGATTTACAATATAAACAAATCAAACCTCTTATATTCTCAGGTACACGTGGCAATTTTATGGCCTAATATACAATTAAGGTTTTTCTAATAATTAATGCGGTAGCTAATAGGAAGTTATCATCCACTAACATCCTTTCCTAGATGAGTGGAACAAAACATACATAGCTACATGCCAGTAATGTTAACTTTGCTTACGTTTTTAGTTCGTTGCGGTCAAGCCCTTTGCTTTGTTTGGGCATTGACTAAGTGCTTGTGCTTAAGTGATTGTAATTATTTGGAGTCCCCTGAGTACACCATATGCTTGGGAGATTTCCTAAATTTGTTAATATATACTCTTTTCGGTCATATTTATAAGAAACATTTGACTTTTTTGATTCATTGCATAAATGATGTATTTGGTCTATATTATAGATAAGATACATCAATTAGTAAATGAATCTAAAAATTCAAATTTTTCTTATAAATAGGACCGGAAGGAGTATGTAAGAAAGAAGGTGTGTGCAGAAAGCGTATCCATTAAGTTCCATCATGTCTTACTTATACATTTAAATGATAAGAACAAGTAAAAGTTTTATAGTCAATCCTGGAAGGTTACATCACTTAGATAATAATGAGAAGATGAAGAAGATAAAGAAGTAGAAGAATAGCAACAACAGCATAGTTAGTAGTAATGACAATTGGGATCAAGGCATACTGGATTGAAAAGATGTGATTGATATTCAGAGTAAGCATATCTAGTAGTGAAATGAGCAATACTAAGATCACACTAACCATTTATTTTCAAATAGTTTTTTTAAAAATAATATTGTGAAAGATCAATTCAATAGTTAATGTGTGCTAAATGATATATAGAATCCAAACTAGTGATGACTTTAGAATTGAAAGATCAATTAACAAAATCAAAAGGCTAATGATTCAGGTTGCAGCTTGCAGATTGACACACATACCATGATCAATTAACAGAACTAAGAAGTGAGAAACCCAACGGCGGAACCTATTTGCCATGATTCAATTAACAAAACAAAATAACCATATTAACAGAACTCATTTGCATAGAACCCCTCTTTCAATTAACAGAACAAAAATAAGGGTTAATAGGTTTTTACTCCCCTGTAATATAGGTCATTTTCGGTTTTTCTCCCTGTAAAATTATTTTTTTGATTTATCCCATGTAAAATATTTTTGTTTTGATTTACCCCCTAATAATTTATTTTTTTCAAGAAATTTTCATTTTTGTTTGGCCTATTAAGGGGTAAATCAAAACAAAAATATTTTACAAAATGTTAAATCAAAAAAATAATTTTACAAGGTGTAAAATCAAAAGTACACTATATTACAGAGGTTAAAATATTTTTGTTTTGATTTACCCCCTAATAATTTATTTTTTTCAAGAAATTTTCATTTTTGTTTGGCCTATTAAGGGGTAAATCAAAACAAAAATATTTTTCAAAATGTTAAATCAAAAAAATAATTTTACAAGGTGTAAAATCAAAAGTACACTATATTACAGAGGTTAAAAGCACCGTTAACCCAAAAATAATATAACCATGAGTTCCTACATGAGAACAGACCTGATATCTCAGTACAAATTTAGTAAACGAGACGATAAGTTAGTTAAGATAAAGAATGAGAGTGATAAAAGATAGGCACTCAAAAGGAAATATCACTTACAGGTAATAAACATAGAATAAAATAGGAAGCATGACATATAAATAACAACTGCAATATTTTCTATTGTACTACTTAATTTATATGGAATGATAACCTATACCTTCTTACTACTCGTGTTTTAACAACATAACAGATAACTACAACTTTTCTGAACCAACATATGGCATACGAATAAGTACCTTGGCTCTTACCACATGTGCCTTAGGAAAGAATATTTTGAGACTTTAGTTCTAAAAGAAGGAGGAATTGTTCGACTTGGAAATAACAAAGTTTGCAAAGTCCAAAGCATGGACACCATTCGTCTAAAAAAATTTGATGGCCGTGAATTCCTTTTAAGGGGTGTGAGATTTGTTCCCGAACTTAGCAAAATTTAATTTCCCTAAGCATATTTGATAATCTAGATTATTGCACTAGAATTGAGCATCGGGTTCAAAAGGTTTCGCATGGTGCATTAATTACAGTTAAAAGGTCTAAAATGAATGGTTTATGCATTTTAAATGGTTCCATAGTAATTGGTCATGCATCGGTAGCTAGTGTCGTATCTCATAATAATTCTGAATTGTAGCATACATTGGGGCATGTTAGTGAAAGAGGTATAGTTGAATTAGCTATACAAGGGTTGCTAGGAAATGATAAATTCGACAAACTAGAATTATGTGGGCATTGCATACTAGGCAAGCAATATAGAGTAAAGTTTAGGAGTGGTATGCATCATTCTAGTAGACCTTTTGAGTATGTGCACTCGGATCTTTGGGGTCCTTCCAAGACACTTACTCGTGGGGGAGGTTCCTATTTTCTTTCTATCATTGATGATTATTCTAAGAGAGTGTGGGTCTTTGTTTTGAGAAAAAAAAAGTGACATGTTTGAGAAGTTTAAGGAATGACACACTCTCGTAGAAAATCAAATAGGAACTAAACTGAAGGGTTTCGGAATTGACAATGGCCTGTAGTTTGTTTCAGAGCAATTTAATGAGTTTTGCAGGTTGAAAGGAATTAAGAGGCACCTGACTGTACCAAGAACGACGCAACAAAATGGTCTTTTTTAACATATGAATATGACCCTTTTAGAATGGGTGAGGTTTATGCTTCTAGGAGGTGGGTTGTCAGTGTGTTTTTGGGGTGAAGCAGTGACAACTGCGGCTTATTTGATCAACATATGCCCATTAACGGGAATACACTTCAAGACACCTATGGAAGTATGGAGTGGGAAACTGGAAAACTACTCATCTTTGAAGGTTTTTGGAGTTTTGGCATATGCTCATATCAAGCAAGACAAGCTTGAGCCTAGGGCTATGAAATGTGTCTTCATTGGTTATCCAGAATGTATGAAGGGTTACAAGTTGTGAAAATTGGAATCTAGTGGAGGATCAAAAGTCTTAATTTCTGTGGATGTTACCTTTAGTGAGACCTGTATGGAGATGAAGTGTAAAGACCTAGAGACTTTAGTGCCGAAAACAAGTGTGGAGGAAACTTGGGTTGAGGTGGAGCTTCCAAATGAAGAAAAATAAGAAGTGGAGGACAAAGCTTCGACATCGGATACAAGTGGAACTCAACCGTTAGTGGATCCTGATTATCTTTTGGCTAGAGATAGCGAAAGGAAGACTATTACGACACCTAGAAGATATGGTTATGCGAACTTTGTGTTTTATGCTCTAAATGCGGCTGAATAATTGCAAGACTTGGAGCCTAGAAACTTCAAGGAGGAATTCGAGAGCAAAGAAAGCAAGTATTGGTTGAAGGAATTGAATGAAGAGATGGATTCTGTTGGTATAAGCCCTAGAGACCAATAGTTTATGTGAAACTTATCTTATGTATCATGACTTTTATTATTAAATAATATATGGCACTCTTTATTATATATTTATAGTAATGTTAATAAAGTCCTTAGAATAGATAGTTCATGTAATAATATATTAAGTGTGACTTAATCATGAGATTACATTATCATAAAGAACGCTATTCTTAAATGTATCCGCAGTCAAGCTTTAATATGAATTAGGATAATAATAAAGCGTCGAGACTATTATGTATGAAGACTGATGACCGCATCTCATGGGTCATAGATATGAGATATCAAGTCTATACATAGGTATAAATGTTAGGAGTAATATTTATACTGGATAGACCCATCGTGAGAATACTACATAGTAAGTTATGAGATTGTCATAAGATATTCTCACAATGATAATAGTGTACATCGCTCTTTGACCTGAAACCACTATGATCCCTAGATGTGGACTCGAGTGCTTTGTTGCCATTCTAACGTTGTCTGTAAAAGGATAACCATAATGTTGGTTGATGGGTACTTGATGAATCATGCTGAGGGGCATGAGTGTCCTAGATGGGATTTGTCCCTCCTCATAAACAGGAGATATATCTATAGGCCTCTTGATGAAATATGACTGTAAAACTGCATGGCCATGCCGAACTAAGTCGATATAGGATATTGGACTTATTCGTTATTCAGTATATTTTGGAATCAAGAAATATAAATATTGATCTACACAATGGTGACAAAATCTATGCATTGAGATCAATAAAGATATTAGGACAAAGGAGTAATCGTATACATAAGTATTATCATGGAAACAGGTTTCGTCAGATCACTTGACATTCTTGTCCCTTGGGTAGCAATGATGTGTTGCTAGATACCGCTCATTGTTTATAGTATTAAATATTAGATTTAATATTATTGCCAACGTGACTAGAACCTATAGGGTCACACACAAAGAACAGTCAAAAGAGAAATATATAAGTATGACTTATATAAGGGGTGCGTTTAGTAAATAACGCTAATTAGTTAGCAGAATTACTAAACTCGTTATTGGTCTTACAGAAGCCCAATAGTGACTTCTGAACTTGCAGAGCACACTAAGAGTTCTATAAATAGAAGCCTAGTGCTGAAGTTTGAGGTTGCACGTTTTTGAAACCCTTAACTCTCTGAAACTTCTAATTCATTGGCTAGCACCGAGTTTTGGAGGAGCACTGTTCGTGTGGACTTGCTAGAGGCTTTGCTGCTTGCTTTGCTGTGATCGTGCTTCCAGTTTCCAGCTTTCAGATTTCACACTTCGAGGTAACAATCGAATCACTGATTCATGTGTAATTCGTAATGATCCAAGGAAAGAAAATCGAAATTTTATTTTTCCGCTGCTTATTCTGTTTTGAATCGATTTTCCTTCAGTGGTATCAGAGCCTGGTTACGGAACCTTGAATCAGATTGCTTTGTTACTGCTTTATGTTTTAATTTGATTAAACATATTGAATGAAATTAAATAATAAAGAGAATTAAAATTGGCATCATATCATATTATGTTTTCTGTGCATGGCTCTTCGATTTGATTCGATGTTTCAGAAACCGTTTCTGGTGAAACATCGACGTTTCGAATATACATATCGACAGAAACATGATTGATCGATCATAAAACGCAAATAATAAATATCAATCACGTGTATGTGCATGGACGATCAATTTGTTTGAAGCTTCGTAACCGATTCTGTGTACTCTGGTGAAGCATCAATATTTTGATTATACATATCGACATAAGTGTAATTGGTAAATTCTGTATAACAACAGTATATATGATATACTGGATTTGATTGTAATTTAAATAAGTCAGATGATATTTGTTCATATTGATTGATCTGATGTATGGAGCTTCGTAACCGATTCTGGTGAAGCATCCTAGACTCGATCATGATACTTGAATAAACAATCAGAGTACTTGTTTAATAAGATCAGATTGTTGTGACAGAATTAGGGTTTGCCGAAACGGTTAGGGTAATCAGAAACGTGTCAAGTGTTGATGCCAAATACAGTGCTAATTCAAAGTGAAACGTTCATAATGGATTAGCTTCCGGGGCGCTGCGTAGTGTGATCATATGTCGAATTTTAATTTAATTTGTTTAATTATAAGGTATAATTAATAATAATAAAAATGTGTTTGTTATTATTATCATGTGAACGATTATGGCCTTAGTCCTTTTATTTATTTCTTTTGGATATTGAAATACGGCCTGCGTGTCGTGCCTCTCTCTTATGTCTCTATTCAACATTCTCTTCTCATCCACTCCCTCGTATGTAAAACGAGTTTCTTTAATATGTAATGTAAATAGAATACAAGGAGGTAATAGGACTCAAGACGTTAGGATAGTCCTGGAAGTCAAGCTTGGAGAAGCAAGGTCGTTTCTAGGATTAGTTTAGATTCTCTCATTGGCTTGAGAGAATCATAGCGTTAGGATGGCCATAATCATGTCACTTTTACTTTGTATAATTGTTATGCATGTTATGATTGGAGTGCGAATATATATATGATATATAAGCCGTGGTGAGGTGAGATCAACTTTAATAAAAATCCTTCAAATTTGAAATATTAAGTTTAATGCTTTCCAAAAGTTTAACACCCTTCAAGACTAATATCGAATATGTGGGTTTTGCCTCCGTGAAGCGCATATTTTATACTAGTAAGTTGCGGTGTGGTAATCCAATTTACCCAAGTGTTATTCTTTTGGGTTTAACTTAACTAAATTAATTTTAATAAGATTAGAATAAATTTAGAAGCAATAATTAGGTAATGTCTATATGATAGACTTGAGTAAAGAGTTATTCACCTAATTGATTTGAAAGTTGTATAAGATACAATTGGAAATGTTCCTACCTAAATAACTAAGTTTTAAGTACAGCCCCCGTTGACTTAAAGCAAAGTGAAATAAGGATTTCAATCCACTAGAAAATCTTCCAACGGGATTTTCCGAGTCAAGTGTTTGAAGGTCATTTGATTTGAGTAAAATAGTGGGAGCGTATTTAATTAAAGGCCAAATTAAATATGTTATTTCATGATACTTATTTTGTATATTTTAAATTTGTAGATGGCCAATAACACATCAACAAACATTTTGCGATCTCTCATTGAAAAGGAGAAATTGACTGAAACTAATTTTTTGGACTGGTTCCGTAACATGAGGATTGTCCTCACCCACGAAAAAAAGCTGTATGTGCTGGATGAACCCATTCCTGAGGCACCACCTGCTGGAGCTTCTGCGGCTCTGAGAAATGCTCATACCAAGCATCTCAATGATTCTGTGGAAGTCTCATGCATCATGCTAGCAACCATGACTCCTGAGCTGCAAAAACAGCATGAAGGGATGACCGCGTTCGATATGATCGGACATCTTAAGACTCTTTATGAAGAGCAGGCTAGGCATGAGAGGTTTGATGTCTCTAAAGCCCTTTTCTCTACCAAGCTGTCAGAAGGAAGTCCTGTAGGACCTCATGTACTCAAAATGATTGGGTACTCTGAGAACCTAGCCCGATTGGGATTTGTCCTTGAGCAGGAACTGGTTGTTGATCTTGTCTTGCAATCGTTGCCTGAAAGCTTCAGCAGTTTTGTCCAGAACTTCCTAATGAATGATATGGACAAAACACTTCCACAGCTTGCAGCTATGTTGAGAACTGCTGAGAAAAACATGAAAGGAAAGGGAAAGGCCATTTTGATGGTTAATAATGGCAAGTCCAAAAAGCACAATAAGAAGCCTAATAAGTCTAAGGGAAATGGCAAGGGCAAAGTTGTTGCCAAGCCATCAACCAAAGCTTTGAAGCCTACTGGAGGCGTGGCTAAGGAGGGCAAATGCTTCTATTGCAACAATAAGGGGCACTGGAGGCGAAACTGCCCAAAGTATCTGGAAGATAAGAAGAATGGAAATGTTCCTACTACTTCTACAGGTATTTTTGTTATAGAAATTAATATGTCTACTTCTACATCATGGGTATTAGATACTGGATGTGGTTCTCATATTTGTACTGATGTGTAGGGGCTGAGAACGAGTAGAGCATTGGCAAAAGGCGAGGTCGATCTTAGAGTTGGCAATGGAGCAAAGGTTGCTGCTTTAGCTGTTGGAACTTATGTATTGACCTTACCTAGTGGTCTTTTATTGAATTTAGAAAACTGCTATTATGTACCTGCCATTAGCAGGAATATCATTTCAATTTCTTGTTTGGACAAGGCTGGTTTTTATTTTACCATTAAGAACAAATGTTGTTCCGTTTATTTGGATAATATTCTATATGCTAATGCAATTTTGATTAATGGACTTTATATCCTGGATCTTGATATGCCTATCTATAACATTAATGCTAAAAGGATGAAACCTAATGAGTTGAATCCGACTTACCTTTGGCATTGTCGTTTAGGCCATATAAATGAAAATCGCATTTCCAAACTCCACAAAGATGGACTTTTGGACTCTTTTGATTTTGAATCATATGAGACATGTCGATCTTGTTTATTAGGAAAGTGACAAAGGCCCCTTTTTCCGGTCAAGGTGAAAGGGCTAGTGATCTTTTAGGACTCATACATACTGATGTGTGTGGACCCCTAAACATAACTTCTAGAGGAGGTTTTCACTACTTCATTACATTCACTGATGACTTTAGTAGATTTGGATATGTGTATCTAATGAAACATAAATCTGAATCATTTACTTTATTCAAAGAATTTCAAAATGAAGTAGAAAACCAACTAGGCAACAAAATCAAAATGCTTCGATCTGATCGAGGTGGAGAGTATTTGAGCTTAGAGTTTGACAATCATCTAAAAGAATGCGGGATCTTATCCCAACTCACACCTCCTGGAACGCCACAATGGAATGGTGTTTCTGAAAGGAGAAATCGAACCTTATTAGACATGGTCCGATCAATGATGAGTCATGCTGAACTTCCAAATTCCTTATGGGGATACGCCTTATTAACTGCAGCTTATACGCTTAACCGAGTTCCATCCAAAGCGGTAGAAAAGACACCATATGAGATATGGAACGGTCGAAAACCCAATGTGGGACATTTAAAGATTTGGGGTTGTGAAGCTTATATAAAACGACTTATGTCTACTAAGCTTGAACAAAGATCTGATAAATGTTTCTTTGTGGGATATCCTAAAGAAACTAGAGGATACTACTTTTACAAACCTTCTGAGGGCACAATTGTTGTTGCCAGAAATGGAGTCTTCCTTGAAAAGGATTTTGTCTCCAAAAGAATCAGTGGGAGCAAAGTAGACCTTGAAGAAATTCAAGACCCACAAAGTAATGAAATACCGATGGAGGAATAGGAACAGGATACACAAACTATTATGATAGAAAATCCTATTCCAGTAACACAAGAACCACGTAGGTCTAGCAGGATACGTCAAGAACCCGAGAGATATGGGTATCTCATATCACAAGAGGGTGATGTATTGCTCATGGACCACGATGAGCCTGTGACGTACATGGAGGCCATTACTGACCCTGATTCTGAGAAGTGGCTTGAAGCCATGAAATCTGAAATGGATTCCATGTACACAAATCAAGTTTGGAACTTGATTGAAGCACCTGAAGGAATTAATCCTATAGGATGCAAGTGGGTTTTCAAAAAGAAAATTGACATGGACGGAAAGGTTAATACCTACAAAGCGCGGCTGGTTGCTAAAGGCTTCAAACAAATTCATGGTGTGGATTATGATGAAACCTTTTCACCAGTTGCAATGATTAAATCCATTCGGATCTTACTTGCTATCGCTGCATACCATGATTATGAAATCTGGCAAATGGATGTCAAAACTGCTTTCCTTAATGGAAATCTTCTTGAGGATGTGTACATGACACAACCTGAAGGATTTGGCGATCCTAAAGAAACCAAGAAAGTATGCAAATTACAGCGATCAATCTATGGATTGAAGCAAGCTTCTAGGAGTTGGAATCTTCGTTTTGATGAAACTGTACAACAATATGGATTCATTAAAAATGAAGATGAGGCTTGTGTTTACAAGAAGGTTAGTGGGAGCATAGTCTCATTTTTGGTTTTATATGTGGATGACATATTATTAATCGGAAATGACATCTCTACATTACAAGAAATAAAAACTTGGTTAGGGAAATGCTTTTCTATGAAAGACTTAGGTGAAGCCTCCTATATATTAGGAATCAGGATCTATAGAGATAGATCACAAAGATTGCTTGGCTTAAGTCAGGGTACATATATAGATAAAGTCCTGAGACGTTTCAATATGCATGATTCCAAGAAAGGATTCATCCCTATGTCGTCAGGAATAAATCTATCAAAGACTCAATCCCCTTCGACTAATGAAGAAAGGGATCGAATGCGTGATATTCCATATGCTTCGGCAATTGGGTCTATCATGTATGCTATGATATGTACTCGACCAGATGTCTCGTATGCTTTAAGTGCTACGAGCAGATACCAGTCTAATCCTGGCAACGATCATTGGATTGCTGTCAAGAATATCCTTAAATACTTGAGAAGAACTAAGGATACTTTCTTGATCTATGGAGGTCAAGAAGAGCTCTCTGTAATTGGTTACACTGATGCTAGTTTTCAGACAGATCATGATGATTTCAAATCGCAATCTGGATATGTGTTTTGCTTAAATGGCGGTGCTGTGAGCTGGAAGAGTTCAAAGCAAGAAACAATCGCTGATTCTACAACAGAAGCCGAGTACATTGCTGCATCTAATGCCGCAAAGGAAGCTGTTTGGATTAAGAAATTCATTTCTGATCTTGGAATAGTTCCAAGCATTGCGGATCCCATTGAATTACTATGTGATAACAATGGAGCAATCGCACAAGCCAAAGAACCTAGATCTCACCAGAAATCCAAACACATACAAAGGCGCTATCATCTTATTCGAGAGATTATCGAAAGAGGAGATGTTAAAATATGCAAAGTACCAACATTAGACAATGTTGCTGATCCACTTACTAAAGCTCTTGCCCAGCAAAAGCATGATGGTCATACTAGATCTATGGGTATTAGGTTTATGCCTGATTGGCTCTAGTGCTAGTGGGAGATTGTTGGTATAAGCCCTAGAGACCAATAGTTTATGTGAAACTTATCTTATGTATCATGACTTTTATTATTAAATAATATATGGCACTCTTTATTATATATTTATAGTAATGTTAATAAAGTCCTTAGAATAGATAGTTCATGTAATAATATATTAAGTGTGACTTAATCATGAGATTACATTATCATAAAGAACGCTATTCTTAAATGTATCCGCAGTCAAGCTTTAATATGAATTAGGATAATAATAAAGCGTCGAGACTATTATGTATGAAGACTGATGACCGCATCTCATGGGTCATAGATATGAGATATCAAGTCTATACATAGGTATAAATGTTAGGAGTAATATTTATACTGGATAGACCCATCGTGAGAATACTACATAGTAAGTTATGAGATTGTCATAAGATATTCTCACAATGATAATAGTGTACATCGCTCTTTGACCTGAAACCACTATGATCCCTAGATGTGGACTCGAGTGCTTTGTTGCCATTCTAACGTTGTCTGTAAAAGGATAACCATAATGTTGGTTGATGGGTACTTGATGAATCATGCTGAGGGGCATGAGTGTCCTAGATGGGATTTGTCCCTCCTCATAAACAGGAGATATATCTATAGGCCTCTTGATGAAATATGACTGTAAAACTGCATGGCCATGCCGAACTAAGTCGATATAGGATATTGGACTTATTCGTTATTCAGTATATTTTGGAATCAAGAAATATAAATATTGATCTACACAATGGTGACAAAATCTATGCATTGAGATCAATAAAGATATTAGGACAAAGGAGTAATCGTATACATAAGTATTATCATGGAAACAGGTTTCGTCAGATCACTTGACATTCTTGTCACTTGGGTAGCAATGATGTGTTGCTAGATACCGCTCATTGTTTATAGTATTAAATATTAGATTTAATATTATTGCCAACGTGACTAGAACCTATAGGGTCACACACAAAGAACAGTCAAAAGAGAAATATATAAGTATGACTTATATAAGGGGTGCGTTTAGTAAATAACGCTAATTAGTTAGCAGAATTACTAAACTCGTTATTGGTCTTACAGAAGCCCAATAGTGACTTCTGAACTTGCAGAGCACACTAAGAGTTCTATAAATAGAAGCCTAGTGCTGAAGTTTGAGGTTGCACGTTTTTGAAACCCTTAACTCTCTGAAACTTCTAATTCATTGGCTAGCACCGAGTTTTGGAGGAGCACTGTTCGTGTGGACTTGCTAGAGGCTTTGCTGCTTGCTTTGCTGTGATCGTGCTTCCAGTTTCCAGCTTTCAGATTTCACACTTCGAGGTAACAATCGAATCACTGATTCATGTGTAATTCGTAATGATCCAAGGAAAGAAAATCGAAATTTTATTTTTCCGCTGCTTATTCTGTTTTGAATCGATTTTCCTTCAGATTCATTGGAGAAAAACCAACCTTGATAACTTGTGAAGCTACCTAAACACCAAAGGGTAGTTGGATGTAAATGGATCTTCAAGAAAAAGGAAGGTATTCCAGAAGTCGAAGGTCCTAGATACAAAGCAAGACTTGTGGCCAAGAGTTTCACTCAAGTTGAGGGGATTGACTGCAATGAGATTTTCTTACCCGTGGTGAAACATTGTTCCATAAGGATTCTTATGGATATTATGAATCAATTCAACCTTGAGTTGGAGCAAACAGGTGTAAAGACCGCTTTCTTACATGGTGACCTTGAAAAGACAATATGCATGGAGCAACCGTAAGGTTTTGTGGAGGACGAGTCTAAGATGTGTCTTTTGAAGAAATCTTTTCATGGGTTGAAGAATGGTTCTTTGAGAAGTGGGTATATGATTCTTGTGTGTAAATGTTGAAGAAGGGTGAGGAAGTAATTCTCTACCTTCTTCTATATGTGGATGATATCTTGGTGGAAAGCTCTAACAAGGATGAGATTTTGAAGCTCGAAGAAAAGTAAAATGGTAAATTAGAGATGAAAGATCTTGGTCCGGTAAAGAGAGTTCTTGGAATTGATATCTTAAGCAATCGTGACAAAGACAGATTTTTTTGATCTCAACGTAGTTATTTGAAGAAGGTGGTGGAGCGCTTTAAAATGTCAAACTCTAAAATTGTTAGCACTCCCTTGGGTCACCACAAAATGTTCTCCATAAAACAATGTCCTCAATCCGAGGATGAAAAACAAGCGATGGAAAGTACTCGCTATGCTAGTGGAGTTTGAAGCATCATGTATGAAATTGTTTGTAGTAGACTAGACTTAAGTTTTGCAGTTAGCATTGTGAGTCGGTTTATGGCAAATTTAGGTATTGTCCATTGGCAAGCTTTGAAGTGGGTGTTGAGGTATTTGAATGGGTCTTTGAAGGGAGGTTTAAAGAACACAAGAGAAGCTCAAGAGAAATACGCTTTGGAGGAGTATGTAGACGCAGACTGTGTGGGCAATGTGGATACAAGAAATTTTTTATCGGATTTTGTGTTCACTCTCTATGGCACGACTATTAGTTGGAAAGCAAATTAACAATCTGTACGGTGCTATGGACAACTCAAGCGGAGTACATTGCCCTTGTTGAATGGGTGAAGGAGGCTGTATGGTTGAAAGGGTGATTGGTGAGTTAGGAATTACTCAATTATGTGTGTAGATACAGTGTGATAGCCAAATTATCATCCACTTAGCAAATAATCAAGTATATCATGAGAGGACAAAACATATTGACAATCGCTTACACTTTGTAAGAGACGTGATTGAATCGAAAAAGATTGTGGTGGATAAAGTAGCATTGAAAGAGAATCTGGGGGATGTGTTCGCCAATTTATTACCTAGATCAAGATTTAACCATTGCTTGGACATGATCAAGTTTGTTGAAGAGTAATTCCCTTTTCGAGAGAGAAGCATGGTGGTTGATGGTTAAATACTTAAATTGACATTATCACTAATTTAAAGTCAAGGTGGAGAAATGTTGAAATTTACTTAAAATTTGTGGATTTTTGAAGGAGCAATTTGTGGCCGAGAGTATGGTTTTTCTAATATCAAATTGTGACACAATTTGTGGCCATCATGACATGATTTATGGATAAGGTTGTGCGTACCTTGGGTCGTACGCAAGGAATCGTGACACGATCATGGGATAATCTGAAGGTGAGAAAAACACAAGAATGGGGGGGTTGAAATGTGTTTACTTTTTCGAAACTCTTGAAGAGTAAGAATCTGTTTCTACAGGATCAGAGTCTGATGGGAGACCAGATTCTATGGCAGCGGAAAATAACAAGAGATAGAGAGAAAGAGAGAACACAAGTAATTATACAGGTTCCTTCCACAAACCGGAAGTAGTCCTGTCCCCCTTGCACTTCCAAGGAGAGTTTCACTAAAATGTAATTTCAATTACAAGTTGCTCAAACACACAGTAAGAGACTTCCAATTGCTCAAGCACGCAGGCTAGAGTCTTCCAATGCTCAAAGACACAACTAAGAGACTTCTTTGCTCAAGCACACAAGCCAGAGACTTCTGACACAAATTACAAAAAATTGAATAGAGTTGGAGACACTTGATAAACAATCAAATGTGTTCCAATAACTTAAACAAAGACAGACTTTGTTTTTCTGATAAACTTAGGGATTCTAGAATACACAGTTTGTAAGAATAATCTAAGTTGTTGATGTGTTTGTGGTTTGACTCAGTGAGAATACAATAGCTTAACAACGTAGTTTTTCAGTTGTAGAGTCCAACATATTCTTCAAGTCTTCTATCCTTTATATAGGCGTTGGAAAGAGACGTTGAGACAATCCAGCACATCAAGAGAATTCTGGAAGCTTGATCAATAGTTGTTGATCTGTTAGTTAATATGGTAATAGTCCTTTAAATGCATATTTTGAATTCCATTCCTTTTGAAGCTTAATACCGGTAGACACAGTTGCCAAACTGTACGAGGTAGTGGAGTAGTGGAAACAGAGTTCGTACACACGTACTCTGTACTATTCTGCATTCTTTGTCGTTGAGCATCCCACACTCAAGTTGACTTTGAAGCTAGCCATTACTCCAATTGAGTGTTTCTTATGCATCGTAATGCCTTTAGAAATCCTTTTAAGCAGATCTTCAGATTGTAGGCTTCAGACTCACTGTAGCACTTCAGCTTCTGATGATCTTCAGACTCTCTTGAACTTATAGGTTCTGATCATCTTCAGACTTATATGAACTTCAGATTCTTTTAGTCTTCAGGACTTCTTGACACAGCTTCTGATGATTCTTCAGACTCTTCAGATCTTCAGAATCACAAGCAACAAGCTTCTCTTGGTCTTGCTCTCAAAATGTTCAAACAGAATACTTTCTAAGATAAAAATCTTGATTAATATCCTGCATACTTAAACAAATATTAGCATATCCAATTGACAATTTTTAATACCTTGTTAAAATCAAAACTCAAAACGTGGTATTGTTGAACACGCTTGTTCCAACAATCTCCCCCTTTTTGATGATGACAAACATCAGTATTTAAAAGGTCAATTGTTGTTAATCTAATTAACAGGTTGACTTAAAGGGTCTGAGGTTTGTAAGCTCAGAGTCTGAGGTTTGTAAGCTCTGACTCCCCTAAGTCTGATAGTCCTTAAGTTGAGGTTTGTAAGCTCCCCCTAAGTTCTATCCAAGTTAATTAAATTCATGTTTAGCATAAGTAGCTGAATCAAATCTTAGAATAATAAACAAAAATGAGAGAAGATTTTTTTTAAATTAAATTGAAGAATTTAATTTAATGGGGCTCAGAATCTAACGAAGTACCTTTCGCAAACTTCCGTTTAACTTTACATACTCACTGGTCTTTCTCCCCCTTTTGTCATCAACAAAAAGGTTTAAAAAACAAGTTTCTCCCCCTTTTTATATGACTTCAAGTGAGGGAAATTTTTTTTAAAGAAAATTCAGAGCATAAACAAATTAGAGTCTGAAACAGGACAGATTCTAAGTAGAATTCGGTAGTTAGACTTCAGATGCACTAAGATAAATAAAGCAAGATATATCAGAAGCACATATAGTTGAAGTAAAACATTGAATAATCATGAAGTAAAAGTTCAGAAGATAATAGAAATCAGCAAATAAGAGTACAAGCAAAACAAAACAGATTAAACACTAGGTGTGCAACTAAGGTTAGTTTTGTTTGGCAATGTGATCCATCAATTTCTGGAGATCCTCTTGCTGTTTCTTGACAATTTCTTCGAGAGCTTTTGTTCTTCTGAGGTGAGCTTCTCTTTCAAGTCTAGCTTCTTCTTGAACTCTGTGAAGTCTCTTCTTCAGCGAATCATAAACCACTGTTTCCCTTGGATTGTATTGATCAGCATCAAAGAATGGTTTATATTCCAACTGCAGAATAGGAGTCTTCTTCTTAGCCTTTGTTGTCTCAGCTTTCTTAATTTCTTCCAAATGTTTGGCAAGAACACCAGCTTGTTCTTTTACAGCAGCCTTCTGAATTTTGGTGACAAAATCCACAAATCCATTATTCAGAGCAGAAAATTTATCCTCATAGCTTACATTGAGGATTGGCACAAATCTTTGCTCAATAATATCCTTGAGCTTTGAGTTGGACACTCCATAAAAATCATCTATTCTCAACGAATCAAAGAGGTTGTGAGGAATAAGAGTTTGATTTGGCTCAGATGAAGTTGAAGGTTCAGAAGTTACGATAGCTTGTGAGGTTTCAAGGCCAATTTCCACAGTTTGGTTTAAGGGTTCAGTAACTGTTTCACCATAGGCTCTGCTATGCATTCTGTTACAGGTTTTGGGTCAGGTATGACATTAAAAACTTGTTCCATAGTCTCAGAGATTGGTTCCTTTACAGTTACAGTAACTGGTTCAACTGAAGCTAAGGTTTGAATTTCTGGTTCAGGTTGGGGTACAGAGTCTGGTTTTGAAACAGCTTCTATAGTGTTTGTTGTTTTGGATTTTGCAGGGGTCTTTGGCAGTTCTCCTCCTAGGTGTCTTTCAAGATAATCTAGGGTGTCTGGAGAGTCTACAAGATAGTTTCATGTTGAGGGGATGGTTGAGCAGATTGAATGGGTTCTTCAGGTTCTTCAGTAGGTTGAATTGCCTGAAGTGGTTTAAGAAATGATGGTTGAGCAGGATGGTCAGAGGGTAAGTTCAGAGACATTGTGACGGTGTCTTGAATAACCCTGTCAATAGTTGAATCAACATATTCACCTATTCTTGGGTCAAATGGGTCAAATGATGAGATATGTTTGATTGGAGAGGGGGTTTTATTTTGAAGGGATGGAAGGACTTTGCCCAGGGGTATGTTATCTAATTCAGTTTCAGATGAGGGTGAAGACTCTTGATTTGTAGAAGAGAAATTTGAGTCAAATGAAATGTTACTTGATGTGCCAATGCCAGCTTCTGGAGAAGCTTATTGGTCAGAAGCATCAGACAGAGTAGCGTCTGATTGATCAGCTTCTGCAGAGGCAACCTGACTCTTCTGTTTCAAAGCTGCTGCAAGCAACTTAGTAGCTTCCTTCACAGTCTCATCTTTAAGTCCTTCTGTCACAACTTTTGTTGCCATTGCCTTGCCAGCAGCATGATCATCTTCAATCATATATACAGAAGTACCTATCTTCTGTGCTATATCCTTAGCCACAGGAACAACTTCTATCTTCCTTTTCTTGACCTGACTTTCTTCTTCATCAGAATCAGTATCAAGAAATTCAGCAATTTCTTCAACCAGCCTCTTGTGATCTCTGTCAGCTTTACCTTTCTTGGCTTTCTTCTCATCCCTTGCCTTCTTCTCGTCCTTTGTTTTCTTCTCATCCTTGGGTTTTTTTATCCTTTCCTTAATTTCCTTGGATGCAGGAGAGATAGACAGAGGCATATGAGCTATGGTTTCAGAGGCACCAATAGTCACTCCTGGAAGAGCTGTAGACTTTTTGTTCTTCTTAGGAGGTTCTTGCTTCTCTTCCTCTTCCTCTAGATTGACCTCATTGGTCCTTTTGCCTTTGACCTTAAGAAGTCCTCCTCCAGCAGTCTCAGAAATGGCAGAATAGTTGATTATTCTACCAGTTTCATTGTAATAGTCTACTACAAATCTTGCAAGGACTTCAGGATTGTCTTCTTTGGAAATAGGAGGGAAGTCCATCATCAGATCTGATTGTACAGAAGATTCCTTCATATCTAGATTAGAAGGGTTGAACTTCCTAACAATTTTCATGTATTGAAGAGTCTTGCCATTGATGATTCTCCTTGTTATTGTTCCAAGTTGAGCGTCTGATACAACACCAGATGATTCTGTCAAGACCTTCAAGAGGCCTCCTTGATACAGAATCTCAGAAATCAATTTTCCAAAAGGAACTTGTCTTTTGGATTTTGTTTGGCCTTCCCTGATGGCCCAGCATGTAACACCCCGTTCCCAAAAGTCGTATTATTTAATAAATAGATCAGAGTAAACGTCATAACACGGAGTACTACACTTCAAATAATAAATCCCATTTTTAATCCCTTATTCACCCAAAAGTTTTACAAAACATGTTTACAGGTCAAACATAACATATGGCAATCAAAATGGCATAGAATTACACAATTAACAATCATTGTATCACATTCTCATCATTTCATAAACCCTAATTCAAGAACACAATTTCAACAATTATCAAAATTATACAACATTATTAATGAAGGATTCCCACCCTTACCTCGAATTAGCAAAATCTACAGCAAAATAGGTTGAAATCTCTCTTCCTAGCTCCTCTCCTAGCTTTCCCTTCTTCTTCTCAAAACTCTCTTTTTGTCTGTACGTGAAAATGATACTGGTTCTGTTTTCTTTTACTCTTTCCTTTTCTAACTCCCTTTCTTTTTACTCTTTCAACCATAACCTACTCTTTTTACTTAACTCCCCTTTTAATTTCTATTAATTCCACTTAATTCCTTTTTATTCTAATTAATAATTATTTTCTACTCTTTTATCTTAAATAATAAAAAATACCTCATAATCAAATATCATATAACAAAATATCAATTCACCAATATCACATAAAATCATACAAGAATATAATAAAACACCACTTAAAATAATTAAATAAAACGGGCGTTACAACTCTCCCCAACTTATAGAATTTCGTCCTCGAAATCTTACCTCAAACAAACAACTCAGGATATGATTCTTGCATCTTACTCTCCAACTCCCAAGTAAGGCTTTCACCAGCAACTCCACCCCAAACAACTCTTACAAGAGGTATTTCTTTGCCTCTCAACTTCTTCACCTTGCGATCATCAATCCTCAAAGGTAAAGTCTCCACCGTAAGGTTGTCTCTGACTTGCACATCATCTATAGGAATAACATGCGAAGGATCCGCTATATACTTCCGAAGCTGCGACACATGAAACACATCATGCAAGTTCGAAAGATGTGGTGGCAAAGCAATCCTATAAGCCACCGTGCCAATCCTCTCCGATATCTGATAGGGACCAATGAACTTCGGAGTTAACTTCTTAGACTTCAAAGCTCGACCAACACCGGTCATAGGAGTGACTCTCAAGAACACATGATCACCCTCTTGGAACTCAAGATCCTTCCTCCGCTTATCATGATAACTCTTCTGTCGACTCTGCGACGCTTTCATATGTTCTCTAATCATCTTAACTTTCTCCGTAGTCTGCTGGACTAATTCCAGTCCCAACACTATACTCTCTCCCGATTCAAACCAACACAACGGAGTTCTACACCTCCGACCATACAAAGCTTCAAATGGTTCCATGCCAATACTCGAATGATAACTGTTGTTGTACGTGAACTCTATTAACGGTAGATGACTATCCCAAGCTCCTCCTTGTTCAAGTACACACACTCTCAACAAATCCTCTAGCGACTGAATTGTTCTCTCCGACTGACCATCTGTTTGCGGATGATAAGTCGAACTCAACCTCAACTTCGAACCCAATGCCTCTTGCAAACTCTTCCAAAATCTAAAAGTGAACCTCGGATCTCTATCTGACACAATGCTTGACGGAACACCATGCAACTTCACAATATTATGAATGTAAATCTCTGCCAACTGAGCTACTGGATAATTGATATTGATCGGAATAAAATGTGCTGACTTGGTTAACCTGTCAACAACTACCCAAATGGCATCATGCCCCTTCGGGGTATTCGGCAAACTAGTTACAAAGTCCATGGAGATGCTATCCCACTTCCACTCCGGCACATCTAAAGGTATCAACAAACCAGCAGGCTTCTGATGCTCGACTTTGGATTTCTGGCAAGTCAAACAAGCATACACAAACTGCGCAACATCACGCTTCAAACCAGACCACCAAAACAACTTCTTCAAGTCATGATACATCTTCGTAGCTCCCGGATGAATACTCAAGCTACTTCTATGACTTTCTTCAAGAATCATCTTTTTCATCTCGTCATTGTCAGGAATACATATTCTTCCTCTAAACCTCAACACACCTTGGTCGTCAACCTGAAAATCACCATCGGCAGTAGCAACCATCAAGTCCACAAACTTGACATCAACCTTTTGAGCCTCTCTTATACTATGCAGAAAATCATTGTTAATTTTCAACATGCCCAACTGGACACTTTTAGGCGCCAATTCACACACCAAACTCAAGTCTCTGAATTGTTCAAGTAACTCGAACTCTTTCACCATCATTGCAGACATATGCAACGTCTTCCTACTCAAAGCATCAGCAACAACATTAGCCTTGCCAGGATGGTAATTCAAGCCAAAATCGTAGTCCTTCAATAACTCTAGCCACCTTCTCTGCCTCATGTTCAACTCCTTCTGATCAAACAAGTATTTCAAACTCTTATGATCACTAAACACTTCAAATCGAGAACCATATAAATAATGCCTCCATATTTTTAACACAAACACAACTGCCGCTAGCTCTAGATCATGCGTAGGATAATTCTTCTCATGAATCCTCAACTTCCTTGAAGCATATGCTACTACCTTACCATCTTGCATCAATACACCACCTAAGCCCAACTTGGACGCATCACAATAAACGACAAAAGGTTCATCTGGCTTCGGTAGAATCAGAATAGGAGCTGTTGTCAATCTTTGCTTCAACTCGTTGAAACTCTCTTCACACTTAGCATCCCACACAAATGCCTTACCTTTACAAGTTAACTGAGTCAAAGGAAGTGCCAACTTTGAAAATCCTTCAATGAATCTTCTATAATAACCGGCCAAACCAAGAAAACTTCTAATCTCCGTAACAGACTTAGGAGTCTCCCACTGTGATACCGCTTCAACCTTCGACGGATCAACTGCAATACCATTACCAGAAATAATATGGCCAAGAAAACTTACTTCACTTAACCAGAATTCACACTTTGACAGCTTTGCATATAACTTCTTTTCTTTCAGCACCTGCAACACAATCTTCAAATGCTCTGCATGCTCTTCCTCAGTCTTAGAATAAATCAAAATATCATCAATAAACACAACAACAAATTGATCAAGAAAAGCATGGAAAGTTCTATTCATATACTCCATGAACACACCAGGTGCATTAGTAACACCGAAAGGCATCACTTTAAATTCGTAGTGACCATACCGCGTCCTAAACGCCGTCTTTTGCATATCTTCATCTTTTACTTTAATCTGATGGTAACCAGACCTCAAATCAATCTTGCTAAACACACGAGCACCCACTAATTGATCCATCAAATCATCAATCCTCGGAAGTGGATACCTATTCTTTATCGTCACTTTATTCAACTGACGGTAATCAATACATAACCTCATGCTACCATCTTTCTTCTTAACCAGCAACACCGGCGCTTCCCAAGGTGAAACACTTGGTCGTACAAACTTCTTATCAAGCAAATCCTCCAACTTCTTCTTCAACTCTGCCAACTCAGAAGCTGACATACGATATGGAGCCATCGACACAGGCTTCGTACCCGGAACAAGATCGATAGAGAATTCAACTTCCCTCTCCGGCGGCACATCCGGAATCTCATCTGGAAAAACTTCTGGGAATTCATTTACAACGGGCAACCTGTCAATCACAGCTTGGTTCTCTAAAGACAAATAAGCCATCAACGAAAACATCAAGTTTCCATCACTTTCTAATTGCTTCAGCTGCTTAGTAGATAAAAACTCTACTCCACTTTCCTCTTCGGCGGAAGAAAAGTACACCGTCTTCTTAAAACAATTAATATGCACATGGTTGTATTCCAACCAGTTCATACCAAGGATTACATCCATCCCCGACAACGGAAAACATACAAGATCAACATCAAAATTCCTACCATACATGGATATGGGACAACTCTGACAAACAAGAGAAGTAGTCACTGAACCCTTAGCTGGAGTTTCAACAACCATTTCCCCATTCATACTTGACATAACAAGACCCAACTTATTTGCACAATCAACAGCAATAAAACAATGGGTAGCCCCAGTATCAATAATAGCAATTAAAGGGATACCATTAAAGAAACAAGTACCTCTGATAAGTCGATCTTCATTAACCGTCTGAGTACCGGTCAATGCAAACACCTTTCCACTAGCCTGAGCCCTCTTAGGCTTCTTGCACTGCGAACTAAGGTGACCTTCTTCGTTACAATTATAGCAAACAATATCATCATGCTTGCACTCAGCCACTGTGTGTCCCTTCTTCCCGCAACGGAAACACTTTTTCTCTTCACGCTGATTGCACACATTACTCTTGTGGCCCTTCACGCCACACTTGTAACAAACTACCTCAGCAGGAACATCTCTACCCCTGGGCCTCCTCTCATCTTGCATCCTCTGTTTACCCTTGTCTGCAGGGCACTGTACGGCTTCGGACGACTCTGCTGTCCTTTACCCCTATGCTCACTCATCACCTTGTAATGAGCTTTGGTATCCTCCTCATAAATCCTACAGCTGCTTACCAAATCAGAAAAGTTTCTAATCTTCTGATAACCAATGGCCCGCTTAATATCAGCACGCAGACCATTCTCGAACTTAATGCATTTGGAAAACTCTGCATTCTCAGCTGTGTAATGCGGGTAGAACTTAGCCAGCTCGACAAACTTTGCCGCATATTCGGTCACGGACATGTCTCCTTGCTTCAATTCAAGGAACTCAATTTCTTTCTTGCCTCGGACATCTTCCGGGAAGTACCTGCCTAAGAACTCCCTCTTGAACACCGCCCATGTTATAACCGCACCATCTTGCTCTAGGATAGGAAGCATACTTACCCACCAGTCATCTGCCTCCTCAGCCAACATGTGGGTACCAAAACGTACCATCTGAGCCTCGCTGCACTGCATAACCCTGAAAATCCTTTCAATTTCCTTCAACCATTGTTGAGCTCCATCAGGATCATACCTTCCCTTGAAGGTTGGTGGATGGTTCCTCAAGAACGTTTCCAGCAATCTCACTCCTTCGATAGCACCAACCCCAGCATTGTTTTGTTGTCCGACAACTTGAGCCATTGCTTGCAAAGTAGCAGCAAGAGCAGCATCATTTCTTCCAGCCATCTCAACAATTCTACATAACAGAATAATTTAGAACAACAACAAGACAATATAAAAATTGTCAGACAACTCTAATGGCTCGACACGACTCTACTAATTGGCCGGACGGACCGACTCTACTCTGATACCAATTGTAACACCCCGTTCCCAAAAGTCGTATTATTTAATAAATAGATCAGAGTAAACGTCATAACACGAAGTATTACACTTCAAATAATAAATCCCATTTTTAATCCCTTATTCACCCAAAAGTTTTACAAAACATGTTTACAGGTCAAACATAACATATGGCAATCAAAATGGCATAGAATTACACAATTAACAATCATTGTATCACATTCTCATCATTTCATAAACCCTAATTCAAGAACACAATTTCAACAATTATCAAAATTATACAACATTATTAATGAAGGATTCCCACCCTTACCTCGAATTAGCAAAATCTACAGCAAAATAGGTTGAAATCTCTCTTCCTAGCTCCTCTCCTAGCTTTCCCTTCTTCTTCTCAAAACTCTCTTTTTGTCTGTACGTGAAAATGATACTGGTTCTGTTTTCTTTTACTCTTTCCTTTTCTAACTCCCTTTCTTTTTACTCTTTCAACCATAACCTACTCTTTTTACTTAACTCCCCTTTTAATTTCTATTAATTCCCCTTAATTCCTTTTTATTCTAATTAATAATTATTTTCTACTCTTTTATCTTAAATAATAAAAAATACCTCATAATCAAATATCATATAACAAAATATCAATTCACCAATATCACATAAAATCATACAAGAATATAATAAAACACCACTTAAAATAATTAAATAAAACGGGCGTTACACAGCACATGTGATTCATCACATATTTTGGAAAGTTGATTTTCTTCTTTTTAATCAAAAAGTACATAAACACTTTATGATCTACAGACAGAGTGTCTGTTCCTCCACCTTTCTGAAGCATACTGTCCAGAATGATCTTCAGAAGCATCCTATGTTCAGGATGCATGTCTACCAACTTATTTGAGGGTCTTCCTTTAAATAAGAGTTTGTTGCAGATGTCCATCCACTCACTCTTTTTGTCCACATTCCACTGAATTTTTCCTTCATTAGTTACCCTGCATGCCCTGGCAACTATTTCTTCATTGATAAGGATTGGAATCCCCATCACAGCAGACCTTATCTCAAGACCTTTGTACGGCCTCAGACCCATTTGCTTTCTATTCTTGCCAACCAAGGAGGGGTTGTTCATGATTGCAGTAGTTTCTTCTATGGTTGCGTCGTCCTTGTCAAAAACTTCTGCCCTTACCCAGAGGTCTCTAACCAACTCTTGATATGTTGGTCCATTCAACATACCAAAGTAACTCATCATTCCTTGTGATAAGAAATGAGAAGAGACGTCGATACCATGCCTTATCAGGGATCCGAAATCAACTGGAGATTCAACTTGAACTTCCAGAGTCTCGTTGATGATATTCATAGTTCTAGGTTTAATCACATAGGATTTTCCAGTTTTGATGATCACACCAGATTGAACGAGATCACTTGCCATTTGTAAGGTTCTAGGTTTGATTTAGAGAACAAAAATTTTCAGAAACTGAAAACGAATGAGATGTTCAGAGAAAAAATCAAAGTGTAAAAAGTGAAGTGGGTTGTGTGTGATTGCTATTTATAGTGAAAAATGGAAAACCGTTTGGAAAGAGAAGGGGACAAACACACATAAGCAATAAAGACTAGTGAGCATGCAGCCGTAAAAGTGTTGGGAAGACGCGAGGGTTACTTGTTAAACGTAATAAAATCATTGCCCTTTGAGTTCTTACCCAATACAGAAATGCCACGTCTGAGAACTAAAAAAGTAACTGTCACCGTAGTGGGGCAGGTGTTACTGAACTCAACAGTCATCCTTCCACTAATACGAGCTTCTTGAGAGTCTAAGTTTCCTTAACAGAGTCTGAGTGTCTTCAGAAGCTTATGTTCATCAGAGTCTCCAAAAGAGAGTCTGATTCTCAATTAGCTTCTGAGTATCTTTCAGAGTCTGAATTCTGTTTTCAAAAGCGCACATTAACCAAAGACATAACACATGTTCAAATTTTTCTTTATAAAATCAAATCTTTCAACAGTCAAAGGTTCAGTAAATATATCAGCCCATTGATGATCAGTATCAATGAATTGAATATCTAGAATTCCTTTTTGAACATAGTCTCTTATAAAATGATGTTTAATCTCAATGTGCTTTGCTCTTGAATGCAGAATTGGATTCTTAGATAAACATATAACAGCTGTATTATCACAATAAATTGGGATACAGTTTTCAGTTATTTGATAATCCTCAAGCTGATGTTTCATCCAGAGTAGCTGTGTACAACAACTAGCAGCTGAGATGTATTCTGCTTCTGCTATAGACGAAGAAATAGTTGCTTGCCTCTTGCTAGCCCAGGATATCAGATTCTCTCCCAAAAATTGACAATTGCCACTGGTTGATTTTCTTTCAATCTTGTCTCCAGCATAGTCAGCGTCACAGAATCCAACTAGCTTATAATCAGAAGATTTCTTATACAGAAGTCCAAGATTAGTACTTTCTTTCAGATATTTAAATATTCTCTTAACAGCTGTTAAATGAGACTCTCTAGGATCTGATTGAAACCTTGCACACAGACATACGTTGAATAAAATATCTGGTCTGGATGCAGTTAGGTATAACAAAGAACCTATCATACCTCTATACAACTTCTGATCAATTTTGGTTCCTTGATGTTCTTTGCTCAGAGTGCAGGTTGGATGCATTGGAGTGTTCATCTCTTTGCAGTCCTCAAGATTGAACTTCTTCAGGAGCTCTTTAGTGTATTTGGACTGATGAACATAGACTCCATCTTTGCATTGGTTGATTTGAATTCCTAGAAAGAACTTCAATTCTCCCATCATGCTCATTTCGAATTCATCCTGCATTACCTTAGAAAACTCTTTGCAAAGTGAACTATTAGTTGAACCAAAAATGATATCATCAACATAAATTTGAACGATAAAAATGTCCTTCTTCAGAGTCTTTCTGAATAGTGTAGTGTCAAATTGACCTCTTTCAAAATCATTTTGAATTAAGAAATTACTTAGTCTTTCATACCAAGCTCTGGGAGCCTGTTTCAAGCCATATAGTGATTTCTTCAATTTATAAACATGCTCTGGATGTTTTAAATCTTCAATGCCAGGAGGTTGTTTGACATAGACTTCTTCAGAAATGACACCATTAATATACACACTCTTAACATCCATTTGGTACAAGATTATGTTGTGATTGACTGCATAGGAAAGAAGTGACCTGATTGCTTCCAATCTTGCAACTGGAGGAAATGTTTTAGTGCAATCAATGCCTTCTTGTTGACTGTAGCCTTGTGCAACAAGTCTAGCTTTGTTTCTGATTACTTCTCCTTGTTCACTAAGCTTATTTCTGAACACCCATTTAGTTCCAATAATGTTCTTGTGTTCATGCTTAGCTACTAGATCCCACACTTCATTCCGTTTGAATTGATTAAGTTCATCTTGCATTGCAAGAATCCATCCTTCATCTCCAAGTGCTTCTTCAATAGTGGTTGGTTCAATAACAGATAATAATTCCAAGGCAGACTCTTCTTGTCTGAAATATGATCTAGTTCTTCTCTGGGACTATCTTTATTGACAGTTATTTGATCCTCAGGATGTGAAGACTTGTATTTGAATGAATGTTTGGATTGACTAGCTTGCTGAGAACCATCTTGAGCTTCTTCAGAATCTTCTTCATTAGGAACTTCAAGGGATGCTCCAGCTTCTGGAATCTGATCAGATTCTGAGTTGATATCAGAATCTTGAGATCCTGCACAGCTTTCATCTTGCTCTGGAGTTTCACTTCTAGGCACTTTGTCATCAAATCTAACATGCATAGATTCTTCAATACATTGTGTTTCTGAATTATACAGTCTGTATGCCTTAGATCGTTCAGAGTAACCTAAAAAGATTTCCTTCTGAGCTTTGGCGTCAAATTTCGTTAGATAGACTTTATTGTTCAGGATATAACATGTACATTCAAACTGATGAAAATAAGATATGTTAGGTTTCCTTCCTTTAAAGAGTTCATATGCTGTTTTGTTCAACAGAGGTCTGATATAAATCCTGTTCTGAACATAACATGCTTTATTTACTGCTTCTGCCCAAAAATGTTTAGCCAGACTGTTCTCATGGATCATGGTTCTAACCATTTCTTGTAAGGTTCTGTTCTTTCTCTCTACAACTCAATTTTGTTGTGGAGTTCTAGGTGCAGAGAATTCATGAATAATTCCATGTTTTTCACAGAAAACCTCAAAAGGCTCATTTTCAAATTCTCCTCCATGATCACTTCTGACATTCAAAATTTTCAATTCTTTTTCAGATTGAATTTGGATGCAGAATTTGCTAAACACAGAATATGAGTCATCTTTAGTTTTCAGAAACTTAACCCAACTCCATCTGCTGTAATCATCAACAATGACTAGTCCATACTTACTTCCATATAAGGATGCAGTGCTAACTGGTCCAAATAAGTCAATGTGAAGTAACTCCAAGGGTCTGGAGGTAGAAACAATTTCTTTAGGTTTAAAAGAACTCTTAACAATTTTCCCTTTTTGACATGCTCCACAAAGAGCATCTGAATGATAGTCAATGTCTGATAAGCCTTTGACTAGTTGCAACTTGCTAAGCTTAGAGATTAACCTCCAGTTTGCATGTCTCAACTGTCTATGCCACAGCCATTTCTTATCACCCATTGACCAAAGGCAAACTACCTTCTGATCAGTTAGTTCAGAGAACTTTATTTTGTAGACATTGTTTCTTCTCTTTCCCTTGAAGACTATGGATTGATCATCCTTGTTAACTACAGTGCAGTTGTTCTTATTAAACAAAACATCATAACCACTATCCCACAATTGACTTATGCTCAGTAGGTTATGTCTAAGCCCATCAACAAACCACACATTACTAATAGAGATTAGAGAGTTACCAATAGTTCTAGTACCAATGATTTTTCCAGTCTGGTTTCCTCCAAATCCCACAGTTCCTCCCTCTTTCATGGTTAGGGTTAGGAACATAGACTTTTCTCCTATCATGTGTCGCGAGCAGCCACTGTCCAGGAACCAAGCCTTATGCTTTTCTTGTCCTTTTAGACATACCTGCAACATCAACAATTTCAGACTTAGGTACCCATATTCTCATGGGTCCTCTTGGGTTAGTCCTTGAACCATTGAATTCCTTTTGTAATGTGTGTCTTGAAGTCATTGGCATTGTTTTCCTCCATACTCTGGGTTTAGAACCGTTCAGTTTAGGATCCAACTTACCTTTCGAAGTTTCTCTTCTTTGAAACTTAGGCTTTCGTTTTTTAGAATCTGAATCATTGAAGCCTTAGGTTGAAAGTTTTTCAGAACCTTTGACTTTGCATTCTGAGATTTTGACTTAGTGAAAACTTTAGAACTTGAAGCTATAGGTTCTGAATGAGTCACTGTGTTGACTTCATCAGACTCACTTACAAAGTGATTTTTCAATGCTTCTTTGGCGCCATCAGGACCAGGTTTCGGAATCACTTCATTTGAGCTTCCTACAATGAATCCAAGACTATGTCCTCTATTCTGATATGTGCTATAGATCATGGATTCTACCCTAGATCTATCAATTCCAGTAGCAATAAATTCTTGTAGAGCAACATCTTGCTCACTCAAGTATTTACAACTACACTTCTTAATCAATAAAGAATCATTTTCTTCTTTTAAACTTTCTAACTCCAACAGAGTTGAATTATGCCTTTTTGACATCTTACCAAGCTGCTGTTTGACTTTCTTCAACTCAGTGGATTTAGCTTTATAGTGACCAAGAAGTTATTTGATAGAATCTACTAATTCAGATCTTGTGAGTTCAGAAAATACCTCAGTCTCACTTTCAGAGTCTACATCTGATTCTGCCTCAGGTGCCTCCTTTTTCGATTCAGTTGTAGCCATTAACCCAACAGCTACATTAGCTTCACCATCAGCATCATCATCTACAGACCCTGACTCATTATCAAGATCTTCCCAGGTTGCCATCAGACTTTTCTTGATTTGCTTCTTAATCTTTCTTGACTTAAAGGATGGCCTTTTTGATTTGGATTTCTCTTTCTGCAACTCTGGACAATCAGCAATAAAGTGCCCAGGCTTCTTGCAGTTGAAGCATCCTTTTTGTTCTTCCTTTTTGAAACCCTTACCACTGCTCTTGCTCAGAAACTTCTTGTTCTTTTTAACAAGGTATTGCATTCTGCTTGAAAGCATAGCCATTTCTTTAGCAACATCAGGATCTTCCTCAGAGCTTTTAGAAGCAGAAGATTCATTTTCAGACTCTTCAACCTTGAGAGCTTTTAAAGATCTTCCCTTTGACTTTAAAGCAATGGTTTTAGACTTTCTTGCAGATTCATGTTCATTGAGACTTAACTTATGAACTTTGAGAGAGCTGACAAGATCTTCAACACTCAAAATGTTTAAATCCTTAGCTTCCTCAATTGCAGTAACCTTTGGTCTCCACCTAGAGGGTAAGCTCCTTAGAATCTTGCTAACATGGTTAGAAGCTATGTAACTCTTCTTTAGTATCTGAAGTCCAGATACTAGAGTTTGAAATCTTGAGTATATCTGCTCAATACTTTCATCGTCTTTCATCTTGAATAATTCATACTGATGAACTAATAGAAGGGCTTTAGCTTCCCTGACCTTCTTGCTCCCTTCATAGTTTGCACAAAGAGAAGCAAACATGGCTTTAGCAGTAAATTTGTCACTCATCTTCATGTATTCAGATTTAGGAATAGCAGTGATAAGAGCTCCTTTGATGATATGATGTTTCTTGTAGATCTTCTTCTGAGCAGCAGTGTGAAGTTTACGGTCAATGGCAGCACCTTCGTCATCAAGTTGTAAGTCACCAACACCATCTTCAAGTATATCCTAGAGTTCTTCATCAAGACCCATGACATAGCTATAGAAGTTGGTTTTCCACCAAGAAAATTCTTCACGATCACCATTGAACTTTGGAATTTTCCCATAATCAGCTTTCTTACTGCTGTTATTGGATCCATAGTCGTATGGTATAGCAGCACCAGAATTAGCACCAGAAGAAGAAGGTTCACTAGAAGACATGTTTTTCTCTGGATCTTTTCTGTTACACGGTTAAGTGCTATGACAACAGAGCCGAAGCTCTGATACCAACTGAAGGTGAGAAAAATACAAGAAGGGGGGTTGAATTGTGTTTACTTTTTCGAAACTCTTGAAGAGTAAGAATCTGTTTCTACAGGATCAGAGTCTGAATGGATTCAGAGTCTGATGGGAGACCAGATTCTGTTGCAGCGGAAAATAACTAGAGATAGAGAGAAAGTGGAAAATAACTAGAGATAGAGAGAAAGTGAGAACAAAAGCAATTATACAGGTTCCTTCCACAAACCGGAAGTAGTCCTGTCCCCCTTGCACTTCCAAGGAGAGTTTCACTAAAATGTAATTTCAATTACAAGTTGCTCAAACACACAGTAAGAGACTTCCAATTGCTCAAGCACGCAGGCAAGAGTCTTCCAATGCTCAAAGACACAACTAAGAGACTTCTTTGCTCAAGCACACAAGCCAGAGACTTCTGACACAAATTACAGAAAATTGAATAGAGTTGGAGACACTTGATAAACAATCAAATGTGTTCCAATAACTTAAACAAAGACAGACTCTGTTTTTCTGATAAACTTAGAGATTCTAGAATACACAGTTTGTAAGAATAATCTAAGTTGTTGATGTGTTTGTGGTTTGACTCAGTGAGAATACAATAACTTAACAGCGTAGTTTTTCAGTTGTAGAGTCCAACATATTCTTCAAGTCTTCTATCTTTTATATAGGCGTTGGAAAGAGACGTTGAGACAATCCAGCACATCAAGAGAATTCTGGAAGCTTGATCAATAGCTGTTGATCTGTTGCTTAATATGGTAATAGTCCTTTAAATGCATATTTTGAATTCCATTCCTTTTGAAGCTTAATACCGGTAGACACAGTTGCCAAACTGTACGAGGTAGTGGAGTAGTGGAAACAGAGTTCGTACACATGTACTCTGTACTATTCTGCATAGAGTTGCCAAACTGTACGAGGTAGTGGAGTAGTAGAAACAGAGTTCGTACACATGTACTCTGTACTATTCTGCATAGAGTATGTCAAACTAGCCAGTAGAGCCTATGAATGTGTATTCATAGGGTATGCCTTAAACAGTAAAGCATATAGGTTTTATGACCTTAAAGCTAAAGTGATCATAGAATCAAATGACGCCGATTTCTATGAAACAAAATTTCCCTTTCTATCTAAAGATAGTGGGGGCAATAGTGGGGGCGCAAATATGAACACTACAACTAATCACACTTCGGTGATCAAAAATAGTGACGATAACATCATAAAAGATGTTACAGAACTTCAAAGAAGTAAGAGAGCAAGAACTGCTAAAGAGTATGGACCTGAATATGTGGTTAATACATTAGAAGAGGATCCATCAAATCTCAAGGAAGCATTGTCTTCCTTGGATACTGACTGTCATACCCCAAATTTTGACCAACTTAATGTTTTATTTTCGTACGTTGTTCGTTTTTTTTAGCTTTTCGTTCGCGCTCTAATCCCCGTGATATCTGTTTTTATTCGTATTGCGATCGCATTTCTTTTTTTTCGTCATTTATATTTTAATGTCACTCGCGTATTAATTTTTTAGTTTTTATCCGCGTTTTTTGCGTATTTTATTTATCTTAAAGTTTATGTTTTTTTAAATTCATTTTGTTCACGTCGTTGATTTACTATTTTATTAGCGTTTAAAAAGCCGCGTATTTCAGTCGTCTCAGACGAAATTTCGGCAGAGAGGTATTTTAAAATACCTCATTTTTTTGGTTCCGACGGGACATTTTTTTTAGTCATGTTTTTTTATTTCTTTTTTATTTATTGTTAATTTTCGTTTTTACTTTTATTTATTTATTTAGTTATTTCTTTTTTTATTTATTTATTTGTTGTTATTTATTTATTTATCTGATTTTATCATTTTTAGTCATTTAGTCCACATGTCAGTTTTTTATTGGTCCTGGTCCAACTTTTCCTCCATGTTTCAGCAGGGGTATTTTCGTCATTTTAATGTATCAGAGACTTTGTACTATTTAAAGTATTGTTCACGCGTCAGAAACGTCCCAATCACAGTCAGAAAAATCAGAAAAGTATCAAATCACCAACAAACACCAAACCACTTTCTCTTTCCAAAATTTCAGATCAAAACCACAAAAAACTCATGAATATCTCAAGAACACCAAGAACACTCAACAATTTTCCAGCAATATGAATCAACCATAAACATCAACAATTTCGAATTTCTCCCAAAACAACACATAACAAAACCGAATCCATACTAAGCCACCACCATTTCGGACCAAAAACGCAAGCAAGGGCCCAACGCAAATCAACACAAAAACACAACAAGGAGTGGCTAAACGTGTGAGCAAAGAAAACGTGAGCAAGGACCAAAACGTGAAAAAAGAAGAAAAACGCAAGGAATCGGAAACGCAAGGAAAAAGAAAACGAAAAGAAGAAGAAAAGAGGAAAACAAGGTAGTTTTCTCATATTTTTTTTTTGTTTTCTTTTGATGTTTGAATGTTAGATCTAGGCTTGTATGTTTGTCTTTTGAAAAATCTAAGAGTGGATTCGTGTTTAGGATGAAAAAAGGATGTGAAAAAGTGAAAAAAAAAATCGAAAACGGAGGAGGGTAGCGTTTTCCGGCGGCGGCACTACCACCCTAGGGTGGCCGGCCGCCGCGCCGGAGCGAGCCTTGCTCGCCGGAGAAGATCATCTTCTCCGGCCACCCTTTCTTTGTTTTTCCAGCGGCTTTTAGAGAGAAGTAGGTGAGCTTTTGTTTCAAAAAAAAATTAGAGAGAGAAGGAGAAAGGAGAAATGAAGAAAAGAACATGAAAAACATTTTTATACTCCCCCTTCAAACCGGTTCAGTTCACCTGAACCGATCCAGGATGAACCGAACCGGTTCCTCCTTTACCCAGCCCACTGCTTTTCTTTCTTTTGGCCTTTTTTCTTGTTTCTGTTGCTATTTACACCCTTGTTTTTGCTGCCTACACCCCCTGCATATATTTTTGTAGTAACTCTTTTATTATTATTTCATGCATTTTTTTTTAATTCACATAATATTTGAACTGTATTTCTTGCATTTTTAATTAGTGTTTTAATCTCCACATCATGCATTTCTTAATTCATTTTAATAACCAAGTTTTATCTCATGTAGTGTTAGTTTATTTAGTCATTTTAAAAAAAAAAAAATTTCTTCTTTATTTTCAAAAACTATTTCTAATTTGTTTATTGTTCGTTTATTATTTGTATTTTTTTATGTTATGTTTGCATTATTATTATTCACCATCTCATGCATATTTTTCTTCTTGTCATTTATTTTATTGTCATTAATTTTTGTAGTAGGTATAATAGAATTTGTTGTAATTATTGCATGCATATTTATTTTTTTCGTCATTTATTATTGCCATTGGTTTAGTGTGTAATTAGGGAAATGATGTAATTTATTTTTCGCGCATTTTTATTTCTCGTCATTTTATTTCTTTTATGACCATAGAATGTATTTAGGGTATGTAATATGTAACCGACACACGCACTGACACGCGCACCGACACTTCACTATTTTATTTACCGCTTTACGCTTATTTATTTTTCCGCCGTTACGCGAGTTCACCGTTAGCTTAGAAAAATATTTTATCAAAAAAATCAAAAAGTAAAAATTCAAATTTCTTTAAAGTAAAACTTGGCTTGTAACCCAAGTGTTTTTCCTTTTATTTTCCTTAATCAAATGTTAATCAATTTAATATCCACATTAGACATGGATTTCTTGCAATTAAAATTAACCAACTTCACCGTATTTTTTTCTCATGCCTTGAGGCCTCTCATCTCTTCTTAAAATCTTTTTTTCAAAAAATGTTAAAATCAATTCAACCCATCAAAGAAGTTCTTTAGCCGAACTACTTGATTTTGATCCCGATTTATTTGGGTAAGTAGGCAAAGGGTTTTGGCCCTTCCAAATCAATAAAAATAACCAAAAACATGCTTCATCTTTCTCCTTTCTTTCACTTAAATTCTTAAACTTTTTTTAATAAGTAAAATTAATTTAGCGCAAGATTAAGAATAGGTAGAAGGTTCCTATGGGATACCATAGTCGGTTCGGGTGCCTAACACCTTCCCCAATCGAAACCAACCCCCGGATCCAAGGTCTTATAAGGGTTTTTACTCACTTTTTCCCTTCCCGCGAATAAAAGTTGAGAGTTCAAAGATTAAAGGTTCAAATCCGATTAATGATTTTGATACCCGAAAATCGAGAGCACAGAAATGGCGACTTCACTGGGGACCTTTTAGAGGATTAAGCCTATTTTATCTTTCTTTACTTTTGCGCTTTATTATTTGCTTATACTTTGTAAATACGTGTCTAATTGTTTATTTTCTTACGTGAGTGGCGAGATAAGTCCTACACCCGGGCTTGAGTGAAATATAAGATAGGACGGAGTACAATTATAGTGCCATGCCGGGAGCGGTCCCGTGTTATGTGTGCATGTAATATAACTCCACTCGACGTAGGCCTCTCGGAAGTAATATAACGTCACCATGAGCAATCGTGATCGGCACTATTATTTTTGGAGTCCGCCAAACGTCGAGAACCTTTAGATCACCCTTAACTCATCTTGGCCTTTTAGGACGTAGCGTGGTGGCTAACCAAGAACAGTCTTGACTTAGTCGATACGCAATGCTACACTCAAACTAGACTACCTTGTGAATATTATTGGACTAGGAACAGTCCTTTACACCGATAATATTCAAAAGGGGGTTGGAATTTGAGAACTTTGGTAGAACCCGTGATACAGGTACATTTGAAACCATAGTCCTTACCAAACAGTGTGTTTTACCCTCAGCTCCAACTTTGTGGACTTAACCTCACCATGTTTTCTTTGTTTCTTTTGCATAATCATGCATACATGCATTCATTCATAAACATCTTTCATCCACATCGAAGGACTTAGACAAACATTTTTTGTAAACGTTGTAGATGGAGTATACAAAGAGGAGTCTTAAGCAGTACAGTTTCAAAAGTCCGGATCTGACCAAATTGAGGGAGCTAGGATCTCGTGTAGCTAATCCAGTTGGTTTCCGAAGTCGTCATGGGTGCCTGCTTAATCTTCTTAAAGTGGATGTTGAAAAGGGAATTCTGGAGACTTTGGTCCAATTCTACGACCCAGCCTTTCATTGCTTTACCTTTCCAGATTACCAGCTTGTACCCACCCTTGAGGAATATTCACATTGGGTTGGCTTACCAGTGCTCGACCAAGTACCTTTCAATGGGCTCGAACCCGCTCCTAAACCCGCGACCATTGCAACCGCTCTCCATCTCAAGCCTTCCGATTTGGTTCACCCTAACTACACCATCAAAAATGGCTTCCAAGGCTTAACTGCCAAATTCCTTTACCAAAAAGCCTCTGCCTTTGACAAAGCCAAGAAAACTGACGCTTTCGAATACGTCCTTGCCTTACTCATATATGGTCTCTTACTGTTTCCCAACATAGATGACTTCGTCGACATTAATGCAATCAAAATCTTTCTCACCAAAAACCCAGTTCCCACTTTGCTTGCAGATACATACCATTCTATTCATTATAGAAACATCAAGGAAAAAGGAAGCATCGTTTGTTGTGCACCTTTGTTATACAAGTGGTTTGTCTCGCACCTACCCGAGTCCGTCTTCTCCAAAGCAAACACCGGTTTGACCCATTGGTCTCAAAGAATCATGCCTCTCACTCCAGAAGACATTGTTTGGTCCCATACAGCTGTTGACACTAAAGTAATTATCATAAGTTGCGGAGAATTTGAGAATGTACCCCTCATCGGTACATGTGGAGGAATTACTTACAACCCTGCTCTTGCCATGCGTCAGTTCGGATACCCTATGGAGAAGAAGCCTAATAATCTCTCTTTATCCAATGAATTCTACCTTAACCATCAGAACCATGCAAATATGAGAAAGCGGTTTGTGCAAGCTTGGTATTCTGTTCGCAGGTTTGACGAAATCCAATTGGAAAAGAAGCAAAATTTTGCACATGAGTCCTACACACAGTGGGTTATTAACAGAGCTAAGACTTTTGGTTTGCCTTATGTACTACCGAGGTTCTTGTCTTCAACAGTACCAGCATCAATCTTGCCCTTACCTCCTCAAACTGCGGAAGAGTATCAGACACGTTTGGCTAAGTCAGAACGCGAAAAGGCTGAGTGGGAAGGAAAGTATCAAGTAGCTAAGCGTGAGAATGACACCCTCATGAACTTATTAGAAGAAGAGAATTGGAAAAATCACAAGAAAGATCAGGAGATTGCTGAGCTAAAAGAGCGTATCAGGGTGAATGATGCTATACTCGAACAGGTTCCCAGGAGTAAGAAGAAACGCATGGATTTCTTTGCTGGCCCGCATTCAGATTTAGAAGAGTAGTCTACTTCAAGAGCTTGAGATCTTCACTTTTGTTTCCTTTTATGTATTTTCCTAGTTTTCTGTTATGTACTTTGGAGTCTATCCCTTGACTCAGTTTGTTAAAAGGGAATTATCTTGTATTTGTTTTTTATTTTGTAATGAATGTTTAAAGTTGTTATGTTTACAAAAATTGTCTTTATAGGTTCTTCGATGAATTAAAAAATTGCATTTTTTTTTGCATTTAGCATATCATGCATCATACTGCATTCATAAAATGTCAAAACCGAGTCTCATAATTCTCTCATTTCTGCCTCAGTCAAGGAAAGTGGCCCGGCGTATTCAGTACAAGCCTTCTCGTACCCACAACACTCGGGCATTCGTTAAGAAGAAGATTGATTTAATTGAACAAGAGAACAGTGATCTCAAGGAACAGGTTGTTACGCTCAGAGAAGGGATGGAAAGGTTAACAGTTATGATGGAGGCTATAATGGCCACTCAGGAACAAGCGGCAGCTGCTCAACCCGCAAATGTCATTCCAGTTCAACCAATTCTTGATGATATTCCAGTTCAGCCAATTGATGTTGTTGTTTCTGCTGCACCTACTTCTCCTGTGGTTGTTTCGGCTGCCCCTACTGGTTCTACACAACCGATCCCTACTGCTGTGATTTCTGCTACGTCTGCTGGTACTACACAGCCCATCCCGGCTGGATTTTCTTTTGGGGATGCATCAAACACGTTCAATGAAAGTCTTCGTCCTCCTGGACTTACTTATCATCCTCAGAACTACATGTCTAGAGAGTACCCTTGGGGCATGCCTCTCACAGCTAATGAAGGTGTTCGTTTTGCCGGCCCAGAAATGCCGATTCCTTATGGACAACAGTCAACACCACTTTTCCATCCTGGTCAATCATTCCCTCAAGCTGCTATGAATCATACAGCACCTATTGTTCATACTGCCCAGCAAGAGGAAGGACAAATCTATCATTCTGGTAGTGTAGCAGGAGACGACAGAATGGTAAATCTGGAAGAAAAGTATGATGTAGTGCAGAAAGAACTGAAGGCCCTTCGTGGTAAGGACATCTATGGTCAGAATGTGCACGATCTCTGTTTGGTCCCGGATGTTGTAATGCCTCCCAAATTCAAAACACCGGACTTCGTAAAGTATGAGGGAAATACTTGCCCACAAAGTCATCTAGTCATGTATGTGAGGAAAATGACAGCCTATAGAAACAATGAACCTTTGCTCATCCATTGTTTTCAAGACAGTTTAACTGGTCCTGCGCAAGTATGGTACATGAACCTGAAGGGTATCACTACCTTTGAATAATTGGCCAGTGCTTTCATACAGCAATACCGGTATAATATATACCTGGGACCCACTCGAAGAGAATTGCAAGCTATGGCACAAAAGGACAAGGAATCTTTCAAAGAATATGTTCTTCGTTTTATTCAGAAATCTGCCCAAATTCGCCCAGCTCTGGAAGAAAGGGAAATGGCTGATTTATTCTTTGAGACTTTGAGTCCTTACTACTCTGAGAAAATGATTGGCTGTGCGTCACAGAAGTTTACTGAGATGGTCGACGCCGGGGTTCGTATTGAAGATCTGGTCCGTAAGGGAGTGTTGGCTAAAGAAGGTAGTGTGTCAGGCGGCTCGTCGGGTGCTTCGTCAGGTGGGTCATCTAATGGATCCAAGAGGTTTGGAAATGGTTATCCAAAAAAGAATACCCAGGAGGTCAGCATGATAGCCCAGGGTGGATCCCAACCAATATACCCAAACTACCCTTTCATTGCCAATATCCCACCACCCTTTCCAGCTCCACAAAACCAAAATTACCACCCACGAACGCCCCAAAGGCCTCCACCATTTTATCCACCACTATACCAACAACCATATCCGCAACCTTTTTACCAACAGCCATACTACCCACCACCATCTCAGCAACAACAACCTCGCAATCGAGCTCCACAACAACAAAATCGCCTTCCCAGGAAAGAATTTCCTCCCATACCCATGTTGTATGCAGACTTGCTACCCTCTTTACTAGCAAGAAATCTTGTGCAGACCAGGCAGCCTCCTCGCCTATAGAATCCATTACCTACGTGGCATCGTGCTGACCTTACTTGTGTCTTTCACCAAGGGGCACCCGGACATGACATTGAACATTGCTACCCGCTCAAGGAAGAGGTTCAGAGGTTAATTCAAAGCAAAGAGTTGACCTTCGAGGACACAAATCCCAACGTTCAGAACAATCCTCTGCCACCTCATGGACCTGCGGTTAATATGATTCAAGAGGATCAGGATTTGGGTCTAATTCTCATGGATCAGGATGTCAGAACTCCATTGGTCCCAATCCACGCTAGGATGTGCAAAGCAAACATGTTTAACCACGATCACAACTCTTGTAAAGTGTGTTATGTGGATCTTCGAGGGTGTGGGCAAGTCCAGGAGGATATGCAAGGACTGATCGACAGAAGAGAGTTGGTTGTCACGAGGGAAGCCAGAAATGTTTGCGTCATTACCCCTGTGTTCAAGAATCTTGAGGTAACCCGTGGTAATGTGAAGCCAGACGTCACTCCCCTAGTGATCCACTTACCAGGACCTCTTCCCTACACTTCTCAGAAAGCCATACCCTACAAGTACGAGGCAACCATCGTGGAAAATGGCAGAGAGATACCGTTACACTCTGCAGACGCTGTCGTAAATATAGCAGGATTGGGTAAAGTGATGAGAAGCGGACGTATTCTCCCCACCGTTGAACGCAACGAGAATAATGCTCCGAATGTGCCAGTGCAAAATCTTGATAAGGGCAAAGGTGCCAGTCAACCTGAGGGGATCATTCATGAAGATAATGATGAAATCCTGAAACTGATCAAAAGGAGTAAGTACAAGATAATTGATCAGCTGTTACAAACCCCATCCAAAATTTCCATAATGTCTTTGCTGATGAATTCTGAAGCTCATAGAGACACTTTGATAAAGATTTTGGCCCAAGCGTATGTGGATCCCGATGTTACTCTGGGGCAATTTGGGAGCATAGTTGGGAATGTAACTGCATGTAATAACTTGGGATTTAGTGATGAGGACCTCCCGGCGGAGGGAAGAAACCATAATCTGGCTCTGCACATCTCTGTCCTTTGCAAGTCAGACTCGTTGTCAAATGTGTTGATAGATATTGGTTCCGCCCTCAATGTGATGGCGAAGACTACCTTGGATAAGCTGGCATACCGTGGCGCTCAGTTAAGGCCGAGTGCAGTGATGGTGAAGGCATTTGACGGATCTAGGAAGTCTGTAATCGGGGATATAGATTTGCCTATTACGGTGGGCCCTCATACTTTCAAGGTCACATTCCAAGTTATGGACATTCAAGCTTCATACAGTTGTTTACTTGGAAGACCGTGGATTCACGAAGCTGGAGCTGTAACCTCCACTCTCCATCAGAAGCTAAAATTTGTAAGTTGTGGAAAGTTGATAACGGTAATTGGTGAATCAGCTTTGTTGGTTAGCCATTTGTCCGCTTTTTCCTATATTGGTGCTGATGATGTGGAAGGAACTTCATTTCAGGGGTTTTCTGCGGAAGAAGGAGCTGCTAAGAAGAGTGAGACTTGTATGGCCTCCTTGAAGGATGCCCAAAAGGTTGTACAAGGTGGTAAAGCAGAAGGCTGGGGTCAGTTGGTGCAGCTGCCTGAGAATAAGCGGAATGAAGGTCTCGGTTTCTCTACCAGTAAGTCGAGTGCAACTTTCAAGCCAGCTGAGGGCATCTTTCATAGCGCTGGGTTTATTCATGCTCCGCCAGAAACCAATGTTATCCTTGAGGATCAGTCTGAAGAGGTGGAGCCTGTCTTTGTGACACCCGGAGGAGCCTATTGTAATTGGATCGTTGTTGATGTTCCTTCTGTGTTGCATTTGTCTAAGTAATATGTTTGTCTACTTTTTTCCGTTTTTTTTAAAAGAAAACTTTTTTCGTCCTGCCCCAGACGAAAATCAAATCATGTAGGGCTTTTGTTTCATCTTCAAGTATTTGCATTATTAATGGAAAAACGTCGTCTTTATCACGACTGTTATTGTTTTATTTTTATTTACTGCTTTTTCTGGAAAAATGGTAATAGAAAAATCCAAAAAAAAAACTCATTCTCTTTTTCTTTTAAAAAAAAATCAATCAACTTCAGAAGTCTGCATTTACTCATTTACTAAAATTAATCATAAATCATGTGCAGACTGAACATACATAAGCCCTTTGAACACAGTGACCCTATGCTTCTGCCCAACTTTGAATCCCCTGTTTACGAGGCTATGGTAGAGGAGGATGATGAGATTCCTGATGAGATCAGATGGATGTTAGAGCAAGAGAGAAAGATCATTCAGCCTCACGAGGAAGAGTTAGAGTTGATCAATCTGGGTACCGAGGAAGATAAAAAAGAGATCAAGATTGGAGCGTCGTTGGAGATTACCGTTAAAGAAAAGGTAATTGAACTTCTCAGAGAGTACGTTGACATATTTGCTTGGTCATACAAAGACATGCCAGGATTAGATCCTGAGGTGGTAGAACATCGCTTGCCTTTGACACCTGAGTATCCTCCGGTCAAACAGAAGCTAAGAAGATCTCATCCTGATATGGCCCTCAAGATCAAAGAAGAAGTGCGAAAGCAGATTGATGCAGGCTTTCTAGTTACATCCGAGTATCCTCAGTGGGTGGCCAATATTGTGCTTGTTCTAAAGAAAGATGGTAAAGTCAGAATGTGTGTTGATTACCGAGATTTGAACAAGGCAAGTCTGAAGGATGATTTCCCTCTACCTCATATTGATGTATTGGTTGATAGTACTGCTCAATGCAAAGTTTTCTCCTTCATGGACGGATTCTCCGGTTACAATCATATTAAGATGGCTCCTGAAGATAGAGAAAAGACATCTTTCATCACGCCGTGGGGCGCGTTCTGCTATGTAGTAATGCCATTTGGTTTGATAAACGCTGGTGCCACTTATCAGAGGGGTATGACCAAGATATTCCATGATATGATGCACAAAGAGATAGAAGTTTACGTGGATGATATGATTGTCAAGTCTGGTACTGAAGAAGAACATGTTGAGTATCTGTTGAAGATGTTCCAACGGTTGAGAAAGTACAAGCTCCGTTTGAATCCTAATAAATGTACTTTCGGTGTCCGATCAGGGAAACTTTTGGGCTTCATTGTTAGTCAGAAGGGCATTGAAGTAGATCCCGACAAAGTCGGAGCCATCCGGGATATGCCCGTTCCAAAAACAGAGAAACAAGTCAGAGGTTTTCTCGGAAGACTGAATTATATCTCCAGATTTATCTCTAATATGACTGCTACTTGTGGGCCGATATTCAAGCTACTCCGAAAAGATCAAGGGATCGTTTGGACGGAAGATTGCCAGAAAGCCTTTGACAGCATCAAGGAGTATCTGTTAGAACCTCCAATTCTTATCCCTCCAGTTGAAGGAAGACCGTTGATCATGTATTTGACTGTGTTAGAAGATTCCATGGGTTGTGTACTCGGACAACAAGATGAAACTGGTAGAAAAGAGCATGCAATCTACTACTTAAGCAAGAAGTTCATAGATTGTGAATCCCGATACTCGGCACTTGAGAAGACTTGTTGTGCTTTAGCCTGGGCTACCAAACGTCTTCGGCACTATATGATCAATCATACCACTTGGTTGATATCCAAAATGGATCCAATCAAGTATCTCCTGGAGAAGTCTTCGATATCAGGAAGAATTGCTCGTTGGCAGATGTTATTGGCTGAGTTTGATATTGAATACCGCACTCAGAAAGCAATCAAAGGGAGTATCCTTGCGGATCACTTGGCCCATCAACCAGTTGAAGATTACCAACCTGTTAAGTTTGATTTCCCTGATGAAGAGGTCATGTACTTGAAGATGAAAGATTGTGTTGAACCGTTGTTTGGTGAAGGTCCAGATCCTGAATCTAAATGGGGTTTGATATTTGATGGGGCCGTTAATGCTTATGGTAATGGAGTCGGGGCAATCCTTGTCACACCTGAGGGTACTCACATCCCTTTTACTGCAAGGCTACGATTTGACTGTACAAACAATATTGCAGAATATGAAGCTTGCATCATGGGCATTGAAGAAGCAATCAATCTGAGGATTAAGAATATTGATATATGTGGAGATTCAGCTTTGGTGATCAATCAGATCAAAGGAAAATGGGAAACTCACCATGCTGGTTTAATCCCTTACAGAGATTATGCAAGACGGTTGTTAACCTTCTTTAACAAAGTGGAGTTGCGTCACATTCCCCGTGATGAGAATCAGATGGCAGATGCTTTGGCCACCTTGTTTTCGATGATCAAAGTAAATCGTCACAATGATGTGCCATTAATCAGTGTCCAGTTCCTCGAAAGGCCTGTTTATGTGTTTGCAGTTGAAGTATTTGCTGATAGTAAGCCATGGTTTCATGATATTAAGGTTTTCCTTCAAATGCAAGAGTATACGCTTGGAGCATCTCGCAAAGATAAGAAGACTTTAAGAAGACTGTCTTGTAGTTTCTTCTTGAATGAAGATGTATTGTACAAAAGAAACTTTGATGCAGTGTTGCTCAGGTGTGTGGATGAACGTGAAGCAGATTTATTGATGCACGAGATACATGAAGGTTCATTTGGCACTCATTCTAGTGGATATGCAATGGCTAAGAAAGCATTGAGGGCAGGCTATTACTGGATAACGATGCAAGCTGATTGTTATAACCATGCCAAGAAATGCCATAAATGTCAGATTTATGCAGATAAAATCCATGTACCACCATCTATGCTCAACGTTATCTCTTCTCCTGGGCCTTTCTCCATGTGGGGCATTGATATGATTGGTCGGATTGAACCAAAAGCTTCTAATGGACACCGTTTCATACTAGTGGCTATTGATTACTTTACCAAGTGGGTTGAAGCAGCATCTTTCGCCAATGTGACCAAACAAGTAGTGGTTCGGTTCATCAAGAATAATATCATCTGCCGTTACGGTATTCCTAACAAGATCATCACGGATAATGGTACAAATTTGAATAACAACATGATGAAAGAATTGTGAGATGACTTCAAGATTGAACATCATAACTCTTCTCCATGCAGGCCTCAGATGAATGGTGCGGTCGAGGCTGCAAATAAGAATATCATGAAGATCGTGCAAAAGATGGTGGTTACCTACAAGGATTGGCATGAGATGTTACCCTATGCTTTACATGGATATCGTACTTCAGTGCGTACTTCAACAGGGGCAACCTCGTTCTCTTTGGTATATGGTTTGGAAGCAGTGCTCCCTGTAGAGGTGGAAATCCCATCTTTGAGAGTCTTGATGGAAGCAGAATTAACTGAAGCTGAATTGTGCCAGAATAGGTATGATCAATTGAATTTGATTGAAGAGAAACACATGACTGCTTTGTGTCTCGGACAACTATATCAGTCAAGGATGAAACAGACGTTTGACAAAAAGGTTCACCCCCGTGAATTCAAAGAAGGAGACCTTGTGATCAAGTGTATCAAATCTTTTCAACCAGACCCTAGGGGCAAGTGGACTCCTAATTATGAAGGTCCTTATGTGGTCAAGAGAGCTTTCTCTGGTGGTGCTTTAATCCTTACAACCATGGATGGTGAAGATTTACCTCGTCCTGTGAATTCGGATGCAGTCAAGAAATACTTTGTCTAAAGATATATGAAAGAACAGCTCGGTAGGTCGAAAACCCGAAAGGGCGGCTTAGGCAAAAATTAGAGACACACAAAAAAAAAAAAGAAAAAAGAATTGAAAAAAGAGTTTATCCTGATAGGTCGAAAACCCGAAAGGGCGGCCTATGCAAAAGTTAAGGATTATGACAAAGTAACTGCATCAGATCGAGCATCATCCATTTGGGGCACCTTAGCTGTCAGAAGTCCTCCGATACTAGAGCATCTAAACAGTGGTTCAAATTTGTTAAGGGAATATAGTGGTTATTGTGTTCAATGTACCTTCCCCATGTAATTACCATTTTCCAACTTTTGTAATCCGTGGAGCCATGTCTTTGGCCGGTTACCACCCTATTAAATTAATTTGAGCTGGTGCATCTTTTTGGAATTCTTGATTATTCTCTGTGCAAATTTTCTTCTTCCATTTTTAATGTCAATACTTGAAGTAAAAACTTTAAAAATTCTTTTAAATACTTTTTATGTTTTCTTTTGAAAAAACAAAAAAATGACAAACATATTATCTGTAGATTCATGTATCATGGAAGCATGTGTCAATGCCCGTTCAAAAACAGATAGATTCAACAGAGATGATCATAGTCTTGCAAAAAAAAAAAAAAAAAAAAGCTCGCTAAGTCGAAAACCCGAAAGGGCGGCTTAAGCCAAAAATGAGCGTCCTGGTGGATCGAAAACCCGAAAGAGCGGTCCAGGCAAAAATTAGGGACATACAAAAATAAAATATTCCCGGTGGATTGAAAACCCGAAAGTGCGGTCCAGGCAAAAGTTAGGGATTTCAAAAAAAAACAGAGAAAAAAGAATACAAAAAAAGCAATGACTATGTGCAGCACGAATTTGAGAAGGTACTTTAGTTCAGTTCAGAAATGGCGACCTCAGCCAGGTTTTTGTGTTATGTGTTCCTTACCCAACATTGGTTTTGTTAACAGGTGGTACCCCGATAGTGATTTGATTCATCTCCAGTGATATCATCCCCAGTGAAGAATGCTAAGTGTTGACACTGTAATACCGGGCCACTACCCTTACGACCTGCCCAATCTTGTCTCATCAGTCTCACCAGTATATTTTCATACATGTTCATTCATTCAAGCATCATATGTGTTTACATTTTACCCGTGTGTCTTACTCCAAGTGTATCCAGTAAAATATGTCATCACCATTGTGTTCGATCCATTTCTCACCAATCAAGTTTACTTCAAGTGGCAGGTCCCACCTTGCAATTCATTTCTTACCGTTCAATTTCCCCAGTATCTTGTTTAAGCTACATTCGTACCAAGAGTATTTATTTTGTACCTTGTACTTGTTTGTTTAGCAGAAGTTGCCTCAGTAATAGTAACGCATCACCAGTATTTCATTTCGTATGTTCGTCATTACCTCAGTAAAGGTAATAGACAAGATTTCATTTTTGAATGTTCGTCTTTACCCCAGTAAAGGTAATAGACAGTATTTCATTTTGTATGTTCGTCTTTACCCCAGTAAAGGTAATAGACAGTTTTACCCTTCGTATGTTAGTCTTTACCCCAGTAAAGGTAATAGACAGTTTTACCCTTCGTATGTTCGTCTTTACCCCAGTAAAGGTCCTTCGTATGTTCGTCTTTACCCCAATAAAGGTAATATACAGTTTTACCCTTCGTATGTTCGTCTTTACCCCAGTAAAGGTAATAGACAGTATTTTCATTTCGTATTGTTCGTCTTTACCCCAGTAAAGGTAATAGACAGTTTTACCCTGCGTTTGTTCGTTGTTACCCCAGTAAAGGTAATAGACAATATTTTCCTCCCCAGTGACACTTATTATTTGGTTCTCGAGTTAGTATTTTCGTCGTCCTTGCATTCGTACTTGCATAACAGACAACTCATATCATTACATCCATAGAGCTTTCTTGATTTCTGAGTTGGTCAAAAAATTGGTGTACTTAATATTTAAGTCTCTCCGACCCGTCGATTCAAAAAATTTTGTCTTTTTAAATCCTCGTGACGGAGAAACTTAAATAGGGGCATCTGTCATACCCCAAATTTTGACCAACTTAATTTTTTATTTTCGTACGTTGTTCGTTTTTTTATCTTTTCGTTCGCGCTCTAATTCCTGTGATATCTGTTTTTATTCATATTGCGATCGCATTTCTTTTTTTTCGTCATTTATATTTTAATGTCACTCGCGTATTAATTTTTTAGTGTTTATCCGCGTTTTATGCGTATTTTATTTATCGTAAAGTTTATGTTTTTTTAAATTCATTTTGTTCACGTCGTTGATTTACTATTTTATTAGCGTTTAAAAAGCCGCGTATTTCAGTCGTCTCAGACGAAATTTCGGCAGAGAGGTATTTTAAAATACCTCTTTTTTTTGGTTCCGACGGGACATTTTTTTTAGTCATGTTTTTTTATTTCTTTTGTATTTATTGTTAATTTTCGTTTTTACTTTTATTTATTTATTTAGTTATTTCTTTTTTTATTTATTTATTTGTTGTTATTTATTTATTTATCTGATTTTATCATTTTAAGTCATTTAGTCCACATGTCAGTTTGTTATTGGTCCTGGTCCAACTTTTCCTCCAAGTTTCAGCAGGGGTATTTTCGTCATTTTAATGTATCAGAGACTTTGTACTATTTAAAGTACTGTTCACGCGTCAGAAACGTCCCAATCACAATCAGAAAAATCAGAAAAGTATCAAATCACCAACAAACACCAAACCACTTTCTCTTTCCAAAATTTTAGATCAAAACCACAAAAAACTCATGAATATCTCAAGAACACCAAGAACACTCAACAATTTTCCAGCAATATGAATCAACCATAAACATCAACAGTTTCGAATTTCTCCCAAAACAACACATAACAAAACCGAATCCATACTAAGCCACCACCATTTCGGACCAAAAACGCAAGCAAGGGCCCAACGCAAATCAACACAAAAACGCAACAAGGAGTGGCTAAACGCGTGAGCAAGGACCAAAACGTGAAAAAAGAAGAAAAACGCAAGGAATCGGAAACGCAAGGAAAAAGAAAACGAAAAGAAGAAGAAAAGAGGAAAACAAGGTAGTTTTCTCATGTTTTTTTTTGTTTTCTTTTGATGTTTGAATGTTAGATCTAGGATTGTATGTTTGTCTACTTTTTTTCGTTTTTTTTAAAAGAAAACTCTTTTCGTCCTGCCCAAGACGAAAATGAAATCATGTAGGGCTTTTGTTTCATCTTCAAGTATTTGCATTATTAATGGAAAAACGTCGTCTCTATCACGACTGTTATTGTTTTATTTTTATTTACTGCTTTTTCTGGAAAAATGGTAATAGAAAAATCCAAAAAAAAACTCATTCTCTTTTTCTTTTAAAAAAAATCAATCAACTTCAGAAGTCTGCATTTACTCATTTACTAAAATCAATCATAAATCATGTGCAGACTGAACATACATAAGCCCGTTGAACACAGTGACCCTATGCTTCTGCCCAACTTTGAATCCCCTGTTACATCCGAGTATCCTCAGTGGGTGGCCAATATTGTGCTTGTTCTAAAGAAAGATGGTAAAGTCAGAATGTGTGTTGATTACCGAGATTTGAACAAGGCAAGTCTGAAGGATGATTTCCCTCTACCTCATATTGATGTATTGGTTGATAGTACTGCTCAATGCAAAGTTTTCTCCTTCATGGACGGATTCTCCGGTTACAATCAAATTAAGATGGCTCCTGAAGATAGAGAAAAGACATCTTTCATCACGCCGTGGGGCGCGTTCTGCTATGTAGTAATGCCATTTGGTTTGATAAACGCTGGTGCCACTTATCAGAGGGGTATAACCAAGATATTCCATGATATGATGCACAAAGAGATAGAAGTTTACGTGGATGATATGATTGTCAAGTCTGGTACTGAAGAAGAACATGTTGAGTATCTGTTGAAGATGTTCCAACGGTTGAGAAAGTACAAGCTCCGTTTGAATCCTAATAAATGTACTTTCGGTGTCCGATCAGGGAAACTTTTGGGCTTCATTGTTAGTCAGAAGGGCATTGAAGTAGATCCCGACAAAGTCGGAGCCATCCGGGATATGCCCGTTCCAAAAACAGAGAAACAAGTCAGAGGTTTTCTCGGAAGACTGAATTATATCTCCAGATTTATCTCTAATATGACTGCTACTTGTGGGCCGATATTCAAGCTACTCCGAAAAGATCAAGGGATCGTTTGGACGGAAGATTGCCAGAAAGCCTTTGACAGCATCAAGGAGTATCTGTTAGAACCTCCAATTCTTATCCCTCCAGTTGAAGGAAGACTGTTGATCATGTATTTGACTGTGTTAGAAGATTCCATGGGTTGTGTACTCGGACAACAAGATGAAACTGGTAGAAAAGAGCATGCAATCTACTACTTAAGCAAGAAGTTCACAGATTGTGAATCCTGATACTCGGCACTTGAGAAGACTTGTTGTGCTTTAGCCTGGGCTACCAAACGTCTTCGGCACTATATGATCAATCATACCACTTGGTTGATATCCAAAATGGGTCCAATCAAGTATCTACTGGAGAAGTCTTCGATATCAGGAAGAATTGCTCGTTGGCAGATGTTATTGGCTGAGTTTGATATTGAATACCGCACTCAGAAAGCAATCAAAGGGAGTATCCTTGCGGATCACTTGGCCCATCAACCAGTTGAAGATTACCAACCTGTTAAGTTTGATTTCCCTGATGAAGAGGTCATGTACTTGAAGATGAAAGATTGTGTTGAACCGTTGTTTGGTGAAGGTCCAGATCCTGAATCTAAATGGGGTTTGATATTTGATGGGGCCGTTAATGCTTATGGTAATGGAGTCGGGGCAATCCTTGTCACACCTGAGGGTACTCACATCCCTTTTACTGCAAGGCTACGATTTGACTGTACAAACAATATTGCAGAATATGAAGCTTGCATCATGGGCATTGAAGAAGCAATCAATCTGAGGATTAAGAATATTGATATATGTGGAGATTCAGCTTTGGTGATCAATCAGATCAAAGGAAAATGGGAAACTCACCATGCTGGTTTAATCCCTTACAGAGATTATGCAAGACGGTTGTTAACCTTCTTTAACAAAGTGGAGTTGCGTCATATTCCCCGTGATGAGAATCAGATGGCAGATGCTTTGGCCACCTTGTCTTCGATGATCAAAGTAAATCGTCACAATGATGTGCCATTAATCAGTGTCCAGTTCCTCGAAAGGCCTGCTTATGTGTTTGCAGTTGAAGTATTTGCTGATAGTAAGCCATGGTTTCATGATATTAAGGTTTTCCTTCAAATGCAAGAGTATCCGCTTGGAGCATCTCGCAAAGATAAGAAGACTTTAAGAAGACTGTTTGGTAGTTTCTTTCTGAATGAAGATGTATTGTACAAAAGAAACTTTGATGCAGTGTTGCTCAGGTGTGTGGATGAACGTGAAGCAGATTTATTGATGCACGAGATACATGAAGGTTCATTTGGCACTCATTCCAGTGGATATGCAATGGCTAAGAAAGCATTGAGGGCAGGCTATTACTGGATAACGATGCAAGCTGATTGTTATAACCATGCCAAGAAATGCCACAAATGTCAGATTTATGCAGATAAAATCCATGTACCACCATCTATGCTCAACGTTATCTCTTCTCCTGGGCCTTTCTCCATGTGGGGCATTGATATGATTGGTCGGATTGAACCAAAAGCTTCTAATGGACACCGTTTCATACTAGTGGCTATTGATTACTTTACCAAGTGGGTTGAAGCGGCATCTTTCTCCAATGTGACCAAGCAAGTAGTGGTTCGGTTCATCAAGAATAATATCATCTGCCGTTACGGTATTCCTAACAAGATCATCACGGATAATGGTACAAATTTGAATAACAACATGATGAAAGAATTGTGCGATGACTTCAAGATTGAACATCATAACTCTTCTCCATGCAGGCCTCAGATGAATGGTGCGGTCGAGGCTGCAAATAAGAATATCAAGAAGATCGTGCAAAAGATGGTGGTTACCTACAACGATTGGCATGAGATGTTACCCTATGCTTTACATGGATATCGTACCTCAGTGCGTACTTCAACAGGGGCAACCTCGTTCTCTTTGGTATATGGTATGGAAGCAGTGCTCCCTGTAGAGGTGGAAATCCCATCTTTGAGAGTCTTGATGGAAGCAGAATTAACTGAAGCAGAATGGTGCCAGAATAGGTATGATCAATTGAATTTGATTGAAGAGAAACGCATGACTGCTTTGTGTCACGGACAACTATATCAGTCAAGGATGAAACAGGCGTTTGACAAAAAGGTTCACCCCCGTGAATTCAAAGAAGGAGACCTTGTGATCAAGTGTATCAAATCTTTTCAACCAGACCCTAGGGGCAAGTGGACTCCTAATTATGAAGGTCCTTATGTGGTCAAGAGAGCTTTCTCTGGTGGTGCTTTAATCCTTACAACCATGGATGGTGAAGATTTACCTCGTCCTGTGAATTCTGATGCAGTCAAGAAATACTTTGTCTAAAGATATATGAAAGAACAGCTCGGTATGTCGAAAACCCGAAAGGGCGGCCTAAACCAAAAAAGAGCGTCTCGGTATGTCGAAAACCCGAAAGGGCGGCTTAGGCAAAAATTAGAGACACACAAAAATAAAAAAGAATTGAAAAAAGAGTTTATCCTGATAGGTCGTAAACCCGAAAAGGCGGCATATGCAAAAGTTAAGGATTATGATAAAGTAAGGCGGCATATGCAAAAGTTAAGGATTATGATAAAGTAACTGCATCAGATCGAGCATCACCCATTTGGGGTACCTTAGCTGTCAGAAGTCCTCCGATACTAGAGCATGTAAACAGTGGTTCAAATTTGTTAAGGGAATATAGTGGTTATTGTGTTCAATGTACCTTCCCCATGTAATTACCATTTTCCAACTTTTGTAATCCGTGGAGCCATGCCTTTGGCCGGTTACCACCCTATTAAATCAATTTGAGCTGGTGCATCTTTTTGGAATTCTTGTTTATTCTCTGTGCAAATTTTCTTCTTCAATTTTTAATGTCAATACTTGAAGTAAAAACTTTAAAAATTCTTTTAAATACTTTTTATGTTTTCTTTTGAAAAAACAAAAAAATGACAAACATATTATCTGTAGATTCATGTATCATGGAAGCATGTGTCAATGCCCGTTCAAAAACAGATAGATTCAACAGAGATGATCATAGTCTTGCAAAAAAAAAAAAAAAAGCTCGCTACGTCGAAAACCCGAAAGGGCGGCTTAAGCCAAAAATGAGCGTCCTGGTGGATCGAAAACCCGAAAGGGCGGTCCAGGCAAAAATTAGGGACATACAAAAAAAAAATATTCCCGGTGGATTGAAAACCCGAAAGGGCGGTCCAGACAAAAGTTAGGGATTTCAAAAAAAAATAGAGAAAAAAGAATACAAAAAAAGCAATGACTATGTGAAGCACGAATTTGAGAAGGTACTTTGGTTCAGTTCAGAAATGGCAACCTCAGCCAGGTTTTTGTGTTATGTGTTCCTTACCCAGCATTGGTTTGGTTAACAGGTGGTACCCCGATAGTGATTTGATTCATCTCCAGTGATATCATCCCCAGTGAAGAATGCTAAGTGTTGACACTGTAATATCGGGCCACTACCCTTACGACCTGCCCAATCTTGTCTCATCAGTTTCACCAGTATATTTTCATACATGTTCATTCATTCATGCATACATATCATGCATACTGATATCATTCATATGTGTTTACATTTTACCCGTGTGTCTTACTCCAAGTGTATCCAGTAAAATATGTCATCACCATTGTGTTCGATCCATTTCTCACCAATCAAGTTTACTTCAAGTGGCAGGTCCCACCTTGCAGTTCATTTCTTACCGTTCAATTTCCCCAGTATCTTGTTTAAGCTACATTCGTACCAAGAGTATTTATTTTGTACCTTGTACTTGTTTGTTTAGCAGCAGAAGTTGCCTCAGTAATAGTAACGCATCACCAGTATTTCATTTCGTATGTTCGTCATTACCTCAGTAAAGGTAATGGACAATATTTCATTTTTTAATTTTCGTCTTTAGCCCAGTAAAGGTAATAGACAGTATTTCATTTCGTATGTTCGTCTTTACCCCAGTAAAGGTAATAGACAGTTTTACCCTTCGTATGTTAGTCTTTACCCCAGTAAAGGTAATAGACAGTTTTACCCTTCGTATGTTCGTCTTTACCCCAGTAAAGGTCCTTCGTATGTTCGTCTTTACCCCAGTAAAGGTAATAGACAGTGTTACCCTTCGTATGTTCGTCTTTACCCCAGTAAAGGTAATAGACAGTTTTACCCTTCGTATGTTCGTCTTTACCCCAGTAAAGGTAATAGACAGTATTTTCATTTCGTTTTGTTCGTCTTTACCCCAGTAAAGGTAATAGACAGTTTTACCCTGCATATGTTCGTCGTTACCCAGTAAAGGTAATAGACAGTATTTCATTTCGTATGTTCGTCGTTACCCCAGTAAAGGTAATAGACAGTATTTTCATTTCGTTTTGGTCGTCTTTATCGCAGTAACGGTAACAGACATTATTTTCCTCCCCAGTGACACTTATTATTTGGTTCTCGAGTTAGTATTTTTGTCGTCCTTGCATTCGTACTTGCATAACAGACAACTCATATCATTACATCCATAGAGCTTTCTTGATTTCTGAGTTGGTCAAAAAATTGGTGTACTTAATATTTAAGTCTCTCTGACCCGTCGATTCAAATTTTTTTGTCTTTTTAAATCCTCGTGACGGAGAAACTTAAATAGGGGCATCTGTCATACCCCAAATTTTGACCAACTTAATTTTTTATTTTCGTACGTTGTTCGTTTTTTTTAGCTTTTCGTCCGCGCTCTAATTCCTGTGATATCTGTTTTTATTCGTATTGCGATCGCATTTCTTTTTTTTCGTCATTTATATTTTAATGTCACTCGCGTATTAATTTTTTAGTTTTTATCCGCGTTTTATGCGTATTTTATTTATCGTAAAGTTTATGTTTTTTAAATTCATTTTGTTCACGTCGTTGATTTACTATTTTATTAGCGTTTAAAAAGCCGCGTATTTCAGTCGTCTCAGACGAAATTTCGGCAGAGAGGTATTTTAAAATACCTCTTTTTTTTGGTTCCGACGGGACATTTTTTTTAGTCATGTTTTTTTATTTCTTTTTTATTTATTGTTAATTTTCGTTTTTACTTTTATTTATTTATTTAGTTATTTCTTTTTTTATTTATTTATTTGTTGTTATTTATTTATTTATCTGATTTTATCATTTTAAGTCATTTAGTCCACATGTCAGTTTGTTATTGGTCCTGGTCCAACTTTTCCTCCAAGTTTCAGCAGGGGTATTTTCGTCATTTTAATGTATCAGAGACTTTGTACTATTTAAAGTACTGTTCACACGTCAGAAACGTCCCAATCACAGTCAGAAAAATCAGAAAAGTATCAAATCACCAACAAACACCAAACCACTTTCTCTTTCCAAAATTTCAGATCAAAACCACAAAAAACTCATGAATATCTCAAGAACACCAAGAACACTCAACAATTTTCCAACAATATGAATCAACCATAAACATCAACAGTTTTGAATTTCTCCCAAAACAACACATAACAAAACTGAATCCATACTAAGCCACCACCATTTCGGACCAAAAACCCAAGCAAGGGCCCAACGCAAATCAACACAAAAACGCAACAAGGAGTGGCTAAACGCGTGAGCAAAGAAAACGTGAGCAAGGACCAAAACGTGAAAAAAGAAGAAAAACGCAAGGAATCGGAAACGCAAGGAAAAAGAAAACGAAAAGAAGAAGAAAAGAGGAAAACAAGGTAGTTTTCTCATGTTTTTTTTTTGGTTTTCTTTTGATGTTTGAATGTTAGATCTAGGCTTGTATGTTTGTCTTTTGAAAAATCTAAGAGTGGATTCGTGTTTAGGATGAAAAAAGGATGTGAAAAAGTGAAAAAAAAAAATCGAAAACGGAGGAGGGTTGCGTTTTCCGGCGGCGGCACCACCACCCTAGGGTGGCCGGCCACCGCGCCGGAGCGAGCCTTGCTCGTCGGAGAAGATGAAGATTCATCTTCTCCAGCCACCCTTTCTTTGTTTTTCCGGCGGCTTTTAGAGAGAAGTAGGAGAGCTTTTGGATAACTATCTGCGTGAGTGAATTGAATTGTTTGTTTCTCTTTATGACTTTTTCGTTTTATATTTTATATTGTGGTATGCTCATCTTTGAATTGTTTGTCCTTCTTTCAGAATCTAAGATGTCGCCACTTACTCCCTCGGAGAGAAAGAAATACCTCGCCGAACTTAAGGTGAAGAAGACTGTTGAAGGCGAGTGCCCTTAAGGCGAATGCCCGCCCTCCACAGAGAAGGCGAGTGCGGCGACTACCTCTATAAACGAGGGGGTGGTAGAGTCCTTTCGGCACAAGGACTTCAATTTTCGGAAGTAAGCATTTTTCTTTCATTTCGTCCTGTCTTTTCTTTCTTTTTGTTTTGGTTCTAACTTTAGGATTTTCTTTTGATTGTCAGGTACATGGAAGAAAACGTCCCTTTCTGCCAAGTTGACGTTGAGGCTGGCATGAAGAGCAAGTTTGGCGACCGAGTGATGGACGCCAGGGAATCCGCCCTCCGGATCTTGATGCTTACCCATACCAAGGAGAAAAGGTATGGCGATCTGGAGAGAAAATGAAAAGAAGCTGCCGAGGATGCTGAGAAGTGGAAACACCAAGCCACTGGGTTGCAGACCCGCCTTGGCGAGGCCTTGGAGTCGAAAGAAGTGGCGGAAAACTTAGTGAAAGCTTTTGAAGCCAAAGCTGCTGAAGCCACTATTGTGCTTGAAGCTGTCAGGTTAGAGCGGGACGCCTTTATGGAGAAAAACCTCAAATTGGAAGGAGAAGTCGAAGAGTGCAAAAGCGCTCTTATGGAATACTTTGATGACGGGTTTGAGAGGGGCCGTGCGCAAGCCGCGCATTTTTATCCCAAAGGGGATTTTTCAAATATGGATGCAGCCAAGGTTATCGTCGATGGGCAGCTTGTAGATGAAGAATGACTTCAACTTTGGTATTTTTAGGTGGCCCTGTGTGGCATTGAAACTTAAATTATGTCTTTTTAAATTATCTTTGGGCGACCCTGCGTGGCGCTTTGTTTTGTTTTGTACTGAGGGCGACCTTTTATGGTGCCTTGTTGACATTTTAAAGATGGTCCTTCCTGGATCATCTCTTTATATCATCTTATGTTATAATTCTTCGCTTTGTTTCTTCTCGATTTTTTGTGCTATTGGTTTTCGTACCTCTTGATTCTTCGACCCTCGTTAGTTGATTTGTTTAGAAATGCTCAAGTTAGGCGACGTTAATGTTACGTCTAGAATTCGCCCGTTTATCTTGAACGATATTGGTTGTTATAGTTGTATGCCAAGACATTCATTTTACTCTTATGTTTGTGCTACAGAGCGGCTTACATTGAGCTGTCGTGGTCTTTAGTATTTGCGCGTCGTGGCGACTTAAGTTTAGCCATCGTGGGCTTTAAGATTGCGCGCCATGGCGACTTATATTTAGCCGTCGTGGGCTTTAAGATTTCGCGTCCCCGCGACTTACATTTAGCCGCCGTGGGCTTTAAGATTTAGCCGTCGTGGGCTATAAGATTGCGCGTTCCCGCGACTTACATTTAGTCGTTGTGGGCTTTAAGATTTAGCCATCGTGGACTTTAAGATTGCGCGTCCCCGCGACTTACATTTAGCCGTCGTGGGATTTAAGATTTAGCCGTCGTGGGCTTTAAGATTTAGTCGTCGTGGGCATTAAGATTGCGCGTCCCAGCGACTTACATTTAGCTGTAGTGGGCTTTAAGATTGCGCGTCCCCGCGACTTACATTTAGCCGTCGTGGGCTTTAAGATTTAGCCATCGTGGGCTTTAAGATTGCACGTCCCCGCGACTTACATTTAGCCGTCGTGGGCTTTAAAATTTAGTCGTCGTGGGCTTTAAGATTTTGCATCCCCGCGACTTACATTTAGCCGTCGTGGGCTTTAAAATTTATCCGTGATGGGCCTTAAGATTGTTGGCGAGCTGCGCTGATTTGATACGCTTGTTGTCGCCATGGTGTTTTGTTTGCCTTGACACTGATGAAAAATATAACAATATAAACAGCAAAAATGAGTCAACATCTTTTTGAAGAGGACAGAGTGCCTCCTTTAAAACCTGCAAAACAAATCTCAAGGGTTGAGAAAGGTTTAGAATAACTTCGTGTTTCATCTTCAAACTCTAAATGGCGGGACCGTTGCTTCTATATTTCATTTTGACGTGTTGTTTGGTGAGTTCTTCCTTCTGTTTCATCTCGCCCTTGGCGAGCGTGTTTGCCTTCCAAACTTTGTTTATCTGAAATATTTTACTTCCAAGGGGGATTAATCATGCTCAAGCATATTTAATATTCACTCTTTTTTGTTCTTCTACTAACTCATGACTATCTCGCCCATTACCTTATCATGCTCGTATTAAATCTAAACTAACTCGCTTACTCCATTATTCTCTATGTCTTTATTTCCTCCTATGAAGTTAGGACTAAGTATTCTGCCCAATTTTATTCTTCTACATGGGTCTGGTGTTAATTAAACTTTTTATTTATGTTTTTACTAAGTAGCGAGTTCAGAGAGCAAAGTAAATGGTACATGAAAAGGGGTTCCCAGGAAAGAGAGGTGGGTCACTTGGACCTCTTAAATACCAAGACTTTCCTCACCAGAATCCCTCATATGTGATCATTTAACAATACTACACTTTACTTTTGCCACGGGGTACCTAGAGTAGTCTTTCTCTTATTAACTTGGTCCTACCTCAAGTATTTTACTCATCATTCTTTTTTTATTTGTAACTAAATCGCATAGTGAGAATTAAAAGCAAGTGAACAAATTAAGTTAAGACTAATTGTCCATTATACTGATTACCCACCAATTATGTATGTACACCGAAAAAACAATTACGAAATAAACAAAATCGATAAGAGCCCTTGGAAAAGTATAAGGACTTAAGTTAGTAAGTAATTTTCCTTCAAATCAAAATTGTGGAAATATACTTTCTCAAAATATACTGGGCGATAAATTTTCTTCAAATCAAATAGTATATATTGTCTCAAAATATATTGATCATAAATTCTCTTCAAATCAAGTATTATATATTGTCTCAAAATATACTATTTGATTCAACAATTGTTGAGCACAGAAATAATATTCTTATATGAAATTGATGGTACCTTGTCGAGTCAATTGTTCGTCTAACCTTATCTGAAATTGATGAGGCAAGTACTATCTCGCCGAGGCAACTGCTCGTCCAACCTTCGCAATTTTTGAAGTCTTCCATCAACCTTGATTTGCAGAATTCTCCTTATAAAGATATCACATACATAATGTGAACAAATCATATTATGTTAGCTACGTTCATATCAATTATCGAAAATTCCTATAATATCATATATATGGTTTTGTATACGAAAATTTTAAAGAAGCAAAACATATGATTCCTTTACCGAAAAGTGGAGGATCACGCAATTTAATAGCAGTGTGGGGTATATAGCAGAATTGTTATTTTGATCAACTTTATCGACAAACACAAAGATCAATATACAAACCTATATAAGAGCGGATTTAGCAATGATGCGATACATCGGAAACTGGTGACCATAATTATGTCTAGATTCTCACGCTTAGTATATTCAAGAGTCATCTCAGCCAGCACATGCTATTATAATTTCCAAAAGTAGCAGCTTTTTATTTTATTAATCGTATATAGACCAGACAGAAAGATTAAAGCTAGTGCCAATACATTGAGAACCTTCAATTATAGTCTTCATAATATACATATAAAGGGTTCAATTAAAGAGACGATATGATTGACTCGTGAATAATAAAAAGATATAACCTGGGACACGTTTTGATCGAAGCTTTTGTTCCAGCTTTTCTGCGGTTTTCTTCTAACAAACGACCGGACCAAACAATTGTGCAGGAACGGTCTCATGATGGTAAATTTGAAAAGAGGCGTGAAAACAATTGTGCAGGAACGGTCTCATGATGGTAAATTTGAAAAGAGGCGTGAAACCACTTAGAAACGCGGTCAAAGTTAGTTTTACCTCTTCCTATAGACGGCACCAACTGTACTTGCAAAAAGTACGAGTGATTGATATTAGGGTTCCGATGTCTATTAGGGTTTAGACTAAATATTGGATGTATTGAGAATTCTCTCAAGGGTGTTATTTATAGCCTTCTATGGGCTTGGGCTTCGGTTGCTTGGTTTCCAAGTAACAGGGGTATTTGTGTATTTTAAGCGGTTTCTAGAGGTTTCTAGAAGCCACTTGAGGCGGCGCCCTGAAGAGAACACGCCTTGGGCCTTTAGACCCCTCGTCCTCCAGAAGGGTTCTAAAGGCCCTTTCTGGAGGTCTTTAAGACTCTTCGAATGACGGTCCAAGAAGCAAACATTGCCTTAGCAGTGGATTTGTCACTCATCTTCATATACTCTGCTTTAGGTATAGCAGTGACAAGTGCTCCTCTAATATTATGATACTTGTAGAGTTTCTTCTGAGTAGGGGTATGCTTCTTTCTATCAATAGCAGCTCCTTCTTCATCAAGAACTAAGTCACCAACACCATCTTCAAGTATGTCTCATAGTTCTTCATCTAAACCCATGACATAACTATAGAAGTTGGTTTTCCACCAAGAAAATTCTTCAGGATCTCCATTGAACTTAGGAACTTTTCCAGAGTCAAATTTCTTGTTGTTACCATAATCATATCCAGAACCAGAGACTTCACCAGACATGTTTGTCTCAGATCTTTTTCTGTTACGCTGTTAAGTGTTAAGACAACAGATCAATGCTCTGATACCAATTGAATGTGAGAAAAACACAAGAAGGGGGGTTGAATTGTGTTTGCTTTTTCTTCGTTTCTCCTAATCTGAAAACACTGACCAAAAGCAATTAGAGTACTGCTTCTGAAGTGATGTTCATAACTATGCGCGGCGGATAAAACAGAGAGAGAGAGAGAGAGAGAGAGAGAGAGAGAGAAGAAAGACACAAAACAATTATATATGTTCCTTCCACAAACCGGAAGTAGTCATGTCCCCCTTGCACTTCCAAAGAGAGTTCACTAAAATGTAATATCAGATTACAAATGCTCATTGCTAAAAACTAGCAAGAGACTTCAACTTACTTAAGCACACAACAAGAGATTTCCTATGCTCCTGAACACAATCAAGAGACTTCATATGCTCAAGCACAACTGCGAGAAACTTCTATTCAAACAGAATTACACAGAAAAATGTTTGAGGTTGAACACTTGATATACAATCAGTGGTGTTCACAATACAAATCAGATACTGACTCTCTTGACCTCTAGAATTTCTAGGATATGAAAGTTGTTAAGAAATTCTAAGTGAACCTTTGAATGAAGAACAAATTCAGCAGAGTTTTGGCACTTGTAAATTTGTTTTTTGAGTCCACACAATTCTCTGAGTCTTCACTCCATTATATAGAGGTGTGAAAGAGACGTTGAATTGCCAGCATTCCAGAAAAGAGTCGTTAGAGACTTTGATCAATCACCAATGATCTTTTGCCTGATATGGTTATTGTCCTATGAAGGATCAATTTCAAATCCGTTTCAAATGTGAAGGAACATCATTGCAGGCAGAGCTGTTATTCTTGTCTTGTAGCAGAGACAAAAACAGAGTAGTGGTTGTACACTTCGTACAATTGTACTTTGTCAACGCTCTTTAAAGAATAAGCATCCAATGCTCTCCAATCCTTTCAAAATAACCGTTGCTTCAGTCTTTTGATCTTCTGCAATGCTTAGACGAGATTAAATCCATTGAACAACCTTTGAAGCTTTAAGTCTGCATCTCCTAATGAACTTCAGCTTCTGATGATCTTCAGCTTCTGATGAGATGCTTTTGACGAACTTGCTTCTGATGACGTCATCACTTCAGGAGCACTTTTCTTCAGAAGCGCTTCTCTTCAGATGCTTCCTTTTTGTTGATTCCTTTGCTCTCTTTTGTTCTTTCAGAACCTATTTAAGATGACAAATTTTTGTCTGTGGTCCTGTACACTTGAACAAATATTAGCATATCCAATTGACAATTTTTAATATCTTGTTATCATCAAAACTCTCAAAGGGTAATGTTAAACACATTTTGTTCCAACAAAGCCCCTTACTTTGTTCGAGAATTGGCTAAGTGCTTCTATAACTGTGACAGATTGTAATTATTTCGAGTCCCTTGAGTACACCATATGCTTGGGAGATTTCCTAAATTTGTTAATACATACCATTTTTTATTGTTAAAAAACACATGTTTATAAAAAATCATCCCCGCAACTTTTTTTTTAACTTCCTCTTTCTTAGATTTTTCCCACTAACCCCTCAATTTAAGATCAATAACAAGACACCTACTATGCCTAGAAAATAAACGTGCTTTATAAGCTTGGTATATCTATTTTTTGTTGTTGGGTATGTACCATCAATACAGGTGACACGACTTACCTCTTCAGTCTAGCTAACATAATAACTCACTTCCATGAAATAGCTTAATATTTATTATACTCATAATATCATAAAATAAAATTAAAGTTTTTATTTGCATACATTGCTAAAATAAACAAAACATCAATTAATTAAAACTGAAAATTCAAATGTAGGATGGAAAATTGTAAAATAATAACATTACTAAATAAATCATTGGGATAAAATATCTTCATGTGAAATTACGCTATAACATTTTAGATTAAAATAGGATAAAATACCTGGATATTACAATACTCTCTATAGCTGCTTCGAATGTGTGGTCTCTTTATCAAATGGATGTGAAGAATTCTTTTCTTCATGGCGACCTAACTGAAGATATTTATATGACTCATTCGCAAGGTCTATTTTCATCTTCTAAGGGTGTGTGCGGGTGTGTGCAAGCTCAAACACTTCTTATACAGTTAGAACAAGTGCCTAGAGCATGGTATGAAATTTTTTGCTCCACTCTACTTGAGTTCTCCTTTTCTCAAAGTCAATATGATTCTTCTCTATTTATTCATAGCACGCCTACAGAAATTGTATTGCTTCTTTTATATGTTGATGATATGGTTATTACTGGTTTTGATCATGCTTCCATTCAAAGACTAAAACAACAGTAACAAGCTTCTTTTCATATGAAAGATCTTGGTAACCTGCATTATTTACTTGGTCCTGAGGTTCACTCTACATACAAGGGCATCTTCCTCCATTAACACAAGTATGTCACATATTTGATTTCTATGGTTGGTCTCCAATCGGCTAATCCAGTGGATAATCCTCCTGAAGTTAATGTTAAATATCATCATGATGATGGTGATCTCTTGCCTGATCCCTTATTGTATTGACAATTTGTGGGTAGTCTTAATTACTTGACTATTACTCTTCCTGACATATCTTTTGATGTTCAGCAAGTAAGCCAATTCATGCATTCTCCTCACCATCTTCACTTGGCAGCAGTTCATTGTATAATTCGCTACTTGAAGGGAAGCTCCCATTGTGGGGTAGTATTAATTACTTGACTATTACTCTTCCCGACATATCTTTTGTTGTTCGGCAAGTAAGCCAATTCATGCATTCTCCTCACCATCTTCACTTGGCAGCAATTCATTGTATAATTCGCTACTTGAAGGGAAGCTCCCATCGTGGCCTATTCTTTACCATTGGAATTACTCCTAAATTGAGTGCTTATAGTGATGCTGATTGGACAGGATGTCCTGGTACTTGGCGATTTGTCACTGGTTGGTGCATCTTTCTTGGCTCTTCATTGATCTCATGGAAAAGTAAGAAACAAGCGAGAGTTTCTAAATATTCTATTAAATCTGAGTATCGTGCCATGTCTGCTGCTTGTTTAAAAATAATTTGGCTCCGTGGTCCTTTGGCTGAACTTGGAATTCCTCAAACAGAGCCAACCTCACTTTATGCTGATAATACGAGTACAATACAAATTGTTGGAAATCCCGTTTTTCATGAATGCACCAAGCATATCAAAGTTTCTGATGACCGACTAATATCCTTTCCTCACGTCAGTACTCAATTGCAAGTTGCAGATATTCTTACTAAGACTGTTTCGTGCCCACGTGTTAGCTCGTAATTTTCTTAGTTACATCAAAGAAAGTCAAAAGGAGTTTGACCACGTTATTAAAGAGGATGGTTCATTTTTCTTATGGTTCGATTGGAATGTTTCTTTGGCAAATGAATAAAGCCTTCTCATCGAAAGACAGTTACACACAGTTATCTATCGAAAGGAAGTTTTGGAAAGGTCAACCAGAAAGAAGCAGTTTCAGATCGAACAGATGGATAAGGACTGTTCGTTTATAGCAGTTTTAGTTTTTGAATTCGAATTTAGGTAGTTAATTCTATTTAGTATAAATAGTAGTTTTTCATAGGAAAAACAGGTCACAATCCAATCATACAAAACTTACACTCAAATTATCCGCATGGAAGAGAGAAACGAGTCACAAGTTGCAATGTATGAATCTGTGTACCAATTTACAATGAAATTTAAGTTCATTTCCTTAAGTATATTTGTAGTTCGTTTTATCTTATTTAAAGCAATTCATTTTAGTTTGTTTGTAAGTAATTTCGATGAGTTTGACTGGGTTAAATTCGACAAACATTACTCATAAGTTTTACTTTACGTTCTTGAAGAATCATTACCAAATTCAAAGAATATTAAAGAAACTAAACACAAATATGTCCTTAAGATTTACTGGTTGATCTTGCAAGTAATTAATTTAAACCAGCGATTGTTTACCAAATTTCAACGTAAACAAATTGGCACGCCCAGTGGAACCATTTTGTGTTTAGTTTAAATTTGGTTTTGCTGAGAATTCCGTTGATTTCGATTCAAATTTACAAGTTATGTGTTGTGTATGCCTTTGAGAAATAAAAAACAACTTCCTGAGATGGTACGTCCTTCGAATCAAACTGCGGCGGCATCGCAAAATGCTAACGCAAAGGAAGAAGGAATTATTCCAACAAGTTCTCAAAGTAATGCACAAGCAAACACTTCTAGTGTTGCAGACACGGTAATAACGCCAGTGGGATTGACGGATCCTACGCATGTGGCGTCACCTGTGCACACAACGGCCACAACGACTACACCTGTCTCGCAGTCTATCCCGTGGACCCAAGGGTTTTGGCACCCTGCAGTGGCAGGCTATAGGTCCATGCCGTATGGAATGCCTACCACCTTGATGCAGGGATTACATAGGAACCCATCCACGCTTTCAGAAAGTTTGAATGCGCCCATACCAACACCATTTGGTGATCCTGGGACAAGTATGCCCGGTCGAATAGCGCAATAATCATTAACTAACGCTTCTTTGAATGTCTTCAGGCAGCAAATGGAAGAAAGTAACCACGAAATGGTTAATATGGTTACCCAACAGATTGGTACCATCATCAACCCGTTAATACGAGATACCAATAATAGTTTCCAAGCCATGTCCACCCAGATGGAAAGAATAGCCAACTTCTTTGGCGCTCCTCCAGCACGCACTACACCAGTGCCCCAAAATCCGAATACAGGGGTAGTAGAAAACCTGGTAGAATAGCCAAATAACCAAGGGCTAGGGAATCAGGTGCAACCGCCAAGGGCACAACAACAAGCCCTAGAGGAACCTGAAAGGATCCCAATATTGGTGAACAGACACCAAGATGCGGACCAAGTGGTCATGCAAGCCCGTCGAAATAATTATGAAGGGCAAAATAACATAGCAGATATGGTCGAGACTTTGTTGGCCCATAATGATTTTAACATGGGTTTGCATAGGCCAAATTTTGTATCAGCCTTATCTAAATATGTCCTAATGACTGACTTACCAAGAAATTGGAAAGTCCCTAAATTCACTAAATTTGCAGGGGAAACCAATGAGTCAACTGTAGAGCACATTGCTCGATATTTAATGGAGGTTGGTGATATAGCCAATAACGAGAACTTGAAGATGAAATATTTTCCAAGTTCCTTAACAAAGAACGCCTTTACATGGTTTACAACGTTACCTTCACATTCCATCTTTAGTTGGAATCAATTAGAGAAGGCTTTTCATGAACAATTCTATATGGGCCAATCCAAAATTAGTTTGAAGGAATTGGCCAGTGTTCGACGTAGAATGCATGAATCAATAGATCACTATCTAAATAGATTCTGTCTCCTTAAGGCTAGATGTTTTACCACAGTGCCAGAGCATGAATTAGTCGAAATGGCTGCTGGGGGGCCTTGACTACGCCGTCCGTAAGAAATTAGATACCCATTATCTTAGGGATATGGCACAATTGGCTGATAGAGTCCGCCAAGTCGAAAGACTCAAGGCTGAGAAAGCACGGACAAACAAGTTCATCAAAAAGGAGAATATAGCTTATATAGATACGTATGATAGTGATCATGATTTTGATTGGGGATCAGACATTGTCGAAGACAATGAAGTTAATGTGGCAGAACTGAAAGATGGGCCACCTTATACTTGTAAGCTTTTAAGGACTTCGAGCGGAAAAAATCCGGAAGAACCTAAAAATGACAAATACCCTCCTAAAACATACACTTTTGATATTTCTAAATGTGATGAAATTTTTGACCTCCTGGTTTCAGATGGCATAATTTTAGTACCTAAAAATATGAGGTTGCCACCTCTGGAACAAAGGAAAAAGAGGGGTTTTTGCAAATTCCATGGTTTTTTAGGCCATAATTTGTCTCGTTGTACTCGTTTCAGGGATTCTATACAAAGCCAAATAGCAAGTGCAGAATGAGGTTGAATCCTCAAAGAAGGTCGATTCAATGTATGCTGAAGTGGTAGACATCAACATGGTAGACATCAACATGGTAGACATTGTCGAAAACTTTAAAGAAAAGACCACCACTGAAGCATGGGTGCCAGAGGTGAAACCGCCAAAGGATACAGAGATGGTTGCTGAGAACCATCAACACAGTTTTGCAGAGGTTACTGAAGACCAGTTTACTGAAAATATGAGAATAGCATATCCACAGGCTGAAGAGGATTTGATAGATTTCCTCAACAGGTGCAAAATATCTAACACAGAGACTATGTTCTGTCCCAGGTGCAGTGCAGTTTTCGATAAGGAAGTTGCGAAGTCCGTAGAAGGATTTCAGCCTCGCCTCAAGCGGAACAACAAATGGGTGGATAAACGCCCAAAGTTTAGCTTTAACAAAAGGGGTGTTCCTTATAAGACTAATTCGTTCGATCGAGGTCTTAACAGGAATCAAAAGCAGACGATCAGCCCACCTGTTAGAGCTCCTGTAAATTCATGGGTGTTTTATGGGGGCAAAAGGTCTGGTTACCCGACCCAGCCAACTAAATGGGTAAAAAGGGTAGCCCCAGCAATTGAACGAAAGAAGGCGTCAAACCCTAAGCAGTATGCTTATAACAATAATTACAAAGGGAAGAATCCTATGACCAAAACACAATGATGTAGGTACCAGCGCCAGAAAAAATCAGGTGTTTTGAAGGATACAACTAACACCGGCAAGGAAGCTAAAAAACAGGGATCAGTATTTGAAATGGTCAGACGACCAGCCACTGACAAAATTTTCCCACCTTTACCTGTTTTGAAGGAGGAGGTCCCAAAGGAAGATGACGAAATGACATCGAATTTCTTTGGATCTGATCCTAGTCTTGACATAGTGTGCAATGTGGTGTCAATGCTTCCTGTTGAATATGATGTTCCCTCGGAAGTTGATGAGATCGAAAGCGATTTCACAGAGGAAATGACTAATCACAAGCCATTATGTTACTATGTGTTGAATAATGGTTGTATAGAGAACCAACATGCAGTGTTCGAAAGGCCAGACTTCCCAATGAAACATCACTTGAAGCCTTTGTTCATCCAGGCTAAGATCAATGGTGTTGGGGTAAACAAAGTCTTGTTTGATGGGGGAGCTACGGTGAATTTGATACCGCAGTCTTTCCTTAGCAAGATTGGCGTTCTCGATTCAGACTTAAAGCCTCACAACGTGGTCCTTACCAATTATGAAGGAAAGACTGGAAGTTCCCTTGGGGCTGTCGAATTAGAACTAATAGTAGGAAGTGTTAACAGGACCACCATGTTCTTGGTGGTGCCATCCAAGGCTAACTTCAATGTGCTTTTGGGGAGAGAATGGATACATGGCGTGGGGGCAGTGCCTTCAACCTTGCACCAGAGGTTGGCCATCTGGCGAAGGGATGGCCTGGTAGAGAACATCGAAGCCGACCAAAGCTTTTTTCTAGCTGAGGTGAATAATATCACCAGGAGTAACTTCGACAAGCAATTGGCTGTGATCCCACCTTGCATATCCCTCGGCCCAACCTACGAGGTTTAGGAGAACGAAAGGTTTTCTATGAAATTAGATTCAGAGGCTGGCTTTATCTGGGAAAGGGAAGTTTTCGATCAGGATTATGCGGTTGTTAACCATGGAGAAGCATCCCCGCCCAAAGACAAAGCAACAAGGTCAAGGACCTCAACTTATATAGACGGAGGATTAATCCCAAGGGGCCCTCCTCGTACCATCCCACTGGATGAGTGGGATAAGGATGACTGAATCATGTCTGAGCCCAGTGTCTGGGATAAAATTACGACCTATGTGGCCGAAACCAAGAGAAAAACGGCCATAGGGGTCGAGGCTCTAAATGAAGAAACATTAGAAGGTTTAGCAAAAGATTATGAGGAAGAATTTTGTGATGACCAGAGATTAGATTGCATTTATGATGATGAACCTTTAGGTTTCGAAGAAGATCCAGCAGGAGCCACCACAAAAATGAGGGCACAGGATCCTCGAAGAAATAGACCTGGGAGACGGCCAAAGTAAAATACCTACTTACGTTAGTGCAAAAATCAGCAAAGAGTTTAAAGAACGAATCGTGGAACTTTTGAAAGAGTTCAAAGACTGCTTTGCTTGGGATCACAATGAAATGCCCGGCTTGAGTCAAAAAATGGTGGAATTCAAGTTGCCTATCAGACCGAACAAGAGGCCATTAAAACAAATTCCTAGGTGATTTGCACCTCAAATACTATCGAAGATCAAAGAAGAGGTCGAAAGACTTCTAAAGAGCAAGTTCATCAGAACTGCGAGGTATGTAGATTGGTTGGCAAACATAGTCCCTGTTAAAAAGAAAAATGGGACCATTAGGGTGTGTATTGATTTTAGAGATTTAAATAATGCCACACCCAAAGATGAATATCCCATGCCGGTTGCGGAAATGTTAGTTGACTCGGCAGCAGGATTTGAATATTTGAGTATGCTTGATGGTTACTCAGGATACAATCAAATTTTTATTGCTGAGGAAGATGTATCAAAAACTGCATTTCGATGCCCTGGCGCGTTGGGATGTTACGAGTGGTTAGTTATGCCATTCGGTCTAAAAAAATGCTGGTGCCACATACCAGCGAGCTATGAATTCGACGTTCCATGACTTCATAGAAAAATTTATGCAAGTCTATATTGATGACATTGTAGTAAAATCGTCTTCACAAGATGATCACATAAATCACCTTCGCCAATCTTTTGAAAGGACGAGGCAACATGGTTTAAAAATGAACCCTCTCAAATGTGCATTTGGTGTTCTTGCAGGTGGTTTTTTAGGTTTTGTGGTGCACAAAAAACGAATAGAAATCAATCAGAACAAAACCAGAGCTATTGTGGAGACGAAAGCCCCTTCGACAAAGAAGGAGTTGCAATCCTTACTAGGAAAGATCAACTTTTTCAGGAGATTTATATCAAATCTAAGTGGCAGAGCACAGGCTTTTTCGCCATTACTTCGTCTGAAGAAAGAAGATGTTTTTAAATGGGAACCAGAGCATCAAAAGGCGTTTGATGAGATTAAATCTTATCTGACCAAACCCCCTACACTTGCACCTTTGTCTAAAGACAGAGAGATGAAATTATATATAGCGGCGTCTGAATGTACTATAGGAAGTATGTTAGTCCAAGAGGATGAAGATGGCATAGAAAGGGCCATTTATTATCTTAGTAGGGTGTTGAATGATGTTGAAACAAGGTATCATCCTAGTGAAAAATTGTTCCTTTGTTTGTATTTCTCTTGTACTAAACTTAAGCATTATATAAAGTCGTTTGACGTTTATGTTTATTTCCATTTCGATATAATTAAACATATGCTGTATAAACCGATCTTACACAGTAGAGTTGGCAAATGGGCCTTAGCGTTGACAGAATATTCGTTGACTTATCGTTCATTGAAATCTGTTAAAGGCCAAATTGTTGCTGATTTTATTGCTGACCACTCGGTAATAGAATATTCGCCAAAGGTTTCTAATGATAAAATCTGGCAGTTGTATTTCGATGGCTCCAGCCATAGAAATGGTGTTGGGATTGGAATTATGATTGTTTCACCAAAGAATGTTCCAAGTAAATTTCAATTTCGAATCAGCCAGTTTTGTTCCAATAATGAAGCTGAGTACGAGGCTGTGATTACTGGTTTAGAAATTTTACTTGAACTGGGGGCAGAATACATCGAGGTCAAGGATGATTCAGAAGTGATAGTGAGACAATTGACTAAAGAATACAAGTGTGTTAAGGAAGGATTGTTGGTATATCATGCCATGGCTAACGCTCTACTCAAAAAGTTTATTTATGTGAAAGTCCAACATATCCCCAAGGCTGCGAATCAAGAGGCGAATGATTTAGCCCAAATAGCATCAGGGTATAAAATACCGAAAGGAGAAGGGCAGGAGCATATTGAGGTAAAAAATAAGCGGGGTCTGAAAGACATGTCTCTCCAAAAATTGTTAACAACAAATCTTGGGGGAGCAGAGAGTGCTGCGGAAAACACACAAGGTACGAATATAATCGAAATTTTTGTTATTAACAATTTAGATGATAATGACTGGCGGAAACCAATAGTGGATTATCTAGAGAGTCTAGACGGGACAACCCATCGAAGAGTGAAGTATAGAGATTTAAGTTATGTTATCATAGGGGACGAACTATTCAAAAAGACTCCTGAAGGAGTGTTGCTTAAATGTCTTGGAGAAACATAAGCTTATATGGCGGTGTCTAATATGCACAGTGGAGCATGTGGAATACACCAGGCAGACCACAAAATAAAGTGGTTGCTATTTCGCCAAGGAGTTTACTAGCCAACCATGCTTAAAGATTGTATAAATTTTGCTAAGGGTTGCGAGGAATGCCAAAAACATGTTGGGATCCAGCGCGTTCCAGCCAGTGAACTACATTCGATAGTTAAACCCTGGCCATTTAGGGGTTGGGCCTTAGACGTGATAGGGGAAATCAAGTGGGTAGATAGATATATCTTAGTTGGAATAGACTATTTCACCAAGTGGGTAGAAGCAGTACCACTACCTAACGTCACTCAAGAGGCAGTGATAGAATTTATTCAACAGAATATCATTTATAGATTTGGTATTCCAGAGACCATTACTACAGATCAGGGATCTGTATTTATGGGTAGAAAAATGGTAAAGTTTGCTGAAGAAACAGGATATAAACTTTTAACTTCGACACCATATTATGCTCAAGCAAATGGCCAAGTCGAAGCAGCAAATAAAAATATTATTTCCATAATTAAAAGGAAAATCGAGAGGAAGCCTAAACAATGGCACAAATTCCTCAACGAAGCCTTATGGGCGTGTAGAACATCTCCCAAAGAATCTACTAATACTACTCCTTTTAGGCTAACGTTTGGTCATGACGTCGTGTTACCAATTGAAATATATCTCCAGTCAACTAGAATACAGAGACAATGTGAGATTCCAACAAATCATTATTGGAACATGCTATTGGACGAATTAGTTGATTTAGACGAAGAAAGGATTTTGGCGTTAGAAACCCTCATGAGGCAAAAAGAAAGGGTAGAAAAGGCCTATAATAAAAAGGTAAAAGTAAAATTGTTTGCCCAAGGATAGTTGGTTTGGAAAGTTATCCTACCTATAGACAAGAAAAATAGAGTTATGGGTAAATGGTCACCAAATTGGGAAGGACCATGGAGGATTTTGCGCGTTTTTTCTAATAATGCATATGAGTTCGAATAACTAAATGACAATCAAAGGATCCTGCGCATAAATGGAAAGTACTTGAAAAAGTATAGACCATCATTGCAAGAAATTAAAATCACACAAGAATAATTCGAGAAGACAGAACAAGACATGGCATTATATAAAATGCCAACTAATGGGCAGGTTACATTAAAGACAAGAAGTCCCAAAATGGATAAAAACCTTAACCATCATAAAATTAAAAACTGGAAATCTAGAAAAACATAAATTCGTCGAACGGTTATTAATGGTAGCTGAAACCAAAAGTATCATATAGCCATCTGATTTCAGTGTCAAGACGGCACCAGAGGCAGAAGTTGTTGAGCACATATTGCCGGTCTTCAGCAAGCAAAAATCCTCGAAAGGTGTCTATTCTCCCATCTCCCGCACAGTTGTTCTGATTGTTGCAAATACGGCGATGAACAATGCTTACGAGAAGCCATCTTTTGTACCAAGGACAGCAAAATTTGAAAGGGGTGTCCCACCCCTTGATATCAGCACGGTATTGTGCCTTTTCCTAGTCATTACTAGATCCCATAACTCATCTAAAACTTCCGTTACATCATTAAGCGGATAGCTTAATGCTTTCAATAGAACACGAAAGTACCTAGCACTCAAGGAACCAGCAGCCTCAGTGTTCGTCAGCAAACGCCTAATAGTGCCAAAATGCGGCCGAGCGTGCATTAGTTGTTGAGTGAACCTTAGGAGGCAGAACGTGGGATGACCGGCATCCCACAAACGGTTCATGAAATCAAGACTCTCGTGAGTTACGTTCAGATCAGTAAGCAGTTCGAGGCAGTCATTTCCAAAACCCCTAAGGACTTGGTTAGACCGGCAAAGATTTGCATGCTTCTTGTTAGTCCTCATAAAACTGAACAAGTCATACATACTGTCAACAACAACTCTTGAAGCAATGTCAAGAAGAAGATCATCAGATAACAAATCCATTCTTGATAAAACAGAAAACAAGAAGGAAAGAAATACAAGTTGTTTGGAGAGAGGTAAAAGGAAAGTGAAAACTTGTTCAAAAAAGATATGAGAACTGAAGGAGGAAAATGCTATTTATAATGGCTAAAGAGGTTAAGGGAAGTTCAACTGTTCATTTCCCATTCTTGAAAGAAAAAGGAACGTGGCAAAAAACGGTTGGCTTTTATCGTATTCCAAGAAAATGGAAGAAGTCTAAAGGTTTGGTTTATTTTATTTTATTTTCATGATTAATTTTATTGAAAATAGAAGAAAACTTTACAGTTTCCTAGGCGGTTTTCGCCTTGAGCAAATAAAGTAACTGACAACTTTTTGGACTCTCATCATTACAAATCCATTTTGCCTTTTCATATTTTTATTGTTATTTGATATGGATACTAAAGGTGTTTAAAAAGGAAGTTATGAAACTCGGAAATGGGTTTTAATCCATGACGACTTATTTAAAAAGTCAAGGGTTACATAACAAAAGGCAAAAGTTCCAGACTTAAATGTAAATATCGGGAATAGGAATTAATTAAATTACAAAGGTGGACTTGAGTTTTTCAAGTTTCATTTTGGTTTCAGCCTTTTTCATATCGAAGGCAGCTTGAACATCAGTCAACAAAGAAATTTCTTGCTCAAGTTCTTGCGATTTCTCTAACTTTTGAATGGCAAGGCTAGTCTCCTGCTTCATGAGAGCTTCTTCTTCTAAGATTTTGGCACAACGTTGCTTCAAGACTTGAATTTCTTTTTCATGTTCAGCAATAGCAGTTTTGATCTCTTCGACCGTCTGTTTGACATCAGGAAGCTTTTGTCTGAAGTTGTTCAGCATTTCTTAAAATGAAGCCACTTCAGCCACGATTTGGTCGTGTACCTTGGTGGTGTCATCGAGCTTAATTCGATCAGCCTCTTTTTGTTGAATAGTCACAAGGAGTTCCTCTATAAGGACCACTAGGTTGGCAGAGAACTGTTGAAATTTTGAACCCAACGAGGATAGGTTCACTCTTTGGAGTAAATCCTTTACTTGGGGAACAATGGTGATATCCTGTTCGATAGAGTGATACAGATCCACATCTAGAATTTTAGCCCAGAATTCTGCCAATAAACTATCATTTGATAACCCAGAAGGGTCATCCGAAGACTGGTTTGATGAGCCACCAATGGTCTTGGAGAATAAAGCTTTCTTCTTAACAAGAACATCAAAAGACTCGAAGGGGTTTGTTTCGTTTAGTCTACCAAATTCTTCTGAATTGATTGGTAGGGTTGTGGGAGTTGGAGTTTTGGCCATATTTTCTAGCTGTATAGCAGAGCAATCGAGGGTTCGATCAGCTGGAACTCCAGTTTCCGGAGTTTTCTCAATAAATCCAGAAATTTTGGGTGGAGGGTTGGACTCTACTGCTTCCTCTTCATCTTCCATGATGAGTGATGGTACTACAATATCAGGAGAGTGAAGCGTAGCTTGGTTCGAATCATCAAGATTGCTAGGTTCAGGGTCCTGATGATAGACACATGCAAAGATCAGATCATCGAAATAAGGCAGCGAAAGGGCAAAGAGAATATTTTTTTTTTAAAAAAAGTACCTTCGAGACGTTGTCACCCACGCAAGAGTGGGCACTATTGGGGTTAGAGTCTTTATGACCCAATTTTTTCTTCCTGCCTTTATGTTTGCTAGGCGACTCCTCCAAGTTAGGCGCTTGAGTTGCAGGTATCGAAGTCTCGTGTTTCCTCTTTTTCCTTTGTTCCGTCTTTGGGACTTCTGGAGCAGGATCAACTTCGATAGCGTCAGATGAATCACATGGCTAAAAAAAATATATAGGAAGCTCAAGTTGAAAAGATTATTAAAGCCAGCGTTATGATCATAAGACTATTTAAACGAAAAACTCACTTGATCTTTGGTTCCTATAATTTTAGCCCTTTTGGAAGATGGCTCAGTAAGGGAAGGAGTTTTTCTTTTGAGACCCAGAAAGAATAATCCCGTCAAAACTTAGTCAGTAATGGCATGTCTTCAAAGAAGATAAAACGGAGATAAAGGGTTATTACCTGATCTTTTTCTGATTTAGAAGATTTCTTTGAAGAAGTCTTTGTTTTTGACTTCGATTGGGTTTTGACACTGGCATTATCCTCCTCGACGTCTTCCGTATTTAGAGGGATGGATGTGAATGAAAAGAGTAATGGAAAAATAAACATTCATAACATTCACATATCCGTTTTAAAAGAGCTATCAGAAAAATCTTACCCATTTCCATAGGAGAAATGATGTGAATATGAGGGAGGTTTAGGTGTAGATGGCCTCTAAATGTGTATAAATCCCATTTAGGCCAAATAACTTTATCTTTCTCTCTAGTTAAAAATCTTTGTTTCATGCCCGAGGATGTTTCACAATGGAACCATTTGGGATATGGTGGCCTAAAGGCCAACGCCAACTTGCTGGTTGGCAAAGTAGGAAACTTGATTTTAAAATGTAGAGCGAAAAGATATTTGCTGGGAGTAAAAGGAGGAAAATGCATTAAAGGAATTTTTTCATGAATTTTGTCCTTCAAAGTTTTTGCAGCATAGTTAATGGTCCGGCTAAGATGGAGTGGATCATACACAGTTCGAAAATATTTTTGGAAAGCTTGGATTTCCCGAATATGCGTACCTTTGTTCTTCTTGGAATGTTTCTACACAATTTGAAAAGCAGATATCAGTTGAGGAAGTAGTGTGGCTGGGTTTACTCGATCAGTTTGATGTTTATAATTTCCTTTCCACCACTTAAAAAAATGCTTCAGTACATGCATAAGACACTTCGAATGCAATGGGTTGAAATTTAGGGGCTTGCTCCTCGGCTTGTCGAAGGAGTGCTTTCCAGGTATTTTCTTTTTCTGGCTTCTTTAATTCATTTAAGCACTTGTATAGAGAGCAGGGTTTGGGTTGAACCAGGCCAAATTGGCGTGCAACCAGATTAGGTTGATAGTCATATAATCCAAATGGGTCAGTGGACCTAACTCTACTCGTCAGAAAGGTAGGAGTCAGGTAAGCTTGCCAGATCGAATCAATTTCTGTTTTATTCCCATCATCTTCTGCGGGAAGTACATTGGTGAACCACTCTGGCCCATGAGACCTAGTTGCGAATGGAGCTAACGAAGGAGTAAAAATGTCACATTCTGAAAAGGCTCTATAAGCAATGGTGAAAAGATCTTTGGGATTTTATGTGCACAACAAAGCATAGCCAAACCTATGCCTTCGATGGATCTCTCAGCATACGCCTTTTCGAAATCAGTGGGTAGAAATACTTCCAACTTTGGTCTAAATGTGGCTAAGAGCCATAACTGAAATAGCCAGATAGGCCCAGGTATGATGAAACTCCCACCACTCGATTGGTAATCTCTGATGGAAGCTACTCCTAAATCTAAACTTTCATACAAGGATCCTAGAATAAGTTTGCTTAAACGGACGTTTTGGCCATTATGTAGTTGGATAGCTAGAGCTTTGTAGCCTTTAGCTACTTGTAAAGACCTAGTACATAAAATGTACATAGACAGCCAGTAGGTTAAGAAAGCTATATGCTCGACATCGGAAACATCCTCACTTAGAGTGTTATGATGGTCTTTGATAAAAATACCGTAAGCGTATTTATTGAAATCAAAGGAGATGTTTGATTCACATTGGTCAGGATTTAAAAGTTTAAACTAGAGGCTTTAAACCTGTCAAGGCGGCAACATCTAACAGAGTGGGTGTGAGCATCCCACATTTCAGATGGAGACTGTTGGTTGAGACATCTCAGAAATGAAAAGCAGCAATCAACATTTCGTTGTAGTACTTTGGACCTTGTCTAGACAATTGAACGAGATCAAAAATACCAATGTCCTTCCAGAATTGGCCTTTCTTACATTCAACTTTATTTAACCAACAGAGGTAATGATCGTTGTTTTCATGTTTGGGTTCAGTTCTAAACTTAGACTTGATAAAATTTAAGCTATAAGGTCCTTCTGAAAAGATTAAAGGGGATTTTTCCTTGAAGCAAGGAAAAACGGCGTTGAGATCGTCGTTAAAGTCTTTTTCATCAGGGAATGGCCCTAAGAATGCATGTGTTGAGTTAGGGCATGGAATGAGTACCTGAGATTTTAAAATACGATTCTCGGCTTCTTTTATATCCGGATCCGCGATGAACTGAAGTTTTCCGGTGGAAGTCTCTTTGGATTGATAACTTACGTCATCACCGGCGGGAATGTGAGAAGAAATGCCTTGTGAAGTCGTCATTGTTGTTTGACTGAATTTTTGAAAGATTCAAGAAAATTACAGGCTATGGAGTTTTGAAATGTCAGTCTGGATGAAGAAGAAAGGTGAATAGTAAAAATCTCAGTTAAAAAATGAAAAGTGAAAAGGTAAAGTGAAACCTAAAACTTTATAACTTCCTGATTTGAGACAGATGTCATGCATCCTGTATTGGCAATTTTGATGTTTTCTGTAACGCCCTATTTTATTATTATTTATTTTATTGAGTTTAGATATCTTTTTATAATTTAGTCGATTTATTTTGATAAGTGATATTTTGTTATGTTATATGTTGGTATTTATTAGTATAATATATATGTTATCTGGTGTAGAAATATATATGTTATTTGGTATTTGTTATAGAAATATATTTGTTATCTGGTGTAGAAAATATATTTGTTATTTGGTGTAGAAATATATATATGTTATTTGGTGTAAAAATATATTTGTTATTTGTTATAGAAATATACATGTTATTTGGTGTAAAAATATATTTGTTATTTGTTATAGAAATATATTTGTTATAGAAATATACATGTTATTTGGTGTAAAAATATATTTGTTATTTGTTATAGAAATATATTTGATATTTGTTATGGAAGTAATTTATATATATTTTTAAATAGAATAATTATTAAGTTGTGGGGCTGTTTTTGAATTAGTTAGAATTATGAGGGAATAAGTGGAATAAGGAAAAACAAATAGAAGAGGTATAAAAGGTAAAACTAGGTTTAGGAACACAGTACGTACAATCAGTTTTGGGAGAAAAAGGGAGAAAACTAGAAGTGGAGAACCAAGAGGCTGCTACTCCAATTTTATTAAGGTAAGGGTGGGATTTCCTTCAATAATCATAGTATAAAATTCTGAAATTTGATGAATTGTTGTGTTCTTGAATTAGGGTTAGAAAGTTTATGTTAATTGATAAAATGAGATGAATTGTATTGTTTGATGCATGTTCCTATGTTGTTCTGATTTCTATATTGCCTATTTGACCTGTAAACATCATTGTAAATAATTTTGGGTGATTAAGGGATCAAAAATTGGGTTTTTGGAGTGAAAACTGTTCTTTCCCGTAAGCGAATTCGGCCACCGATTTTCTGAAAGTCAAAACTGAAAAAACACTCACTTTTCACCCGTTTCTGTTTTGAATTAGCTTTCGGTGTAAACACGAAAGTTGTAGGTATGGATGTTAGATTTTTAATGCCGGTTGTCTGACTTCTAAATGATTTATAGAACTTGAGTTATGGTCATATTACTGCACGTAGGTCACAGTGAATATTTATGAATTTCAGCACAACCTTTCCCGAATTTGAAATGAAAACCGATATTGATAGGTACAGAATTGACCTTTGGTTTAAACATGAAAGTTGTAGATAATTGTGTTAGCTTTCCATTGGCTTTGGTTTGACTTGAAAATAATTTTTGGTGTTTGAGTTATGATGAAAATACTCCAAGGAGGCTTTAGTGAATTATTATATAAATGTATATGTTGATGATAATATATGATGTTTTTCCTGATTGATGAATTAGTATATGAATGTATATGTTGATGAATATGATGTTATATGATGTGTTCATGATTGATGAATTATTATATGAATGTATAAGTTGATGAATATGATGTTACATGAAGTTGTTTATAATTGTATTGTCTTTCAGTGAGTCTGAATTAATATGAATATTGTTGTTGAATAATTTGAGACACATATATAATTGTATATGCCTTTTGAGAACTATAAGCGATGAACTATGTGATTGTTTATGATATTGTCATATCTTGAAATATTTGATGTGCTGTCATGTTGTTGTTTATTATTGACTAAAAGTCGCATGTGTCAGTCTAAGATTAGGAGTTGTTGATCCAAATTGTTGGAATCCTAAGATGTCGATGTTGTGTAAGTTGTATGATGTTGAGTCCATGCATACCCATTTTAGTTGGGGGCTTGATGCCCTGTGAGATTTTACTCTACACGTTGAGGGCTTGATGCCCTGGAGCTTTAGCTCATTTGAGATGAGGGCTTGACGCGCTGGAAGTATATTAATACTTATTACGTTGAGGGCTTGACGCCCTGGATTGGTACCACATGCATGAATAAGATGTCTAAGTTGCATAGTCGAGTTGAAGTTGCGTAGGCGATGTCGAAGTTGTCGAGTTGTCTAAGTTGTCGAGTTGATAATTATCAATGAATCGTTAATGAAGAGTTATATGTTGTTGTTTATGTTGTTTATGCGAAGTATCGTTAAAGATGATTTGAAGTTGATTGTTGCTTATGTTGTTTATATGAAGTATTATTAAAGATGAACTACGTGGTTATTTGTATTACTAATTGATGTTGTTATGATGATTACATAATGTTGCTAATGAGTTGTTAAAGAAGTACTATATGAAGAATTATTATTATTAATTGATGATGTTTATGTTGTTAAATGCATTTGATGAATTATATGCTTATTATTATTGTTTGTGAAATCTCACCCATTCTGCTTGAAAATGTTGTCTTCCCTATGGGTAACTTGCAGGTAACCAAGAATAGTTGCGGTCGCGTGAGGTATCTCTCGCGTGTGTCTTAGGTGCTCTGATACGTAACGGGATGGGAATTTTGTTGTCGCTTTCTATTCCTTACGTATTGTTTTATAAACATGTTGATGAACTAAATTTATGAGATTTTGTGTTGAGGCCCTTGTGCCAAAGATTGTTTTGAAAAGTTGAAATATTTCCGCTGCGATGTATTAAAGGAATTTTATTCTATTTATGATTTTATGAAAAGAAGTGTGACATTCCGTTTACGTTGAATTACTCTGATATTATGCAAAAAAATTCAAGTTAGGAAAACGGGGTGTTACATTTTCCAATGAACTGGAACGTGGCCCACTTACTTTGGTGGGGACGCTGTGAAAACGATTTAAAGGTCGTTTCAAAGGTTATTGACATCAAAACCATTACTTCGAAGCACAGTGGTTCAAAAACTTCTTTTTCTCCTTGTTGAGAAAGATCGGTCGAACAAAGACGTTTTTGGGGGGCAATTTGTTAGCTCGTAATTTTCTTAGTTACATCGAAGAAAGTCAAAAGGAGTTTGACCACGTTATTAAAGAGGATGGTTCATTTTTCTTATGGTTCGTTTGGAATGTTTCTTTGGCAAATGAATAAAGCCTTCTCATCGAAAGACAGTTACACACAGTTATCTATCGAAAGGAAGTTTTGGAAAGGTCAACCAGAAAGAAGCAGTTTCAGATCGAACAGATGGATAAGGACTATTCGTTTATAGCAGTTGTAGTTTTTGAATTCGAATTTAGGTAGTTATTTCTATTTAGTATAAATAGTAGTTTTTCATAGGAAAAACAAGTCACAATCCAATCATACAAAACTTACACTCAAATTATCCGCATGGAAGAGAGAAACGAGTCACAAGTTGCAATGTATGAATCTGTGTACCAATTTACAATGAATTTAAGTTCATTTCCTTAAGTATATTTGCAGTTCTTTTAGTGGAAAAAAAAAATGTCGAATCCATATTTTCTAAAAAACAATAAAATTGATTGACATCTTACTTTGTACTTGGAATTTAATCTCCTTGTGTGCATGTATGCGCACATGTCTTCCATTTCTTTTTTATCAAGGCATGTCTTCTATTTTTGACTTCTAATCTCTCTGATGCAATGTTGTGTATCTTTTCCATCTTCTAAATGATTTTAGACATTCTGCTTTTTAATTTAATCTCTCTCCCTCTTTTTGTATGTTGTGCGTACATGTCTTATAACTGTTCTGAGACGATCGCTTTTCATACTAAAACTAGTTTTCTGGTTGTATCTTTTTGTCTTGAATAAGTTTGTAATAGAATGTTCCAATTCTTTTGTTGATTCTTCCGAAGTGATAACTGGAGGAACATTTTTTGTTTTACTTGATGAAGTAAAATTATATTGTCCCACAGATTTTGTTGATAATCTTATTAAGAAGCTGTCGCATATTGGAGAAGATTTTGTGCATATAATTTGTCTAACAGACAAGTTAATCTCTTGCTGCAATTAGATATGAAGATATGAAGAAAGAAAAACAGATTGCGCCGATGGAGTTGTTGGAAGAGAAAATATCATGAACCAAAGGTTCTTTTCCTCTATTCAAATTATATATCATTACATTATTAGCCTTCATATATCTGCATGTTAGGGGGTGTATTGGATTAGGATTTTAAAAGACTATTTTAATAACAAAAGTCTTCAAGATTTTAAAAGACTTTGTGAGATTGTATTGATTCTGTGAGATTTTAAAAGACTTTTTATGCAAAAGACTTTATACATTCAAGATTTTAATGGATTTATTACAATGACTTCTAAGGATTTTATGGGATTTTAATATTTCAAAGGATTCAATGAATTTTAGGGGAAAAAGAACAAACTTACAACAGTGAATGATAGAAATAGTAAACAAATAAATTGCATTTGAATAAAGAAAATTAAAACCAATAGAAAATTCTTTTTTACTAGCAAAGTGATTAATGTTTTTATGTAAAAAAAAAAAAAAAAAAACAGAGAGATTGATTATTTTCTACATTGTAATATTATAACTTCATGTTCTCCTAAGTAGCATCTCTCCACATATCTGAATCAGACAAAAAAAATTGCATTAACAAGAATTAGATTAAAAAAAAAGTAATCGAACAAAAAAAGCAAATAATAGTAATCGACATGGACAAAAAAGTATACAAGAATCAAACAAAAAAAAAAGTAATCGAACAAAAAAAACAAATAATAGTAATCATGATGGTAATCCACATGGACAAAAGAGTACAACAATCAGACAAAAAAAGTATCAATTGAAAAAAAAAAAAAAGTTATTGAACAGTATCAATCCCAAACATAATTTGTATTTGTTTCGGTCAATGGTATCAATCCCAAACATTAGAATCAGAAAAAAAAAGTATCAATCCCAAAAAAAGTAATTAATTGAACAGAAAAAGAAGACACAAAAGTAATCGAAAAAAATAAAATAGGATCAGACAAAAAAAAAATGAAAGTTGAAGAATTTGATAGAGAAAAGAAAAACCTGGCATGGAAGATGACGGCAACAAGGGTTTGCAGACAATCACAAAATCTCAAGGGTTTGTGTGAGATTGTTGGATGGGAGTAGTATTTATATTTTTAACTAAAAAGTCTCACAAAATCCATTCCATCTAAGAATCCATCAAAATCTATAGACTTTTTGAATACCAATAGACAATTCATAAGTCATGAGAAATCTCAATTGAATACCAACGGATTTTGTTGCCTTAAAAAAAAAGTCATGATTGTCTTAATTGAATACCACAAGATTTGTTTACTTTTGATAAAAGTCTTGATTGAATACCACTGGACTTTTTAATTATACAAAAGTCTTTTAAAATCCCTTGAATTCTCAATTCAATACACCCCCCTTAAATGTGAATTTAGGTTAAGGCCAAATATACAAAAATCGCTAGTCTGAGGGATATTATATTCTACAGTGCATTTTAGATTGCAACCAAAATATCATAATCTAGTTAAAGAGATTAAAGATCGCATTCTTGAGTTAGAAGATGAGGGAAGACTGAAGTTTGGAGACAAAGCCAAACAACCAGTGCATGATGATGTTGAATCCTCAAAGAAGGTGGATTCGATGTATGCTGAAGTAGTGGATAGAGGGAAAATTTTGTTGCCATCGTATCAGAGTCTCCCTCCATAAAAAAGAAACGCGCTGGAAAATGATTCGGCAGGTGAGTTGTTACACACTCCTTAGCGGATTTCGACTTTCATTCTCTAAGAATCAAGTCGAAGGGCAACAATGTCAAGAAAGGAAACGTGCTAACGAGGCACTCCTGGAACAATGTCAATTATTACATCAGTTCGGCAACAACACCAAGCGTCATAAGACAGATGTGCCTTCCTCTACCAACTTATTTCCTCACTGCGAACAACATGCTTGCAGTATCGTTTCAAAATAAAGCAGGGAAATCCTTTCAACACTTCGGGCCTCATCAGTGAACCGGGGTGAATACATTATTTAGTAGTAGTTAATTTTGGGGAAGACTGTGTGGGATTTGATTCCCAATTTTGTTAGGGAAATGATGTTCCGTAATTGGTATGGTCTTTCTAATTTCAGATTGCATTGAATTTTTCTTCGGTTTTGTTCATGTGCACCTTCACCTTTTCTTTTGTTTCAGTTTTTAAATACTAAAGCAAATTTTGGTTATGCAATATGTATAAAATGCAAGAAGATAAAAATCTAGACAATTTATGAGACAAAGGTTCACCCAAAGGCTCTTACTTTTACTCCTACTTTGCTCAGTTTTAGCTATAGTGAACAAAACATACTCTTTCTCTCATTCTTGTAAACTAAAGGGAGACAAAAATACAAGGTTACACGGAGAAGGCATAGTTTAGGAGACAAAACATACATATGTAATAAGAAAGTAAAAGTTCACAATTCATCTTATGATAAAAGGGGATGAACAATGTCTTTCTAGTTGTATTGTACATTTGTACTAATAGTTCATATTTATAAAAGTTTCAGTTTCTGCAATAATTGGGAATTTCTACAAAAAAACATTTTCAGTTTGGATTTTCCTCTCTTATTGGAATGTTGATTCGTAGATTTTCATACTTTTTCAGCTTTAATGTTCGACTATAAAATGTTTTTCACCATTGTTTGCGTTTTGTATTCGTAGACTTTGACTTATCCTTTATGTTTAAATGTTAAATCGTGTATTTCAAACCCTAACGATAGCTTGGATCGATCCATACGAGTTGTGTATTTGTCCAAAAAAGCATGAATTCCTGATGTGGAAGCAAGGTGGTTTCCTAAGAGTGTGCAGGAGGTATAATTATGTGTTTCACCATGCTTTGTGCCAAGATGAACACCATGGTTTTACTCTTTGTGGATGAGCTTTCTTGTTCAACGGTCGATGGAACACAATGATCAAACTGGTACTGTTTCAAATAATTTTGTGTCCTTTTATTTTACAAATGTGCCAGAAGATATTTCCTATCATTCGTTACTTAACGGTTTTGGGGTGTTTGGTATGATTGAAGAAGTTTATCTAGCTAGAAAGCGGAATGTTAACGGAGGTGTATTTGGCTTTGTGAGGTACTGTAAGGTGAGGGACATAGATAAGCTTTTGAAAGCTTTGAATAATGTTAGGTTTGGTGATTGGAAGGTGGAAGCTAAGGTGGCGATTTTTGATCGATTTGGAAACTCTCGGACTGTCGTTCGAGATCATGGTGAGGGAGAAAAAATTAAGAGAGATGAAAAAATTCAAGAGGGCAAAAATAGAAAAGAGGGAGAAAAAAGAAAGGTGGGGGTTAGTAACATGTCTAAGGGTGTTGATGTGTCTGTAAGGGGAGCAGGAGAGGAGGTGTTGGGAGCTCAGGTGGTGAGGGTGAAGAAATTGATTGATGTTGAGAAGGCTAGTGATATGGAGTTTCAAGGTAATCACGTGTATGATCCAAAGTACTCTTCAAATGTTGATGACGTCTCTTGGGCTACTAAAGGAGTGGTTGCATCGGTGTTAAATGGAGAGGCTATACCGGTGTTACAACGCCGTATTTCTGATGCAGGATTTGATAATTTGTTGATTATTCTGTTAGGTGCTGACAATGTCCTTTTGCAAGTTTCTGACGAAGGGGGCGTTAATAGTATCTTATCCGAAGCTTCAGAATTTTTCAACAATTTTTTCTTAACTCCAGTCGGGTGGCATAAGGATATTTTGGTGCGTGAAAGGGGTGTGAAATTCTGGCACGCTAGCTTTCATATGTTTTATACGATGTTTCAACATCAGAGACAAACAGAATGTTGAGTAAGATGTTTCAACATCGAGCTAGCATAAAACAAACAGAACAAGGAAAATATAAAGGACAGAAAATTAAAAGGAACAATTGGTTTGTTAACCTAGTTCGACATAACTCACCTACATCTGGGGGCTGCCAAGCTAGGAAGGAAATCCACTAGTGTAATCCTTTTTCTAAGTTATCAGCGAACTCCTCGTTTACAACTCTAGACCTAGGACCTGCCCATACCGACTTAACCTAGGAACTCCTAGATCTCATCTCACTTCCCTCAATCAATCACAACCCTTGTGATTATCTGATTACAACTCAAAGATGAAGTTACCATCAAACATATGCTACCTCCGTGCTTCACAGCTTTGGAGTAGCAACAACTTACAACTCAATAAAACAGTCATATGCTTGCATCAACATGATACAAGAAAGGCTCACAATTAACAACGACTCAAAACCCTAAAATATATTCTTTTGTAAAGTTATGGTTTTGATACAACTCAACTACAGGTCCTGCACAGTGCATCAATATGATACAAATAGAGGCTCGCAAAAATAAAGAACAATGCTTAACAATAAAACCTTAAAAGACTCAATTCAATAACATTGAATTGGTAAATAAAACTAGGGTCTGAGTCTTCCTTATATAGCCATTCAGCAGCATGGGCTTTTTCGTCGTACGCTAAACATATATTTGTATCAAATATTCTTTTCAGAAATATATTGAAACAAATATTCTTCAGATATATATCTTCTGAAATCTCTTTTGAAAATATATTTCACAAATAAAAATATCCATCTGAAAAATATATTTCTTCTGGAAACACAAGTCTCTTGGACCACAAGTCACGTGAATAAAATCTCCATAGAATCTTCAGTGATCTCACGTAACAAATTAGAAAGAAATATAGCAACTCCTAAAAAGTAGGAACATCTTTAGGAACCGCCAAACAACACCACCAAGGGATCCTAAAATATTGTTTATACTTTAGGAATAAATCACCCAGCTGATTCTGGACAAAAATACGTTACTTGGTGAACAAGAAATAAGGTGTGGTTTCCTTAAAAAGATAAAACTCACAAAAACCAAGCCACACAAACACCGTGTCAAGATGTTGGAACATTGTATCCAACATCATACAATAGTTTGTTTTAGCAACAATGAAGCCAATACTCAAATACCCAACAATCTCCCCCTTTGACAAATTTTTGGCTAAAACAATTTGAGGCCATACAAACAAAGTAGAGAGATACCACACATGCATTTCTTCAATCCACAAGAACACACAACCATGAAGAAAAGTAGCACAACTGCAAAATGGACATGTTGAGACATCATCCGGCACATCAGAGGCATACAAACAGGGCACACTGAACCGTGCCAGGATGTTGGAACATCATATCCAACATCTCATAAAAATGCCAAAACATGTTGGAACATAGTATCCAACATCACAATCATGGATATTTGTTTTAGTAGTAATGCAGCCAATACAAATACCCAACAATCTACCCCTTTGGAAATTTTTTGGTTAAAATAAATTGAGGCCACTAATAAAGAGCAGAGAGATACAAAATATCCATTTCATCAAGTATCATGAACACACATCCATGAAGAAACGGCCAACACATAAAGTCTAAAGAGATACCTTAGATAAACTTCTTCAAATCATCATAAACACACAGTGAAGAAGGAAAACTAGAAAACCAGTATCACTAAAGAGATTCAGAGATGTGCACAAAAATAAAAGAAAACCTCACATTGTCTTCAGTCAAAGCTTGAACCAAAAAGACATGAAGAGAAATAAAACATACTCTTAACATAATCTTCATTAGGTAGTTAAGAGAGAAAATAGTTATTACTTATATCAGAGACATGCAGCAAAGGATTATTAGAAACTAGTTGTGTCTCACAAGATAAACACAAGCAAAGGAAAAATAAATTCCTATGCAACAATCATCAGATCAAGGAAAAATAAATTCCCACACATATCTGGATGTTCCAACATCCTTTACCACATCAGACAGGAACACCTATCTTCACATGCATAAAAGAATGGAAACTTCTAATGCATAAAAATAAACTTCAGAGACAACTATTGAATGTTCCGTCTTGGCCAATATTCAAGCTATGAGGGCGGCTCTTTTCCTTTTTGAAGCTTTGTCTGGTTTGAAGGTGAACTTTTCCAAGATTCAATTGGTAGGGGTAAATGTCCCTGCCTCTTGGTTATCCAAAGAAGCGTTGGTGTTAAATTGTAAGGTTGGATCCATTCCCTTTGTGTATCTGGGTCTGCCTATTGGTGGTAATGCGAGACAGTTGTCTTTCTGAGAACCATTTTTGTACCGACTCAAGTCTAGAATGTCTAGCTGGAACTCCAAACATTTATCCTTGGGTGGCTGTCTGGTTTTACTGAAGTATGTCTTGTCATCTCTTCCTGTTTATGCGCTTTCTTTTTTTAAGGCTCCATCAGGTATCGTCTCCTCTATTGAATCTATTTTAAGTTGCTTTTTTTTTGGGGGGGGGGGGGGGAGGGGTGGGGACCACACGAAAATAACATAGGTTGATTGGAACTCTATTTTTAGGAGTAAGGAGGTTAGAGGTTTGGGGGTTAGGAGAATTAGAGAGTTTAATACTGCTTTATTAGGAAAGTGGTGTTGGTGGATGTTAGTGGAGCGTGATAGTTTGTGGTTTAAGGTGCTGTCAGCCAGGTACGGCTTGTTAGAAGGGCGGTTGAGGAGTGGGGGGCGCCAAGCCTCCCTTTGGTGGCGTGACTTGGAGGAGTTGGGCGGGAGGAGTGGTTTTAGGATAGTGTTCTACGTAATGGAGAAAATAATTTGTTTTGGTCGGATGTGTGGGTTGGTGAAGTGTCCTTTCGAGACAGGCACCCTAGATTTATTGATCTGTCGATGCATGAGAAGGTGTCTGTGGCGGGGATGTGTCAGTTAGGATGGGGGGATGAGGGTTTGGCGTGGAGTTGGAGGAGGGTATTGTTTGCGTGGGAAGAGGAGTTGATGGGGGAATTGAAATTATTACTTCATTGTGTGACTTTGCAGGTTGATAAAGTTAACAGGTGGCTATGGAATTTGGAAACAAATCAAGTATTTTTTGTCCGTAGTGCTTATAATTTGCTCATTATTCAACCTCCTCCGGTTCCTACGGTGGCGGTGTCCTCTCTTTGGATTAAAAATGTCCCTTTGAAGGTTATTTTGTTTGCTTGACGGTTGTTTCGTGATAGGCTGCCGACTAAGGATAACCTTCTTCATCGTTGAGTGATTCCTAATGATTCCCGGATGTGTGTTGATGGGTGTGGAGTAGAGGAGACTTCAACACATTTATTTTTACATTGTAACATTTTTGGTTCGATTTGGCACTATATTTCCAGGTGGTTGGGCTTGTCAACGGTAAGTCCTTTCATTGTGGGGGACCATTCAATCAGTTCATTGTTGTTGGTGGTGCTTCCAAGGCTCGTCAATTAATTTTATAGGCTCTTTGGTTCGCAACTACGTGGGAAATTCAGAAAGAAAGAAATAATAGGCTCTTCAATGGTAAAGATTGCACAATTATTCAAGTGGCTGATAAAATTAAGTCACTAACTTACATGTGGTTGAAGGCGAAATTTCCTTCTCTTCCCTTCAATCATCATGGTTGGTGGCTTAGTTCATTCACTATACTGGGCATATGCTAATAACTTTGTTTGCTTTAGGCGCCTTTTTTTGTTTTCTATTGTATATATTTGGTTGTTTCAACTCTGGTGTTTTTCCTTGGCATACCTTATGCTAGGGAGAACCTTTTGATGTGGTAATATAATTTCATTTTAACCTCTTAAAAAATATATATATATACAGTTACTTCTAAGGAATATCCAATTAAAAATGATAATACAAGAGAATGAATATTACATGAGAGGAAGTGGGTAAGTATCATTTTGTAGTATATATTTTCTAAAGCAATTTTTTATGTACAATGATTTAAATATCAAATATTATACGAATTCTTTAAAAAAAATTAATGTTATCAAATTGTTTTTCCATTTTCCAAGTCCAAGTGGGATATCTATTCTCTACACGTCACAAAATGTTGAAAACTACCTCTTCAATAATGTTGGAAGGATTACTTTGAATTTGTTTGAACTTGCATTATCTAAACTAGCGCGAAAAATGGGCACTCCGTGCTCGTCTTTCCGTTCTTTTTATTACGCTAACGTTTGAAAATTATGAACGGTATTTTTTTTTATGAAATTTTGGTTTTGATTAAAAGTAAAAATATAAATGTTTGTTGTTTTTTTAATGACACGAACAACAATCTTTATTATAGAAAAAGTTGTTTAAGGGTATAATTGAGATAATAAAAAAGTAAGTATAAATATATTCATCTAGTTTGTTATATTTTTTAAATGATAAAGGAAAAAAAACATATATACGTATATTCATATCGTGTTTGTTACATTTGTTTTGATATTTAAATTTATTTAAGGGTATTTTTGGAAAGAAAATTCCAACCCAAAAATGCTGAAAGAGATAGTTTTTTTATATATAGTATAGATAAAATAATAAGTTTCACTTGAGTTACCTTGATAATGATGACTTTGTCTATATTCTTTTTTATTTAATCATTTTCTCTCATCAAAATAGTTTAGTTTATTTGAATCGTTCATCTATCTATTATTTTCTCTCAGCAAGATATATCAAAATCACCGAAATTATTAATCCTGATAATCACTCAAACATCTCCCACTTGGAATCGTAACTTGAACGGTCCTCCCACTTGGAATCCATTATTTAGTCCATCTTGATGTTTTAGTTGACAAGGAGAACATGTGATTCACATTTGGCAACTCAAACTTAAACACAAACATGATCTTGGTCATTATGTCATATAAGAATAAGGATGACAAAAGGGATTGAATTATGTGGGTTGACCAATTTGACCTGATATTTTTAACGAGAAAGTTGTTTTTTTTCTTTTTCATTTTGATAAAATAATTTTTTTTATTCATTTAAATTATTGGAGTATATTGAATATAATCACATATTCAACATTGTTAAAAGTGTAAAAGATGAATATGTAAATCATCTTACATCAATTAAGTTAACAACATACGTATAGCAAGATGACTATAATTAATATGATCAAATTTAAGGATATGTTCGAATTGAGGGTTTAGGAGAGGATTAAAGGAAACTCACTTGGGTTGGCCTAATGATATTGACTTGGGATTTGGGAGTATGCTGCTCTTTAAGATCTAAGGTTCGATTCTCTCTGGTGTCAATTAAGGTGGATTGGTTTAGTTTCTTAAAAAAAAAAAAAAAAAAAAGGATTAAAGGAGATGACTCACTTTTCTTTTTTAAATAACTTACAATATAAAATACTTTTAATAAATGAAAATAATAAAAAGATAAATGATCATATAATATTTCAACCAAACTTAACTTTTTTAATATTTCAATCAGAATTAATTTTTTTTTTCTTCCTATTGTCGGTAATTTGAAGAAGAAAATTAGTAAGTTTTTCCCTCTCTTCGCCTTTTAAACCTTATATCCAAACATATCCAAAGTGACTGTTTCGGATATGCAATGTTGACGCTCAAATCGTTGAATAAATATGTAGTTAATTGAACTCGATTTTTCAATAGGAAAGAAACAAACACTGCAACAACTACTACCAAATTCCAAGCCAATACTACTAGACCAATCTAAGTGAGTTACTTTTGACTCAAAGTATTATGTGAAACTCTTATAGTATCTACAATGAAACCATAAACCCACCGACTCAATTCACGTGTTTACAATACACTGAAGCTACAATAAGAACTAATTCATTCTCAAGAGAGTTACAATTAATTAATGAAAGCCATGCTTAGAGTAGTATGTAATTAAAGTTCAAATTGATACTTCAACGAACTCGTTGAATAATTATTGTTTATAGAATAAACACTCTTGCAAATATCCCATCTAATTTTTACTCTTTTTTTCTTTCTTTTTTTATAATAAGAGTTTGTGCCATTTTCAATATATGTTGCGTATGACCGTTGAATGCATCTGATAGAGTAATTTATTTTTACTATTTTATTATTTACCATATCTAAGTGAAAATTTTTGTGGCTATAAAAGGAAGTGCAGCATTCCAAACCGTACCAGCTTCACTTTTTTGCAGCCCAAATTCAGAGAGAATTCTTTGCATTCTTACCTCTCCTACCTACAATGTCAACAGCCAAACAAGTTATTACATGCAAAGGTATATCACTTCAATTTACATTATTTTCTATTATTTTTAAACTATAGAGAAAACAATATATCTTATATATTACTGTACATGTCATTACATGTATATTTATATTTATTGGTTGCAATATTGGATTGTAGCTGCGGTATGCTGGGGGCTTGGAAAGCCTGTGACGGTGGAAGAGATACAAGTAGATCCACCAAAGGCTACAGAAGTTCGAGTTAAGATGCTATGTTCAAGTGTATGCCACACAGACATATCAAGCCTTAAAGGATTTCCACATGTAAGTTACATAATTTCAATCATATGCTATGTTTTGAGTTTTGAGTTTTCTCATAAACAATAGTCTCCTCTATGCAAATATTCAGAATTTTAATTTTATTATTTTTCAAGTAATATAATGGCCATAATTTCATCATTTAAAATGATTAATCAAAGAATTTAGGGTCCAAATTTTGATCCATGTATATATTATAATATTTCTATCTACTCAATTATTATTTTTGAAAACTTGTATCCGATTTAAGGACTGACTAATTTAAGGGGACCAATCTCACCGCCTACTTGTGGGGCTCCGTTCTAAGTCAGAGAGCAAAGTTTTGTATGGACTTATCCACTGAAATTGACACCAGAAGGAATCGAATCCGAACATTCCAAAATCGCAAACCAAACCACTGGGTGAACACAAAATGGGTCTATCTACTCAATTATGATAACGACGGCAAAGAATTTTGAAATGTTGATTTTAGTGTTGGCATGAAAAGACATATGAGTAAGATAATGGCAGATTGCAATGGACCAACGTTATCCACATCCGGTTAAAATATGATTTCTAACTTGGCACGGATAAAAACCAATATTTTTTAAGAAACTAAAATTAAAGTAAATAATCAAACAAAAAAAAAAAATCTGTTACTTCGACTACTAATCAATGTATATTACCATTGACTAACTTGCAGAATCAATTTCCTCTAGCACTTGGACACGAAGGAATTGGGTAAGGTTTTCTCTTAATTATTACATGCTGCTATAAATATAATCAAGACATACAAATATTTTGTTGTGTTGTGACTTTGTTTCCATCTACAAATAATCTTATGAATTTCATTTCATGGAATGCAGTGTTGTAGAGAGTGTTGGTGATCAAGTAACAAATCTAAAAGAAGGGGATTTTATAATTCCAACATACATAGGCGAGTGTGAAGAATGTGAGAATTGTGTTTCAGGAAAAACCAATTTGTGTTTAACACATCCTGTGAGATTGACCGGTCTAATGCCGGATAACACTTCGAGGTTGTCTGTTCGAGGCCAAACATTATACCATGTTTTGAGTTGTGCTTCATGGTCGGAGTATGTCGTCGTTGATATCAATTACCTTGTCAAAGTTGATCCAACCATTAATCTAGCTTATGCTAGTTTCATCTCATGTGGGTTTTCAACTGGTTATGGAGCTTGTTGGAAAGAAGCCAGTATTGAAAGTGGTTCAACTGTAGCTGTTTTTGGTCTTGGGGCTGTTGGATTAGGGGTATGTATGAATAAGATACAATCTTATATATTAACGTGTTTTCAGGCTTCAACGTGCTTTTTATTCTTCTATTTATAATTGTTCTTCTCATATCTGTTTTTGCTCATTTCCACCCTACGTGAGTTACTCATGCTGAAAAAATACACTTGCGTGAGTTTACTCTGTCTAAAAATAAAATATGGTGAGTTAACTCACGCTAAGCTATTTTGATGGGAATGAACAAAAACATATAGAGAAGAGCAATTATCTCTTTTATTTTACCTAAAGTAAAGTTGTTGTTTTATCTGACGTGACATAGTCATTAATGACATGAAGTTCTGATTTGAAATGTGTGGTGTAGGCGATAAGCGGGGCTAAGATGATGGGAGCAAGTAAGATAATTGGGGTTGACAAAAACGAGATGAAGAGAGAAAAAGGAGAAGCTTTTGGAATGACACATTTTATAAATTCTAATGGTTCTGATAAATCTGCTTCAGATTTGGTTAAAGAGTTAAATGGAAAAGGTGTAGATTATTGCATTGAATGCACTGGAGTTGCACCTTTGCTTACTGAATCATTGGAAGCCACACAAATGGTAATTTTAACCGTAACAATAATGTTGTTTGGTTAATTTAATTGAGCAATGCTATATCTCAAGAAAAATAATATCAAGAATTCTTCAAGAATAAAGAGCAACCAATCACAATGCACTATTTGCCATAATTCAAAGAGCTGTGGCTGAAAAATAGGAAGTGAACTAATAAATCATGCAATTAAAACTTGCCAACTATTTCTTGAAAAAACCTTGATGCTATTTTTCTAGATAAATAGCATTTTCCAATTTAATTAGACCTATGTTTAGATTTCAGATGATATAATTTGTCCATTGAAATTATTGTTCTTCCACATATTTCTATACTATTTGATCCTAATTTTCTTTAAATTATATTTGTGCTCCTACATTTTGTTTTCAGCATATATATAATAAAGAAAATGTTAACAAGTATCCTAAAATACGTAGTCAATGTTCTAAAAAGTATTAAAAATGCCCTTTTGATACAAAATTTTTATTTTTTTATTCCTTTATAAGTGTCATAATATAATATGTATGTAAACAGGGAACTGGTAAAGCAATTGCAGTTGGTATAGGAGCTGAACTTGTTGTACCGTTTGGACTTCTTGCCATTCAATTTGGTAGAACCTTAAAAGGATCTGTTTTTGGAGGTATAAAAGCCAAATCAGACCTTACCACCATAGCTAACAAATGTCAAAAAGAGGTAATCCCATCTGAATATATATATATATATATATATATATATATATATATATAATTTTATTAATCTTTATAAGTATCGTCAAAGATGATGTTTGTGGTCCTTGTGAGCTTAACTCAACTAATAGGGATAATGCATAATTTATGCAAGGTTTGAGGTTCAAATCCCGACCACCACAACAAAAAAAGATGATGTCTATAACACTACCAAAAAAAGAAAAAGATGATGTATGTGACACTAAAAAAATGATGTCTATGCCTAAAAAAAAAAAGGTAGTTATACTGGTTTTTAGAGTAAAATAATATGATTCAACTAAATAGCCTTATTGTAATAAAAGTTTGGTTGAAGTGCTGCTGAGCAACACTATCTTTCTTTGGTAGGGGAGGCAAATTAGGCAGGCTTGCTCCATCCCTAAGTTCCTATATCTAAATGGACTAACTCAATTAGACTTCTTGATCGAATTTAAGATTATCAGAGTCTTCTTTCTTTGAAAACCTAAGGTTAAAGATAAAAAAAATAATATATTGATAGATAAATGTAGGTTAAATTATTTTTAGTCCTTTAAATTATTTTCATATATCACTTTGATTCCTTAAAGCTTTATTTGTTTTAGTTTAGTCCATTAAGTTACAAACGTTAGACACTTTTATCCTTTAAACCTTAAGTTAGAAATACCAGACATTGTCATCGGAGTTGTAGATAATGTATATTTTCTTGGTTCTTTCTTATTTTTCTTGGTTCAGACCTTACATATATTATGCATTGTCCATACCAACTGAGTTAAGCTCACGAGAACGTTCTTTCTTACTTATATTACAATCCTGAAGTGTTTATGCAGGGTCTAATAATATTGGATTGTTTTCCATTTTACAGGAATTCCCTCTTCATGAACTTTTCACCCATGAGGTCCCTTTGGTAGATATTGACAAAGCATTTGAGTTATTGAAAGAGCCCACTTGTGTCAAAGTTGTTATCAAGATGTGATATCTTTCCATCCCAGCATATTTCAATAAACTCTCTCAAGAAAATATTAGAGATGTTATTTCGGATTTTTTTAAATTAGAAATTAATGTACTAATCATAATTATTGTGCTTTCTCTATTCTATTGAGAATGATGTTATTATGTGAGAAAAAAGGAAAATCATGCTCTCTCTTTCGTTAAAATGTACTCGTAAGTAAATCACGTGCCAATTTTTCCCTACACAATCAATTTCTCTCTTTAATTCTTGTGAAAATATGCTTTCTCTTCTTTTTTTAATGACATGCTTTCTCTTCTAAACGGCAACATCCCCTTATATTGGATCAAAATAGTTTCACAAAATCCAACCTTATCCCCCTAAAATACGTAGAAAATTGCTCTTCTCCTAAAGAGAATTGCTCACTCTCATAGTGACTTAAGTCATGTTCGATTGCATCATTTTGACTTAAGTTATGTTGAGCCAACGTGACTTAATTAATGTTGGTTTTAGTTAAGTTAAGATTTCATCAACTTTTACAATTTTTTAAAAAGATGCTATTTTTTTAATACCCCAAACGTACAATATGTTATGTTAATTTTTTAATAACAACAATTCATTCACGATCTTGTTCAAAAAAAAAAAATTATTCACGATTCAAAATAAATCATAACTAAAAATACATAAGTACACGAAATCATTTCCAAAAATACACAATTTTATTTATTTTTAATTTCATCTATGTTATATTACATTAAATTCTCCTTAAATATGTGGTATCATCATGATATTGGGTTTAAATTAAATTCTTGAAAGTTTGCCAAAAATGTTAGCAATGAAGTGTAAAAATTAAATTATATTTAGTGTAAAAAATTTGCTAGTTTCTTTGAAAACTTAAAATAGTGAAGAGAACACAACACATGTATTCGACCAAACCAATTGTATAGGTTATCACATCGAATCCCTTCATGTAGTACGAGTACTCACAAAAAAGAATGTGTAACGCCCTAATTATTTAATTATTTATTTTATTGAGTTAGAGTCTTTTATATATATATATTTATTTATTTAAAGTTGTGTTATATGATTTTTGGTGTTTAATTGTTGGTTATAATGATATTAAGTGGTATGACTTTTTATTAATGAATGGGATTTAATTAAAATAAATAGAGGAATGGTAGTTTGGGAATAAGGAGAATAGGAAGTTAAGAATAGGAAAGGTTGAGGGAGAATTAGTCAGACATGTTCAAAACTGAGAAAAGGGAGAAAACAATTATCGCTTGCAAGGCGAGCAAACCCACTCGCCTTAGCGAGTATCGCTCGCAACGGCGAGCAAATGTGCTCGCTAGGGCGAGCAGCCTTAATTAAAAAGCTTTAATTGTCTTAATTATGTTTTTGGGTCAAGTTTTATATGAAAATGAATGTCTTTAAATGTTTAGGAATGATTAGACCATTTTGCATAATCAAATTTGGGCGTAGGAAAGTTAAAAAAGGGATTTTTGGGTGAAAATTAGTCAAAAAGTCGAGAGCGACAGTTTTTGCTCGCCACTGGCGAGTAGCTGAACTCGCCACAGCGAGTGCCAAAAAATTTAACTCGCCGCAGCGAGTAGATGTACTCGCCCCGGCGAGTTGTTCACGGGCAGACTGCGACATTTCGAAATCTTGCATCGTTTTTAGTTATTTCTATTTGGAGTTGGCCTTAGTCTTAAATATAAAAATTATTGATGTATATGACCTATACCCAGTAGCTTTGAAATGATGTGAAAATATTGTATGGAAGAATTGATATGATTTAATTGAAGTTGTCGAAAATATTATGTTGATTAATTACGAAGTTGTAGTTGCTGTTGTTGCATAATAATCATTATGTCATTGCATAAATGTTGTCTTGCGAAGGGATTGTATCCTGTCACGTTTTAGCGAAGGGGGCTTGATGCCCTGTTAGTCGAATTACGACATCATGTTGAGAGCTTGATGCTCTGTTGGTACCACATGCATATTTACGTTGTGTTGTTGAGTCGATGTTGATACGTTGTTATACGAAGTTGTCTATAATGATTGTTGCTGTTATATGATAATTAATTCTTTCATAAGAAAGCTTGTTATTACATGTTAATTGATGTTTGAGAATTATTGTTTATTATTGATGAATGTGAAATTACACCCCTTCTGCTTGAAAATGTTGCTCTTCGTATGAGTAACTTGCAGGTGATCAGGAGTAGTTGCTATTGTGAGTTGATTCTCTCTCATGCGTCGTCTTAGGGTCGCTCTGATACGTAACGGGATGAGAATTTATTCATATGATATGTTGTCTTGTTACGTGTCTTTTCCATTTTGCTGTTGGACCACTTATAAGTGGATTTAATTATTGTTGTTGGAATTGAGGCATTTGTGCCAAATTTTGTTGAAAATACTGATTACTTTTCTGCTGCAATGTTGTTGAAATAATTATAGACGTTTTAGTGGATTTTTAAATGACGATTTGATTTAATGAAGTGTGACATCATGTTGAAATTAAGAACTCTGATTTTATTTATGAAATTTTTATGTTGGGAAAACGGGGTGTTACAATTGGTATCAGAGCAGGTCGGTCTGTCCGGCCAAGTAGATCGAGTTGTTGTGTCTTTTGACAGTGAAACACTGTCGTAGAGTTTTCTTTCCTGATTGTTGTTCGTTGTGTAGTGAACCGAGATGGCTGGAAGAAATGATGCTGCTATTGCTGCTGCCTTGCAAGCTATGGCTCAAGCTGTATGACAACAACCAAATGTTGGTGTTGGTGGTAATGATGGTGTTCGCATGCTGGAGACCTTTTTGAGGAACCATCCACCTACCTTCAAAGGCAGGTACGACCCTGATGGAGCTCAGACTTGGCTGAAGGAAGTGGAGAAATTTTTTCGAGTTATGGAGTGTACTGCGCCTCAGATGGTACGTTTCGGTATACATATGTTAGCTGAAGAGGCAGATGACTGGTGGGTAAGTACCCGTCCGATTTTAGAGCACGGAGGTGAGGAAGTTACATGGGATGTGTTCAGGAGAGAGTTTATGAACAGATACTTTCCGGAGGATGTTCGCGGGAAGAAAGAAATAGAGTTTCTTGAATTGAAGCAGGGTGATATGTCGGTGACTGAATATGCTGCTAAGTTTGTGGAGCTGGCTAAGTTTTATCCACACTATACTGCAGAGACGGCTGAGTTCTCTAAGTGCATCAAATTTGAGAATGGCTTACGTGCAGAGATCAAACGAGCCATTGGATACCAGTAGATCCGTATTTTCTCTGATTTGGTGAGTAGTTGCAGAATTTATGAGGAAGATACGAAAGCTCATTATAAGATTCTGAATGAGCGGAAGAACAAGAACCAACAAAATCGTGGTAAGCCTTACAGCGCTCCGGCTGATAAGGGTAAGCAGAGGATGAATGTTGAGAAGAGAGTGAATGATGAGAGGCGACCCGGAAAGAAGGGTACTCCTGCTGAGATTGTTTGCTTCCGATGTGGAGAGAAAGGTCACAAGAGTAATGCTTGTAATGCGGGTGAAGTGAAACGGTGTTTCCGTTGTGGCAGTATAGGGCATACAATTGCAGATTGTAAGCATGATGATGTGGTGTGTTTTAACTGTGGGGAAGAAGGACACATTAGCCCTCAGTGTCCAAATCCTAAGAAGACCCCGGCTAGTGGAAAAGTGTTTGCTTTAGCTGGTACTCAGACACAGAATGAGGACCGTCTGATCAGAGGTACATGTTTCATTAATGGTACTCCTTTAATTACTATTATAGATACTGGTGCTACACATTGTTTTATTGCTGATGATTGTGCTTTAAGATTGAATCTCGTTGTGTCGTCTATGAATGGGGAGATGGTTGTCGAAACCCCAGCTAAGGGTTCAGTGACAACTTCTCTTGTGTGCTTAAAGTGTCCTTTGTCAATGTATGATAGAGATTTTGCTGTGGATTTAGTCTGTTTGCCGCTAACAGAGATGGATATAATACTGGGGATGAACTGGTTGGAATTTAACCATGTTCATATTAATTGTTTTAGAAAGACAGTGCGTTTTTCTTCTGCCGAGGAAGAAGGAGAAACTGAGTTTTTGACTACTAAACAGTTGAAACAATTGATGATTGAAAATCAAGCGGTGATTGATAAGTTGCCAGTGGTGTGCGAGTTTCCGAAGTTTTCCCTGATGAAATTCCTGATGTGCCGCCAGAGAGAGGAGTAGAGTTTTCTATTGATCTTATTCCAGGAACGAAGCCTGTGTCTATGGAACCTTACCGTATGTCGGCGTCCGAACTAGCTGAATTGAAAAAACAGTTGGAAGAATTACTTGATAAGAAGTTTGTAAGACCAAGCGCGTCACCTTGGGGAGTGCCAGTGCTATTAGTTAAGAAGAAGGATGGTAGTATGAGGTTATGTATTTATTACCGGCAGTTAAATAAAGTGACGATAAAGAATAGGTATCCACTTCCAAGAATCGGTGATTTGATGGACCAGTTAGTGGGTGCACGTGTGTTTAGCAAGATTGATTTGAGGTCGGGCTATCATCAGATTAAGGTGAAAGATGAGGATATGTAGAAGACGGCTTTTATAACACGTTATGGACATTATGAATATACGGTGATGCCTTTCGGTGTTACTAATGCATCTGGTGTATTTATGGAGTACATGAACCATATTTTTCATGCTTATTTAGATCGCTTCGTCGTTGTATTCATCGATGATATTTTGGTATACTCTAAGTCTGAAGAGGAACATGCTGAGTGTAACGCCCCCTTTTTATTTAATTATTTTTAGTTAATATTTATATACTTTTACATGATTTTATTTTATATTTGGTAAGTGATAATATGTTTGTTATTTTGTTTAGAAATATATTTGTTATAAATATGTTTGTTATTTTGTTTAGAAATATATTTGTTATAAATATGTTTGTTATTTGTTATAGATATATATGTATATATTTGTTATTTTGTGTAGAAATATATTCGTTATTTTGTGTGGGAATATATGATATCTAGTATAGAAATATATTGGTTATTTTGTGTGGGAATATATGTTATCTAGTATAGAAATATATTTTGTGTAGAGATATATTTGTTATTTGGTGTATTATTATTATTAAGTGGGGGAGAGATATATTTAATTTAGAAATAAATAAGATTACGAGGGAAAAAGTAGTTTTGGGGTGTAAGAGAAATTATGGTTATTATAAAAAGGAGAGTTAAAGTTAGAAAATGATATGACGTGCAAACTCTTTTGGAGAAAGAGGAGAAACTAGAGTAAGAGAAGAGTCAAGGAAGAGAAGTTTGTAGAATCTTTGCAATCAATCAATCTAAGGTAAGGGTGGGACTAACCTTCTTTAATCATAAGCATATAATTATAAAAAAGGTTTAATCTTGTTGTTGTTAATTTTGTTATTGTTGTAGAGTTAGATTTTGAATTGAATTAGGTTGTTAAGAGTATAGATAATCTCATAAATTTATATGAAAGTTGTTTATATATTATTTATATGATATTTATATGAAGATTGTATATATGATATTTATATGGAAGTTGTTTATATGACTATTAAGTGAATTTATATGAATGATGTTTAATTGGTATTGCGACGATGATTTTGTGCTGTAAATATGTATTGATATAATTGCATGTGTCGGTCAAGAGTCGTAAATGATGTTTAAGATGTTGTATTAACTTGTTTAAGTATAAAGAGTCGAGTTCATGCATTTGCATAATTTGCGACGGTGGAGCTTATGCTCAAAGCGACGGTGGAGCATTTGCTCAAAGCGACGGTGAAGCTTATTTAAGCTTAAAATGGTACCACATGCATGATGTTTAAGATGTTAGAGTTGCATTTTCGAGTCGAAGTTGCATTGTCAAGTCAAGTGGTTAAGTAAATTTTGAAGTTATGAAGTTGATTAAGATGATGATGATGTTATCTGATACTTGAAATTAATTGATGATTTATATCTGTAATTATATGAAGTACTTGTTGATGATGATTTGTTGTTGTTTTATGCTGATTGATTCTCTTATATGATTTGTTGGTGTTTTATGTCGATTGATTCTCTTATATGATTTGTTGCTCTTTTATGTTGATTGATTCTCTTATATGATTTGTTGCTCTTTTATGTTGATTGATTCTCTTATATGATTTGTTGGTGTTTTATGTCGATTGATTCTCTTATATGATTTGTTGGTGTTTTATGTTGATTGATTCTCTTATATGATTTGTTGCTCTTTTATGTTGATTGATTCTCTTATATGATTTGTTGGTGTTTTATGTCGATTGATTCTCTTATATGATTTGTTGCTATTTTATGTTGATTAATTCTTTTACATGAATTGTTGCTTATTATTATAGAATGTGAAATCTCACCACTTCTGTTGGAATTGCCGCCTCGTGGGCAAGTGCAGGTGACCAAGTATAGGTTCGACGTGTGAGGATTTTCCTGTGTGATGTCATAGGAGCTCTGATACGTAACGGGATGGAGATTTATTATTTGTTTCTATTCCTTTATGTATGTATCGTTTTGAATTAATTATGACATTTATGCTAAGAATTAATTATTTTAAGAATTTTGAAATTATGATTCCGCTGCTACGTTTTGAATAAAGATGAGGAATAAATTATTATTCATTTTGTTTAAAGATTTTATGAAATGTGACATCCTGAATATTGCGATATACTATGATTATATAAATGAATTTTTATACTTGGGATTTCGGGGTGTTACACTGAGCATTTGAAGATTGTGTTGCAAGTGCTGAAAGAGAAGAAGTTGTATGCTAAGTTGTCAAAGTGTGAATTTTAATTGAATGAGGTGAGCTTTCTTGGCCACATTATTTTTGGTAATGGTATTGTTGTAGATCCGTCTAAAGTTGATGCGGTATCACAATGGGAGACCCCTAAGTCGGTTACCGAGATTAGAAGCTTTTTGGGCTTAGCAGGATATTACCGCAGGTTTATATAAGGATTTTCAAAGTTAGCACTTCCATTAACTCAGTTGACCTGTAAAGGTAAAGCTTTTGTGTGGGATGTTCGGTGTGAGAACAGCTTTAATGAATTGAAGCAACGGTTGACGACGGCTCCAGTTTTGATTCTACCCAAGCCGGAAGAACCTTTCGTTGTGTATTGCGATGAGTCCTAATTGGGTTTAGGCGGTGTGCTTATGCAAGATAACAAGGTAGTGGCTTATGCATCGAGGCAGTTGAGGATTCATGAAAGAAATTACCCTACTCATGATTTAGAGTTAGCCGCGGTAGTTTTTGTGCTTAAGATATGGCGGCATTAGTTGTATGTGAAGGTGAGAAAAACACAAGAAGGGGGGGGGGTTGAATTGTGTTAGCTTTTCGCAGCTCTTGAAAGAGTGAGAATCTAATTCCTTAGTATCAGAATCTGAAAGAGATCAGAGTCTGATGGAAGATTAGATTCTGATGCAGCGGAAATAATCAAGAGAAAGAGAGAAGAGAGAACACAAGCAATTATACAGGTTCCTTCCACAAACCGGAAGTAGTCCTGTCCCCCTTGCACTTCGAAGGAGAGTTCCACTAAAATGTAATATCTATTACAAGTTGCTCAAACACACAGTAAGAGACTTCCAATGCTCAAGCACGCAGGCAAGAGACTTCCAATGCTTAAAGACACAACTAAGAGACTTCTTTGCTCAAGAACGCAGCCGTGAGACTTCTTTGCTCAAACACACAAGCAAGAGACTTCTGACACAATTTACAGAAAAATTGAATAGAGATGAAACACTTGACAAATAATCAAACGTGTTTCTATTACAACAAAGACAGACTCTGTTACGAACAAAGACAGACTCTAATTTTCTGTATAACTTAGAAATTCTAGAATACTCAATTTGTAAGAATAATCTAAGTTGTTGATGTGTTTTTGTTAAGACTCAGTTGAATACGATAGCAATGCAGCGTAGTTTTTTCAGTTGTAGAGTCCAACAATTCTTCAAGTCTTCTATCCTTTATATAGGCGTAGGAAAGAGACGTTGAGTCATCCAGCACATCAGGATGATTTCTGAAGCTTGATCAATAGTTGTTGATCTGTTGCTTGATATGGTAATAGTCCTTCAATTACATATTTTGAATTCCATTCCTTTTGAAGATTAATATCGGTAGACACAGTTGCCAAACTGTACGAGGTAGTGGAGTAGTGGAAACAGAGTTCGTACAACGTACTCTGTACTGGCCTGCATTCTTTGTCGTTGAGCATCCCACGCTCAAGTTGACTTTGAAGCAAGCCGTTACTCCAAATGAGAGTTTCTTTTGCATTGAAATGCCTTTAGAAATCCATGTAAGCAGATCTTCAGATTTCAGGCTTCAGACTCACTGTAGCACTCTAGCTTCTGATGATCTTCAGACTCTCTTGGTTTTCAGATTCTGATAGTCTTCAGATTCTGATAGTCTTCAGACTCTGATAGTCTTCAGACTCTCTTCGATACAGTCTTCAAACTCTCTTCGATACAGTCTTCAGACTCTCTTCGATACAGAATCACAAGCAACAAGCTTCTCTAGATCTTTGCTCTTAAAATTGTTCAAACAGAATACTTTCTAAGATATAAATCTTGATTGATATCCTGCATACTTAAACAAATATTAGCAATATCCAATTGACAACTTTTAATACCTTGTTATCATCAAAACTCAAAACGTGGTATTGCTGAACACCTTTGTTCCAACAATCTCCCACTTTTTGATGATGACAAACATCAGTGTTTAAAAGGTCAATTGTTGTTAATCTAATTAACAAGTTGACTTAAGGGGTCTGAGGTTTGTAAGCTCAGAGTCTGAGGTTTGTAAGCTCTGACTCCCCCTGAGTCTGATAGTTCTTAAGTTGAGGTTTGTAAGCTCCCCCTAAGTTCTATCCAAGTTAATTAAATTCATTTTCATAAGCAGTTGAATTCATTCTCAGAATAATAAACGAATTAGAGAACAGATTCTAAAAACAGGGGCTCAGAGTCTAACTAAGCACCTTTCGCAAATTTCCCTTTAACTTTTACATAGAACTTGCAATTTGCAGATTAATCAAAAAGTCACAAATCTCACGAAGCTTTTCTCTTCTCCCCCTTTTGTCATCAACAAAAAGGTCTAGAAACAAGTTTCTCCCCCTTTTTAAATGACTTTAGGTAAGGATAAAAACAAATTTTAAGGAAAATGAGATTCAGAGGGAAAAACATAGAAGAATCAAAGCAAAAATATATATTAGATGCAAATAAGATCAAATAACAACTTGAATAAACTTGAAAAACAAAAACAGTTCAGAAGAAAAACAAAACAGAAGACATAGGTTACAAACAAAACATAAAGAATTTAAACTAAGGTTGGTTTTGTTTGGCAAGGAGATCCATCAATTTCTGGAGATCCTCTTGCTGCTTCCTAACAATCTCTTCCAAAGCCTCAGTTCTTCTTAAGTGAGCTTCTCTTTCAAGTCTTGCTTCTTCCTGAACTCTGTGCAGTCTCCTTCTCAAAGAGTCAAAAATCATTGAATCTCTTGGATTGTATTGATCTTCATAGAATGGTCTATACTCAATCCGCAGAATAGGAGCTTTCTTCTTAGTCTTAGCTTCCTCAACTCTCTTAAGTTCTTCCACATGCTTGGTAGTAACAATGGCTTGTTCCTTGACAGCAGCCTTCTGAATTTTGGTGACAAAATCCAAAAATTCAGTCATCAAAGTGGAGAACTTAGCCTCATAGCTTACATTTAGGATAGGCACAAACCTTTGCTCAATAATGTCCTTGAGCTTAGAGTTTGATGAAGCATAGAACTCATCTATCCTTAACGAATCAAAAGGGTTTTGAGGTTCAGAGGTTGAGGGTTGAGAGGCTCTTAAAGCTTGAAGGGTTTCAAAACCAGGTATAACTGTTCTGGATATATGTTCAGGAACTGTTTCAGACACAGGCTCTGCTATGCATTCTGTTACAGGTTCTGATTGGATATCAGAAGCTTGTTCCAAAATTTCAGAGACTGGTTCCTTAACAGGTTCTGAGGGTTGAACAGAAGCAACGGTGAGAATTTCTGTAGGTTTTGGTACAGAGTCTGATATAGAGACAGATTCTGTAGCCTTTGTTGATTTGGATTTAGCAGGGGTGTTTGGTAGTTCTCCTCCTAGGTGTTTCTCAAGAGAATCTAGGGTGTCTGGAGAGTCTACACAAATAGGCTCATGTTGGGGGGATGGTTGAGTTGAATGAATGGTTACTTCAGGCTCTTCAGAAGGTTGAATTGCCTGAAGTGGTTTGAGAAAAGATGGTTGAGCAGGATGGTCAGCAGGTAAGTTCATAGACACTGTGATGGTGTCTTGAATAACTCTGTCCATAGTTGAATCAACATATTCTACTATTTTGGGGTCCAGTGGGTTATGGGATGATAGGGGTTTGATTGGTGAGGGGGATGAATTTCTGAGGGAGGGAAGAATTTGACTCAAGGGTTTGTTATCTGATTCAGTATCAGATGAAGACTTTTGATTCGTAGAGGAAGGTGAGTTAAATGCTACATTACCAGAGGTGCCTATACCAGCTTCTGGAGAAGCATGATGATCAGACACAGTAGCTTCTGATATCTCAGATTCTGCAGGAGCAATCTGACTCTTTTGTTTCAGAGCAGATGCAAGCAACTTAGCAGCTTCTTTTACAGTTTCTTCCTTCAGTTCTTCAGCAACCACTTCTGTTGCCATTGCCTTGCCAGCAGCATGTTCATCCTCAATCATAGATACAGAAGTACCTATCTTCTGTGCTACATCCTTAGCCACAAGAACCACATCCACCTTTCTCTTCTTGATCTGACTTTCTTCACCATCAGAGTCAGTATCAAGGAATTCAGCAATCTCCTCAGCTAACTTCACATAATCTCTGTCACCCTTGCCTTTCTTCGATTTCTTCTCATCTTTCTTTGCCTTTTTCTCGTCTTTCTTAGCCTTCTTCTCATCCTTGGTTTCTTTTATCATATCCTTGATTTCCTTGGATGCAGAAGATACGGATGAAGGCATGGGAGCTATGGTCTTAGGGGCACCAATAGTTACTCCTGGAAGAGCTGTTGATTTGATCTTCTTCTTCAGAGGCTCTTGCTTCTCTTTCTCTTCCTTGAGAATCACTTCCTTGGTCCTTTTCCCTTTAACCTTAAGAGGTCCTCCTCCAGCAGTCTCAGGAATGGCAGAATAGTTGATTATTCTACCAGTTTCCTTGAAGTAATCCACCACAAATCTTGCAAGAACTTCAGGATTATCTTCTTTGGAAATAGGAGGGAAGTCCATCATCAAGTCTGATTGCACATAAGATTCCCTTATATCATGCTTAGAATGATTGAATCTTCTGACAATCTTCATGTACTGAAGTGTTTTACCGTTGATGATTCTCCCAGTTACTGTTCCAAGATGAGCGTCTGATACTACACCAGATTCTGATAAGACCTTCAAGAGGCCTCCTTGATACAGAATCTCAGAGATTAGCCTTCCAAAAGGAACTTGCCTTCTGGATTCAGATTGGCTTTTCTTTATAGCCCAGCACATGTGGTACATTACGTACCTTGGAAAGTTTATCTTCATTTTATTTATCAGAAAATAAAGAAGAACTTTGTGATCAACAGACAGAGTGTCTGATCTTCCACCTTTCTGAAGCATACTATCCAGTATGATCTTCAGAAGCACCCTGTGCTCTGGATGCATATCAACCAGCTTATTTGAGGGTCTCCCTTCAAATAGAAGTTTGTTGCAGATACTCGTCCAGTCACTTTTCTTCTGGACATTCCACTGAAATTTACCTTCATTCACCACTTGACAAGCCCTGGCAACCACCTCTTCAGTGATAAGGACTGGAATCCCCATCACAGCGGACCTGATTTCAAGATCTTTGTACGGTCTTAAACCCATTTCCTCACTACTTTTGCCAGCCAGCTTAGGGTTGTTCATGATTGCAGCTGTTTCTTCAATGGTAGCTTCATCCTTGTCGAAGACTTCTGACCTAACCCAAAAATCTCTTACCAGCTCCTGATATGTTGGTCCATTCAACATACCGAAATAGTTCATCATTCCTTGTGCTAAGAAATGAGAAGAGGCGTCTACTCCGTGACGACTGAGAGAGCCAAAGTCTACTGGAGATTCAACTTGAATTTCCAGAGATTCTTTAATGAGGTTCATCGTTCTGGGTTTAATCACGTATGATTTTACAGTTTTGACTAACACACCAGATTGAATGAGATCACTTGCCATTTGAGAGGTTTCTAGGTTTTGATTTTTGAGAACAAAAAGTTTTACAGATATTGAAAACAAGAAGATTGTTCAGACTAAAAATCAAAGAGTGAAAAGAGAAGTGAGTTGTGTGTGATAGGTATTTATAAAAAAAATGATAACCGTTTGGAAAGAGTGGGGGGGACAAACAAACACGATCAATAAATACAAAGAGCATGCAGCCGTAAAAGTGTTGGGACAATGCGAAGGTAACTTGTTTAACGTAATGAAATCATTGCCCTTTGAGTTCTTACCCAATACAGACAGGCCACATCTGAGAAACTAAAAAGTAACTGTCACCATAGTGGGGCAGGTGTTACTGAACTCAACAGTCATGCTTCCACTAATACGAGCTTCTGAGAGTCTAAGATTCCTTACTAGAGTCTGGAGGTTTATCAGAAGCTTATGTTTACCAGAGTCTCCAAAAGAGAGTCTGATTCTCAATTAACTTCTGAATATCTTTCAGAGTCTGAATCCTGTTTTCAGAGGCGCACATTACCCAAAGACATAACACATGTTCAAATTTTTCTTTATAAAATCAAATCTTTCAACAGATAAAGGTTTAGTAAATATATCAGCCCATTGATGATCAGTATCAATGAATTGAATATCTAAAATTCCTTTTTGAACATAGTCTCTTATAAAATGATGTTTAATCTCAATGTGCTTTGCTCTTGAATGCAGAATTGGATTCTTAGATAAACATATAGCTGCTGTATTATCACAATAAATTGGGATACAGTTTTCAGTTATTTGATAATCCTCAAGCTGATGTTTCATCCAGAGTAGCTGTGTACAACAACTAGCAACTGAGATGTATTCTGCTTCTGCTGTAGACAAAGCAATGGTTGCTTGCCTCTTGCTAGCCCAGGATATCAGATTCTCTCCCAAGAATTGACAATTGCAACTGGTAGATTTTCTTTCAATCCTGTCTCCAGCATAGTCAGCATCACAGAATCCAACTAGCTTGTAGTCAGAGGATTTCTTGTATAGAAGTCCAAGATTGGTGGTTCCTTTCAGATATCTAAAGATTCTCTTAACAGCTGTTAAGTGAGACTCTCTAGGATCTGATTGAAACCTTGCACACAGACACACACTGAATAAAATATCTGGTCTGGATGCAGTTAGGTATAACAAAGAACCAATCATACCTCTATACAGCTTCTGATCAACTTTGGTTCCTTGATCTTCTTTGCTTAGAGTGCAGGTTGGATGCATTGAAGTATTCATTTCTTTGCAATCCTCAAGATTGAACTTCTTCAGAAGCTCTTTCGTGTATTTGAACAGATGAACATAGACTCCATCTTTGCATTGGTTGATTTGAATTCCTAGAAAGAACTTCAATTCTCCCATCATACTCATTTCAAACTCATCCTGCATTACTTTTGAAAACTCTTTGCAAAGTGAACGATTTGTAGAACCAAAAATGATATCATCAACATAAATCTGAACTATAAGAATGTCTTTCTTCAGAGTCTTTCTGAATAGTGTAGTGTCAACTTGCCCTCGTTCAAAGTTATTTTGAATTAAGAAATTACTTAGTCTTTCATACCAAGCTCTGGGAGCTTGTTTCAAGCCATATAGTGATTTCTTCAATTTATAAACATGCTCTGGATGTTTTAAATCTTCAAAGCCAGAGGTTGTTTGACATACACTTCTTCAAAAATGACACCATTAATAAATGCACTCTTAACGTCCATTTGATACAGGGTTATGTTGTGATTTACTGCATAGGAAAGAAGTAACCTGATTGCTTCCAATCTTGCAACTGGAGCAAATGTTTCTGTGTAATCAATGCCTTCTTGTTGACTGTAGCCCTGCGCAACAAGTCTGGCTTTGTTTCTGATTACTTCTCCTTGATCACTAAGCTTATTTCTGAACACCCACTTGGTTCCAATAATGTTCTTGTAATCAGGCTTAGCTACTAGATCCCATACTTCATTCCTTTTGAATTGATTAAGTTCGTCTTGCATTGCCAGAATCCATCCTTCATCTCCAAGTGCTTCTTCAATAGAGGTTGGTTCAATAACAGATAGTAATCCCAAAGCAGACTCTTCTTGTCTGAACTACGATCTAGTTCTTCTGGGACTTTCTTTATTGCCAATTATCTGATCCTCAGGATGTGAAGAATTGTATTTGAATGAATGTTTGGATTGACTAGCTTGCTGAGAACCATCTTGAGCTTCTTCAGAAGCTTCTTCATTAGGAACTTCAGAGGATGCTCCAGCTTCTGAAGTATCTTCAGATTCTGGAATCTGTTCAGATTCTGAGGTGTCATCAGAATCTTGAGATCCTGCATAACTTTCATCTTGCTCTAGAGTTTCACTTCCAGGCACTTTGTCATCGAATCTGACACGCATAGATTCTTCAACACATTGTGTTTCTGAATTATACAGTCTGTATGCCTTAGAGCGTTCAGAGTAACCTAAGAAGATTCCCTTTTGAGCTTTGGCATCAAATTTATTTAGATAGACTTTATTGTTCAGGACATAACAAGTACATCCGAACTGATGAAAATAAGATATGTTAGGTTTCCTTCCTTTAAAGAGTTCATATGCTGTTTTGTTCAACAGAGGTCTGATATAGATTCTGTTCTGAACATAACAAGCTGTGTTTACTGCTTCTGCCCAAAAATGCTTAGCCAGATTGTTCTCATGGATCATGGTTCTAGCCATTTCTTGTAAGGTTCTGTTCTTTCTCTCTACAACTCCATTTTGTTGTGGAGTTCTAGGTGCAGAGAATTCATGAATAATTCCATGTTTTTCACAGAAAACCTCAAAAGGCTCATTTTCAAATTCTCCTCCATGATCACTTCTGACTTTCAAGATTTTCAATTCTTTTTCAGATTGAATTTGGATGCAGAATTTACTAAACACAGAATATGAGTCATCTTTAGTTTTCAGAAACTTAACCCAACTCCATCTGCTGTAATCATCAACAATGACTAGTCCATATTTACTTCCATATAAGGATGCAGTGCTAACTGGTCCAAATAAATCAATATGAAGTAACTCCAAGGGTCTGGAAGTGGAAACAATTTCTTTTGGTTTAAAGGAACTCTTGACAATTTTCCCTTTCAGACATGCTCCGCAAAGAGCATCTGAATGATAGTCAATGTCTGGTAGGCCTTTGACTAGTTGCAACTTGCTAAGCTTAGAGATTAATCTCCAGTTAGCGTGTCCCAACCGTCTATGCCACACTCAAGTTGACTTTGAAGCTAGCCGTTACTCCAAATGAGAGTTTCTTTTGCATTGAAATGCCTTTAGAAATCCATGTAAGCAGATCTTCAGATTTCAGGCTTCAGACTCACTGTAGCACTCTAGCTTCTGATGATCTTCAGACTCTCTTGGTTTTCGGATTCTGATAGTCTTCAGACTCTCTTCGATACAGTCTTCAGACTCTCTTCGATACAGAATCACAAGCAACAAGCTTCTCTAGATCTTTGCTCTTAAAATTGTTCAAACAAAATACTTTCTAAGATATAAATCTTGATTGATATCCTGCATACTTAAACAAGTATTAGCAATATCCAATTGACAACTTTTAATACCTTGTTATCATCAAAACTCAAAACGTGGTATTGCTGAACACCTTTGTTCCAACAGTATGGTTCTAGATTTGAAGTGTTCAACGATCACAAGAGCTTAAAGTATTTGTTTGATAAAAAAGAATTGAATATGAGGCAGCGAAGGTGGCTCGAATTGTTAAAAGATTATGATTTTGGGCTGAATTATCATCCAGGAAAAGCTAATGTTGTTGTAGATGCCTTAAGTAGGAAAACCTTGCATATGTCTGCTATGATGGTCAAGGAGTTGGAGCTACTAGAACAGTTTAGAGACCTGAGTTTGGTTTGTGAACTGTCATCACAGAGTATAAAGTTGGGAATGTTGAAAATTAATAGTGAATTTTTGAATAATATTAAAGAGGCACAAAAAGCGGATGTGAAGTTTGTGGATTTACTGATTGATAGTAACCAGACGAATGATAGTGACTTCCAGGTTGATGACAAAGGAGTGTTGAGATTTAGAGGTAGAATTTGTATCCCTGATAATGATGAGATGAAGAAGATGATTCTTGAAGAAAGCCATAGGAGTAGCTTAAGTATTCATCCGGGAGCTACGAAAATGTATCATGATTTGAAGAAATTGTTTTGGTGATCTGGTTTGAAACGCGATGTGGCACAATTTGTGTATGCATGTTTGACTTGTTAGAAGTCGAAAGTTGAGCATCAGAAACCTGCTGGGTTGATGACACCGTTAGATGTGCCAGAGTGGAAGTGGGATAGTATATCCATGGATTTTGTAACGAGTTTTCCGAACACTCCAAGAGGGCATCACGCTATATGGGTGATTGTGGACAGATTGACAAAGTCGGCCCATTTCATTCCAATTAACATCAGTTTTCCTGTGTCTCAGTTGGCGGAGATTTATATTCACAAGGTTGTAAAGATACATGGTGTTCCATCCAAGGTTTACTTCTAGATTTTGGAAGAGTTTGCAAGAGGCTTCGGGTTCTAGATTGAGGTTGAGTTCGGCGTATCATCCGCAAACAGATGGTCAGTCAGAAAAAACGATTCAGACGTTGGAAGACTTGTTGAGGGTCTGTGTACTTAAGCAAGGAGGAGCTTCGGATAGTCATCTTCCGTTGATAGAGTTCACGTATAATAACAACTATCATTCCAACATTGGAATGGCACCATTCGAAGCTTTGTATGGTCGGAGGTGCAGAACTTCGTTGTGTTGGTTCGAGTAAGGTGAAAGTATAGTTTTGGGACCAGATATTGTTCAGCAAACGACTGAGAAGGTTAGGTTGATCCAAGAGAAGATGAAAGCGTCGCAGAGTCGACAAAAGAGTTATCATGATAAGCGTAGAAAGGACCTTGAGTTTCAGGAAGGAGATCATGTCTTTTTGAGAGTCACTCCGATGACAGGTGTTGGACGTGCATTGAAGTCAAAGAAGTTGACTCCGAGGTTTATTGGTCTGTATCAGATTTCAGAAAGGATTGGAACGGTTGCTTATAGGGTGGGTTTACCACTACATCTTTCGAATTTACATGATGTGTTTCATGTGTCACAGCTTCGGAAGTATGTTTCAGATCCATCTCATGTGATTCCAAGAGACTATGTGCAAGTGAGAGATAATCTCACGATCAAGACCTTACCAGTAAGGATTGAAAGTCGCGAAGTAAAGTGTAACGCCCACTTTATTTATTTAATTATTTTATTAGAGTATATAGTATATTATTATATATATTTTATGATTTTAATGATGTTTGTGATGTATGAGATGATGTTGTGGTGTGACGTTTATTTTATTGTTTAATAAAATAAAATATGTGATGGAAATTAAGATGGGATATAATAACAAATATTTTGAGAGATGAGGTTGTTTTCATAAATAAGATAGAGTTGTGGGGATAAGTGAGAATAGAAAGAATTATAAAAGGAAATTAGGTTTAGAGAGAAACAGTTAGTACGTTCAGACTTTTGCGAAAAGAAGAGAAAAGTGGCCGGAGAAGAGAGAACCTCAATTCTGCGAACATACCAGGTAAGGGTGAGCCTAGCTTCAATTATATTACTGTAATTCATCTATTATGATTAACGAAGGAATTAGGAGGTAATTTTGAGGGATTTCATAAACTAGGGTTTAGAGGATTTTTGGATGAATTGATGTTAGAATGATGTGAATTGGTGTAGAAACCTGTTACAGAACCTAGATTAATCACTAGGACTATAATTCTGATAGATTAGAAGCATAAAACGAAGAATTGGACGAGTTTTGGCGAGGTTTCGAGCGAACCCGTAACCCCTCTGCGATAGCTCGCCGTGGCGAGCAGTTAGGTATTCACTCGCGAGGCGAGCAGCTGAGCTCGCCGTGGCGAGCAACCCCTTTAGTGTGCGCGAGGCGAGCAACTTCACTCGCCGTAGCGAGCAAGTGGCAGAATGTAATTTAAGTAGCTCGCCGTGGCGAGCAGTCCCACTCGCCACAGCGAGCAACGTGGTCTCAGACCACTATAACTTGAGTTTTAGAACTCTGTTTTGAGCGAGGCTTTGAAGGTAGACTTTTGGATAGCATTAGAGATGTTTAAGACCTAAACTAGAACCTGTAATGACGTTGTAAGATGATTTTAAGACGTTGGCGGTAATCTATGATTAAAAGATTATTAAGTGAGGTTTATGAACGAAGTATAAATGATGCTTGTGATTGATAACTATGTGCTGTAAATATATATGTTAAGTGTGCTGAGCTGCTGCCATGTATTGTATAATTGCATGTGTCAATAAAGAGTCGTATTTGATGTTAAGACGTTGTAATATCTTGTTTAAGAATTAAAGAGTCGAGTCCATGCATTTGCATATTTTGAGACGGTGGAGCTTATGCTCAAAGCGACGGTGGAGCATTTGCTCAAAGCGACGGTGAAGCTTATTAAAGCTAAATTATTGGTACCACATGCATGATGTTAAGATGTCAGAGTTGCATTTGTCGAGTCATGTGTCTGAGATGTTTTGAGACGGTTGTTTATGAAGATGTTCTAAGATGATTTGTATATGTGGATGTTTGAGACGTTTCTGTTCTATGTGATGAATAATGCTGTTATTGTTAAGCATAATTATTTGAATTATATGTTAATATAATTGTTGTGAATCTCACCCCTTCTGTTGGAATTGCCGCCTTGTGGGCAAGTGCAGGTGACCAAGCTTAGGTTCGTCGATGTGAGAGGTTCTTGTAGAGTCTTAGGAGCTCTGATAGTAACGGGATGGGGATTATTATTATTTATATTCCTTTTATGTATCATGTTGATTAATTATGATGTTTGTGACGTAACTTGATTTGAGATGTTTTATGAGGCTTTTGTGAGATGTTTTATGAGGCTTTTGTGCCAAGAATAATTTATTTAAGATTTTGAGAAGTTTATGAATTCCGCTGCTATGTTTGAATTTTGTTTAAGAATAAATTATTATTCAATTTGATTTTAAAGATTTTATGAAATGTGACATCCTGATTTAGGTGTTATACTCTGATTATTTGAATGAAATTTTTAAGTCGGGATTTCGGGGTGTTACAATTGGTATCAGAGCTGGTCGGTCCGTCCGGCCAATTAGAGAGTCGAGTGACGGTGTCTTAGAGTTAGAATATTATAGTTATATTATTCTAACTTATGTTTGCTTGTAGAGGAATAAGATGGCGGGAAGGAATGATGCTGCTCTTGCTGCTGCTTTGCAAGCAATGGCCCAAGGTTGTGGGAAATCAGAACAACGCTGGTGGAAACGACGGGACGAGAATGTTGGAAACCTTTCTGAGGAACCACCCGCCTACCTTCAAAGGGCGATATGATCCTGACGGGGCTCAGACGTGGCTCAAGGAAGTTGAGCGGATCTTTAGAGTGATGCAGTGCGAAGATGGTCAAATGGTACGGTTTGGTACCCATATGTTGGCGGAGGAGGCTGATGACTGGTGGGTTGGTATTCGACCTATCCTTGAAGAAGGAGGTGCTGCTGTGACTTGGGCGGTGTTTAGGAGAGAATTCCTGAACCGTTACTTTCCTGAGGATGTCCGGGGAAAGAAGGAGATCGAGTTCCTTGAGTTGAAGCAAGGAAATATGTCTGTGATGGAGTATGCTTCGAAGTTTGTGGAACTGGCAAAGTTCTACCCCCATTATACTGCTGAGAATGCTGAGTTTTCCAAGTGCATCAAATTTGAGAATGGCTTGCGTCCTGAGATCAAGAGGGCAATTGGTTACCAGAAGATTCGAAATTTCTCTGAGCTGGTGAGTAGTTGCAGGATTTATGAGGAGGATACCAAGGCTCACTACAAGGTAGTGAATGATAGAAAAGCTAAGGGTCAGCAGAGTCGTCCCAAACCTTATGATGCTCCCAGAGATAAGGGTAAGCAAAGAGTGAATGATGAGAGGCGACCACAGAAGAAGGATGCTCCTGCTGAGATTACCTGTTATAATTGCGGGCAGAAAGGCCACAAGAGTAATGCGTGTCCTGTTGATGTGAAGAGGTGTTACCGATGCGGGCAGAAAGGGCATATTACCGCAGACTGCAAGTTTGATGATGTTGTGTGTTTCAACTGTGATGAGCAAGGACATATTGGCTCGCAGTGCAAGAAGCCAAAGAAAGTTAGGACTACTGGAAGGGTTTTCGCGTTGACCGGCACTCAGACTGAGAACGAGGATCGCTTGATCAGAGGTACTTGTTATATTAATGATATACCTTTAGTTGCTATTATTGATACTGGCGCTACGCATTGTTTTGTTGCTTATGATTGTGCTGTTAAGTTGGGTCTTGTTATGTCTGATATGAATGGAGAGATGGTTGTCGAAACTCCAGCTAAGGGTTCGGTGACTACTTCTCGTGTGTGTTTAAGTTGTCCATTGTCTATGTTCGATCGTAATTTTGAGATGGATTTAGTCTGCCTACCTTTGACCGGTATGGATGTAATTCTCGGGATGAATTGGTTAGAGTACAACCGTGTGCTTATCAACTGTTTTCGCAAGACGGTGTATTTCTTGTCTGAAGAGGAAGAAAGTGGAGCAGAATTTTTATCTACCAAGCAGCTGAAACAATTAGGACGAGATGGAGTTTTGATGTTTTCTCTGATGGCATCCTTGTCTATTGAGAATCAAGAGAAGATTGACGAACTGCAAGTGGTGTGCGAGTTTCCTGAAGTATTTCGTGATGAAATTCCTGATGTGCCTCCTGAAAGGGAAGTTGAATTTGCAATTGATCTGGTTCCTGGAACGAAGCCTGTGTCTATGACACCTTACCGTATGTCAGCTTCTGAGTTAGCTGAGTTAAAGAAGCAATTGGAGGATCTGCTTGAGAAGAAGTTTATAAGGCCAATTGTTTCGCCTTGGGGAGCGCCTGTATTGCTAGTGAAGAAGAAAGATGGGAGTATGAGACTATGTATTGACTATCGACAGTTGAACAAGGTAACTATAAAGAATAGGTATCCACTTCCGAGGATTGACGATTTGATGGATCAGTTAGTGGGTGCACGTGTGTTTAGCAAGATTGACTTAAGGTCGGGTTATCATCAGATAAAAGTGAAGGATGAAGATATGCAGAAGACGGCCTTTAGAACTCGATATGGTCATTATGAGTATAAAGTGATGCCTTTCGGTGTTACGAACGCGCCAGGAGTATTTATGGAGTATATGAATCGGACCTTCCAGGCATTTTTGGATCGTTTTGTGGTGGTGTTTATTGACGACATTCTGATTTATTCCAAATCTGAAGAAGAACATGCTGAACATTTGAAGATTGTCTTGCAAGTATTGAAAGAAAAGAAGTTGTATGCTAAATTGTCTAAGTGTGAGTTCTGGTTGAAGGAAGTTAGTTTTCTCGGTCATATTATTTCCGGTGATGGAATAGCAGTTGATCCATCTAAAGTTGAAGCAGTGTCGCAATGGGAGACTCTGAGGTCAGTTACTGAGATTAGAAGCTTTTTGGGATTGGCTGGTTATTATAGAAGATTTATAGAAGGATTTTCTAAGTTGGCACTTCCGTTAACGCAATTGACGTGTAAAGGTAAAGCCTTTGTGTGGGATGCTCAATGTGAGAGTAGCTTCAATGAGTTGAAGAAGCGGTTGACGACAGCTCCAGTCTTAATTTTGCCAAAGCCGGAAGTACCTTTTGTGGTGTATTGTGATGCGTCTAAGTTGGGTTTAGGTGGTGTACTGATGCAAGACGGTAAAGTGGTTGCTTATGCATCCAGGCAGTTGAGGATTCACGAACGGAATTATCCTACCCACGATCTTGAGTTGGCTGCAGTGGTGTTTGTGTTGAAAATTTGGAGACATTATTTGTATGGTTCGAGGTTTGAAGTGTTTAGTGATCACAAGTGCTTGAAGTATCTGTTTGATCAGAAAGAATTAAATATGAGACAGAGGAGATGGCTCGAGTTATTGAAGGATTATGATTTTGATTTGAGTTACCATCCGGGTAAGGCTAACGTAGTTGCTGATGCCTTGAGTAGGAAAACGTTACATATGTCTGCTATGATGGCGGAAGAGTTCGAACTATTGGAACAATTCAGAGATTTGAGTTTGGTTTGTGAAAGATCACATCAGAGTGTAAAGCTAGGAATGTTGAAGATTGACAATGATTTTCTGAATAATATTAAAGAAGCGCAGAAGGAAGATGTTAAGTTTGTAGATTTGCTTGTTGCGAGTAACCAGACTGCAGATGGTGACTTTAGAGTAGATGATCATGGTGTGTTGAGGTTCCGAGGTAGAATCTGTATTCCGGACAACGATGAGATGAAGAAGGCAATCCTTGAAGAGAGCCATAGAAGTAGCTTGAGTATTCACCCAGGAGCTACGAAGATGTATCATGATTTGAAGAAGTTGTTTTGGTGGTCTGGATTAAAACGTGATGTGGCACAATTTGTGTATTCTTGTCTAGTTTGTCAGAAATCGAAGATAGAACATCAGAAACCTGCTGGTATGATGGTTCCGTTGGATGTGCCAGAGTGGAAATGGGATAGTATATCCATGGATTTTGTGACGAGTTTGCCAACTACTCCAAGAGGGAACGATGCTATTTGGGTGATTGTTGATAGGTTAACCAAGTCAGTTCATTTTCTACCGATCAATATCACTTTTCCTATGGTTCGGTTAGCCGAGATTTACATTCAAGAGATAGTAAGATTGCATGGTGTTCCTTCGAGCATTGTGTCAGATAGAGATCCGAGATTTACTTCTAGATTTTGGAAAAGTTTGCAAGAAGCTTTAGGGTCTCAGTTGAAGCTGAGCTCGGCGTATCATCCACAGACGGATGGTCAATCCGAGAGGACGATTCAATCGTTGGAAGATTTGTTGAGGGTGTGTGTACTCGAACAAGGAGGAGCGTGGGATAATCATCTCCCGTTGATAGAGTTCACTTACAATAATAGTTACCATTCTAGTATTGGAATGGCACCTTTCGAGGCTTTGTATGGAAGAAGATGTAGAACCCCGTTGTGTTGGTTTGAGTCGGGTGAAAGTGTGGTTTTAGGACCAGAGATTGTGCAACAAACCACTGAGAAAGTAAGAATGATACAAGAGAAGATGAGAGCGTCGCAGAGTCGACAAAAGAGTTATCATGACAAGCGAAGGAAGGACCTTGAGTTTCAAGAAGGAGATCATGTGTTTTTGCGAGTTACTCCAATGACCGGTGTAGGTCGTGCCTTGAAGTCGAAGAAGTTGACTCCAAAGTTTATTGGTCCGTATCAGATATCAGAGAGGATTGGGACTGTGGCTTATCGTGTTGGATTACCACCGCATTTATCAAATTTGCACGATGTTTTTCATGTGTCGCAGCTGAGGAAGTACGTTCCGGATCCATCTCATGTGATCCAAAGTGACGATGTACAAGTGAGGGACAACCTCACGGTTGAGACTCTACCCTTGAGGATCGATGATCACAAAGTGAAGTTGTTGAGAGGCAAGGAGATACCTCTGGTGAGAGTTGTTTGGAGTGGAGCGACTGGTGAAAGCTTAACTTGGGAGCTTGAAAGTAAGATGCTAGAGTCATATCCAGAGTTGTTTAATCGAGGTAAGATTTTCGAGGACGAAAATCCTTTAAGTGGGGGAGAGTTGTAACGCCCACTTTATTTATTTAATTATTTTATTAGAGTATATAGTATATTATTATATATATTTTATGATTTTAATGATGTTTGTGATGTATGAGATGATGTTGTGGTGTGACGTTTATTTTATTGTTTAATAAAATAAAATATGTGATGGAAATTAAGATGGGATATAATAACAAATATTTTGAGAGATGAGGTTGTTTTCATAAATAAGATAGAGTTGTGGGGATAAGTGAGAATAGAAAGAATTATAAAAGGAAATTAGGTTTAGAGAGAAACAGTTAGTACGTTCAGACTTTTGCGAAAAGAAGAGAAAAGTGGCCGGAGAAGAGAGAACCTCAATTCTGCGAACATACCAGGTAAGGGTGAGCCTAGCTTCAATTATATTACTGTAATTCATCTATTATGATTAACGAAGGAATTAGGAGGTAATTTTGAGGGATTTCATAAACTAGGGTTTAGAGGATTTTTGGATGAATTGATGTTAGAATGATGTGAATTGGTGTAGAAACCTGTTACAGAACCTAGATTAATCACTAGGACTATAATTCTGATAGATTAGAAGCATAAAACGAAGAATTGGACGAGTTTTGGCGAGGTTTCGAGCGAACCCGTAACCCCTCTGCGATAGCTCGCCGTGGCGAGCAGACCCGCTCGCCGTGGCGAGCAGTTAGGTATTCACTCGCGAGGCGAGCAGCTGAGCTCGCCGTGGCGAGCAACCCCTTTAGTGCGCGCGAGGCGAGCAACTTCACTCGCCGTAGCGAGCAAGTGGCAGAATGTAATTTAAGTAGCTCGCCGTGGCGAGCAGTCCCACTCGCCACAGCGAGCAACGTGGTCTCAGACCACTATAACTTGAGTTTTAGAACTCTGTTTTGAGCGAGGCTTTGAAGGTAGACTTTTGGATAGCATTAGAGATGTTTAAGACCTAAACTAGAACCTGTAATGACGTTGTAAGATGATTTTAAGACGTTGGCGGTAATCTATGATTAAAAGATTATTAAGTGAGGTTTATGAACGAAGTATAAATGATGCTTGTGATTGATAACTATGTGTTGTAAATATATATGTTAAGTGTGCTGAGCTGCTGCCATGTATTGTATAATTGCATGTGTCAATAAAGAGTCGTATTTGATGTTAAGACGTTGTAATATCTTGTTTAAGAATTAAAGAGTCGAGTCCATGCATTTGCATATTTTGAGACGGTGGAGCTTATGCTCAAAGCGACGGTGGAGCATTTGCTCAAAGCGACGGTGAAGCTTATTAAAGCTAAATTATTGGTACCACATGCATGATGTTAAGATGTCAGAGTTGCATTTGTCGAGTCATGTGTCTGAGATGTTTTGAGACGGTTGTTTATGAAGATGTTCTAAGATGATTTGTATATGTGGATGTTTGAGACGTTTCTGTTCTATGTGATGAATAATGCTGTTATTGTTAAGCATAATTATTTGAATTATATGTTAATATAATTGTTGTGAATCTCACCCCTTCTGTTGGAATTGCCGCCTTGTGGGCAAGTGCAGGTGACCAAGCTTAGGTTCGTCGATGTGAGAGGTTCTTGTAGAGTCTTAGGAGCTCTGATACGTAACGGGATGGGGATTATTATTATTTCTATTCCTTTTATGTATCATGTTGATTAATTATGATGTTTGCGACGTAACTTGATTTGAGATGTTTTATGAGGCTTTTGTGAGATGTTTTATGAGGCTTTTGTGCCAAGAATAATTTATTTAAGATTTTGAGAAGTTTATGAATTCCGCTGCTATGTTTGAATTTTGTTTAAGAATAAATTATTATTCAATTTGATTTTAAAGATTTTATGAAATGTGACATCCTGATTTAGGTGTTATACTCTGATTATTTGAATGAAATTTTTAAGTCGGGATTTCGGGGTGTTACATAAAGAAGCTGAGAGGCAAGGATATACCTCTTGTGAAAGTTGTTTGGGAAGGAGCGGCTGGTGAAAGTTTGACTTGGGAATTGGAGAGCAAGATGTTGGAGTCATATCCGTAGTTATTCGTTTGAGGTAAATTTTCGAGGACGAAAATATTCTAAGTGGGGGAGAGTTGTAACACCCTAATTATTTAATTATTTATTTTATTGAGTTAGAGTCTTTTATATATATATATATATATATATATATATATATATATATATATATATATATATATATATATATTTAAAGTTGTGTTATATGATTTTTGGTGTTTAATTGTTGGTTATAATCATATTAAGTGGTATGACTTTTTATTAATGAATGAGATTTAATTAAAATAAATAGAGGAAGGGTAGTTTGGGAATAAGGAGAATAGGAAGTTAAGAATAGGAAAGGTTGAGGGACAATTAGCTAGACACGTTCAAAACTGAGAAAAGGGAGAAAACAGAGAAAAAGGGAGAAGTCAGAGAAGTGAAGAGGAATAGAGAAGAGAGTTGCTAACCTTCTGAATTCTATAATCTAAGGTAAGGGTGAGACTAACTCTCATTAATCATAAACATGAATTCTGAATTGTTGTTGTTGTTGTTGTTGCTGAATTGAAGATTGTAGAGAATTAGGTTGAATTGAATAAAGTGGTTGAATATAATGATTAATCATATGAATTGTGTTTACAGTTGTTGTTCTGATGATAGAATGTTGAAAGGTAATGTTTTTCATCAAAATTGAGTTTTGGGATGTTAAATTAGGGGATTGGGGTTGAAAAACTGATGTCTGTTCGTGTTGTTCGTAGTGGTGCCTGTCGCCACTCGTAACGGCGAGTAAACCTGTAACGCCCACTTTGATTATTTAATTATTTTATTAGAGTATATAGTATATTATTATATATTATATGATTTTAATGATGTTTGTGACGTATGAGACTATGTTGTGATGTAGTGCTTATTTTATTGTTTAATGAAATAAGATATGTGATGTAAATATATATATTTTTATGTGAAAATAAAGATGTGCTATAATAACAATAATTTTGAGAGGTGGGGTTGTTTTTATAATAAGATAGAGTTTTGTGGGATAAGTGAGATTAGAAAAGAGATATAAGAAGGAAATTAGGTTTAGAGAAAAAAAGTCAGTACGCGTTACAGACTTTTGCAAAAAGGGAGAAAAGTGGCCAGAGAAGAGGGAACCCCAATTCTGCGAACTTACCAGGTAAGGGTGAGCCTAGCTTCGATTATATTATATTGTAATTCAATTGTCTATGATTAACTAAGGGATTGGGAAGAGTTTTGAGAGAGTTCTTAAGTTAGGGTTTTTGGGGTTTTTGATGGATTGATGTGAGAGTGACGTAATTTGCTGTGAAAACGTGTTACAGAACCTAGGTTAATCACTAGGATCATAATTCTGAAAGATTAGAGGCATAACATGAGAGATTGGATGAGTTTTGGTGAGAAATTGAGTGAACCCGTACTCTGTTCTGCGAGAGTTCGCCGGGGCAAGCAAACCCACTCGCCGCAGCGAGTCGAACGCCATCGCTCGCGAGGCGAGCAAACTCACTCGCCGCAGCGAGCAGAACATCGCTCACGAGGCGAGAAAACCACTCGCCGCAGCGAGTAAAGTGGTAACAAAATACCACGTAGCGCGCGCGAGGCGAGCAGAACCACTCGCCATAGCAAGTAATGTGGTCTCAGACCACTATAACTTGAGTTTTGTAATTCTGGTTTGAGCGAGGCTTTGAGGGTAGACCTTTGGATAGTGTTAGAGATGTTTTATGACCTAAATTACAATCTGTAATGATGCTTTAAGATGATTTTAATTGTTGGCGTTAATCTATGATCTATATGCATATTAAGTGAGTTATATGAATGATGTTTAAAAGATATTTGCGACGATGATTATGTGTTGTGAAGATGTGTTAACTGTGATGAGCTGCTGCCCTGTATTGTTATAATTGCATGTGTCGGTCAAGAGTCGTAAATGATGTTAAGATGTTGTGTTAACTTGTTTAAGTATAAAGAGTCGAGTTCATGCATTTGCATAATTTGAGACGGTGGAGCTTTTGCTCAAAGCGATAGTGGAGCATTTGCTCAAAGCGACGGTGAAGCTTATTTAAGCTTAAATATTGGTACCACATGCATGATGTTTAACATGTTAGAGTTGCATTTGTCGAGTCTTGTGTCTAAGACGTTATGAGATGGTTTGTTATGTGAAGATGTTTAAGATGATTCGTTATATGTAGATGTTTGAGATGTTTCCGTTATATGTGATGATTGTCGTTGTTGTTAAGCATAAATGTTTGAATTATATGTTAATATAATTGTTGTGAATCTCACTCCTTCTGTTGGAATTGCTGCCTTGTGGGCAAGTGCAGGTAACCAAGCATAGGTTCAACGATGTGAGAGGTCCTTGTGGTGTCGTAGGAAATGCTCTGATATGTAACGGGATGAGGGTTTTATTGAATTCTATTCCTTTATGTATCATGTTGAACTAATTATGATGTTTACAATCTATCTTTGAATTTTTGAGATGCTTGTGAGGCTTTTGTGCCAAGAACTAATTCTTTAAGGATTTTTGAATTATGATTCCGCTGCTAAATTTGAATATTTCTATGATGAAGAATTATTATTCTTTTTATTTTAAGGATTTTTATGATGTGTGACATCCCATTTGTGTTATACTCTGATATTTATGTATGAATTTTTCTGTTGGGAATTTGGGGTGTTTCAAAACCCACTCCCCATAGCGAGTAACACAGTTATCGCTCGCAAGGCGAGCAAACCCACTCGCCCTAGCGAGTATCGCTCGCAACGGCGAGCAAATGTGCTTGCCATAGCGAGCAGCCTTAATTAAAAAGCTTTAATTGTCTTAATGATGTTTTTGGGTTAAGTTTTATATGAAAATGAATGCCTTTAAATGTTTAGGAATGATTAGACCATTTTGCAGAATCAAATTTGGGCATAGGAAAGTTAAAAATGGGAATTTTGGGTGAAAATTGGTCAAAAAGCCGAGAGCAACCGATTTTTCTCGCCACTAGCGAGTAGCTGAACTCGCCACAGCGAGTGCTAAAAAATTTAACTCGCCACGACGAGTTGTTCAGGGGCAGACTGCCACATTTCAAAATCTTGCGTCGTTATTAGTTATGTCTGTCTGGAGTTAACCTTAGGCTTAAATATAAAAATTATTGATGTATATGACCTATACCCAGTAGCTTTGAAATGATGTGAAAATATTGTATGGAAGAATTGATATGATTTAATTGAAGTTGTTGTTTAATTGTGAAGTTGTCGAAAATATTATGTTGATTAATTACGAAGTTGTAGTTGCTGTTGTTGCATAATAATCATTATGTCATTGCATAAATGTTGTCTAGCGAAGGGGTTGTAGCCTGTCACGTTGTAGCGAAGGGGGCTTGATGCCCTATTAGTCGAATTACGACATCATGTTAAGAGCTTGATGCTCTGTTGGTACCACATGCATATTTACGTTGTGTTGTTGAGTCGATGTTGATACGTTGTTTTATGAAGTTGTCTATAATGATTGTTGCTGTTATATGATAATTAATTCTTTCATAAGAATGCTTGTTATTACATGTTAATTGATGTTTGAGAATTATTGTTTATTATTGATGAATGTGAAATCTCACCCCTTCTGCTTGAAAATGTTTCTCTTCGTATGAGTAACTTGCAGGTGATCAGGAGTAGTTGTTGTGAGTTGATTCTCTCTCGCGCGTTGTCTTAGGGTCGCTCTGATACGTAACTGGATGGGAATTTATTCATATGATATGTTGTCTTGTTACATGTCTTTTCCATTTTGCTGTTGGACCACTTATAAGTGGATTTAATTATTGTTGTTGGAGTTGATGCCTTTGGGCCAAATTTTGTTGAAAACACTTATTACTTTTCCGCTGCAATGTTGTTGAAATAATTATAAACTTTTTAGTGAATTTTTAAATGACGATTTGATTTAATGAAGTGTGACATCCTGTTGATGTTAAGACCTCTGATTTTATTTATGAAATTTTTATGTTGGGAAAACGAGGTGTTACAGAATGCATCCCAATTTATTCTTTTAAACTTAATCATACTGCCCTGTCAGCTGAAAAGTTTCAATTGACAGAGGAGCATGATCAAACTCAAAACAACATCTTATAAATGCATTTTCTTTTGTGGCACTCATCTTATACAAAAGAATTCGATGTGAAAACCTATATAATTGATTCGGCAGAATACATGTTGTGTTCTCTTCATTCTTTTGAGTTTCTAAAGAGACTTGCAAACCTTTACGCTAAGTATAAAACACTTCAATGTCAACACCTTCAGCAAACTAACAAGAATTAAACTAAAATCCAATAAAATAATGACACAACATAATTTTTTTGAAGAAATCAAAATGAAATTATATACTATCAGGAAACAGCAGTTCCCAAGCACAAGGAGTGCCTAATAGACCACTAAAAGTTACAAAGGTTCAGTAAACAACAAAAACATAAAAACAAATTAGCCAATACCCAAACAGTCTAAAGGGCTTGACCACCATCTCTGCGTGCCATAAACAAACACGGCCTTTTTAGCCTTCAGGCACCCTAAAGCTAACACTTTGACCTTATCTAACAGGCGAGGCACAAGAGTAACAGTATTATTGAACATTCTATTATTACACTCGTTCCACACCACCCAAGTACACAGGAGCCAAATAAGCTACATGAACGACCTCTTAGCTTTGCCACCACCTGTCTGCTGAGAAAACTGCACCAGATGATCAACAATAACATTGGAATCCACCCCATCAAAGCCAATCCAACCGCACACCTGTTGCCATAAAGGTACAAACACGAGACATGATAAAAATAAATGATCGGCCATCTCAACATGACCGCATCCAGACACACAAAGGATATCATCCGCAGGATTAATGCCACGAAAAACCAAATTAGCTTTTGTTGGAAGACGATCCCGAATCAGCCGCCACGCAAAAATTGAGACCTTCACAGGGACCTGGTTATGCCACACCAACTCAACAGGTAAATCCAGTTGAGCCTCATCACCACCGGTCAACAAATCATAGGCTCCCCTCACAGAGTAACCCTAAGCAATATCAGGAAGCCACTCCCAAGAATCTGAAATATTAAGAATCAAAAAGAAATCAGATAGTAACGCCCTACACTCCTCTAACAAAGTCTCCTCCCACGCCCAAAGCCTATGCCACCATCTCTAACCCTCCCCATCCACCTCCAAACCCCTAGAGAACATAGATGCAACTGAAAAGGTTTTGTTCTCAGCCAGGTCAAAAAGACGCGAAAAACGCTCACAAAGCGGGGAACCTCCCAACCACCTATGCGACCAGAAGAGTGTCGCAACCCCATCACCCACCCTTCGCCTAACACTATCACCAAACCACCCACCACCAATGTCACCCACCCCATCACGAATCCTACCTATCTCCTGCCACTACGTAGAACCACTACGTAGAACCACTCCGGCCCCCCACCTCCAAACCCCCACCAGCTTCGCCATATCGGGCGACTAAAACATGATACCACAAACCTTCCCTATCCACTAACATCCTCCAACACCATTTGCCTAGTAAGGCCACATTAAACTCCTTCAACTTCCTCACCCCTAAACCTCCATGCTCCTTTTTAGAACACAAGGTCTTCCAACCTATCCAAGTAATTTTTCTACAATCCTCACTCCCACCCCAAAAAAAATTATTCAATAAAGATTCAATGGAAGAGATAATACTTGTTGGAGCTTTGAAGAAGGAAAGAGCATAGACAGGCAGAGAAGTCGGGACAGATTTGAGAAGAATCAAACGATCGCCGAAAGAGAGAAATCTACTATTCCAACCCGACAATCTAGATTTAACGCGATTCACGATTGGTTCCCAAAACTTAAGTCTCCGCGGATTACCACCGATAGGCATGCCTAGATACATAAATGGAATTTTTCCCACTTTACAACGCAAGACCATAGCCACCTCATTTAACCAAGACTCAGAAATATTACTACCCATCAATAAACTTTTATTAAAATTCACTTTCAAACCAGACATAGATTCAAAGAACACAAGCGCTGCCCTCATAGCCCGCACATTTGCCCAACTTTTGTTTCCTAACAACAGGGTATCATCAGCAAATTGAAGGTGAGAAACCACAACCTGATTAACCGTGCCCACTGCATACCCAGTGAATAAATTATTCTCAACCAAAGCTTTCATCACAATATTAAGACCTTCAGCTGCAAGTAAAAACAGAAAAGGGGATAAGGGGTCCCCTTGACGTAACCCTCTCTGTAAGCGAAACTCATCAGTAGGGCTGCCATTGACAAGAACAGCGGCGGTAGCAGAACTCACACATTCGCGGATCCATTTCCGCCACAGAACCGGAAAAGACGTCTCATTCATCACCAATCCAAATATCCCCAATCAACAGAGTCATATGCTTTTTCAAAATCCACTTTGAATAGCATAAGCTCCTTTTTTAGTTTAACGGCCTCATCGACAACCTCGTTAGCAATAAGAATGCCATCTAAAATTTGCCGATTTTTAAAAAAAGCGGACTGTGTAACACCCCGTTTTCCCAACTTTAAAATAACATAGATTAATCAGAGTTTTTCAACGTAAACGGAATGTCACACTTCTTTTCATAAAATCATAAATAAAATAAAATTCCTTTAATACATCGCAGCGGAAATATTTCAACTTTTCAAAATAATCTTTGGCACAAGGGCCTCAACAAAAATCTCATGAATTTAGTTCATCAACATATTCAACATAAACAACAATCAACTTCAAATCATCTTTAACGATACTTCACATAAACAACATAAACAACAACATATAACTTTTCATTAACGATTCATTGATAATTATCAACTCGACAACTTTAGACAACTCGACAACTTTAGACAACTCGACAACTTCGACATCGACTACACAACTTCAACTCGACTATGCAACTTAGGCATTTTATTCATGCATGTGGTACCAATCCAGGGCGTCAATCCCTCAACGTAATAAGTATTAATATACTTCCAGGGCGTCAAGCCCTCATCGCAAATGAGCTAAAGCTCCAGGGCATCAAGCCCTCAACGTGTAGAGTAAAAACTCACAGGGCATCAAGCCCCCAACTGAAATGGGTATGCATGGACTCAACATCATACAACTTACATAACATCGACATCTTAGGATTCCAACAATTTGGATCAACAACTCCTAATCTTAGACTGACACATGCGGCTTTTAGTCAATAATAAACAACATGACAACACATCAAATATTTCAAGATATGACAATATCATAAACAATCACATAGTTCATCTCTTATAGTTCTCAAAAGGCATATACAATTATATATGTATCTCAAATTATTCAACAACAATATTCATATTAATTCAGACTCACTGAAAGACAATACAATTATAAACAACTTCATGTAACATCATATTCATCAACTTATACATTCATATAATAATTCATCAATCATGAACACATCATATTCATCAACATATACATTCATATACTAATTCATCAATCAGGAAAAACATCATATATTATCATCAACATATACATTCATATAATAATTCACCAAAGCCTCCTTGGAGTATTTTCATCATAACTCAAACACCAAAAATCATTTTCAAGTCAAACCAAAGCCAATGGAAAGCTAACACAATTATCTACAACTTTGATGTTTACACCAAAGGACAATTCTGTACCTATCAATATCAGTATTCATTTCAAATTCAGGAAAGGTTGTGCTGAAATTCATAAATATTCACTATGACCTACGTGCATTAATTTAACCATAACTCAAGTTCTATAAATCATTTAGCAGTCAAACCAACGGTATTAAAAAGATAACATCCATACCTACAACGTTTGTGTTTACACCTAATACCAATTTTGTACCTATCAATATCAGTTTTCATTTCAAATTCGGGAATGGTTGTGTTGAAATTCATAAATATTCACTGTGACCTACGTGCAGTAATTTAACCATAACTCAAGTTCTATAATTCATTTAGAAGTCAAACCAACGGCATTAAAAAGCTAACATCCATACCTACAATTTTCGTGTTTACACCGGAAGCTAATTCGAAACAGAAACGGGTGAAAAGCGAGTGTTTTTCCAGTTTTGGCTTTCAGAAAATCGGTGGCCGAATTCGCTTACGGGAAAGAACATTTTTCACTCCAAAAACCCAATTTTTGATCCCTTAATCACCCAAAATGATTTACAATGATGTTTACAGGTCAAATAGGCAATATAGAAATAAAAAAAACATAGGAACATGCATCAAACAACACAATTTATCTCATTTTATCAATTAACATAAACTTTCTAACCCTAATTCAAGAACACAACAATTAATCAAATTTCAGAATTTTATACTATGATTATTGAAGGAAATCCCACCCTTACCTTAATAAAATTGGAGCAGCAGCCTCTTGGTTCTCCACTTCTAGTTTTCTCCTTTTCTCTCCCAAAACTGATTGTACGTACTGTCTGTTCCTAAACTTAGGTTTTACCTAGGTTTTACCTTTTATACCTCTTCTATTTATTTTATCTTATTCCACTTATTCCCTCATAATTCTAACTAATTCAAAAACAGCCCCACAACTTAATAATTATTCTATTTAAAAATATATATAAATTACTTCCATAACAAATAACAAATATCAAATATATTTCTATAGCAAATAACAAGTATATTTTTTACACCAAATAACATGTATATTTTCTACACCAGATAACAAATATATTATACTAATAAATACCAACATATAACATAACAAAATATCACTTATCAAAATAAATCGACTAAATTATAAAAAGATATCTAAACTCAATAAAATAAATAAATAATAAAATAGGGCGTTACAGACTGAGTCTCCGCCACCACACTGCTCATCACCTGTCTCAACCTGTTGGCTAACACTTTTGCTAGGATTTTGTACATGCTACCCACCAAAGAGATTGGCCGAAAATCGTTTAACCTCTGCGGATTGTCCACCCTCGGAATAAGCGCGATGAACGTAGCATTGATACCCTTCGCCAACTTGCCATTTCTGTGAAACTCATAAACAAACCTCATCACGTCAACTTTCAACTCAGTCCAGAACTCTTTAATAAATCCAAAATTGACGCCATCAGGGCCAGGACTCTTAAAGATATCGCAGTCCCAAATATCACACTTAACTTCAGCCTCTGAAAAAGGTTTGATAAGGCTCCCTCCCTCCCCCATCGGCAGAGTCCGAAACTGAAGATTAGAGATACTAGGTCTTTCCACATCGAGCGCCTTATAGTGCTGTTCAAAATGCTTGAACACAGCATCTTGAACCGAATGAACTCCTTCAATTCTCACCCCGTCAACCAATATTGAACAAATGGTGTTACGACGACGACGCGTCGACATGGTGGCGTGAAAATATTTGGTATTTGCGTCACCTTCACGGAGCCAGAGGTTCCTCGATTGTTGCCAACAAATGCTGGACTGGAGTCTAGCTAGAGAATGCAAATTAGCCGAAACATCGTACAACTCATTACAATCTTCCGCCGACAACTCGTGAGATTCACTACTACCATCCAACGTCGCCATCTTCTCTTTCAACGCCCCAATTTGGGCAGATAAATTATGCGAGTGGGACCCATGCCAATTTTTCAACGCCGACTTAATTAATGACACGACATAATAATACTACCTACACATCTTATTCTGGCTGAATCAAACTCTTGAGAATATCTTCAGGTGATCTCAGCAGCGTAGCATTCATCTCGATCCTCGGGAACATGATGTGTTAACTAAATATTAAGAACATGCTCCTCACGTCGTTGTTTTTTGTTAACTTTGGCCAACTGAAGGTCAATCTCCTCCTTTGAGTCGAACAATGGACGTTCATACCAAAATTATTCCACCCCCCTTGTGTCTCCAGGGTTGAATCTTTGATTGATTTCATCTAGTTGATCCTTCAGATCTTTTAACGTGACATCGTCCCGAATCCTGAACAAATTAGGGTTTCCTCCGTTGAAACATACTTGTACGTTAAACAAATTGTCCATTGTTTCAGATCTACACCATAAAAAATTAAAAACAATCAATGAAAAGCCCATTCAAACATTTCATCAACCACTTGTAATGCAAATTATACCTAAATCCTACAACTAAAAACTACGACATAAACATGCAAACATTAAACATTTAATCTACATAAGTCATTTACATGTTAACATTGTATCATTTCTTACAAAAAAAAATCAAAATTTAAACAGACCATACATAAAAGAAAATTAATTTAAGAGAAAAAATGTAACTATAAACATAAGGCAATGATACTTATTATGAAAATTTACTTGTTATTGAAGTACTGGTTGTTTTGAACTTGAATAAATTGGGGATTTGGATGATTTGAGAGAGTTTTTAGAGATTTTAGATGTGAAATGAAGAAATGAGGTATTGTCTGACCTATAAAGGAACGTCATGTCACTTAACTCACGTTGGATGTATCGAATGTGACTTAAGTCATGTAGGTTATAACCCAATGTGACTTAACTCACGTAGGTTATATTCCAACGTGACTTAAGTCACTTTTTGTTTGTGTAAGCAGACAGAACAAGAGAATTGCTTTTGTTCCGTCTTTTCAATCAATCATACATACATACATTCATTCATTTTTCATCCCTGTTTTGCATCATTCATTCATAATTAAAATACGCATAATAAAACAAAAAATCACGCAAAATGTCATAAAAAAAACACAAAAGCACAAGTGTAATATGTTACATCCATATTTGCCAAATTGTCATAAAAATAACTACAAATATACAAATGTCATAAAATAAGACCCTACTCATGTGGGCTATGGCTAGTAGTTCTCCTCTTGAGAACCAGCTCCTCCTGAAGAATGTGATACTCCGACTAGATGTCATGCAACACAACAGTAAAGACTGGATGCACCTCAAGATACTCCAATGTTAACTCGACTCTGGCTCTGATGTTCACAATAATCTGAAGTGGGTCGGGAACCTATCTGGCCCACTGCTGCTAAACAATAACCTCCTCGTAAGGAAGGACATGAATTGTGTACTTAGAAACAAGCCCAAGGTCGCTCATAATAGGATGAGATACACGGAAAAACCAACTCAAGTACCCCTTCTGATACCTCTACTATCGAGCAATTGTTGTATGCCGACCCCGAAGCACCTGTGGAAGAACATGGACCACAAAATCCTGAAATGCCACAACCATATCCTCTGACCTAAGAGCCTCAAACGTCGCCAAAGATCTAGGAATGGTCTGGACATAGCCGCACTTCCTAAGAACCAACTCTGGAAAGTGAAGGCACATCGTCGTACTGTTGGCCATGATCCAACCCGAGTACCAGCATATGACATGGAAAGGCGCGACGTCCCGCTGATCCTCGTGATGACATCAGCATTCACCATCTAATCAATCAGGCCTCAATAATGTCCAGGATTAGAATGGCCCCTTGGCGGTTTCCATTTGGCAGCAAGCGGGTCAGCACTATCATAGTCCTGCACAAGATTCCTTGGAAAGAGCTTCTTGAAGTGCTCCAAAACTCATCCCTACAAACACAAAGAGGCACAATAATGTCAACACAAGTATCATACAAACAAATATTTCAACATAACAAACGCATAAACACAATAATATCGTAAGTCATTTTAATATGTTATAGAAAAGAAAAAAATATTACCTCAAGTAGAGACATGTATCCACTAACGACGTTGATGGTCGGATCCGTAGCAATCAAAAGCTGGGTGTAGAGAAAAGCAAGTGTCATGCCACCCCAGGACCACTCATGCACTGTGTTCAAGTCCTGCAGCATAGTCAGCCATAACTGATGAATGTTTTTGCTGTTCTTGTTGGCGAAAATGGTGACGTCAACCAAGAACAACAAAAACGCCTTAATGCACATAGTCATATTCCTATCCAGCTCCTCTGCCTCCTCCTCATCAGTAGGCTGTTCCAACTCATCACACCTATGCACGAGTCTATCATACACACCTATGCACGAGTCTTCCATTGCCATCTCTCTGACAATGCGATGATGAGGCCAGGGTTAATGTTCTCATACCCAGTCTGATGAGGCTAGGGTTTCATATTACATATGGAACACAAGGATGATGTTATGATGGTTATTATAGTTCTTAAAGTGACTATCTCTTCCTCAAACAAACTCGGTCTTTGTGTTGATACAGTTTGAATTATATAATCCGAACTAGTTTTCCTTGAATTTTTGGCACAAGAGGAGGTGTGTACGAAGTGTTCGGATTTTATAATTTGAAAAAAACAAGAAATACACATTGTTATAATTGGGTTTTCATATTGTATAATTCAAATAGATAAAAAAACTCATTTTTCATCCAAAAAACAAGTGAAAACTCAGTTTACATTCTATAATCTAGAAATCCCTTGAAATATTTTTGTAAAAAACAAATAGAGGGAGTGAAAAGACAATGAAATAAAAAAAATTAATATTGTAAAAAATTAATATTGGAAAAATTAATAGTCAATGATTTTCACATTTTGGCCCAAATTTTTGCAGAAAACAAATCTAATTAATGTTTGTCAGCAACAAGGCTTAATCAATCTGTTTCTTATCATGTTAAAGTTAAACTACAAGACAAAATGCTTCCTTCCCCTTCCCTAGCGACAAAGTCCATGCTGCAGATTCATGGTTTTGAGAAAGCAACGTTTTGTTTCTTCCATAAGAAAACCTTACCCACATTTACTAAATTCAAATTTTGAATGGCTCAAACCTCTTTCTACTTCCCAGTAGATAGTGGATTAAATATAGATAGTGTGATACTATATAAACAAGCTTGATCATCATCCCCTATATGATCAAGCTTATGACTGATGCCTACAATTAGAAATATCAATACAAAAGTGAGTCCAATTTTATTTTTTTGAACTATCCAAATCTTTTTTATACACCCTGAAACATGTAAAAACTTTAGTACCAGAGAGAAAATGGAGATAATCTTAATTCTCATAATTATAATTATGGTTATGGGTTTTTTTTAATGAATTGTGAGACAAATTAAAAGAATTTAATTTAATTAGTATACTCTTTCGGTGTACAATTATTTCATAGGCACCACATCATTGGATGCATGTGTACACCGACAAATATACTGGAGTGAAGATCCTCTCTATTTTTACTTCTCTCCATTTGTTTAATTACCTAAGTTTTGATGTATAAATGTACAATTAATGTTTTCAATTCTGGAAATGTGTGCATTTATATCATATATTTACTTCAATACTAGAAATGGTGTATGATTGACATTTCCATTTTATTTAGGAAATGGAGAGGATCTTCACCCAACATACCGACTACACTCAAATTAAAAAAAATCAACAATTCAATATAAATGCAATATTTATTGCAATTAGTACTTACACCCTCCGATCATTATTATACGCAAAAATCTACATTTTAAATTCATTCAATTAATATTGTGTATAGCCTACATACCACATACATAATTTAATGAATGAAGCTAAAATGTCAATTTTACTTATAACAGTGACCATGGGGTGTATTATACTGCGAGTAGAGATTAAAATTTCTCAACTTTAAAGCGTACTGTTTCTTACTGGATGAGCTTCAAAGCTCCAATGAAGAGTGTGCTAGCAAAGACACTCCGATAGTTGTTTCAACAAGATGCATTGGCAAAGGAATATTAGCAAAATATCACTATGATAAGAGTCTCGATGAAGTTATGAACCTCGCAATATGTCCTATCTGTTTATTATAAAGATAAAGTTTGTTGCAAGCTATTTGAATTATGTGATACGTGAACTTCCGAATAACGTATCTTCCGTAAATTTAGGCCAATGTTTTATTTTTGGATAAGGTCTTACTAAGACCATGGCCCTAGCTTGAAACTAGTATTTGTTAAAAGTAAAAACAATAGTTAAGTGCTCATTATCTATAACAATAAAAAATAGTTGTCGACGACCAACAAATAGTTAAGTGCTCATTAACCATAACAATGACAAAGCCAGGGACAAAGGAAACCATGTCATAAAAATAGTCATCCGCAAGTTCCTAGTGACATTTCTGAGATAATATCGGCTTTAAGTTATCTCTATTTACAAACAGCCGTACCTATGCAATCTTGAACCAAAATGATACTATTATTACAAAACATGTATATTTTATCAAAGGGTAAAAAAAACTTACTGATTCTTGCTGGGCACATGGACAGGTGCATAGGTGTACTACATGATGTATTGTATTTGTATCTTTAACGAAGAAATCTCAAACAGTTGAATGTACATGAGAAATACCAGCATACTTATTTGTCAGTGAATCTCCCAAAAAGGAGCAACGAAGAATTCATGTGATGCTCATCAGGAAAACGCTCATCTTTTGAAGCATGTTTTGTGGGTTCCTTGTTTGAAGATGGGAAAGATAGAGACAGGGAAAGAGATGCAGCAACACTGTCACCATCCTCTTGCTCAGCTTCCGAACAATCCCGAGTCTTTTCCTGGTTACTTTTCTTATCAGCTATCCCAGCAAAGAAAGGAATTGTACCCTTCAGTGACTGTTTCATTTCACCCCCCAACGCAAGCTCGAGACTTGGAATCCCAACTTCAAATTGGTCACCGCTCTCATGAGGCCCTTTCAGTGGCATGCTATCCAGCACCAATCGTGAGTCATTTCTATTGTGTGAATCAATAGGAAAGAAGGTTTTTTCCATCGTTCCAAGGTCCTCATGGATTATTTTCTCATCACAAGCTTCTTTGCATCCTTTGTCTTCAACTGAAGAAGCGGAACCAAAATCGTTTCCAAGTGATGCAGAACTTCCATTCAAAGAATCCCTAGCTTCAGAACTGTAACATCCATAGATTCCACTGAAACCTGACTGCAGCTTGCTAGAACTGTCTGTATCTTCCAACTTCCCATCTATCTTATTCCGAGGCATTTCCTGACAACTAGCTGCAGAAGCGTCCATAACTGTGTCAGAATGGTCTATATGCTCAACTTTTATAACATTAGGTAGCTGACAGCTGACCGCTTCTATGGCCAGATCTCCCTGAAATGTTGCTTCTACATTAATATTGAGATCATCTTCTCTCTCTTTCCTTTTAGGCCTTCTATGATTTTCATTATTGTTTGTTCTCTCTGAAATTTTCTCTTTCCTGGTGCTGTTTGCAGTGAGTACCTCTTGATTGTCAACACGAGGAATCCTTGAAGACACAGAGTTCTCTTGCTTGACGGAAATACCAAAATTAGCTTTTGTTTCCACAGTCATAGCTCTTACAATCGTTCCCACCTCTTCCGGAGGTTTTGACTCTCTGTGCAGTCCATGCTCTGACAAACTACCTTTCTGTTTCTGCACAAAGCAAAGACATCGTTCAAACTAATGAGATAATCATTACTATTAGTAGCACTTCTCTTTATTATACTAATGTTTAATATTCCCTTAGATGTAATCACCCAAATATTTGTAAATTAACATAATTAACAGCTTAACATCATTGTAAGAGTAAGACCGTAAAAATAGCATTGCTAATTTGAAGTTATTACAGGAGATGAGGATCAGATCACGATATTGACAGCATGGAAGCAGATTTATATCAATCAGGAAACAGAAACACTTTGTCTACCAATCTACACACATGCGGATAATGACATTACCAGAGATGAACCAGTGGAATTCATTTTTGGACGCGGTTGTATACCGTCTGTTGAAATCCTTGATGAATATTTGGCGCTGATTCTACTATCTTGCCTATCGAAGATTACTTGTGAACCCAAATGTGTCTGGTCAAAAATAGTTTCTTTTATATCAAAATCCCTACTTTGCAGAATATGACCTTGGTCGACGGAAGTGGCTGGGAGTTCACTGAAAACATCACCACAAGCTATTGATTCTTCATCGATGCGCACTGGTAAACAGCGAGTATCAGACAAGGTCATGACAGCAGTCGGAAAATCCTTCTCATTTGGCACCGCCACATTCAAACTAGGTAAAGCAATATCTTTTGCAGAATCTGAATGACTAATCCTCCTCCCTCTAAATATGCCCCATAAAAAAAACAGCATATTCCAACCTGCAGAAACAGATAGGATTCAAGCAATTGATTTGTGTTAAAAATGTTATGCAGATGTGCATTTACAATTTCACTCAAGTAAACTGTTGAAGTAACATCCCACGCCATGATCAGAAGGGAGAAAAGATGTTGACCAAAACACAATAGATAACATGAACCAATGCTAACTAGATACAACAAATTTTAAACAAAACACTATCATTCTTTATGACCTTCATGCATTTCATCAGACAAGCCTTATCAGAATTCTAAATGGCCATGCTTTATAAAACCAAAAATCTAATATGCACTACAGAACAAAATCGCATATGAACTAAATTCCTGCAGAAATAGAAAACTAATGCAGACATAAACCTTAAACACCAAACCAAGAAGCATTCTCATTCACAAGTTAGCTCTAATCAAGCCTTGTTTAGGAAGAGTCCATAGAAAATTTCTTACGCTGTGAATTTCCAGGGAGCTGATTGGAAGCAAATATGAGAAGTTCGACGCCATCAAAAAACCCTTTGAGTGCTAAATCATGTCTAATCATGTGATCCAATAGACCCTTGTAGTGTCTCTCGTAACTGTATTCGAATACCAATAACTAAATAAAAATAATTATAAAAAAGCAAGGAAGTGTCATTTGTACTTGAAAGCTTACTGTCAAGTCTTAACAAAAAAATTATATTCATACTCTTGCCTTTCAATGTCTTTGGCAAAGAAGTAAAGAGCAATGTTATCTTCTTTAGCACCACATTGACGAAAATGTGAAGGCCATGTGCTCAAGCGAGAAACTTCGTGCAGGGAAATTTCAGGTAAAAACTTGTCCACTACATCAAGAACTTTGGGGGAAGCGCACGTGGATAAATGTGCTTGAATCCCGTTATAAAGGTCAGGAGACATTCCACTTCCATTCACTTCAAAGGCACCCCTGCATTAAAAAAAACTTTAAAACTTTATAGGAAAACATGACCAATAATACAGCAAGAACAATTCAAAAAGGAGGAAAACTAGTTCGTCATCTGCTACATACTGCCATATGTATTTGTATTCTGGAATGGCTGACATCTCTGATGTAACACTTGAGATTTCGGAAGCATGATAGGGCAAGTCTCTCACCACAGGCTTTTCAGAAGCAGGAATACCAGAATCTGACTTTTTCAGCTGAGAGCAAAAATCAGTTTTAAGTTGCTTCAAATCGTTAGTAGACAAACATTTGGAAGTTTCAGATGTAGAATTCCCAGGCATTTCCTGCCTGGCATTGATTTCTACAACAGAAATACTATTTTTCAGTGTGTTAGAAGCAGAGACCTCCACTTGGTCTTGAGAACTGACTTTACATTTCAAGATTGTGCCTGATGGAGAAAACTGATCAGTTTGATCATGTAGATCTTTCTTCTTGTGTATTTCAGGCTTTTTAAGCAAAGCTGCCTGAATTGCAGCTTTCAATCTAATGCTTGTATGCAACTCTTTTGGACTACTTACAACATTAAGTGATCCATCAGTACCAAATTCTTGTGCTACACTAACTGTACAGCATTCTGTAGCATGGCCAAAATCTTTACATTTTTGACAGAACGGAGATTTTGAAGCATCAGTATCTGACCTCACACGATGAGTATAACTGTCTTTTGCTTTGTCAACCTGATTTTCTGTTTCTCGTAATCGAAGCAGCCCATCCAATTGAGTGTCATTCACACTGGTTGACATTTTCTCTGCACCATTCAAAGAATACTAAATAAGAAATCATCTTTGCAGCTTACGTAGTCTGCTTAATTCTTAGCACAAAATCCATCAACAACACACGCTCCTACAGAAACTAAAATAAAAGAGAATTTGATAGATAATGCTGTTACTACAATGAAAATAAAACATCAAGAACAGCTAACTGAACCAATAAACAAAGGCGAGTAATAGTACTATAAACAGTAATTATACACTTCCAATTGAGTTGACACCTGAAATAACTTGAGGTTCTGGACTTTCGTTGCTTATATTATTAACGGACTTTGATAATGAACTTGATTTCCCATCATGGTTAACTTTAAAATCCCGGTTGCAGTTAATTGCTAAAGGTTTAACAGTTTCACCACGAGGTGTAAGCTTCTGATTGTGCTTAGATGTGGAATTGACAGAACTAGCCATAGTTGAACAGACGACAGGCCGATCAATCCTAGACAGAGATTTCCTGTCAAATACACCTGATTCTTTTGCAAGGCTTGATCCTTTCAAATCCTGAGCAGTTCCAGGCTTAGGAGAAAGCATTTTAACTTTTGATTCAGTAGCACGACCCAAATTTGAGGATTTGAATGACATTGATTTTCCTATTGTCCTGACAGGTGTCTCCGTGTTCTTAGAGACATGTTCACCACCCCCTTTTTGCTTTTGAGGAACATCATCATCAAGTTTGACTCTTGATTTGGAATTGAAGTTGTTGAATGAACGAGACTTCAACAATGTACCTTTCCATAAGATCAAAAAATTACGATTTAGATAAATGGAACTCAAAAAGATTGGGACATATATATTTTCCAGGGAATGAAAAACTGCTTAAAAGGGAAGAAAACAAAAATTGAAAGTTGTAATGGAGCACAGCAGATGTAAAACACACCCATTCTCCTTGTCGTTTGACCAGGTTTCTCCTTTCCATTGTCTAAGCTCTTGAATGAAGACTCCCGTGACAGTGGAACTAATCTCCTGGGGCTTGATGCCTTCGGTGATCTAGTGGTTGATTCGAGGGCTCGCCTCTTTGCTGCTGCAACTAATTCCATGATTTCAGAAGACCTTTTGCCAGAAATTTGAGAAGTGGAACTAACTTTATGACCACTTTTTCCTTCTATAGTTAAAAACAAAATTAAATTACAAAAATATGTCAGGAGACAACCATAGATATGGCTAATTTCATACTTATGCTACCCTAAACACAGTGCAGATTTAGTTCCTGAATGAAATAATTATGGACTGCAGAAAGAATACAGGGTGCAGAACTCAGACCCAATAACTTGTTAATACTATTTACAGAAATAATTATGCCTTTGTCTCAGTAGGTGGGGTTGGCCACACTTTGAACAATTTTTAAAATAAAAAATTATTGTAGGCAGAACTAGAAACTTGGTATGAGGGGGCCAATGGCCAAACATGGTGTGGGGGATCAATCATATATAATAAAAGTAGATTTTATAAATTTATTTTCCTCTGCCTGAGTTTACATCTCCATGCTTACCCAATCTTTGGTTGGCAGTCTCTTCAGCATATTGGCATTCCTCACAAAACCAATCCCCTTCAGGCACTTTTTCAAGCATTTCCCTCATGCAGTATCTGATTCAAAGATATAATAATGTCAAACTCAGTTCAGGGAAAATACTACGCAACAATGGTAGACACTAATAAAAAGCAAATTGAAAGGTTCTTTTGCTTACGTGTGCTCTGCACCATCACTGCACCTACTACATATAGCAAGCAGGTTCTCACGACCAGAATCTCCACAGATGTCACATACTTTTACCTATTTCCCAGCCAATGAAACAAAATAACATCACCTCAGTAAGCAACATCATAGAAGTTCACAAGAAAAATCGATGGAAGGAGAATGTGGAGGGAGGAGTGTATGCAGAACATTTATTAACAGTTGATTGCTTGACATTACTCAAATCTCAAAATCATAAAGGATAAATGTGTATATCTATCATCGTCCAATTCCAAGCCATTACATTCAACTCTCCCATTTCATCTTCAGCAAGTTTTTTGGTGAAAACAAGCATCATAATGAAAGAAAATGTACTTACATCATGCTCAACAAAATCTGATTCATCACTCTCATCTTCTGGTTGAGGTACAGATATCCCAAGTAAATCATCCTGCTCCTCAGCCTTCTCATGCAGTCCATCAGGGGCTGGACATTTATGATCCCCATCTTCAGCAACACTAACATCGTTGTCAGCATCAGCTTCTGACTTTGGATACATTTTTTGTGACACTTCGGCCGTACGACTAACAAGTTCACCCTTATCTGGAAGAGATTTTTCACCAGAAACAATAATATGTTCTCTATCTTTGGTCAGAGATGAATCTACATTTTCCATACAGCATTCTGACAATTTTCCCGGAATGTCTGCATATTTAGATGAGAGAATTTCAGACGAACCAGACATATCAACAGATTGCGCAAGTCCAGACCCTTGTGGCGCACAAAGAGTAAATGAAGCTGAACTAGAAGAGATATTTATTTTGTCTGAAGTTATTTGATTACTACAACTCACTAAATTAGCATTACTGGCTCCACTGATACAATAAATGCTATCATCAAGACCTTCTAAACACTTAGAATCCTGACACTTTTCTGCAATGATCTGTTTACTCTCGGTATTTTCAGATAGAGAATCATGACTGGAGAAAATACTAGGCATGTTACTGGTTTCACTGTCAGAATGCTTCAATCTTTCACAAGTTCTGCCCCTAACAAAATAAGATCCATCACCCTCGTCTGCAGGATACCGAGTAGTATCCTCAACTAAGCGATGGTTTTCATCAGAGTATTCTTCAGCCTTTGACTCCATAAGAGCTTGATTAAGATGCATGCAACATGGACAAGGAGCTGAACACACGTTACAAGTCCCTGATTCAAGTCTCATATCAGTATTCTGAATCATAAATTGTTTGACAAACTTCATTGCAGATTCAGGTGATACCTTAAATAAATGAAGTGGAAGTTAAAAAACTTCTTTATTTCTATATTAGGTGCATGCTTGGCCATGAATGGTTTTCCAAGATACATGGAAACCACGTTTACGGTTTTGAATAGAGTATGATCCCATGATTTATATTTTATATCAATAAACTATCATCCCAACCATACTTATAAAATGGAGTAATCGATATTTAACGGGTTTCTTTCTCAAACATGCTGAGATTAGAGCATTGTCTTGAGCTAATGACCTTGGCCTTCTTTTTGTTTACTTGAAATGCTGAGATTGTATACATGTAATTTTCTATTAACAAACTGTCAACGGAAAGGAAAATGAAGCTTATAACTAACACTGAACACAAGTCCTGTACCAAAGACCATTGCATTTGCATGGATCAACCACCTCGCCATGTGGTCGATGTGAATAGAAAGTGTATGTGTACATAAAAGGATAATATCTGAGCTCAATAAAGACACAAGTGAGTGTGTTTTACAAATATCAACAGTAATTATAACAAATGAGACGGCAATGTCAAAATTTAACACACTCTGCATAATTGCTCAAAAAAAAACACACATTCTGCAAAATAACTTCATGTCGAATATAAATTTAACTATCAAATATCTTTCAGGTTATATATCTTTCAAATAATTTGGACATTGTAGGTATGTTATCTAATACACAACATCTACTTGTATTTTAAATTACATATTTTAGGTTAAAAGAATGTAGTGTAATGAAGTATCAATTAATTTTTTATTCGTGTGCAAATTTATAAGCTAGATCTACTTTATAAGAACTTTGATTTCAATAGTTGAATTGATAAATTCCATATTGCACAAAAAATTTATTAAGTGGTTTAAGTTTCAAAGCTTGAACATGTTTCATGTCAAATTGAATGTTTTCACTCTTTTCAACAACCAACAGAAAGACAACACTATTCTGTAACCTTGCATTCAGAGGAGATGTTTTTTTTTTTTTTTTTTTTTTTTTTTTTTTTTTGAAGAAGCTAAATTAGCTCATCTAAATTGCCACCGAAGAGAATCGAACCTGAGATCTCGAGGAGGAGCACACTCCCAGATCCCAAGCCAATACCACTAGGCCAACCCTAAACATCTACTTATAGCTCAAGTCTTACTAGGTCCCTAACTCTAAATCTATAAATTAAAATAATGCATTCTTCACAAAACATTTGAGAAGACTGTTGATTGTAGTTTCTAAAGTTAATTGATCTACTCAATGTTGTCGATGGCGGAGAGCCAAAATCCCGCCATACTAGCAGCCATTTGGCGCCAACAAGCCGCCATATCGGCCGAAATTGACAACACTGTGGCTCTATTTCTGAGAAAAATGGTAACACAATCAATAAGAGTAAAAATAATAATGGATTTAAATAAAAGATATATTATGAAATTACCCTGTTATCTCACCACTTCTTTGAATATAATTGAAATCCCTCTCAAAACTGAAGTCATCTAGAAAAAGAAAATAAAAATCATATTAACAACAATCATCTCGATTCTTAATACAATAAAAACATCAAAGTAATAATAATAATAATCTAAAAGCTACATCTATGAATGCTAGGTCTACTTCAAAAAAAAAAAAAAAAAAACTTATAAATATCTTAAATTTCATTCAACTGAAAATATCAAACCCCAGTAACCCATTGAATTACTACCTCACCTAATTAGAACTAAGTCCCTGTTTGGATTAGTTTATTTTAGAGCTTATGTAAAACAGCTTATGCAAATAAATATGTCTTTATGTATTATTTATAAGCTTGTTAATGTAGTTTATGAAAAAACAGTTTAAGAAGGTGCAATTTTCGTTAATGAGAACTTATGAATTAAGATAAAAATTCATTTATTTGCGTAAGCTCTTTTTCATAAGCTCAAAATTAGCTCAATCCAAACAGGGCCTAAGTCTAATACCAACTTCTACAATGTTCTAGTACCAATGCAATCAAAAAAACATACAGTCCAAACAGAATTATGCAGAACAAAAAAAATTCAATGAAAAATAATAATTAATTCGAAATTAAAAAAAAAAAAACTAACTGCAAATGAATTGACATGCCTCTTAGGTTTCCTTCGCGTTCAGGAATCGCAAGAGGGCAAATTTTGTAATCTCCAAAGGTGAAAATTCTAAATAACTGAATTGAGTTTTTCTCGTGGCAATTTCATCTCTCGTTCTATTTTATTTTCTTCCTTATCAAAATTTTGATTTTTTCTACATGCTACCAAAAAAGAAAGTCAAGAGTTAATAAATGTAAGTAAATGCAATAAATACAGACAATTTTATTTCATCTTTTTTAAATAATTTTTTTGCAAAAGTTGAAATGAGATATATTAAAAATGCTGATGAATTACCTTGCCCAAGACGTGTAAAAAGCGATACATGGTAAATATTTACGGACCTAAATGATAGTGAAACTCATTAATGATCGGACCTGCCACCTATTTTTTGTGTATATCTCTTTCTTAATTAATAAATAGAGAGGATCTCAACCCATTTTTCCTTTTCTTTTATATCATTTATAACTATCGTGTTCAAAACCGAACTAATCCAATAGAAAAACCATAAATCAAACCAACTCAAACTGAAACGGCAAAAAATCGTTATTTAGTTTCGATGTATTCAATCATTTTTTACCTCAATCGCATGATTTGTTTCGGTTTGCGGTTTTTATTTTATCAACCTTACTAAACCAATCAAAATTTTATAAAATGACATTGTTTCTCTTGTTAAGTTTATTCTTTAATTTGCTTTTTATTTTGAAAATGTATTTATGTGTTACTTTTTTTTTTGAAGAATATTTATGTGTTACTTGAATTTTTAAAGAATGATAAAATCTTAGACTTTTACATTTTGACGGAATAGAATTACTTTTTGTCCATATTTTTAATTTGTTCTATGTTGTTTGGTGAAAATGAAATTGTAATATTTGATGAAATTTAAAACATTGCAAGAAATATGTCATGTTTAATCTTTTTAACTCGATTCTAATGTTGGAAACAAAAAATTATATTGGCTCGAAAAAACTGCACCAACCAATTCAACCCAAACCGCATTGGTCTAGGGTGGTTTGGTTTGAATTTTATTTTAAAACTGAATTGAACCAAATCAAACCCCGTATTTTTTTTTTATCTTATGGTTTGGATGACTTTTGACCTCAAAACAAATCAAACCGCACTGCGAACACACACAACAAACCACCTCATTTTGGATGGATTATCCAACCTAGATACATCACTTATTCACTTTAGAAATATAAAAAAAAAAATTGTCAAGAAATGTACATTTCTAATAGTACATTTCTAATAATTAGACAACTTGACAAATAAATAAATGAGCTTCCTTTGTCTACATCACTTCTTTCAACAAATAAGCATCAATTTTCTCCATATCAACACCTCAAAAGAAATTACTAAATAGTTCCCACAAATATTTATTTATCATTAGATTTCAACAAAATTTATTTATTTCATTATGATTTATTAAATGAGGTATGCGAAAAGTGAAGAGTAAAAGAGAGGATACTTCCATAAGCACCCAAATATTATACTCTAGAATGGGATATCTATTTAGTATGGTATTAAATAGGTGAAGCATCTATTATTATAGATGGTCTTATATAATAGCGTGCTTGTAATTTTTGAAAATAAAATGATACAAATATGTTTTTTTTTATAAGTTTATTAAATTTTACTTTTTGGTATAAGTTGTTGAATAGAACAAAATTAACTATCTTTTAACATCCTTCTTATAAAGATTCTCATAATATTATAATAATATTAACCAACGTTTTTAGAAATACTGTATATAAAAAAACTTCTATCTTCATATTTCGAGGAAAGTTATAAGTTTACTAAATTTAACCCAAACACTATGAGTATCTTCCATGATCAATAATAAAAATCTATACAACCCAAACTTTTATCTAATTTTTTTATTTCTTCTAAATGTGTCTCAAATCAAAATATTGATTAGTTTATTTCTATGATTTATATCTTCTTTAAAATTCTTCGATAATATGTTATCAACTTTGTTGTTGGATGAACTCTAAAGGCTTGGTCTAGTGGTAAAATGATAGGTCTTGAATCCGAGAGATCTCGGGTTTGAGCTCCGCTAGTGCCTTTGGAGAGATGTAAATGTAAATACCTTTGTAAGTGTTCTTTGAACCCGAAGGTCTTCTCTGCCTTAGACTGAGGCACCATCCCCTCACCCTAAAATTTTGTAACAAAAAAAAAAAAACTTTGTTGTTGCATAGCAATAGTTTACGTGAGCTTGATGTTGGTACACCAGGGTGACGACAAGTTTTGTTTTTAAGAAATCAAAATGAGATATATTACTAATAGGTGACTATCATCCCGACACAAGATGTACCAAAAAGAGAGTCACAATTACATCAGGTGTTCAACTCAAAGAAGCACAAATTAACCAATACCCGCACAAACAAAAGGGTTTTGGCACCAAAAGTGAAAGCTATAATGAAAGGCTATATTTTTAGCTTTAATCCACCAAAAGCAAAGAAGTTTAACATTTTCCAGAAACTGAATAGGAGATTTCTGAAAACCACGGAATATCTTATCATTTCTTTCCTTCCAAATCTCATAGACAGTGGCAAATCAAATCAGATGCATGAGCGAGCACCTTGATTTGGCATAACCTGCGCAAGTACCAACTAATAGAAGTGATCAATAATATTAGCTGTATCGGCTAACATTATTGTACTTACCACTGTACTTACCATCACCCACCAAAAAGGTTTTTACATCGGCAGTGAGAGTTGAACTCATGACCTTGCAGGTGCTTACCTGTATTTTCGGCAAACTACGGGCTAGTTTTGATTATTACAAGCGAGACCGAACTAGAAATCTCAGGACATGTTGTGCAAAGGTTTTGATTGAAACAAGGTTTGAAAAAGGGGCCACGAGATGCACTCAGGTTACTTAGAGAGCAGGACAAGTTTTGAAATGAAAAGGGCACTGTCTCTCGACAGGTTTGAGATTGCAAGTAAAAGCAAGATAAAATTAAAGGAAGAGGTAAAAGTTTAAACGCATAAACTTAAGAGGAATGTAAAATGCATTGCATTAAAAATAAAGTGGTCTACAAATCAGTTTACATACATTCTGTATAACTCGTTTCCCTAGACGCCGGTAGTTTGAGTGTTGTAGAATTTTATAAATGATTTGCGACCCATTTTCCGACTTGGAAACACTTATTTATACTAGAAAACCTAACTGGCGAACCACTAATCCCATGATTAGCACTTCCTCCATTTTGGACAACCGATTGTCCCACGTTCCCACTAAGGAAACTTCCTTTGATCTTGAAATCGTTGTTGGAACAAAGGTGTTCAGCAATACCACGTTTTGAGTTTTGATGATAACAAGGTATTAAAAAAGTTGTCAATTGGATATTGCTAATATTTGTTTAAGTATGCAGGATATCAATTAAGATTTGTATCTTAGAAAGTATTATGTTTGAACAATGTTAAATAGCAATAAATCCAGAGAAGCTTATTGCTTGTGAAGACTGTATCGAAGAGAGTCTGAAGACTGTATCGAAGAGAGTCTGAAGACTGTACCGAAGAGAGTCTGAAGACTGTATCAGAGTCTGAAGACCACCAGAATCTGAGAACCAAGAGAGTCTGAAGATTATCAGAAGCTTAGTGCTACAGTGAGACTGAAGCCACAAATTTGATAATCTGCTAACAGTGATCTCTACTGCATTGCTATGCACAAAGAAACTCTAATGGAGTAACGGCTGGCTTCTAAGTCAACTTGAGCGTGGGAAGCACAAAGACAAAGATTGCAGGCCAGTACAGAGTACGTTGTACGAACTCTGTTTCCACTACTCCACTACCTCGTACAGTTTGGCAACTGTGTCTACCGGTATTAATCCTCAAAGGGAATGGAATTCAAATGATGCTATTGAAGGACTATTACCAAATCAAGCAACAGATCAACAGTCATTGATCAAGCTTCAGAAATCATCCTGATGCGCTGGATGACTCAACGTCTCTTTCCTACGTCTATATAAAGGATAGAAGACTTGAAGAATTGTTGGACTCTATAACTTGAAAAATTGCATTGCGCTGCTTTCGTATTCAACTGAGTCTTAACAAAAGCACATCATCAACTTAGATTCTTACAAACTGAGTATTCTAGAATTTCTAAGTTTCACAGAAAAACAGAGTCTGTCTTTTGTGTAAAACAGAGTCTGTCTTTGTTGTAATTGAAACACATTTTGATTGTTGTCAAGTGTTTCAACTGTATTCAATTTTCTGTAATTGTGTAAAAGTCTCTTGGCTGCGTCCTTGAGCAAAGGAAGTCTCTTAGTTGTGTCTTTGAGCAAAGGAAGTCTCTTGGCTGCGTCCTTGAGCAAAGGAAGTCTCTTAGTTGTGTCTTTGAGCAAGGAAGTCTCTCGCCTGTGCGCTTGAGCAAGGAAGTCTCATACTGTGTGTTTGAGCAACTTGTAATTTGATATTACATTTTAGTGAACTCTCCTTGGAAGTACAAGGAGGACAGGACTACTTCCGGTTTGTGGAAGGAACCTGTATAATTGCTTGTGTTCTCTCTTCTCTCTTTATCTCTTGATTATTCCGCTGCAATCAGAACCTAATCTCCTATCAGACTCTGATCTCATTCAGACTCTGAGTTTAAAGGAATTAGATTCTCACTCTTCAAGAGTTGCGAAAAGAAAACACAATTCAACCCCCCCTTCTTGTGTTTTTCTCACCTTCAGTTGGTATCAGAGCTCCGGTTCTGTTGTCATAGCATTTAACCGTGTAACAGAAAAGATCCAGAGAAAAACATGTCTTCCAGTGAACAGTCTTCTTCTGGTGCTACTGCTGGTGCTGCTATTCCATATGACTATGGATCCAATAACAGCAGTAGAAAGGCTGATTATGGAAAAATTCCTAAGTTCAATGGTGATCCTGAAGAATTTTCTTGGTGGAAAACCAACTTCTATAGTTATGTCATGGGTCTTGATGAAGAACTCTGGGACATACTTGAAGATGGTGTTGGTGACTTACAACTTGATAACGAAGGTGCTGCCATTGACCGCAAACTTCACACTGCTGCTCAAAAGAAAATCTATAAGAAACATCATATCATCAGAGGGGTTCTTGTCACTGCTATTCCTAAAACGGAATACATGAAGGTGAGTGACAAATCTACTGCTAGAGCCATGTTTGCTTCTCTCTGTGCTAACTACGAAGGAAGCAAAAAGGTCAGGGAAGCTAAAGCTCTTCTATTAGTTCATCAATATGAACTATTTAAGATGAAAGAGGATGAAAGTATTGAGCAGATGTACTCAAGATTTCAAACTCTAGTATCTGGTCTTCAGATACTGAAGAAGAGTTACATAGCTTCTGATCATGTTAGCAAGATTTTAAGGAGCTTACCCTCTAGATGGAGACCAAAGGTCACTGCAATTGAGGAGGCTAAAGATTTAAACACTTTAAGTGTTGAAGATCTTGTAAGCTCACTCAAGGTTCATGAGTTAAGTCTCAATGAACATGATTCTGCAAGCAGAATGCAGAATGCAGTACCTTGCTAAGAATAACAAGAGATTTCTGAGCAAGAGCAGTGGGAAGGGGTTCAAAAAGGAGGATCAGAAAGGTTGCTTCAACTGCAAGAAAACTGGACATTTTATTGCTGAGTGTCCAGAACTGCAGAAGGAGAAACCCAAGTCAAAGAGGTCAACCTTCAAGTCAAGCAAGTTTAAGAAGCAGATCAAGAAAAGTCTGATGGCCACCTGGGAAGATCTTGATAATGAGTCAGGGTCTGAGGATGATGATGCTGATGGTGAAGCAAATGTAGCTGTTGGACTAATGGCTACAACCGAATCTGTTAAAGAGACACCTGAGGCAGAATCAGATGCAGACTCTGAGAATGAAATAGAGGTATATTCCGAACTCACAAGATCTGAACTTATAGAATCTGTCAATGAGCTTCTTGGTCATTTTAAAGCTAAGACCACTGAGTTGAAGAAAGTCAAACAACAGCTTGATAAGCTGTCAAAAAGACATAATTCAACTCTGTTGGAATTAGAAGATTTAAAGGAAGAAAATATCTCTTTATTGATCAAGAAGTGTAGCTGTAAATACTTAAGTGAGCAAGATGTTGCTCTGCAAGAATTTATTGCTACTGGAATTGACAGATCAAGGGTTGCATCCATGATCTATAGCACGTATCAGAACAGAGGACAGGGTCTTGGATTCATTGGAGGAAACTCAAATGAAATGACTCTGAAACCTGGTCCTGATGGAGCCAGAAAGGCATTGGAAAAGCACTTTGTAAGAGAGTCTGATGAAGTCAACACAGTGACTCATTCAGAACCTACAACCTCTACTTCTAAGGTTCTGACTAAGTCAAAGTCTCAGAATGTTAAGGTAAAGGGTCTGAAAAACTTTGAACCCAAAGCTTTAAAGTTTCAGACTCTGAAACATTCAAAGTCTGATAAACAGACTCTGAAAAAGCCAGAGTCTGAAAAACCAAAGCCTAAGTTTCAAAGAAGAGAAATTGTGAAAGGTAAGTTGAAACCTAAACCAAACGGTTCTAAACCCAAGGTATGGGAGAAAACATTGCCAATGACTTCAAGACGTAACTTACAAAAGGAGTTCAATGGTTCTAAGACTAACCAAAAAGGACCCATAAGAATATGGTTACCCAAGTCTGAAATTATTGATGCTGCAGGTATGTCTAAAAGGACTAGAAAAGCACAAGGCTTGGTACCTGGACAGTGGTTGCTCACGTCACATGACGGGATAAAGGTCTATGTTCCTAACCCTAACCATGAAAGAGGGAGGAACTGTGGGATTTGGAGGAAACCAGACTGGCAAAATCATGGGTACTGGAACCATTGGTAACTCTCTGATCTCAATCAGTAATGTGTGGTTCGTTGGTGGACTTAGACATAACTTACTAAGCATAAGTCAATTATGTGACAGTGGTTATGATGTATTGTTTAATAAGAACAACTGCACAGTGGTTAACAAGGATGATCAGTCCATAGTCTTCAAGGGAAAACGAAGAAACAATGTATACAAGATAAAATTCTCAAAATTGACTGATCAGAAGGTAATGTGCCTTCTGTCAATGGGTGATAAGAAGTGGATGTGGCGTAAACGTTTGGGACATGCTAACTGGAGATTAATCTCTAAGATTAGCAAGTTACAACTTGTCAAAGGCCTACCAGACATTGACTATCACTCAGATGCTCTTTGCGGAGCATGTCAGAAAGGGAAAATTGTCAAGAGTCCCTTCAAGCCGAAAGAAATTGTTTCAACTTCTAGACCCTTGGAGTTACTTCATATTGACTTATTTGGACCAGTTAACACTACATCCTTATATGGAAGTAAATATGGACTAGTTATTGTTGATGACTACAGCAGATGGTGTTGGGTTAAATTTCTGAAAACTAAAGATGATTCATATTCTGTGTTTAGTAAATTCTGCATCCAAATTCAATCAGAGAAGGAAATGAAAATCTTGAAAGTCAGAAGTGATCATGGAGGAGAATTTGAAAATGAACCGTTTGAGGTTTTCTGTGAAAAACATGGAATTATTCATGAATTCTCTACACCTAGAACTCCACAACAAAATGGAGTTGTAGAGAGAAAGAACAGAACCTTACAAGAGATGGCTAGAACCATGATCCATGAGAACAATCTGGCTAAGCATTTTTGGGCAGAAGCAGTAAACACAGCTTGTTATGTTCAGAACAGAATCTATATTAGACCTCTGTTGAACAAAACAGCTTATGAACTCTTTAAAGGAAGAAAACCCAACATATCTTATTTTCATCAGTTCGGATGTACGTGTTATGTCCTGAACAACAAAGTCTACCTAAAGAAATTTGATGCCAAAGCTCATAAGGGAATCTTTTTAGGTTACTCTGAACGCTCTAAGGCATACAGGCTGTATAATTTAGAAACACAATGTGTGGAAGAATCTATGCATGTAAGATTCGATGACAAAGAGCCTGGAAGTGAAACTCCAGTGCAAGATGAAAGTCATGAAGAATCTCAGGATTCTGATGAAAACTCAGAATCTGATCAGATTCCAGAATCTGAAGATACTTCAGAAGCTGGAACAACCCCTGAAGTTCCTAATGAAGAAGCTTCTGATGAAGCTCAAGATGGTTCTCTGCAAGCTAGTCAATCCAAACAATCTTTCAAATACAAGTCTTCACATCCAGAAGATCAGATAATTGGCAATAAAGAAAGTCCTATGAGAACAAGATCGCATTTCAGACAAGAAGAGTCTGCCTTAGGATTATTATCTGTTATTGAACCAACTTCTGTTGAAGAAGCTCTTGGAGATGAAGGATGGATTCTAGCAATGCAAGAAGAACTGAATCAATTCAAAAGGAATGAAGTATGTGATCTAGTAGCTAAGCCTAATCACAAGAACATCATTGGAACCAAGTGGGTGTTCAGAAATAAGCTTAGTGAACAAGGAGAAGTAATCAGAAACAAGGCCAGACTTGTTGCGCAGGGCTACAGTCAGCAAGAAGGCATTGATTACACAGAAACTTTTGCTCCAGTTGCAAGATTGGAAGCAATCAGGTTACTTCTTTCCTATGCAGTTAATCACAACATAACTTTGTATCAAATGGACGTTAAGAGTGCATTTCTTAATGGTGTCATTTCTGAAGAAGTATATGTCAAACAACCTCCTGGCTTTGAAGAGTTAAAGCATCCAGAGCATGTTTATAAATTAAAGAAATCACTCTATGGCTTGAAACAAGCTCCCAGAGCTTGGTATGAAAGACTGAGTAATTTCTTGATTCAAAACAACTTTGAACGAGGACAAGTTGACACTACTCTATTCAGAAAGACTCTGAAGAAAGATATTCTTGTAGTTCAGATTTATGTTGATGATATTATCTTTGGTTCTACAAATAGTTCACTTTGCAAAGAGTTTTCGAAAGTAATGCAGGATGAATTTGAAATGAGCATGATGGGAGAATTGAAGTTCTTTCTTGGAATTCAAATCAACCAATGCAAAGATGGAGTCTACGTTCATCAGTCCAAGTATACGAAAGAGCTTCTGAAGAAGTTCAATCTTGAGGACTGCAAAGAAATGAATACTCCAATGCATCCAACCTGCACTCTGAGCAAAGAAGATCAAGGAACCAAAGTTGATCAGAAGCTGTATAGAGGTATGATTGGTTCTTTGTTATACCTAACTGCATCCAGACCAGATATTTTATACAATGTATGTTTGTGTGCAAGGTTTCAATCAGATCCTAGAGAGTCTCACTTAACTGCTGTTAAGAGAATCTTTAGATATCTGAAAGGAACTACTAATCTTGGACTTCTTTACAAGAAATCCTCTGACTACAAGCTAGTTGGATTCTGTGATACTGATTATGCTGGAGACAGGATTGAAAGAAAATCTACCAGTGGCAATTGCCAATTCTTGGGAGAGAATCTGATATCCTGGGCTAGCAAGAGGCAAGCAACCATTGCTCTGTCTACAGCAGAAGCAGAATACATCTCAGCTGCTAGTTGTTGTACACAGCTACTCTGGATGAAACATCAGCTTGAGGACTATCAAATAACTGAAAACCATATCCCAATTTATTGTGATAATACAGCAGCTATATGTTTGTCTAAGAATCCAATTCTGCATTCAAGAGCAAAGAATATTGAGATTAAACATCATTTTATAAGAGACTATGTTCAAAAGGGAATTTTAGATATTCAATTTATTGATACTGATCATCAATGGGCTGATATATTTACTAAACCCTTATCTGTTGAAAGATTTGATTTCATAAAGAAAAATTTGAACATGTGCTATGTCTCTGGGTAATATGCGCCTCTGAAAACAGAATTCAGACTCTGAAAATATTCAGAAGCTATTTGGGAATCAGATTCTCTTTTGAGACTCTGATAAAAGCTTCTGATAAATTATTCAGACTCTGGTGAGGAATCTTTAGACTCTCAGAAGCTCGTATTAGTGGAAGCGTGACTGTTAAGTTCAGTAACACCTGCCCCACTATGGTGACAGTTACTTTACAGTTTCTCAGACGTGGCCTGTCTGTATTGGGTAAGAACTCAAAGGGCAATGATTTCATTATGTTAAACAAGTTACCTTCGCTTTGTCCCAATACGTTTACGGCTGCATGCTATATGTATTTATTGTTTGTGTTTGTTTGTCCCCTACTCTTTCCAAACAGTTATCAAACTTTTTCTCTATAAATACATAACACACACAACTCACTTCTCTTTTCACTCTTTGATTTTCTCTCTGAACAAATTTCTTGTCTTTCATTACTTTGAAAAACTTTTTTTGTTCTCAAATCAAACTCTTAAGAAAACCCTAATGGCAAGTGATCTCATCCAATCTGGTGTCATAATCAAGTCCGGAGGATCCTACGTTATCAAACCCAGAACAATGAACATCATCAAGGAGACTCTGGAAATTCAAGTTGAATCTCCAGTAGATTTTGGTTCACTCAGTCGTCATGGAGTTGACGTTGCACCTCATTTCTTATCACAAGGAATGATGAGGTACTTTGGTATGTTGAATGGACCAACATATCAGGAGCTCGTTAGAGATTTTTGGGTTAGGTCAAAAGTCTACGACAAAGCTGAAGCTACTTTGGAAGAAACAGTAGCAATCTCAAACAACCCCAAGCTTGTTGGCAAGAACAGAGACCAAATGGGCTTAAGACCGTACAATGGTCTTGAAATAAGGTCTGCTGTGATGGGAATTCCAATAGTTATCACTGAAGAGGTGGTAGCCAGGGCCTGTCAGATGGAGAGCGCTGGTAAATTTCAGTGGAACGTCAACAAGAAAAGTGAATGGGCCGTTGTCTGCAACAAGTTGTTATTTGAAGGGAGACCCTCAAATAAATTGGTGGATATGCATCCTGAGCATAGGGTGCTTCTGAAGATTATACTGGACAGTATGCTTCAGAAAGGAGGAGGAACAAATACATTGTCTGTGGATCACAAAGTTCTTCTTTATTTTCTTATCAACATGTGTTGGGCCATCAAGAAGAGTCAATCAGAAACCCGGAGGCAAGTTCCTTTTGGAAGATTAATATCTGAGATTCTGTATCAAGGAGGCCTCTTGAAGGTCTTATCAGAATCTGGTGTGGTATCAGATATTCATCTAGGAACTGTGACCGGTAGAATCATCAATGGCAAGACTCTGCAGTACATGAAGATTGTCAAGAGATTCAACCCATCTAAGCATGATATGAGAGAATCATATGTACAATCTGATTTGATGATGGACTTCCCTTCCATATCCAAAGAAGATAATCCTGAAGTTCTTGCTAGATTTGTGGTGGATTACTTCAAGGAGACTGGTAGAATAATCAACTATTCTGCCATTCCTGAGACTGCTGGAGGAGGCCCTCTTAAGGTCAAGGGAAAAAGGACCAAGGAAGTGGTTCTCAAGGAAGAGGAAGAGAAGCAGGAGCCTCTCAAGAATAAGATCAAATCTTCTGCTCTTCCTGGAGTTTCAATTGGTTCTCCTTCTGCATCTTCTGCACTTCGTGAAATTAAGGATGGAAAGAAAGCCAAGAAAGATGAGAAGAAGGCTAAGAAAGCAGAGAAGAAAGCAATAATAGGCAAAGCTGACAGAGACTATGACAAGTTAGCTCAAGATATTGCTGATTTCCTTGATGCTGACTCTGGAGGTGAAGAGAGTCAGATCAAGAAGAGAAAGGTGGATGTGAATCCTGTGGCTAAGGATGTAGCACAGAAGATATGTGGCTAAGGATGTAGCACAGAAGATATGTGGCTAAGGATGTAGCACAGAAGATAGGTACTTCTGTATCTATGATTGAGGATGAACACACTGCTGGCAAGGTTATGGCAGCAGATTTGATTGCTGAAGAGTTGAAGGAAGAGATTGTCAAGGAAGCTGCTAAGTTGCTTGCTTCTGCTCTTAAACAGAAGAACCCTTCAGAAACTACAGAAGCTGAGTTATCAGAAGCTACTGTGTCTGATCACTATGCCTCTCCAGAAGCTGGCATTGGCACCTCTGGCAACGTGGCAGTTAGCTCATCTTCTTCTTTGAATCATGAGTCAGAATCAGATTCAGAATCTGACAACAAACCCTTGAGCCAAATTCTTCCATCTCTCAAAAATTCATCTCCCTCACCAATCAAACCCATATCATCCCATAACTCGCTTGACCCTGCAGTAGTTGATTATGTTGATTCAACTATGGACAGAGTGATTCAAGACACAATCATAGTGTCTATGAATCTTCCTGTTGACCATCCTGCTCAACCTTCATTTCTCAAACCACTTCAGGTAATTCAACCTTCTGAAAAACCTGAAGCAACCATTCAATCCAAACAGCCACCCCCCCAAACTGAAACCATTTGCGTAGACTCTCCAGATACTCTAGATTCTCTTGAAAAACATCTAGGAGGAGAACTACCAAAAACCCCTGCAAAATCCAAATTAACAAAAGCTACTTCATCTGTTTCAAAACCAGACCCTGTACCTAAACCTACAGAGAATCTGACTTTAGCTTCTGCTGAATCTTCAGAACCTGTTGTTGAACCAGCTTCTGAAAATCTGGAACAAGCTTCTGATATTGTATCATAAACTGTAACAGAATGTAGAGCTAAGACCAGAAGAGTTTCCCAACCTCTTTGTGATCCTATAACCTATTTCCCAGGTTTTGAAACTTTTCTAGCTTTAAGAGCTTCTCAACCCTCAACCTCTGAACCTCAAACTGACTTATTTGATTCAAGTAAGATAGATGAGTTCTATGTTTCTTCATGCAATAAGCTCAAAGAAGTGATTGAGCAAAGGCTTATACCAATACTCAATGTGAGCTATGAGGACAAGTTCTCTTCAGTGAAGACTGAGTTTTTGGATTTTATCACCAAAACTCAAAAGGCTGCTGCCAGGGAACAAGCTCTTGTTACTGCCAAGCATGTTGAAGAAGTAAAGCGGGCTGAGAAAGTTGCAGTTCTGGAAAAAGCTCCTATTCTGAGGATAAGTGATACACCCTTTTTTGATGAAGATCAGTATATTCCTAGAGAATCAGTGGCTTACAATTCCTTGAAGAGGAAATTGTATAGAATTCAAGAAGAAGCTAGACTGGAAAGAGATGGTAAAGAAACAGCAAGAGGATCTCCAGAAACTGATGGATCATTTTGCCAAACAAAACCAACCTTAGTTTTATTTCATTTTTGCTTATTTTTTTTAATTCTTGTTTCCTATCTTCTGAACTTACCTTATGTTTCAATTTATACAAGTTGTTTTTGATTCTATTTGCATTCAATTCTTTTTATGCTCTGAATCTTCTATGTTTTCCCTCTGAATCTCATTCTTCCCTAAAACATGTTTACACCCTTACCTTAAGTCATTTAAAAAGGGGGAGGAACCTGTTCTGAACTTTTTTTTGTTGATGACAAAAGGGGGAGAAGGGAAAGTATTTATGTCAGGGAGGAGAGAAAAATTTTCTTTAATTACATTGCATGTATACGTATAAGTTCAAGGGAAATCTGCGAAAGGTGCTTAGTTAGACTCTGAGCCCTGTTTTAGAATCAATTTTCTGAATATTCTGAGAATGAATTTGATTGATTATGAAAGTGAATTTAATTAACCTGGATAGAACTCAAGATGAGCTTACAAACCTCAACTTAAGAACTATCAGACTCAGGGGGAGTCAGAGCTTACAAACCTCAGACTCTGAGCTTACAAACCTCAGAACCCTTTAAGTCAACTTGTTAATTAGATTAACAACAATTGACCTTTTAAATACTAATGTTTGTCATCATCAAAAAGGGGGAGATTGTTGGAACAAAGGTGTTCAGCAATACCACGTTTTGAGTTTTGATGATAACAAGGTATTAAAAAAGTTGTCAATTGGATATTGCTAATATTTGTTTAAGTATGCAGGATATCAATTAAGATTTGTATCTTAGAAAGTATTATGTTTGAACAATGTTAAAGAGCAATAAATCCAGAGAAGCTTGTTGCTTGTGAAGACTGTATCGAAGAGAGTCTGAAGACTGTATCGAAGAGAGTCTGAAGACTGTACCGAAGAAAGTCTGAAGACTGTATCAGAGTCTGACGACCATCAGAATCTGAGAACCAAGAGAGTCTGAAGATTATTAGAAGCATAGTGCTACAGTGAGTGTGAAGCCACAAATTTGATAATCTGCTAACAGTGATCTCTACTGCATTGCTATGCACAAAGAAAACTCTCAAATGGAGTAACGGCTAGCTTCTAAGTCAACTTGAGCGTGGGAAGCACAAAGACAAAGATTGCAGGCCAGTACAGAGTACGTTGTACGAACTCTGTTTCCACTACTCCACTACCTCGTACAGTTTGGCAACTGTGTCTACCGGTATTAATCCTCAAAGGGAATGGAATTCAAATGATGCTATTGAAGGGCTATTACCAAATCAAGCAACAGATCAACAGTCATTGATCAAGCTTCAGAAATCATCCTGATGCGCTGGATGACTCAACGTCTCTTTCCTACGTCTATATAAAGGATAGAAGACTTGAAGAATTGTTGGACTCTATAACTTGAAAAATTGCATTGCGCTGCTTTCGTATTCAACTGAGTCTTAACAAAAGCACATCATCAACTTAGATTCTTACAAACTGAGTATTCTAGAATTTCTAAGTTTCATAGAAAAACAGAGTCTGTCTTTTGTGTAAAACAGAGTCTGTCTTTGTTGTAATTGAAACACATTTTGATTGTTGTCAAGTGTTTCAACTGTATTCAATTTTCTGTAATTGTGTAAAAGTCTCTTGGCTGCGTCCTTGAGCAAAGGAAGTCTCTTAGTTGTGTCTTTGAGCAAAGGAAGTCTCTTGGCTGCGTCCTTGAGCAAAGGAAGTCTCTTAGTTGTGTCTTTGAGCAAGGAAGTCTCTCGCCTGTGCGCTTGAGCAAGGAAGTCTCATACTGTGTGTTTGAGCAACTTGTAATTTGATATTATATTTTAGTGAACTCTCCTTGGAAGTACAAGGAGGACAGGACTACTTCCGGTTTGTGGAAGGAACCTGTATAATTGCTTGTGTTCTCTCTTCTCTCTTTATCTCTTGATTATTCCGCTGCAATCAGAACATAATCTCCTATCAGACTCTGATCTCATTCAGACTCTGAGTTTAAAGGAATTAGATTCTCACTCTTCAAGAGTTGCGAAAAGAAAACACAATTCAACCCCCCCTTCTTGTGTTTTTCTCACCTTCAATCGTGCCTTCCCGCCTTGAATATTTTACTTCGACGCGATTGTTTCTTCAGCCTTGCTCTGTCGAACTTCTATTTATGCACGCTAGGCTTGCCATCTTGTCGAAATCCTCAAATAAAAATGAGAAAGTCTTCGATTCCTGCAAAGTTAAAGGTCAACCAAATGTTGAACATATTAAATGATCCTTTCAAAATTACAGGCTAACAAAATGCCCCCCAAAAATGGCATTTTCGACGACAAAATCTTCAAAAGAGGAGAAGATTGTCATTTTTGAATAATGCCTATGTTGGAACAAAGGGTGTTTAACAATACCACTTTTAGTTTTGATGATAACGAGGTATTAAAAATTGTCAATTGGATATGCTAATATTTGTTCAAGTATGTTGGATCTTAGTCAAAGATTTTAATCTTAGAAAGCATTCTGAAAGAAGAAATGAAGAGTAAATTTAATAAGAATCTTTTTGCAAGTGATTCTGAAGACTTAGAGAGCTTGAAGAATCATCTGAAGTTGTTTCGAAGAAGTCCAAGTCAAAAGGTTCTGAAGACTTAGAGAGTCTAGAGAAGCTGTCTCGAAAAGCGCATATCTACAGGATCTGAAGAACGAAGAGAGTCTGAAGGAGCTGAAGAGAGTCTGAAGCTCAACAGAGTCTGCAGACCGCAAACTCAAGATATTGAGTTGATGAATGTTTGAAGGCTTTTCGTTGCAGAAGGAACATTCATATGGAGTAACGGCTATTTTCAAGTCAACTTAAGCATGGGATGCTTTGTGACAAAAGAGCGCAGGAAAAGGACAGAGTACATGTACAACCCCTGTTTCCACTACTCCACTACTTGTACTATTGGCAGCTGTGTCTACTGGTATTTTCGCTCCAAGAGGAATGGAATTCAAAATTGTTTTGAAGGACGATTACCATATCAAGCAATAAATCAATAGTGGTTGATCAAGCTTTTAGATGACTCTGTGATGTGCTGGCTTTTCTCAACGTCTCGCTACAACCTCTATATAAAGGAATGAAGACTTGGAGAATTGGTTACTGACTTACTGAACTTTTACACATTTATTGATATTTTCCCTGAGTCAAACCAAACACATCAACAGCTTAGGAAATTCTTACAAACTTCTTTATCTTAGAATTTCTAAGTGTAACAGAAAACAAAGTATGTCTTTTGTTTTGTATTTGTGAACACCACTAATTGTATATCAAGTGTTCAAACTCTTATTCAATTTTCTGTAAATTGTGTTAGAAGTATCTTGCTTGTGTGCTTGAGCATTTGAAGTCTCTTGGGTGTGTCCTTGAGCAAAATAAGTCTCTTGCTTGTGTGCTTGAGCATTGAAAGTCTCTTGCTTTGTGCTTGAGCAACCTGTAATTTGTTATTACATTTTAGCGAACTCTCCTTGGAAGTGCAAGGGGGCATGACTACTTTCGGTTTGTGGAAGGAACCTGTATAATTGCTTGTGTTATCTCTTTCCCTTATCTCTTTACTTTATTCCGCTGCAACAGACTCTAAACTCCTATCAGAACCTGAACTTGCTCAAACTCTATTCTGGAAAACAAAATCAATCTTTTTAGAGACGCGAAAAAGTTAAGACAATTCAACCCCCCCCCCCCCCCCCCGCCCGCCCTCTTGTGTTTTTCTCACCTTCAGCCTCAATTAAATTTGAGAAGATGACATCATCCCACTCATTACCCTCCAAACATGATCTTTTTAGTTTCTTTCCCTTTGATTGTTTTAGGATTTGAGTGGGTCACGTCTTTTCACTTTAAACCGCCTATAAGTCTATTTATGGCCCTAGAGTGCCATTTGTTGTTGATCGAACTCTTCAGGTGTAAACCCTCGCGACTCCCTATGTTCATCATCATTGTTCCTTTTTTCACAAGATTTCCAAGATTTTATGTCTCTCAAGACCATTAATTATCTACAATCCCAAAGCGCTTTTACCTTCTTTCGTACACGTGACAACCATGGAAGACGGAGATGAGATGACTGCCTTGTCAATCATATTTATCTTTATAAAGGGCTTTGTTTCTTTACTTGCCCTTTACCAAACCTTCTCTTTCTTTTAATCTTCCCTTCTCTTCCAAGGAAACAAATCAGTTTCACGCCATGGAAGTATTCCCCCTGGAACTTCAACTCTTTATTTCCAAAAAGATCGCTGCTTCGAGCACTAGAGGGTTGCTATCTTTTAGGGCATCTTCAACACTTCATCGCCAACTATCTGAGGACGTTGAGGTGCTCAGGGTTGTGAATGACGACTGTTTACACCTTCTCACCATCCATTCACCCAATGTGGGACAGAGGAGGTTCATGCAACAACTCACCCTTAGTGGCCATGCGCTTTTTTGCGCTGTTAGAGAGGCCCAAATGCTCCATCAACCCCATCCCAACTTGCCAAGGATTCAACTTGTGTTGAGAAATGCCTACTTTGTAGAGTCGAATGAAGCCACATATTTTCTAATCATGCTGAGGGTGTTGGCCAGTGAGGGTTTCACCAGGGATGACATTTTGTCCCTCTTTAATGATCTTTTTGTTCGACAACGTCTTGCTCATTGTAGGGACTTCATTAGCGATGATGGCCTTCTTTTTTATTGAGGTCAACTTGAGTTGCGGTTGATGCCCCATGTTTGGTTTACGGGTTCACTTGTCCTTCCGATGGGGCTTGCGCGCTGAGCAATAGGATCCGCAATACCCATTTACCATTTCCAGATGAAGATTACGACATGGTCAACATTTGTCTCTCTTGTCGTCTTGACGTTGAACTTGCCTGGTTTTTAAAAGCATTTCCGCCTTTTCGATCTTGACTTCTTGTTGTAAAGGTCTAAAAAACCATTTTGTCATGTGTCGGACGAACACGACTTGGTTGATCATTTTGGATTTTTGACTTGGTGTATTTTGGCCCAATAGCTGGTCTTTTCAACCTTACTATTTTGGTTTTGTTATGCTCTGCTTTGTGACATAACAATGTCCAATTTTGTAATGTTTTGGCCATGTCTTGTACTGTTTAGTTAATCCAAAGTCGAATATTTGTTCCTTGTCGAAATTTAGTGTTTGTGCTATTTTTATTTTCACACAATAGGCTTATACTTCCAGTACGTGCCTTTTATTTCGACATATTATCAAACAAATTTACCCCTTCGACAAATTGTAAATGGTAAATACTTTCAATTTTTGGAAAATAATTATTTGCAACAAAGAGACACTTGCAAATAAACAAAAGTTTGTAACAAAAACTTCAATAAACATAAGTCTTTGCCCTCGCGTTTTGCTAATGACAAGCCTGTCAAAAGGATTTCATTAACAAAATCTTTAACGTATCGCAGCGGAATTTATTTAATCCTGTAAAATAGTCTTTGGCACAAGGCCTCATCATAAAAGTCTCATAAAACAAAGTCAACATCATTATCATAAATCTTCATAAATAATACGTAAGGAATAAAAAAGCAATAACAAAGATCCCATCCCGTTACGTATCAGAGCTCCTAAGACTCAACGAGAGAAATCCTCACACGACTTCACCTAATCTTGATTACCAGCAAGTTACTCATACGAAGAGCAACATTTCCAACCAGAAGGGGTGATATTCACAAAACAATAATTTTAAGCATATAATTCAACAATTATATTTAACAACATAACGTAAACATATCATAACAAGTATCAGGTAACATCATCATCATCTTAATCAACTTCATAATCAACTTCAAAATTTACTTAGCAACTTAACTCGACAATGCAACTTTAACTTGACTATGCAACGTAATTATCTTACTCATGCATGTGGTACAAATCTAGGGCATAAGCCCTCGTCGCTTTTTGAGCATAAATATACTCCTAGGGCATAAGCCCTCGTCGCTATTGAGCAAAAGCTCCTAGGGCATGAACCCTCATCTTTAAATGAATATGCATGGACTCAACGTCTTACAACTTAGACAACACAACCATCTTATACGACTCCAATAATTTGGATCAAAAACTCACAACTTAGACAGACACATGCAGCTTTAAACAAATGTAAACAGCAACATGGTAGCGCATTATTAGTCTCAAGATATAACAATATCAACATTTAAACATCGTCTTAAAGCATCACTTAAAATTCACATAATGCTTAGATATATAAATAATTAGTAACAACATGTAATTATCTCATAACAACATCATAGTTCATTTTTAATATTATAAACAACCCTATTTCTACCCCAAGGATCAACTCGCAACAACTCGTTTGAAAGGACACAAGATCACGAAACATGGGTATTGATGTTGTGTATTTCGCCAGGCGAGACATATTTCGCCATGGCGAGCTCGAAATTTGGGCTGCTTCGCCAGGCGAGACATATTTCGCCATGGCGAGCTCAAAATATGGGCTGCTTCGCCGGGCGAGACATATGTCGCCGTGGCGAGTGATGAATTTCTGGGTTGCTCCGCCGAGCGAGACATATTTCGCCGTGGCAAGCGATGAATTTCTGGGCTGCTCCGCCGGGCGAGACATATTTCGCCGTGGCGAGCGATGAATTTTTGGGCTGCTCCGCCGGGCGAGACATATTTCGCCGTGGCGAGCGATGAATGCGAGACATATTTCTCCGTGGTGAGCGATGAATTTCTGGGCTGCTCTGCCGGGCGAGACATATGTCGCCGTGGCGAGCGATGAATTTATGGGCTCGGCAAAATGCAGATTTTCTCGAAAATCTGCCTAATCACATGGTTTAAGGTCTAACATTGATTCCAGTTATCGTCCTATGGATTATCTAAGGTCTGTAAATAGTTTCTACATCAATCTAACAGTTTTTCATCAATTAATCATCAATTCACCACTTTTAACCTAATTCCCAATTCCTCAAAACTAATCCTACAATTTGTTAAATGCAATTAGATGAATTACAGGTTCAATAGAATTGTATGCTAGGTTCACCCTTACCTTAGATTTACTCCTGAATTAGCAGCAACGTTCTTCTCTCCTAAGGTCTTCTCCATTTTTCTCCAAAACTCTTGTACGTGTTTCTGTTTTCTAACTTTTCTATTCTCTACCTAATATAATAACTCTAATTTCTCTTACACCCCAAAACTACTCTTTTCTTCATAATCTTATTTATTTCTAAATTAAATATATATCTCCCCCACTTAATAATAATAATAATACACCAAATAACAAATATATCTCTACACAAAATAACAAATATATTTCTATACTAGATAACATATATATTATACAAATAAATACCAACATATAACATAACAAAATATCACTTCATCAAAATAAATCGACTAAATTATAAAAAGACATCTAATCTCAATAAAATAATAAATAATAAAAGTAGGGCGTTACAAAAGTCACATGGTATCCTCTGTTATTACACAGATATGGGGACAGTTATGGGAGTTTGGGCTTGGAGACTCAGACAGTTAGTAGTAGCAACAAGGACTCAATTTGGTGGCGTGACTTGAAATCAATCGATATGGCTCATCCTGCTTGTAGCAACTGGTTTTCTAGTTTTGTGGTTCGAAGGCTTGGTGATGGAAAAGCAACGTTGTTTTGGTCTCACAGATGGATTGGTGATGTTTCTCTGCAAGATTGGTTCCCTAGACTATTCTCGGTTGCAAGAAATAAGTTGTCTTCTGTGGCAGAAGTTGGAGAGTACGGTGGGGGTAGGTGGCTTTGTCGATGGAATTGGAGGCACCCGCTGTTCAGTTGGGAGGCGGAGCAGCTGATTGATTTGAAGTCAGTTATTGTCGGAGTCGTTGTGAATGCAGGAGTAGGTGATTGGAACACAGAGTCTTATTGTTTTGCAATTGGAACACCACTGATTGTATATCAAGTGTTCAAACTCTTTGAGAATTTGAAGTCTCTTGCCTGCGTGCTTGAGCATTTGGAAGTCTCTTGCTGTGTGCTTGAGCAACTTGTAATTGTTTGTTACATTTTAGTGAAATCTCCTTGGAAGTGCAAGGGGACAGGACTACTTCCGGTTTGTGGAAGGAACCTGTATAATTGCTTGTGTTCTCTCTTTCCCTTATCTCTTTACATTTTCCGCTGCAACAGACTCTGAATTTCCATCAGGTCCTGAAATTGTTCAAACTCTGATCCTGGAAAACAGATTCATTCTTTTTAAGAGACGCGAAGAAGTCAACACAATTCAATCCCCCTTCTTGTGTTTTTCTCACCTTCAGTTGGTATCAGAGCTCCGGCTCTGTTGTCATAACACTTAACCGTGTAACAGAAAAGATCCAGAGAAAAACATGTCTTCCTGTGAACCTACAACTTCTGGTGCTAGTACTGGTGCGGCTATACCATATGACTATGGATCTAGTAACAGTAACAAGAAAGCTGATTCTGGAAAGATTCATAAATTCAACGATGATCCTGAGGAGTTTTCATGGTGGAAAACCAACTTCTACAGTTATGTCATGGGTCTTGATGAAGAACTTTCGGACATACTAGAAGATGGTGTTGGTGACTTAGAACTTGATGATGAAGGAGACGCTCTTGACAGAAAAAAACACACTACTGCTCAGAAGAAAAGTTACAAGAAACATCACATAATCAGAGAAGCACTTGTCACAGCCATTCCCAAATCTAAATACATGAAGATGAGTGACAAGTCTACTGCAAAAGCTATGTTTGCCTCTCTCTGTGCTAACTATGAAGGTAGCAAGAAAGTAAGAGAAGTAAAAGCCCTTTTGTTAGTTCATCAGTATGAACTATTCAAAATGAAAGAGGATGAAAGCATTGAACAGATGTACTCAAAATTTCAGACTCTGGTATTTGGACTTCAGATACTGAAGAAGAGCTACATAGCATCTGATCACATGAGAAAAATTGTGAGAAGTCTACCCTCAAGATGGAGACCTAAGGTAACTGCCATTGAGGATGCTAAGGATCTGAACACTCTAAGTGTTGAAGATCTTGTCAGTTCCCTCAAGGTTCATGAGTTAAGTCTCAATGAACATGACTCTGTTAGAAAGTCAAAAACCATTGCTCTAAAGTCAAAAGGAAGATCCTCAAAGGCTCTCAAAGTTGAAGAGTCTGACAATGAATCTTCTTCTGAAGGTTCTGAGGAAGATCCTGATGTTGCTAGAGGAATGGCTATGCTTTCAAACAGACTGGAGTACCTAGCTAGGAAGAACAAGAAGTTCTTGAGAAAAGGCAGTGGTAAAGGATTTAAGAAGGAAGAACATAAATGTTGTTTCAACTGCAAGAAGCTTGGGCATTTCATTGTTGATTGTCCAGAGTTGCAAAAAGAGAAATCCAAGTCAAATAAGTCAACCTTCAAGTCCAACAGGTTCAAGAAGCAGATCAAAAAGAGTCTAATGGCTTCTTGGGAAGATCTAGACAATGAGTCAGGGTCTGATGAAGATGATGTTGAGGATGAAGCTAATGTAGCTGTGGGTTTAGTAGCAACAACTGAACCAGAAAAAGAATCATCCAATGTAGAATCTGATACAGACTCTGAAATTGAAACTGAGGTATATTCTAAATTTACTAGATCTGCACTGATTGATTCTCTCCAGGAATTTCTTGGTCATTATGAAACCAAATCCAAGAAGTTGAGAAAAGTTAAACAACACCACAATAAGTTGTTGAAACAACATGACTCAACTTTGTTGGAAATGGACTACTTCCGGTTTGTGGAAGGAACCTGTATAATTGCTTGTGTTCTCTCTTTCCCTTATCTATTTACATTTTTCGCTGCAACAGACTCTGAATTTCCATCAGGTCCTGAACTTGTTCAGACTCTGATCCTGGAAAACATATTCATTCTTTTTAAGAGACTCGAAGAAGTCAACACAATTCAACCCCCCCCCCCCCCCCCCCTTCTTGTGTTATTCTCACCTTCATAATTAACAAGTCGACTTAAGGGTCTGAGGTTTGTAAGCTCTGACTCCCCCTGAGTCTGATAGTCTTTAAGGTGAGGTTTGTAAGCTCCCCCTAAGTCTTATCCTGGTTAATTAAATTTATTTTTGAATAAAACTTAAGAATCGAATCTCATAAAAACTTAAAAGACTAGAGATGAGAAGACATTCTCTTAAATTAAATTGCAAAAAATTTAATTTACTTGAGGGCTCAGAATCTAACGTATTATCTATTGTTAACTTCCCTTTACTTAGACTTAAAATACATCACAATATACTTCACAATTACTCCCCCTTTTGTCATCAACAAAAAAGGTATCAGAGTAAAAAAAAATTAAAGTAAACGAGAAGAGAAAAGAAGATTCAGAGTTAAAAACGTAAACAAAGTCTGGTTAAACTTAGTTTTAAAAACACAAGAGTTAATAAAACAATCAGAATCTAAAGAGTATCCAAAATCATAAGATATATCAGACGCAAATAAATGTATGAATAGAAACATAAGCATATATATATTCAAAATCAAGAGATATCAGAAACATTTTATAAATCAAGAGCTAAACTGTATCAGAAGCAAACAACATTCAGAAGCTACTTAAACACTTAAGAAATACAACCCAAAAAAATAAAAAATGTGTGCAACTAAGGTTTATTTTGGTTGGCAAGCATATCCATTAGCTTCTTCATATCCTCAGCCTGCTTCTTCACAATTTCCTGAAGAGCCTCAGTTCTCTTAAGGTGAGCTTCTTCTTTTAATCTAGCTTCTTCTTGTACAGTCAGAATCTTTTTCTTCAGATTCTCAATGACATGAGATTCTCTAGACTTATACTCAATCTCCGAGAAGAAAGGTTCATTTGAAAGCATCAAAATCTCCCCTTGAGATTGTTCTTCTTGTCTTCGAAGCTCCTCAAGATGCTTTGCAAGTACCTCGGCTTGCTCTTTAGCACAAACTGTTGGTATAAGCCCTAGAGGCCAATAGTTTATGTGAAACTTATCTTATGTATCATGACTTTTATTATTAAATAATATATGGCACTCTTTATTATATATTTATAATAATGTTAATAAAGTCCTTAGAATAGATAGTTCATGTAATAAAATATTAAGTGTGACTTAATCATGAGATTACATTATCATAAAGAACGCTATTCTTAAATGTATCTGTAGTCAAGCTTTAATATGAATTAGGATAATAATAAAGCGTCGAGACTATTATGTATGAAGACTGATGACCGCATCTCATGGGTCATAGATATGAGATATCAAGTCTATACATAGGTATAAATGTTAGGAGTAATATTTATACTGGATAGACCCATCGTGAGAATACTACATAGTAAGTTATGAGATTGTCATAAGATATTCTCACAATGATAATAGTGTACATCGCTCTTTGACCTGAAACCACTATGATCCCTAGATGTGGACTCAAGTGCTTTGTTGTCATTCTAACGTTGTCTGTAAAAGGATAACCATAACGTTGGTTGATGGGTACTTGATGAATCATGCTGAGGGACATGAGTGTCCTAGATGGGATTTGTCCCTCCTCATAAACAGAAGATATATCTGTAGGCCTCTTGATGAAATATGACTGTAAAACTGCATGGCCATGCCGAACTAAGTCAATATAGGATATTGGACTTATTCGTTATTCAGTATATTTTGGAATCAAGAAATATAAATATTGATCTACACAATGGTGACAAAATCTATTCATTGAGATCAATAAAGATATTAGGACAAAGGAGTAATCGTATACATAAGTATTATCATGGAAAAAGGTTTCGTTAGATCACTTAACATTCTTGTCACTTGGGTAGCAATGATGTGTTGCTAGATACCGCTCATTGTTTATAGTATTAAATATTAGATTTAATATTGTTGCCAACGTGACTAGAACCTATAGGGTCACACACAAAGAACAGTCAAAAGAGAAATATATATAAGTATGACTTATATAAGGGGTGCGTTTAGTAAATAACTCTAATTAGTTAGCAGAATTACTAAACTCGTTATTGGTCTTACAGAAGCCCAATAGTGACTTCTAAACTTGCAAAGCACACTAAGAGTTCTATAAATAGAAGCCTAGTGCTGAAGTTTGAGGTTACACGTTTTGAAACCCTAAACTCTCTGAAACTTCTGATTCGTTGGCTAGCACCGAGTTTTGGAGGAGCACTGTTCGTGTGGACTTGCTAGAGGCTTTGCTGCTTGCTGCTTGCTTTGCTGTGATCGTGTTTCCAGTTTCCAGCTTTCAGATTCCAAACTTCGAGGTAACAATCGAATCACTGATTCATGTGTAATTCGTAATGATCCAAGGAAAGAAAATCAAAAAAAATTTATCCGCTGCTTATTCTGTTTATGAAATCGATTTTCCTTCAGTGGTATCAGAGCCAATTACGAAACCTTGAATCGGATTGCTTTGTTACTGCTTTATGTTTTAATTTGATTAAACATATTGAATGAAATTAAATAATAAAGAGAATTAAAATTGGCATCATATCATATTATGTTTTCTGTGCATGGCTCTTCGATTTGATTCGATGTTTCAGAAACCGTTTCTGGTGAAACATCGACGTTTCGAATATACATATCGACAGAAACATGATTGATCGATCATAAACGTAAATAATAAATATCAATCACGTGTATGTGCATGGACGATCAATTTGTTTGAAGCTTCGTAACTGATTCTGTGTACTCTGGTGAAGCATCAATATTTTGATTATACATATCGACAGAAGTGTGATTGGTAAATTCTGTATAACAACAGTATATATGATATACTGGATTTGATTGTAGTTTAAATAAGTCAGATGATATTTGTTCATATTAATTGATCTGATGTATGGAGCTTCGTAACCGATTCTGGTGAAGCATCCTAGACTCGATCATGATACTTGAATAAACAATCAGAGTACTTGTTTAATAAGATCAGATTGTTGTGACAGAATTAGGGTTTGCCGAAATGGTTAGGGTAATCAGAAACGTGTCAAGTGTTGATGCCAAATACAGTGCTAATTCAAAGTGAAACGTTCATAATGGATCATATGTCGAATTTTAATTTAATTTGTTTAATTATAAGGTATAATTAATAATAATAAAAGTGTGTTTGTTATTATTATCATGTGAACGATTATGGCCTTAGTCCTTTTATTTATTTCTTTTGGATATTGAAATATGGCCTGCGTGTCGTGCCTCTCTCTTATGTCTCTATTCTACATTCTCTTCTCATCCAATCCCTCGTATGTAAAACGAGTTTCTTTAATATGTAATGTAAATAGAATACAAGGAGGTAATAGGACTCAAGACGTTAGGATAGTCCTGGAAGTCAAGCTTGAAGAAGCAAGGTCGTTTCTAGGATTAGTTTAGATTCTCTCATTGGCTTGAGAGAATCATAGCGTTGGGATGGCCATAATCATGTCACTTTTACTTTGTATAATTGTTATGCATGTTATGATTGGAGTGCGAATATATATGATATATAAGCCGTGGTGAGGTGAGATCAACTTTAATAAAAATCCTTCAAATTTGAAATATTAAGTTTAATGCTTTCCAAAAGTTTAACACCCTTCAAGACTAATATCGAATATGTGGGTTTTGCCTCCGTGAAGCGCATATTTTATACTAGTAAGTTGCGGTGCGGTAATCCAATTTACCCAAGTGTTATTCTTTTGGGTTTAACTTAACTAAATTAATTTCAATAAGATTAGAATAAATTTAGAAGCAATAATTAGGTAATGTCTATATGATAGACTTGAGTAAAGAGTTATTCACCTAATTGATTTGAAAGTTGTATAAGATACAATTGGAAATGTTCCTACCTAAATAACTAAGTTTTAAGTACAGCCCCTGTTGACTTAAAGCAAAGTGAAATAAGGATTTCAATCCAATAGAAAATCTTCCAACGGGATTTTCCGAGTCAAGTGTTTGAAGGTCATTTGATTTGAGTAAAATAGTGGGAGCGTATTTAATTAAAGGCCAAATTAAATATGTTATTTCATGATACTTATTTTGTATATTTTAAAATTGTAGATGGCCAATAACACATCAACCAACATTTTGCGATCTCTCATTGAAAAGGAAAAATTGACTGAAACTAATTTTTTGGACTGGTTCCGTAACATGAGGATTGTCCTCACCCACGATAAAAAGCTGTATGTGCTGGATGAACCCATTCCTGAGGCACCACCTGCTGGAGCTTCTGCGGCTCTGAGAAATGCTCATACCTATCATCTCAATGATTCCGTGGAAGTCTCATGCATCATGCTAGCAACCATGACTCCCGAGCTGCAAAAACAGCATGAAGAGATGTCCGAGTTCGATATGATCGGACATCTTAAGACTCTTTATGAAGAGCAGGCAAGGCATGAGAGGTTTGATGTCTCTAAAGCCCTTTTCTCTACCAAGCTGTCAAAAGGAAGTCTTGTAGGACCTCATGTACTCAAAATGATTGGGTATTCTGAGAACCTAGCTCGATTGGGATTTGTCCTTGAGCAAGAACTGGTTGTTGATCTTGTCTTGCAATCGTTGCCTAAAAGCTTCAGCAGTTTTGTCCAGAATTTCCTAATGAATGATATGGACAAAACACTTCCACAGCTTGCAGCTATGTTGAGAATTGCTGAGAAAAACATGAAAGGAAAGGGAAAGGCCATTTTGATGGTTAATAATGGCAAGTTCAAAAAGCACAATAAGAAGCCTAATAAGTCTAAGGGAAATGGCAAAGGCAAAGTTGTTGCCAAGCCATCAACCAAAGCTTTGAAGCCTACTAGAGGCGTGGCTAAGGAGGGCAAGTGCTTTTATTGCAACAATAAGGGCACTGGAGGCGAAACTGCCCAAAGTATCTGGAAAATAAGAAGAATGGAAATGTTCCTACTACTTCTACAGGTATTTTTATTATAGAAATTAATATGTCTACTTCTACATCATGGGTATTAGATACTGGATGTGGTTCTCATATTTGTACTGATGTGCAGGGGCTGAGAATGAGTAGAGCATTGGCAAAAGGCGAGGTCGATCTTAGAGTTGGCAATGGAGCAAAGGTTGCTGCTTTAGCTGTTGGAACTTATGTATTGACCTTACCTAGTGGTCTTTTATTGAATTTAGAAAACTGCTATTATGTACCTGCCATTAGCAGGAATATTATTTCAATTTCTTGTTTGGACAAGGCTGGTTTTTATTTTACCATTAAGAACAAATGTTGTTCCGTTTATTTGGATAATATTCTATATGCTAATGCAATTTTGATTAATGGACTTTATATCCTAGATCTTGATATGCCTATCTATAACATTAATGATAAAAGGATGAAACCTAATGAGTTGAATCCAACTTACCTTTGGCATTGTCATTTAGGCCATATAAATGAAAATCACATTTCCAAACTCCATAAAGATGGACTTTTGGACTCTTTTGATTTTGAATCATATGAGACATGTCCATCTTGTTTATTAGGAAAGATGACAAAGGCCCCTTTTTCCAGTCAAGGTGAAAGGGCTAGTGATCTCTTAGGACTCATACATACTGATGTGTGTGGACCCCTAAACATAACTGCTAGAGGAGGTTTTCACTACTTCATTACATTCACTGATGACTTTACTAGATTTGGATATGTGTATCTAATGAAACATAAATCTGAATCATTTACTTTATTCAAAGAATTTCAAAATGAAGTAGAAAACCAACTAGGCAAGAAAATCAAAATGCTTCGATCTGATCGAGGTGGAGAGTATTTGAGCTTAGAGTTTGACAATCATCTAAAAGAATGTGGGATCTTGTCCCAACTCACACCTCCTGGAACGCCACAATGGAATGGTGTTTCTGAAAGGAGAAATCGAACCTTATTAGACATGGTCCGATCGATGATGAGTCATGCTGAACTTCAAAATTCCTTATGGGGATACGCCTTATTAACTGCAGCTTATACGCTTAACCGAGTTCCAACCAAAGCGATAGAAAAGACACCATGTGAGATATGGAACGGTCGAAAACCCAATGTGGGACATTTAAAGATTTGGGGTTGTGAAGCTTATATAAAACGACTTATGTCTACTAAGCTTGAACAAAGATCTGATAAATGTTTCTTTGTGGGATATCCTAAAGAAACTAGAGGATACTACTTTTACAAACCTTCTGAGGTCACAATTGTTGTTGCCAGAAATGGAGTCTTCCTTGAAAAGGATTTTGTCTCCAAAAGAATCAGTGGGAGCAAAGTAGATCTTGAAGAAGTTCAAGACCCACAAAATAATGAAATACCGATGGAGGAACATGAACAGGATACACAAACTACTATGATAGAAAATCCTATTCCAGTAACACAAGAACCACGTAGGTCTAGCAGGATACGTCAAGAACCCGAGAGATATGGGTATCTCATATCACAAGAGGGTGATGTATTGCTCATGGACCACGGTGAGCCTGTGACTTACATAGAGGCCATTACTGGCCCTGATTCTGAGAAGTGGCTTGAAGCCATGAAATCTGAAATGGATTCCATGTACACAAATCAAGTTTGGAACTTGATTGAAGCACCTGAAGGAATTAATCCTATAGGATGCAAGTGGGTTTTCAAAAAGAAAATTGACATGGACGGAAAGGTTAATACCTACAAAGCGCGGCTGATTGCTAAAAGCTTCAAACAAATTCATGGTGTGGATTATGATGAAACCTTTTCACCAATTGCAATGATTAAATCCATTCAGATTTTACTTGCTATCGCTGCATACCATGATTATGAAATCTGGCAAATGGATGTCAAAACTGCTTTCCTTAATGGAAATCTTCTTGAGGATGTGTACATGACACAACCTGAAGGATTTGGCGATCCTAAAGCAACCAAGAAAGTATGCAAATTACAGCGATCAATCTATGGATTGAAGCAAGCTTCTAGAAGTTGGAATCTTCGTTTTGATGAAACTGTACAACAATATGGATTCATTAAAAATGAAGATGAGCCTTGTGTTTACAAGAAGGTTAGTGGGAGCATAGTCTCATTTCTGGTTTTATATGTGGTTGACATATTATTAATCGGAAATGACATCCCTACATTACAAGAAATAAAAACTTGGTTAGGGAAATGCTTTTCTATGAAAGACTTAGGTGAAGCCTCCTATATATTAGGAATCAGGATCTATAGAGATAGATCACAAAGATTGCTTGGCTTAAGTCAGGGTACATATATAGATAAAGTTCTGAGACGTTTCAATATGCATGATTCCAAGAAAGGATTCATCCCTATGTCGTCAGGAATAAATCTATCAAAGACTCAATCCCCTTCGACTAATGAAGAAAGGGATCGAATGCGTGATATTCCATATGCTTCGGCAATTGGGTCTATCATGTATGCTATGATATGTACTCGATCAGATGTCTCGTATGCTTTAAGTGCTACGAGCAGATACTAGTCTAATCCTGGCAACGATCATTGGATTGCTGTCAAGAATATCCTTAAATACTGGAGAAGAACTAAGGATACTTTCTTGATCTATGGAGGTCAAGAAAAGCTCTCTGTAATTGGTTACACTGATGCTAGTTTTCAGACAGATCATGATGATTTCAAGTCGCAATCTGGATATGTGTTTTGCTTAAATGGCGGTGCTGTGAGCTGGAAGAGTTCAAAGCAAGAAACAATCGCTGATTCTACAATGGAAGCCGAGTACATTGCTGCATCTAATGCCGCAAAGGAAGCTGTTTGGATTAAGAAATTCATTTCTGATCTTGGAATAGTTCCAAGTGTTGCGGATCCCATTGAATTACTATGTGATAACAATGGAGCAATCGCACAAGCCAAAGAACCTAGATCTCACCAGAAATCCAAACACATACAAAGGCGCTATCATCTTATTCGAGAGATTATCGAAAGAGGAGATGTTAAAATATGCAAAGTACCAACATTAGACAATGTTGCTGATCCACTTACTAAAGCTCTTGCCCATCAGAAGCATGATGGTCATACTAGATCTATGGGTATTAAGTTTATGCCTGATTGGCTCTAGTGTTAGTGGGAGATTGTTGGTATAAGCCCTAGAGGCCAATAGTTTATGTGAAACTTATCTTATGTGTCATGACTTTTATTATTAAATAATATATGGCACTCTTTATTATATATTTATAATAATGTTAATAAAGTCCTTAGAATAGATAGTTCATGTAATAATATATTAAGTGTGACTTAATCATGAGATTACATTATCATAAAGAACGCTATTCTTAAATGTATCCGTAGTCAAGCTTTAATATGAATTAGGATAATAATAAAGCGTCAAGACTATTATGTATGAAGACTGATGACCGCATCTCATGGGTCATAGATATGAGATATCAAGTCTATACATAGGTATAAATGTTAGGAGTAATATTTATACTGGATAGACCCATCGTGAGAATACTACATAGTAAGTTATGAGATTGTCATAAGATATTCTCACAATGATAATAGTGTACATCGCTCTTTGACCTGAAACCACTATGATCCCTAGATGTGGACTCAAGTGCTTTGTTGCCATTCTAACGTTGTCTGTAAAAGGATAACCATAACGTTGGTTGATGGGTACTTGATGAATCATGCTGAGGGACATGAGTGTCCTAGATGGGATTTGCCCCTCCTCATAAACAGAAGATATATCTATAGGCCTCTTGATGAAATATGACTGTAAAACTGCATGGCCATGCCGAACTAAGTCGATATAGGATATTGGACTTATTCGTTATTCAGTATATTTTGGAATCAAGAAATATAAATATTGATCTACACAATGGTGACAAAATCTATACATTGAGATCAATAAAGATATTAGGACAAAGGAGTAATCGTATACATAAGTATTATCATGGAAAAAGGTTTCGTCAGATCACTTGACATTCTTGTCACTTGGGTAGCAATGATGTGTTGCTAGATACCGCTCATTATTTATAGTATTAAATATTAGATTTAATATTGTTTCCAACGTGACTAGAACCTATAGGGTCACACACAAAGAACAGTCAAAAGAGAAATATATATAAGTATGACTTATATAAGGGGTGCGTTTAGTAAATAACGCTAATTAGTTAGCAGAATTACTAAACTCGTTATTGGTCTTACAGAAGCCCAATAGTGACTTCTAAACTTGCAAAGCACACATAAAGTTCTATAAATAGAAGCCTAGTGCTGAAGTTTGAGGTTACACGTTTTGAAACCCTAAACTCTCTGAAACTTCTGATTCGTTGGCTAGCACCGAGTTTTGGAGGAGCTCTGTTCGTGTGGACTTGCTAGAGGCTTTGCTGCTTGCTGCTTGCTTTGTTGTGATCGTGTTTCCAGTTTCCAGCTTTCAGATTCCACACTTCGAGGTAACAATTGAATCACTGATTCATGTGTAATTCGTAATGATCCAAGGAAAGAAAATCGAAATTTTTTTATCCGCTGCTTATTCTGTTTATGAAATCGATTTTCCTTCACAAACATCTTTGATTGACGATAGAAACTTATATATTTTCTTCATAGCTTCTGAAAACTGATCTTCATAACTCACAGTCAAAACTGGAACACTCTTCAGCTTGACAAGTTCATTGATCTTCTTGCACATCTTTACGAAGAAATCCTCTATGTACCTTGGATTCAAGCGTTCAGAATGATGTTGAGTTTGGATTGGCTGAGATGAAGAGGGTTTGTCTTTTTGAGTGGAGATGAGGGTAAGATTTTCTGGTTGAGTGGTTTCTGTATGTTGGGTTTCTGTTTGTTGCTTAGTTTCAGTTTGTTGCTCAGGCTCAGAATTTGTGTTAATGGTGACAGCAGGTTCTGACTCTACGATATCAAGTTCTGAAGAACCTTGAGTTTGAGCTTTGGATTTGATGGGGGTGATAGGTAATTCTCCTCCTAGATGTTTTTCTAGAGAGTTTAGGGTTTCTGGAGAACCTATGTTTGAAGGTTCAGGGATGGTTGAAGTTTCTTGGTTGGTTGAAAGTTGTTGAGATGGGGTAGGTTCTTTAGTAGACTGAATCACCTGAAGTGGTTTGAGAAATTCTGGTTGAGCAGGTTGGTTAGAGGGAAGTAGTTGAGAGATGGTGATTGCATTTTGAATGGTTGTTTCAATAGTGGTGTCAACATACTCAGCTATTTTTGGGTCCAGAGGGTCATATGAAGAGATTGGTTGAGGTGAGATTGGTTTGATTGGTGAGGGGGTCATTTTACGGAGTGTAGGGACAACTTTACTCAGAGGCATGTTATCTGAGTCAGTTTCAGTTTGAGAAGATGAAGGTGAATTCAGGTTGGAGTACGTAGAAGTTTTTTTCGAATTACCTGATGTGCAAGTGTCAGGAATTGTTGGTTCTGAGGAGCCAGCTTCAGTAGCTCCCTGAGGTCCTGAAGCACCAACTTTTGTGGTCACTTCAGTATCTTTCACTGTGAGAGCCTCCACCAGCATCTCAGTAGCTTCCTTTACAGCAATCTCTTGTATCTCTGTTGTAACCACTTCAGCAGCTAATGCCTTAGCAGAAGTGTGCTGATCTAGGACCATAGGTACTAAAGTACCTATCTTCTGTGCTATCTCCTCAGCAGCAGGAACAACTTCTTCCTCTGAAGCCTCTCCTCTTCTTCATCTTTTTCCTCGAAGTATCTCTTCACTTCCTTTTTCATCCTCTTCATGCTTCTTTCAGCTTTTCCCCTTTTCCTCTTGGGGACTTTAGTTTCCAACCTAGGTCCACCAATAATTACTCCAGGCAGAGCAGAAGCAGAAGACTTGGTCACCTTTGTTTTCTTAGGAGCAGGTTCTGGCTGGTCTTCTTCTTCATTGACCGGTTTGCTACTTTTTCCTTTGACTTTTAGAGGAGCACCTCCTGCAGTCTCAGGAATTGAGTTGTAGTTAATAATTTTCACAGTCAGTTGATAATGTTCCACAACAAATCTAGCCAGGACCTCTGGGTTGTCCTCTTTGAATATAGGGGGGAAGTCCATCATCATGTCTGATTGGACCAAGGATTCCTTCATGTCCTTTTCATGAGGCTCATACTTCTTCACTATTTTCATGTACTGGAGAGTTTTGTCGTTGATGATTCTCCTAGTAACTGTCCCAAGTTGTTTATCAGACACTACCCTAGTGTCACTCAGGATCTGTAGAAGACCACTTTGATATAGGATCTTAGAAAGCAATCTTCCATAAGGAACTTGTCTTCGTTGTTTTGTTTGGCTTTCCTTGATGGCCCAGCACATATCGTACATCACATACTTAGGAAAATAATCTTTTCCATAGTAGCCAGAAAATAGAGAACCACCTTGTGATCCAATGACAAGGTGTCAGATCCTCCACCCTTCTGAAGTAGACAATCTGTAATGATCTTTAGAAGCACCCTGTGGTCTTTCTGCATATCCACAAGTTTTGTAGAAGGTCTATCTTTAAACAGGAAGGAGTTATAGATTTCAGCCCAGTCAGACTTCTTGCTGACGTTCCATTGAAATTTGCCTTCATTGGCAACTCTGCAGGCTCTTGAGATTATTTCCTCTGTGATGGTGATTGGAATCCCCATCACTGCAGACCTTATTTCCTACCTGTGTATGGTTTTAGACTCATTTCCTTTCTCGTCTTTCCCACCAGAGAAGGATTGTTGTTAACAGCCTGTACTTCTTCAAATGCAACAGCTTCTTTATCAAAAACTTCTTCTCTAACCCATAAGTCTCTTACCAGCTCCTGATATGTTGGTCCATTCAACATACCGAAATACTCGTTCATACCTTGACAAATGATGTTTGTATGAACATCAATACCATGTCTATGTAAAGATCCAAAATCCACTGGAGATTCAACTTGAACGTTCAGGGTATCTTTAATGATGTTCATGGTTCTTGGCTTGATGACGTATGACTGATCGTGATTTATCTTCAGGACCGAAGCATTAGATGAAGTTGCCATTGAAAGGTTTTCTAGGTTTTTGAGATTTCAAAAAAATTCAGAGAGCGAGAGAGAGAAGAAGGTTTAGAAGACTGAAAGTGTGAGTAGTGAGAGTGAGAGTAGTGTGTGTTTGTGACTTAGTGTATTTTTGATCAAACGTTTGCAATACACAGGGGACAAATAAACATAAGCATTAAAGACAAACACACAAGCAGTCATAAAGCAAAGGGAAGGCATGAGGATAAATGTTAAACGAATACTATCATTGCCCTTTGAGTTATTACCCAATACAAACAGACCACGCCTGAGAACCTCAAAAGTAACTGTTACTGTGATGGAGCAGGTGTCATTAGTCATAATTGCCACCTTACCACTAATACATGCAGCTTCTGAGTCTGAGTCTCCCTAACAGAGTCTAAGTGTCTTCAGAGGCTGATTTTCTCAGAGTCTCCAAAAGAGAGTCTGATACTCAAGTAGCGTCTGAATAACTTTCAGAGTCTGAATTCTATCTTCAGAAGCAAGCATTACACAGAGACAAAACACATGTTCAAATTTTTCTTTATAAAGTCAAATCTCTCAACAGTTAAGGGATTAGTAAATATATCAACTCATTGATGATCAGTATCAATGAATTGAATATCTAAAATTCCTTTTTGAACATAGTGTCTGATAAAATGATGTTTAATTTCAATGTGCTTGGCTCTTGAATGTAGAATTGGATTCTTGGACAAACATATAGCAGCTGTATTATCACAATAAATTGGGATACAATTTTTTCAGTTATTTGACAGTCCTCTAACTGATGTTTCATCCGGAGTAGTTGTGTACCACAACTAGCAGCTGAGATGTATTCTGCTTCTGTTGTTGACAAAGCAATAGTTGCTTGTCTCTTGCTAGCCCAGGATATCAGATTCTCGCTCGGAAATTGACAATTGCCACTGGTTGATTTTCTTTCAATCCTGTCTCCAGCATAGTCAGCATCACATAATCCAACTAGCTTATAATCTGAGGATTTCTTATACATAAGTCCAAGATTAGTGGTTCCTTTCAAATATCTAAAGATTCTCTCAACAGTAGTTAAGTGAGACTCTCTAGGATCTGATTGAAACCTTGCACACAGACATATGCTCAATAAAATATCTGGTCTGGATGCGGTGAGATATAACAGAGAACCTATCATACCTCTATACAGCTTCTGGTCAACTTTTGTTCCTTGATCTTCTTTGCTCAAAGTACAAGTTGGATGCATTGGAGTGTTCATTTCCTTACAATCTTCAAGATTGAATTTCTTCAGGAGTTCTTTAGTGTACTTGGATTGATGAGCATATACTCCATCTTTGCATTGGTTGATTTGAATTCCCAATTAAAAAGAATTTCAATTCTCCTATCATGTTCATTTCAAATTCATCCTGCATTGAATTAGAAAAATCATTGCAAAGAGAACTATTAGTTAAACCAAAAATAATATCATCAACATAAATTTGAACAATTAGAATATCTTTCTTAAGAGTCTTCCTGAACAGTGTAGTGTCAACTTGACCTCTTCCAAAATCATTTTTAATTAAGAAATTACTTAGCCTTTCATACCAAGCTATAGGAGCTTGTTTCAAGCCATATAGTGATTTTTTTAAATTTATAAACATATTCAGGATGTTTTAAGTCCTCAAAACTAGGAGGTTGTTTGACATACACTTCTTCAGTAATGACACCATTAAGAAAGGCACTCTTAAATCCATTTGGTACAGAATTATACCAAGCTATAGGAGCTTGTTTCAAGCCATATAGTGATTTTTTTTAATTTATAAACATGTTCAGGATGTTTTTAAGTCCTCAAAACCAGGAGGTTGTTTGACATACACTTCTTCAGTAATGACACCATTAAGAAAGGCACTCTTAAATCCATTTGGTACAGAATTATGTTGTGATTTACTGCGTAGTAAAAGAAGTAACCTGATTGCTTCTAATCTTGCAACTGGAGAAAATGTTTCAGTGTAATCAATGCCTTCTTGTTGACTGTAACCTTGAGCAATAAGTCTGGCCTTGTTTCTGATTACTTCTCCTTGCTCATTGGAAAGCTAACTTAATTATCTAAAACTTTCATGTTTACACCAAAGACCAATTCAAAACAGAAACGTGTTAAAAAGACGCGAGAACGCGAAACAGGAAATGCTGTCAGAGGGCATTTCGCTTAAGCGAGATTCACGCCGAGAGAAACCTCAATTTCGCTTGTGAGTTTGCTTGGGGCTCGCTCAAGCGAACTGGGCCCCGTTTTCTGAAGAACACTTACGAATTTTCACCATTTTTCACCCAAAAACCCAAATTTTGACTACCTAATACCCAAATTTGATAGGAAACATTACCTAGGAGTATTCTACAACCTAAACATCAACTTTTTACATTAATTCAACGGATTATCTAGGTTTCTAGCAACCTAATTTGATTTAACCCTAATTTCTTCAACATCACAAATTAACAACAACATGATCAAATCTATTTCAGAATTCATATGCTTAGGATTAAAGAAGGTTAGTCTCACCCTTACCTTGGATTGGTTGATCTTACAAAACTCTACAGGTTTCTCCTCTTTTCTCCCAAAAGCTGTATTTTCACGTTCTCTCTGTTTCTCAGTTTCTGGTTTCTAACCCTAATTTTCTATTACTCTCTTCTATTTATAGCCTCTCCTAATCTTACCCAACAACCTCCTCTAATTACCAAATTATCCTCATTTAATTATTTTTCTAATCAAATCTTATTATATTTCTTCACCAAATATCACAAAACAACTTAATAATAATTATCAAAAATCATCACACAACATCACATACCACAATTAATCAAATAAATTAATAAAAGACTCCAAACTTGATAAAATAATTGATTAAATAAAAATAGGGCGTTACAGAAGTAACCTGATTGCTTCCAATCTTGCAACTGGAGCAAATGTTTCAGTGTAATCAATGCCTTCTTGTTGACTGTAGCCTTGAGCAACTAATCTGGCCTTGTTTCTGATTACTTCTCCTTGTTCACTAAGCTTGTTCTTGTGCTCAGGCTTAGCTACTAGATCTCATACATCATTCCTTCTGAATTGGTTAAGTTCATCTTGCATAGCTAGAATCCATCCTTCATCTGCAAGTGCTTCTTCAATTGAAGCATGTTCAATTATTGATAACAATCCCAAGGCAGACTCTTCTTGTCTAAAGTGTGATCTTGTTCTTCTAGGACTTTCTTTGTTGCCAATAATTCGATCCTCGGGATGTGAAGACTTGTATTTGAACGAATGTTTGGATTGATTTGCTTGTTGAGAACCATCTTGAGCTTCTTCAGAAGCTACTTCATCAGGAACTTCAGGGGATGCTACAGCTTCTGGAGTATCATCAGACTCTGGGGTCTGATCAGGTTCTGAGTTATCATCAGACTCTGAAGAACCTGCAAAACTTTCATCCTGCTCTGGAGTTTCACTTCTAGGCACTTTGTCATCAAATTTGACGTGCATAGATTCTTCAACACATTGTGTTTCTGAATTATACAGTCTGTATGCCTTAGACCTTTCAGAGTAACCTAAAAAGATTCCCGTTTGAGCTTTGGCATCAAATTTTTTCAGATAGACTTTATTATTTAGAACGTAACACGTACGTCCAAACTGATGAAAGTAAGATATGTTAGGTTTCCTACCTTTAAAGAGTTCATATGTTGTTTTGTTCAACAAGGGTTTGATATAGATCCTGTTCTGAACATAACATGTTGTGTTTACTGCTTCTGCCCAAAAATGTTTAGCCAGATTGTTTTCATGAATCATGGTTCTTGCCATTTCTTGTAAAGTTCTATTCTTTCTATCTACAACCCCATTTTGCCGTGGAGTTCTAGGAGAAGAGAATTCATGGATGATTCCATGTTTTTCACAAAATATTTCAAATGGCTCGTTTTCAAATTCTCCTCCATGATCACTTCTTTTAAAATTTTCAGTTCTTTTTCAGATTGGACTTGGATGCAGAATTTACTAAACACAGTATATGAATCATCTTTAGATTTCAGAAACTTAACCCAACTCCATCTACTGTAGTCATCAACAATGACTAATTCATATTTACTTCCATATAAGGATGCAGTACTGACTAGTCCAAATAAATCAATATGGAGTAGCTCCAAGGCTCTGGAGGTAGAAACTATTTCTTTTGGTTTAAAAGAAGATTTAACAATTTTTCCTTTCTGGCACGCTCCACAGAGAGCGTTTGAATGATAATCAATGTCTGGTAGGCCTCTGACCAGTTGTAACTTGCTAAACTTAGAGATTAACCTCCAGTTAGCATGTCCCAACCTTCTGTGCCACAACCATTTCTTATCACTCATTGACATAAGGCAAACTACCTTCTGATCAGCCAGTTCAGAAAATTTTATTTTGTAAACATTGTTTCTTCTCTTTCCATTTAATATAACGAATTGATCATCTTTCTTGACTACTGTGCAGTTGTTCTTATTAAACAAAACTTCATAACCACTGTCACACAATTGACTTATGCTCAGTAGGTTATGTCTAAGTCCATCTACAAGACACACATTACTGACTGATATTAGAGAGTTACCAATGGTTCCAGTACCAATAATTTTGCCAGTTTAATTTCCTCCAAATCCCACAGTTTCTCTCTCTTTCATGGTCAGGGTTAGGAACATAGACTTATCTCCCGTCATGTGTTGCGAGCAGCCACTGTCTAGATACCAGGACTTCTGTTTTTCTTGTCCTTTTAGACATACCTCAGTTTCACTTTCAGAGTCTGTATCAGATTCTGCATTGGATGATTCCTTTTCTGGTTCAGTTGTTGCTACCAAACCCAGAGCTACATTTGCTTCATCCTCATCAGATACTGACTCATTGTCTAGATCTTCCCAAGAAGCCATCAGACTCTTTTTGATCTGTTTCTTGAACTTGTTGGACTTGAAGGTTGGCTTCTTTGACTTGGATTTCTCTTTTTGCAAGTCTGGACAATCAGCAATGAAATACTCAGGCTTCTTGCAGTTGAAGCAACCTTTTTGTTCTTCCTTCTTGAATCCTTTACCACTGCCTTTCCTCAAGAACTTCTTGTTCTTCCTAGCCAGGTACTCCAGTCTGTTGGAAATCATAGCCATTTCTCTAGCAACATCAGGATCTTCCTCAGAACCATCAGAAGAAGATTCATTTTCAGACTCTTAAACTTTGAGAGCCTTAAGGATATTCCTTTTGACTTTAGAGCAATGGTTTAAGACTTTCTGACAGAGTCATGTTCATTGAGACTTAACTCATGAACCTTGAGGAAACTGACAAGATCTTCAACACTTAGAGTATTTAGATCCTTAGCTTCCTCAATGGCAGTTACCTTAGGTCTCCATCTTGAGGGTAGACTTCTCAGAATCTTTCTCACATGATCAGAGGCTATGTAGCTCTTCTTCAGTATCTGAAGTCCAGATACTAGAGTCTGAAATCTTGAGTACATCTGTTCAATACTTTCATCCTCTTTCATTTTGAACAGTTCATACTGATGAACTTACAAAAGAGCTTTTGCTTCTCTTACTTTCTTGCTACCTTCATAGTTAGCACAGAGAGAGGCAACCATAGCTTTTGCAGTAGACTTGTAATTCATCTTCATGTATTCAGATTTGGGAATGGCTGTGACAAGTGCACCTCTGATTATGTGATGTTTCTTGTAACTTTTCTTCTAAGCACCAGTGTGTTTCTTTCTGTCAAGAGCAGCCCCTTCATCATCAAGTTCTACGTCACCAACACCATCTTCTAGTATGTCCCAAAAGTCTTCATCAAGACCCATGACATAACTATAGAAGTTGGTTTTCCACCATGAAAATTCCTCAGGATCACCGTTGAATTTAGGAATCTTTACAGAATCAGCTTTCTTGTTGCTGTTACTGGATCCATAGTCATATGGTATAGCAGCACCAACACCAGCACCAGAAGTTGTAGGTTCACCGGAAGACATGTTTTTCTCTGGATATTTTCTGTCACACGGTTAAGTGTTATGACAGCAGAGCCGGAGCTCTGATACCAACTTAAGGTGAGAAAAACACAAGAAGGGGGGTTGAATTGTGTTTTCTTTTTCGCGTCTCTTAAAAAGTGTGATTCTGTTTTCCAGGATCAGAGTCTGAACAAGTTCAGGTCCTGATGGAAACTCAGAGTCAGTTGCAGTGGAAAAAAAGTAAAGAGATAAGGGAAAGAGAGAACACAGACAATTATACAGGTTCCTTCCAGAAACCGAAAGTAGTCATGTCCCCCTTGCACTTACAAGGAGAGTTTCACTAAAATGTAATAACCAATTACAAGTTTCAAGCACACAACAAGAGATTTCCAAATGCTCAAGCACGCAGGCAAGAGACTTCAAATGCTCAAATATACAACTAAGAGACTTCTATTGATCAAGCTCACAAACAAGAGACTTCTGACACAATTTACAGAAAATTGAATAAGAGTTTGAACACTTGATATACAATCAATGGTGTTCCAATTACAAAACAATAAGACTCTGTTCTCTGTTACACTTAGAAATTCTAGGATAAACAAGTTTGTAAGAATTCTCTAAGTTGTTGATGTGTTTGTTTGACTCAGGGAGAATAGCAAATAGCTTAATAGCTCAACTTTTCAGTAATAGAGTCTAACACTTTCTTCAAGTCTTCTATCCTTTATATAGGCGTTGTAGAGAAACGTTGAGAAAATTCAGCACATCACAGAGTCATCTAGAAGCTTGATCAAATACTCTTGATCTGTTGCTTAATATGGTAATCGTTCTTCAATACAGATTTTGAATTCCATTCCATTTGAAGCGATAATACCAGTAGACACAGCTGCCAGTAGTACAAGTAGTGGAGTAGTGGAAACAGGGTTCGTACACAGTACTCTGTCCTTTTCCTACATTCTTTGACGCAAAGCATCCCATGCTTAAGTTGACTTGAAATTAGCCGTTACTTCATATGAACGTTTCTTTTGCAGTTGAAATGCCTTCAGAGATTCATTCAAACAAATTTTTGAATTACAATCTTCAGACTCTCTGTAGAACTCTGGATATTGTTGAGCTTCAGACTCTCCTCAGCTCCTTCAGACTCTCTTTGTTCTTCAGATTCTCTGAGTCTTCATAACCTCTTGTTTGGCACTTCTTCGTAACAGCTTCTTCAGACTCTCCGAGTCTTGTACTTCATCGAGGCGGCTTCATCAGACTCTCTTCGTCTTCAGAACCTCTCGAAACAGCTTCTGATGATTCTTTAGGCTCTCCAAGTCTTCAGAATCACTTACAACAAGCTTCTTAAGAATTTTGCTCTTCATTTGTTCTTACAGAATACTTTCTAAGATTAAAGATCTTTGACTAAGATCCTGCACACTTAAACAAATATTAGCATATCCAATTGAAATTTTTTAATACCTTGTTATCATCAAAACTAAAAGTGGTATTGTTAAACACCCTTTGTTCCAACAGATACTTGACATCAAAATTTTGATGTCAAATGCGGTCGCGTCCATTATAAGGTATACTTGACATCAAACTTTTTCTCTCTTCAATATTCATTATTGGCTTTATCTTCAGATCGTTTTAAACAAAACTAAACTATTGAATCATCTTTTATCTGGTAAGATGTTATATAATCCAACTTTGAACTGTAAGAAAAACTTATAAAGTGAAAGATGGAGCCTAAAAAACAAGTTGATGAATATGTATAAACAGTCAAACACAACTATGTAGGTGATGAGATTTTTGCATTGTTTTGCTGTGATAATTCTTATTAATTTTTAATAGTCAAGGATGTTTTTATCTTTTAAAAAATAACTAGACTTCTTGCTCTCTAATCAACTAAACTAAGGGACAGTCATATTTCCCTATCTTGTATTTTGCCTCATCTTTCACTTATATAAAAAATATATGTCAGACTCTACTATATTTCCTAATAATTTGCAGTTTTTATATTCTAAAATTGATTTTTTATTTAAATTTATTGTTTAATTCACTTTTACATGAATATATTCGAGTATAAACTATTTCACATTTGAACACTTTAGTTTTATAATTGAAGAGCCAAACACACATCTCAAAATCGACATTTTTTACTTATCTCTATCTCTCTCCCTCCCTCATAAATAAAATACATTAGATGTATTGTTTAATATTAAGAGAAAGATACAAGACAAATAGAAGACAAAGATGTATTGGTTAGAGAGAAATATATATATTTTTTTTAAAAAGACATAAACATTATTGATTAATTTAAGTTAGTTTACTAGTAATTTCATAGATGAAATATTTATTTGTCTTAATTTTATTATTGAAACTTAGTAATAAAATTACTAATTTGTGCATATTAAACTACTCATTTTATTATAAATAAATATTTGGGTAAACTATCAAATTACCTTTTTGTTAAAAAAATATTTTAATTATTGAATGTGTGAGGCAATATCATTAAAGTCCTAATCGAATTACAAGTATACATATGTCTCTAGTTACTCTGGAAATGAGATTTAATGCGGTCGGGGATCCGTGTACTCGGGTGTAGTTAGCATCTTGGAATCGTCCTATCAAGATTAGACGTCTTTGATCGTAAGACATGTGTTTACTTTTATTTTATTCAAAATTCTATTGTTAAAACAGGATTTTCCGATCTTGATCGTTCGATCTTAAATCTGTTCACCGCACGACCGAATCATATTTTTCGATTGCATAAAAACTCAATTACTCAATCTAACACTTTTTTTGGTCAAGTAACCTAGTGGAAAGACATCCAATTTTTTAAGGTGAATAAGTGGGATGTTCGGGGTTCGAACTCTGGGCCCTGCATTACTCAATCTAATCTTTAAATGTGTGTACCGATGGAAATGGGTTAAGCCGGACCAGATTTTGTAAGGCCTAAGCCTGACTTATTTCAAAAAGTATAGACATGAGCCTGACCCATTATCCGTCATAAGCTCATTTTTAAGCTATGGCCTGACATTTTTAAAAGCTTTATGAAGCCTGAAAGCTATTCAAAAGCCAATTTTACACTAAGGCATATAGTCACACCTATAAGCCTACCACTAAATAGGTCAAATTTAATGATGACCTAAAGCGCACGAATAAAAGCTTGCTACTAAATAACGAAATCTTATGAAGGTCTAATCACACCAATATACCTGCTAGAAAATAACCAAATCATACGAAGGTTTGTGTTTATAAAAAAAATTCTAACAATGTTAATAATGGAAGAGAAATTATATATAAAAAACTTAATTGACTAACCTGATAGGCCTAATAGACTTTTCTGTAAGATTCAATATAACCTATCTAATTAAATATACTTTATAAAAAACTTGAGTCTAGCCTTCTTGTTGGCCGAGTTAGACGTTAAATAGACTAGGCTATAAGCTCCTGTCGAACGACCTACTTGTTCCCACCCCTAAATGCGTGTTTTATTCAATTTACATTTATTTTTTTGTTATAAACTACTCATTTCGATCATTATAAAAAAACTATTTTTTTAGATTCATTGAAAAATTAATATATGTGATTTATATACTTAATCAATACATCCATTATTTAATAAATACAAAAATGGCTTCTTTTTTTTAATAAAAAAATGACTTTTTTTTTTTATAAATCGAAATGAATATGATCAAAATATTATCCCATCAAACACAACAATTGTTTTGGCGGGAAAACGAGAAAACATCGTAAACGAAAATAAAAAGAGAGCCAAAGAAAGCAAGTGACCTTACATTTCCTTCCAACATCAGAGAGAGAGAGAGACGCTGATGCCAAAAAGACAACCTTCCTTCCATTTTACGAACAAGAAATGAGTAAGTGGGAGATATCCTCCGACGCCGACGCCGACACTGATGATAACCGTTACAAGTGGCGGCAAATCAACAACACTTCAGATCATGATATTAAACCTTTACCCCCTCCCATCACCTCCCAACTTCCTTCTATGTATGATCTTCTTCTACATGCTTCTGCATCACACCTTTTCCAACCTCAAGGTACTCTCATTCTCATTATTGAATTCATTAACCTTATAATTTAATTTTAATTTAATTTTTATTTCTTCGTTTTGTAATGATCATGATAACAATTGATCAGTATCAAATGATAATATGTGTGTTACCCTAACCGTAATGGCCCTAAATCTGTTATTTTATAATTATTTTTATTTTAATTATTTCGATTATGATCAATGAGCGCATGTTGCTGCTAGTGTGGGATAATATATGTCATGGTCTACGAGGCACGAATACGGACATGAACACCATACACGACACAGATACTGACACGTTGACACCACTAATAATTTAAGTAAATCACATGACTCAGTGAAATTATATGTGTCGGTGTCGGACACGACACATGTCCAATACATGGACATGTATAATCTGAGTGTTTGTGCTTCATAGGTCGTGTTTGGTAAATACATGTATAAATAAGGGGTCCGTTTGGATTAGGCTTATTTTTTGAGCTTATGTAAAATAACTTATGCAAATAAATAAGCTTTTATGTTAATTTCCCACTCATTAGACACATATTCTAACCTCTTTGTACCTTCGCTTTAACCGGTGCCCCCGGTTAGCAAAACCCTTTATGGTATGTGGTAATCATTTCTCGCAGAAGCTACTTTCACAGGGAGCATAGATAAACAATTTCAAATCCAAAATGAAAAGTATAATGCTGTTGAGAAGTTCAAGCTAAATAAAGATGTTCAGCTTATTGTTACTAAGAAATCTAAGAAGCTAAAAAAGATAATACTAAGTTTTGCAGTCCAAATAGAAGTGACCCTAACGAGCCTAGTTTGTTGACTATGCGCAATTTGTGATGAGAACTCAAACTTATGACAGACAAAATCACAAAGTATCCATGATGAATTGTTTAAACAGAGAGATAAAAGTGCATACTGTTTCAAGCAAGATAGCGGTACAATTTTCTGTCCACTTTATCCCTCTCTAAAAACTCGCGCTCAATGAGGGATTCAATCCGTTTTCTTAATAACAACAGGATTAGGCAAAAATCGCGCCAGCAGCTGCTTCGTGACCTTGGTGATGACATTATTATGTTCTAAAACCCGCCTAGATTTCATTACCCTCACAATTGCTGACTCAATCTGCGGCTTTCTGTCTTCCTCCACTCTTTGCCGAGTTTCTATATTTTCTGGTTCAGTCTCCCTTTGAGAAACAACAGTCCCTATTTTTACCTTGAAGAGCTTGCTAATGAATTTTTCATTGAAAAAGAACACATCATCTTCAGATATGTCCTAGCTCATTGGCTCTTTCCGAAGAACGTTTTTCCCTTTGACTAAGGCCAACGACTGAAGGCACCTCTTCAAGTCTGACATGGGTATTGCTGTAGCCTGCTCTATCTCCTTACAAGTCATCCGATCAGCATTGTTGAAAAGCATTAGTACACACATCTGGTATGTAGAAACATTCAGCTCATGCTTCTGACCCTTACCAAATGTAGCCTTTAAATCAGCATTCCCCATATTAGCTTGCCACGTCAATCTCCTACCACTGTGAGCGCCGAGATAATAATTACGAAATTTCTCACATAGACCCCGAATTTCAGATGGAAGATTACATTGCGGACTAGGTTGAGTTGGCCATGAACCTGTTGTAAGCATCATATCATAGGAAGTCTTCATGTCTGTAAACATACCCTCTAACTTCGAAGTGAATTGATATCCACATTCTGTTTGAGCTTAAGAATTAAACTTCTTTCTGCCTCATCGGATACAGTCTTCCCCGAAAGAAGCCTTTTTTCTAGGTGTTGCTTACAATACTTCTCAAACACATCCTTCTCTTGCAGGTACCTCAAAATGATTTTGTTAAGTACAATCTCCAAATCCTCCTCACCAGCCCCTTTTAACCCTCTGCGAAGTTTGTCATCCACAAACAAATAAATGAACTCTGGAGATCGGGCATTCAAATTGATGAAATGTTCAAATACAGAATTCAAGGCATTCTGAAATTTCATGTCGTTGTTAAAAGCCTTTGTGATAACCTTGTCATATTTATCCTTCAAATCCAAAAGACATTGCACAAAATCGACAGGATCTAACAGCCTTTCAGGATCCATAACTAACTGCTCATTAGTATCCCGTATAAAAGAAATCATCATGTCTATAACAATTGTAAATGCAGATGGTATCCTGCAAGACAAGTTATACATTCTTCTTAAGTCCTCATACTTGTCATCCATGAGCATATTAACTAGGACTGATTTATTCATATGAATAAGAGCGTGCCTATGATTTTCAATCATCATTTTCTCCACTAGACCTGGTTATCTTTGACTCACTGCTAGAATCCAAGTAGTGAGATACTCTCTCCCTTTCTTCATTTAAACAACTCTCAACTTTTTTCAGATAATCCTCACAATCACAAGATTCATTGAATTTCTCAGACTCACACACAACTATAATTTTTTTTCAGAAACCTCAAGAAAATGATCCTCAAAGTTCTTCTGGTAAACAGACGAACCCAAATCCATTAGCATCTTTAATAAGTTCCTCATTAGGCCTCTGTTAATTGATTAGTATGAAATGATAATTTGTGTGTTACCGTAATGGCCCCAAATCTGTTATTTTATAATGATTTTTATTTCGATTATGAACATGGTAATGATTAATGAGTGGATGTTGCTGCTACTGTTGGATAATATATGTCTTGGTCCATGAGGCATGTATATGGATACAGACAGTGACACGCCGACACCGCTAATAATTTAAGAAAATCACATAATTCATCGTAATTATATATGTCGGTGTCATGTTGGTGTCGGACACGACACATGTCTGATACAGGGACATGTATAATCCGAGTGTCTGTGCTTCACAGGTCATGTTTGATAAATACGTGTATAAATAAGGGTCTGTTTGGATTAGGCTTATTTTTTGAGCTTATATAAAACATTTTATGCAAATAAATAAGCTTTTTTGTTAATTTACAAGTTTTGACTAACAAAAATTGTTTCTTTATAAACCATTGTTTCATAAATTACATTTACAAATTTATGAATAATACATAAAAACTTTTTTATTTGCATAAGCTCAAAAGAAGCTTAATCCAAACGGGCTCTAGTTGTAGTTTGGTTTGAACTTTTCAATGGTTTAAATTTTCTTTCACAAGCTTTTATTTCACTTTATAAATTACTTTTTACACATTTTCTATGTTGAAGGCAAACTGCATTTGATAATGTATATTGATTATAAAAATAAACGGGCACTAAGTTAACCCACTTGGGGTGGCTTGATGGTGTTGGCTTGGAACCTTAGAGTGGGCATCCAAAATCTCAGGGACGCTTCTGATGAAAAAAATTGATTTATTATATATTTTCCGGTTTCTCACAAAGTCACGCGAGATGAATTTTGAAGTGTCTTTGTTTGAGTTAATGTATTTTTATTATTTTTTTGCAGATGAAGAAAATGCGTCAAATGATAGTTTTGGCTTCTCGGATTCTCTTTTCAAGACAGGCTCAGGAAGAAAAGTTACCATATCCTCCAATGGTCTTGTTAGAGCAAAGACGTTACTTGGATTCGGATTGCAAGAAGACATCATTGGTAGTAATAACAAAACCCCTAAGAATGCCAAGAGATTTGATGGTTTTGATGAAGAATCACCTCTTGTAGTTAGCAAATTGAAGAATGGTTTTGAGAATAAAATTGTGCAAATAGATAGTGGTAGTGGTGTTAAGCAAGCTCCAATTAAGTTTCAAACTGTTGTTAGTAATATTCAAACCCCTCATAATGCTAAAAGTTTTAATTCTTTTGATGACGAATCCCCTCATCAGTTTATGGATAATTGTAAAAGGGCGAGTGTTGCGTCATTTCAAAGCCCTTTAGTTGGTAGATTGAAGAATGGTTATGAGAATAAAATTATGCAACCAGATAGTGGCGGTGTTAAGAAAGAGACAATTAAATTCCAATCTGCAGGAGGAAGGTCATTATCCATTTCCGATGAAGCGCTGAAACGTGCTAGGAGCCTTCTCCGTAACCCTGATTTGGGAGATTTCTTTGATGGAGGGGATTCACTTTTCTCGTCTCCGGATATGAGAACAACCAGCACAATCACTACCTTTGTTGAAAGAAGTGAGAGTAATAATAATACTCATACTCCTTTGGTCCATCAAATGACACCGGAGAGCAATCACAATCAAATGACAAAAAGTTTCACATACCCTTTGCAGCCTTCTAGACAAATAGGATTTTCAAATAAGGTGGTCCACCATGAAGGTAATGGGAATAATTTAATCATGAAATTTGATGATGTTGCAAATGAAAGTGATTATGGCTGTCAAAGTAGCAACACTCCTGGGCAGCATAAGCCTTTGTATAATAGGAATGAAGTGGTTGGCTCAACAATAAAAAGTTCTTCAGTGAATGGCTTTTCTTCAAGAATGGATTCACGTGGAAAACCATTGGGTAAGGCATTGGTTGATATTTCCAATACCAGTAAGAGTGTTCCTACATATAATAAACAGCCCGTGATTGGGAAAAGGAGATTAGGACTAAATGCAACTGTTTCTCCCTTCAAAAATCCTCGCATTTCTACTGTTTCTGCCTCCGGTGACCAACATGTTCAAAATTTTCATAATGGTATGCATCTGTTAAGAGTTTTTAGTACATTCCTTTCACTTTTATTTGTTGCTGGACCTATTATACTCATTTCGATATGTATAATCTTCAGATTTGTCTCGGTTATCATCCGGTGCTTCTGGATGCAGAAAAAAGGTTTCCACCCGATATCCATCTTATCGTCCAAGGATGTACATCAATGATTTTTTTGCACTTTCTCCATTAAAGAAAAATCTGGTCAGTGCAATCAATATATGATCAATGTTGTTTACCATCTTCTCGTAGGACCTCATTTGTTATTGAGAAGTACCAAGTATAATTTGTACACCAAATTGAAATTTGTTGCAGCATATTCCCAAGCAAGTCAGACAGGTGACGTTAGGAAACGCAGGGAGCTTTGATTATAATGGCATGGGAGGAGAAGATTTCATCCATCTATTGGCACAGCACAGAGCTTCCATGCATTTTGCTTCAAAAGTGTAAGTTTCTTCTATACATATTGATAATTTATAAGAGCTTATGTAAATAAGTCAAATATAAGTTGGCCTTCTAGAATTTGATATTTTGAAGTATTTTTTGAACTGATTGTATTTCTGTAACAATCAGTAACTGTGTATCCGAACTCCATTTTGGCTAATCTTTAGCATATATTCCGCATAAGACTAGTCTCTTGTATTATTAAACAATACAATTAATTTGTTAAAAACATTAGACTTAAATGTACTTGTCTCTCTATTTTGTCTAAATTAAAGTTTCATCTCAACATTTCAAAATCGAGTGTTTGTTACATGTTTTCACAATTTTTAGGATTTCCCACCAAACACCAGATTTTAAGGTTTTATTTGCTTATTTTGGAGAGGGAGTTATGACATTTTTGTTGACCAATTAACTAAAAAATGGCAGAAAATGTGGATGATAGCAAAAGAGTAAGTTTCTTCCGGTAATAGCAATTTGACATATTCAATTGATATGTGAATGATAGGAGCTCCTCTATTGTCAAATGTAACAATTTTGGGGAGTACGATACTTGAGGGGCACTATGGTGTATTAACTTTTATGTTTTACTCATTGCATTTTATTTAAACGATGTTCTTTTGCCTAGTCTTAATTGGCGGAGTTTTACACTTCCATTGCACATCTGTCTAGGTGGGTATTGAATCATTACAAGTGGATTGTATGGAAATTGGCATGCTATGAGAGATGCTATCCAGCTAGGTGTGCTGGGAAATTTCTGACTGTATCAAATGTGCTTGAGGAACTGAAGTACAGGTAAGTAACTGCTTTTAGTCAACATATTTGAGGTCTATAAAACTAACGGTGACATTTGGTGCATAGATATGAAAGAGAAGTGAATCACGGCCACCGGTCTACTATCAAGAAAATTCTTGAAGGGGATGGATTTCCTTCTTCAATGATGATCCTTTGCATATATAAAATTCACTCCGAGGCACAAACCGAGAATCAGAGCAGGGGGGCGGTAAAAGTTGAACTAACTGATAGATGGTAAGAATTTCAACTTGCATGCCGTGTGAATCTATGGATTGAAAATATAAGAGGTTCCCTGGAACGCAAAGTGGTTTTCTTTTGCAAGTATTCGATAAATGCCATTTTAGATGATCCATTGTCAAATCAACTGGCTGTTGGAAAATTGTTTGTAGGACAAAAGCTTCGGGTAATGTGCTGGCCTGTAGTTATTGTTTATCTAACTTTCTACGACTATAATAAAGTTAATACTGAATTTTGTTTTCATATTTCTTGCGCAGATATGGGGAGCACGAGTATGTGGCTAGAATGGGCCTGTTTCACCCCTTGAGGTTTTTTTCGCTTAGGATTATGATCATGTATTTATGTGTATATGTATTCTTATTGGATGGTTTCCTCACGTTTTGTTATAATTTTAGGTGTCATCAGCGATTAGTTTATTTCTTAACATTAATGGAACATATAGAGCTCATTGGGCAGATCGGTTAGGATTTTGTAAGTATCTTTTAGTTTGTGGATGTCATTCTCTTTAAGTTAGAGAAAATTAGCATCTTGTTCCTTGAGCTTATCTTCATGAGCTAATCACAGGTAAAGTTGCTGGTCCGCCTTTGGCTTTCAAATGCATAAAAATCAACGGCGGTTTAATACCTCGGACTTTGGCAGGAATTACCTGCACATATCCCATTCTTTACAAAGAAAGGTAACTTAATATATTTTTTGTAGATATATATTTGTATTTTCATTATACTATCTATAAAGTTAAGAACTATTTTTCTGATTAGGTTAAGCAATGGGCGATCTATTGTCATATCAGAGAGGATGGAGAATAAAATGATGGAGCTGCACAATCAAGGTGACTTCTCATATTGCCATTGTCATACCCCAATTTTTGACCTAAGATCGTACATTCATACACCGACACGTGTCATTTGACCCTGACCAATCTCTAACTTTTTCAGTAAAAATTTCGGCAGAGAGGTATTTTAAAATACCTCATGTTTTGGTTCCGAGTCGGACCCTCTTCTCTCTTTATTTATATTTACTTTTATATTTTTAATTTCCATCTTTTGTTTAATTTCCTTATTTTTAATCTTTAATTTTAATTCCTATTTTTAATTAGTCATTTTTATTTTCTTAGTATAATTACTTTCACTTTATTTTATTTTTAATTATTTATTATTAATTGTCCAAAAATTCCAAAAAAAATGTCGATAAGTCCAAATAGTATCCAAAGTCCAAGTCTGCATAATTATCCTTTCTTTTTATTTATTTTTATTTATATTATTAGAAGATAAGTCCCAAAAACAGGCTTGATCCAAAAAACAGTTTCACACCTCATCTGTAGCAAATTTTTTAGATTCACAGGTTTCAATTCATCCCAATCCAAAACCACATTTTTTGCTGCTCTTTCAACAAACCCTAAACCTGATCCCTTCACTATAAAAGAATCATCTGCAGAACACAGTCAAAGGAGAGCCAATTTTTAACAATACAATTCTCACACACTAAATTTTTCCAAAAAAATTGCAAACCTTTAGCTACCGCAATTTTCATAACCCTAATTTTTAAGTTTCAATTTTATTTTGTTACTTCTTTAGAACCCTAGCAGCCATAATTGACATTAGAGTTTTTAAACAATATTTCTCAGTTATTCCTTTTCATTCCTGTGTAATTGTTGTGCGGTTCACACATCCGCTTTGCGATTGCGGTATTTCAATTCCCAGTCTAACGGTTTTCAAACTCCAATTCATATTATTTTTCTTTTGATTGATGCATTCATATTATTTTCTTTTGATTGATGCTACTATATTATACTATTTTTATATAACTCCATCTCCATTGTTAATAGTCTCTCTAGTTCAAGTTGCTGCCACGTGATTCATTCTACGATAGCTGCGCTTATTTTAATTTCACTTGTGATTATTATTGCTATGCTGCATACTCTTATTGCTTGTGTTACTGTAGCGTTTCAATTCTAGTAATTTAGAAAGGCTTCTTTCTTCTTTCTTCTTTATTTAAAGTTCCATCCTCTCACAGAAGTTCTAACACTGCCGTGCCTATTTCTTCAAGTTCCAGATAATGTGTTTTTGTGTGTTGGTACCAATTCCATTCCAATTGCAAGCCTGCTCTCCAAAGTTAAAGAGATTTCCATCCTAAAGAGAACTGGTGACCCCTTTGCGTTTCCTTTTTTAATTTATTCTTCATGCATTTTTTATTTTCTTTAGCATCTCATTTTTATTTCTCATGCATTTTTATTTAGTATAGGTTTATTATTCTGCGCTCTTATTATTCATTTATTGCATATTTACTTTCCGTCATTTATTTTTCGCACAACAATTAGAATGTGTATTAGGCTCTAATGTAATTTATTTATTTTTCCGCAGACTTTAGAATGTATTAATAGGTTTAATGTAATAGTTTTAGGTGCTTGTGTGCGTGTGTGGGTGTATGTTTTATTTTATGCTTTGTAGTTTAGGTTAAAGGTCCTCAGTGGTGGTCCAACGCCACCATGAGGTACCAACGCTTTACTTTCCTGCTCCGTTAGTCTATATTTTAGTTCAATTATTCAAAAACAACAAAAAATGCAAATAATCCAAAAACAAAAAACATTTTCACAACAAACCTTGATTTCTAAATCAAGTGATCCTTTACTTTATTCTTTCATAAATCAAAATTGCAATCAACTTTAATTCTACTTCAAACCTTTTTCCTTTAAATAAAAAACACAAACAAATACTCTTTCGCCACTTTGGCTTTTATTTTAAAACTTTTTTTCAAAACAAATAAAAAAAACACATAACAAATCAAACGTCAATTTTTACCCCGAACTACGAGGTTTTGATCCCGCACGGGTACGTAGGCAAAGGACACTCGTCCTTCCAAATCAATAAAAAATGTAGATAATTAGGTCTTTGTTTTCTTAAACACTTTAAATCCATTTTCAAAAGCAAGCAAGTTTATAATAAAAAAATTAAATAAAACCAAGAGGTTCTCGTAGAGTACTACGAACATAAAGGATGTTAATATCTTCCCTTTATGTAACCAACCCCCGAACCCTAAATCTTTTAAAGTGGTATTTGAACCTTTTTCCACTTTCTTTTAAAAAAAATTAAATGTTCAGTCGTGAAATAAATTAGTGAGTCAAACGTTAATCAAATAGCCTTGATCTCCGAAAAATGACGCGACAGCCATCAATATCCTTGTACTTTGATTCTCTAGATTGATAATAATCTGTGGGATTTATTTTAAAGTTCATGTTCCTTTTCCCATATAAATATAGAACACAGTTAAGGTTTGGTATGCTTGGTATCTAGAGGCAAGGCATCGAAAGCAAACTTCTTATTTATCTTGTTATTTTGCATCTCATACAATGTTTACTCGTTAATCATTGTCTTTTTTGGTGAAATGACAATTATTTTAGTTTTTATTTTTGTATTTTGTTGTGTGGAGTTGAACAATGTAGAAGTCTTAATATTAGCAAAAGCTATGCAGTTTGGTCTTTGTCTTCATTTGCTTTGTTTGTTCGGTAAGAAGAAGAGGTTTGAAAAGAATCCTATATAAAATCTTGTTATTTCAAAAATCCCACTCAATAAAAAGAAAAGTGGCTATGCTAATCCTTCTTTGGGACAAATTTTGTGTTTTTGTGCTTATGATTTTGTTTTATACATTGAAAGATAGTATTAAGTTTTATGTACAGGTTTGTTCATAGTTAGAATGGATATAACTTATTGACTTTTACTCTCGTAGGACATATGATTCAGGTTTACTCTCAAATAACAAAGTAATTGTCATTTCACCAAATAAACATGATTAACAATCAGACGAAAAAGTTTGGTTTTGATCTTGTGGGTAGATGAAGATTACTCCTAATTCTTCAATGTCACTGGAAAAATTCAACAGATTATATAAACGAGATAAAAATCAAAACCTAACTAAAATTGAAACCTCAAAATCTGAACCTTGATATAACAAAACTGAAACTATTTGAGGGTTTTAACAATACCATTTGAGTTTTTATTTTACCGTCTGATTTCTATCTCAGGTGAACTCCATATTTGAGGGTTTTAACACTACCATTTGATTTCTATTTTCTGCTTTTAAAAGTAGTTTGGGTTGTGAGAAGAGACATAGTTTTTCCATCTCAGGTGAACTTTATGTAGTTACTGGATCATGTAGTTAACTAGTGACTTACTATCAATAAGCACCATTGTAAATTTGGATATGGTTAGGTGCATAACGAAGTACATAAGAAATAAGACGAAACACAATAAAGAATTCTAAAATATTACTGTGACTGATAAGCATATAAGAAGCCTAGAAAAATTATCATGTTCTCACAATGCAGGTGTCGTTGTTATTTTCACATCCCATTAATATGAATTTTGTTTTTGTGCTATGACTGATCACTTGTATATAGACGCTCAGATGTTGTCAATAGCATTGTTTCAGAGTATCAGAAGGAAAGAACGGGTTCACATATTTATGATCACGACGATAGTGAAGGGGCTAAGATTTATATGATGTTGGAGACAGCTGCAGAACCTGAATTCTTAATGGTTGATATGACTCCAGAGCAACTTCGTTTGTTTGCTGCATATAAGGCCAAATTAAATGTGAGGTTTTATATTCTTGTATTAGTAGTTTATATGCATGAAATATAACTATGGTTCACATCCATTTTCAGGCAACTAGACAATCACAAATGGAAAGTTCAATTGAGAAAGCTTTGAAAGATTCTGGCTTGGGAAACCGAGATGTGACACCATTTATGAAATTGCGGGTCGTTGGATTAACTTACAAAAATCGACGAGATAAGCCTAAAGAAGGCATAGTAACAATCTGGAACCCAACACAGAAACAAGTGAGTCTGATCAGCCAATTGCAAAGAATAATGTTTCAGCATTTCTATGGTTGCAGAATTTAATCCAAATGATAGTTGCTATACAATTGATTTTCTTTCTTCACATGTCTTATCATAAATGTTTCTCATGGACATGAAAAGATTACTTACAATTTCATAATTTCTTTATACTGCGTTACAATGTGATAGTGTCAGGAGCTGAAAGAGGGAGAAGCATATGCAATTACAGGACTTGCACCATCTGACTCTGATTCGGATGTCCTCTGCTTGCAAACTAGAGGATCTACTACCAAGTGGTTGCCGTTATCTTCTAATGCAAAGGAACAGTTTAAGTAGGTATTTGACAATCAGAATAGGCTTTATTATGGTTATGTCAATTCTAAACCCGTCTTGTTGTTGTCCTTTGTAGGTCATTTTTCAATTGTCGGAAATCAATCCCATTGTCAAGTTTGAGTGACATCCCTCTTTCCAAGTATTTTGTCGCCCTACTCCTTAGTTTGAGTGACATCCCTTTGTAGGAATTTCTCTTATATCAGCACTCTTTTTGAGATATTCATAGATTATAGATAAAGTCGTGAACAAAATATCCCTGTTAAAGTCGATGGTTAAATCGCGTGAAAAGGACACGACCCACATTGCCTAAATCTGCAGCATCCCTAAAAAGTCGATGGTTAAATCACGGCAAAAATGAGGGGCAGGCAAGTATGTCATCATAAAGTGTGTTCATTAGCAGTCACTATAAAAAAGAACCAATGGTACATTCTAATAACATCATAAAAGAAGTTAAGTCATCAACAACATGAAGATCGAATAACACGTTTAAACTGATGAATAAAAATAATATCCGCAAAAGCATATCTCAGCAGAAATTGTGTAACTTATTTCCTCCCCTTTAGTGTGTGATCATGTATTAATGTAATAGGTCAAGGGAGGGAGGATTCGATCGATTGGATTAACAATTAGGAGGTAGGAACCAACCTTGTACATTAACATTATTTCACTGAATTTGTTTGCATTACATTATGTTCACCAGACACCAATAATGGGCACAGAAAGTTTCTAAATTATTCTATCATTAGATATTACAAAACTGAACTGTTCTTAATTATATCCAAAACGGAACTGTTTTGAAAATGTTGGGCACTGTTTGGTAACAAATCAAGAGTCTGCTAAAATCCTAACATATTCACTATTTCTAATACATAATACATAATCCTTCTTTATTTCAAAATTACTAATTTAAAATTAATTTTTTACATGCTGGAAATTTTTCTATAGAACTACAGAAAGGTTATCATGTGTACAAGTGTAACGATTTTTTACATGCTTGAATTCAAAATGACTCAAGGATTTTTGCTTTTTATGTTATCTTGTGTTTTCTAATTCATAGGGATTGGGAGTAATTCAATAAAACTCGACTGATGCGAACGGTTTGCATCTCTTTCAACATGTAGTCATCAACAAGCTTCTAACAAAATCAGCAGTTCAGCACCAAATTCTTAATCATAATTTCCTAAGCAAGACCTCAAGTGGATAAATTTCAAATATGACATTGTAGCAACACGATCCGAAGACGATTAACAGTTTAGAAAGCCAAAACAACAAACAATAGCAGTAAACCATTGTAAAGCAAATCAGAAACAATATTCATTAATCACTAAAATTGAAAGATACAGTATCATAATAAAGTCAGGACCGACAGTAAAAAAATTCTGCATAAACAATCATTCATATAATAAAAAGCTGTCTGTAGAAAATTCTAAACTCAAATGAATATTTCTTCACTCATATATTATACTGTATTGGACCAGCAGTCTTGAGTCCAATTCACAGTATAATCCAGATAATTCTAAAGCCTATTAGAGTAAGTTGCAGTTTGTGATCCTTTCATTATGTCTACAGACCAAAGATTTCAGAATTCAGATCTACACTCTTTGAATTCTCTCTCAGATCTGCTCAAGATTCCAGTTCTGTTTAAGCCAAAATCCTTCAGATTCCTTGTCTCCGCAACAGAAAATAGAGCGAATGCCAACATTTTGAAGTCTCTTCCGGAGCTCTAGAAACAATATCTGACCAAAACCCTGCAGGATATCAACTAGTAATTAGCTAAGAAAACTTACATGAAGATGGCATGAGTAGGAGAATTCAGAAAAGGTTTAACATTTCATACAAGTAGATACAGCTCAAAATGATTGAGATGCAAATAAGTGACGAGAACAAGCAAGGTACTGAGAATACTTATCATGACGGTATCTAATTAACTTCATTATACGCTTGAACAACGAGCAAACTACAATCAGAAGCTTTATATAAACATTTGTGCGCAAAACCAAAAGAACCTTTCTGTGATTGACCATTGCAAGTGACAGCTGCGAGTGGGATCTCTGCATATTCAGTGTCTGCAGCGACGATTTGATAAGTAATTGCAGCCAAAACCTGTAAAATGATGAAAGTGGATTATAAGTTAAGATGCTATTTTTCCGGCTATGCATTGTTTTCTAGCTCAAACTAGATGAAGGAGCAAAAGTATTATTTTCTTTTATTTATTTCTAAGGCGGACGAAAAAGGAGAGTATCAGCAGAGATCAATTAGGACTACTGTTGAGACACTATCAACTTGCTTTTAGAATTAGAACCAACTCTGCATGCAATGATGGCTAAATTAAACGCACGCACGCTGTAATTCGATACATGTACAATCACAAAGAATAGTATCATGGGGCTGGCTAAAAAGGTTAGGCTTTCTGTTTAAGAAATAGACATGCACTCTTCTTAATTTGGAAATGTACTAGGATAGTGCATTAGGTTATTTATGGCAGCACAATACAAGACCAAAATACGAAGTCATAAACGTAAAACACCAATACAAAACAGAAGTATAGTCGTCAAGCAAGTACCTTTCCTGAATCTCCAGCCAAACTGGATTTCAGAAGTAGTGTTCGATATTTCTTGCAGGAACAAACAATAAATACTATAAACAAATAATCAATTAAAATCATCATAGTAATTAGTGTAATATCTGACGTGGATTATTATCACACATGAGAAGCAAAGACAATGAAAAGTATCTAATACCCATTAGTCACACATCTCTCAAGAAACTTTGATTGCTTTCCGGTATTTGCAGCATAATTCATCCCATGTAAACCCAACAACAATTTACATTAAAAGCATTAAAAAATTAAAATTTCTACATTTATATAACTGTAAAATGAATAAACATGAATAACAACGGAGAGACGCCCGTGCTACACTACCTGAAGGTATGATTTGGTAATATCATCAGCATCTTTAGGATTAACCAGCACGAACTCATGTTCTACGAATATATCAACCCAAGAGCAAGCATTATAATCACACAGATGATGAAAAAGTTGGTAAACATTAAAGTACAAGTTAAGAACTTGTTGACAATATAAAATTTAAAATAGGCAATGCACTCAATATCGGCCTCTTCAATGTAATTGATAGTTTCCAACGAATCTGTTTCAACTAATATATTTCTGTAACCCAAATCCCAAGCTGTAAAGTCCAAAGAGCCATAGAATCCACCAAGCCAATTTCCCTCCACATCACGAAAGAGACCCTTATGACCAGCATTTCTAGGATTGTCCATGCAACAACCATCCACGTTTAACTTTATAAAACGCCTGGTAGATGAGGCGTGTTCTTGTACTAGAGACTTGATCATAGCATACAACCCACTATCTGTTAGAGAATCTCCCTCGTGGATGGAATTATTTACATCCTTCCAGAGCAAAAAACCTCAAGCAGTTGCCATCATAGTCTTCGCAGTTATTTGGCAACCAGGATTTACAGAGGAACCTATGCATCCAATCCTGAAGAGAAATTGAAAAAAACTCATCCTACATTTATGGAGGAACCATTTGAACCCAAATTGCACAAGCTTGCCTACAGTCTCTTAAAACATGGATAGTGGTAGCCCCTTCCACGTTGCAGAACCTGTTGTAACATTGGGGAACTTTGAGACGGCTTATCCATCTACATTGGTTGGCAGAAGAAGTGTTGCAGTCAGACAGTTTTGTGCGCACGAGTTGTACATCTTCCTTACATAATATGTGCCACCCACCGTTCTTTATAACTAACTTACTCTTAAGACTAGAACTGAAAAATACTAATTGAAACTTGTCTTGAACATAAGACCAACAGGATGAAGGAACAGGAATATACAAAACCAATAGGTGAGGATGCTTGGAGTTTGGTACTCCTAAAATGAAACCATGCTCCGACAACTTTTGGCGCAAAATATTATTGGTAGCAGGAATTTTTGAAATCCAACCAACACGATTTTCCTGAGAAGGTGTAGAAGACACCACATCTTCTATGACAAGGGAAACCAAAATTCCCCACCATTCACTTCTATCATACCGTTGACGAAGTTGAGCTATGTCTATCGATATTGACACAGTAGAATCAGCCCGTATGTCTTTCGATATTGAGCTATGTTTATCTTTTAAATATTTTATGTCCAGGTCAAAATAATTTTGATTGAAAAAAGTTGATGGAATTTCGTCTCTAGGACTTACCAATAAAGTTTTGATCGGATTTGCATCTTGCAACTGCTATAGGGAAATCAGAATGTTAAAAAGTTAAAAAGAAAGAGATGTATGGTTAGGTATTGTATCTTATCAAAAGCAAACGATGCCAAGTGAGCTCATGTCTCTTGAGGATTTGATAAGGGTTTCATTGAACCAATCACTTGTATTAACAAAATGTAAATTTGGCGGTAGCTTAGGAAATGACTGCAGGTTATGGCAACTACTCAACACAAGTCTTAGCTTCAAAAGTTTCGATATGCAGCCATCACGAAGGTTCACAAAAATATTCCCACTTATATCTAATGTTACCAATGAAGATAAACAACCAAGATCATCGGGAATTGATTCATCATAGAGATTGCAATAGCTTAAGTCTAGTTTCTTCAATGAAGATAGACCAGAAAAAGAAGGCAAGATTAATTTCTTGGGAATTGGATGAGTACCAAACCCGAAAATCTTAACCAAAGGGAGGAGTGAGCTCTTTGAGTTCCGTGCTAGTCCTTTGCATCCATGAAATAAAAGTCTTAAAAGATTTTTCAAATGAATGGAGGAATTTCTCTTATAGAAGTGTCACTCACATTAAGACACGCCAAAGCCTCGTTTTCATGCAAATTATCAGGAAGCTTGGAAAATTTTAAGCAAGCAGATAGATTGTGCCGTTTGAGAGATTTCAAATTAGAAAAGGTATTTGGAAGAGAAACAATATTTTTACAATCCCGTAAAAGTAAACTTTTAAGACCTGTCAAGTTGAGCTATGGGAATCTCATCCAAAGCAAGTGTGGATAGATTTGTCATACTTTCCCCGAAATCGGGAAGCTTTCTAACTGCTGTGCAGCCTGTTAGAATGAGACGCTTCCAAGAATTCATTTCCAATTTTCCTGGAAGGCTTTTAAGATTTTTGCAATCCTCCAATGTCACATCTGAAATCTTTTTAAGTCCAAGAGAAGCGTGAACCTCAACTAGGTTTATGCAGCCTTCAAGGTCCAATTTTTCAAGATTTGGAGTTCCAGTGAACTCTGGAGTTTGATGTAGATAAATTATCTATGTAACGGAGAACTAGAGGCAACATATATCTTAGTCTACCTCTTCCTTACAATTCTAAGCAATGTTAGACTTTTGGTATCGATTAAGGTCTTGTGCCGACATTCTAATATTGTTTTAGAGTCTACCATAGATCTGTTGTGCGAGGGGTGTAAACCAAAATTCTAAGTATATGTGTGCACACATATGTACATGCTTTATTTTGCTATGACACATATCAAACATGAACTTTTAATCCACTGGGAAGATATCTGAGACCATGATTAAGTTGCAATTTATTTAATATCATGAGCAATCTAAGATTAACCATCTTTGCAAAAGCATCAGGGTTCCAACTTGCTTCAAATACATATTTAGAACTACAGCTTGAGTGTATTCAGTTCCCTTTAAAAATAGGATAATGAGAGCAAGTTATAAATTCAGTACATGTTCGTTAAGAATTTTACCTTATCATTTCTCAATACGTGATCAATGTCCTTTAAGAGATTCATGGAGAACAATATTTCTACCCATTTCTTGAATCAAATCATGAATCCCTAAATGCCACCCATCATAATTTATCAATGATTTTTCAATAAGAACATCTATACCAATCAATGGATAACATGATCCTTGAGACTCCCTTTGAAAAAACAAGCAATATCTAGAAATATCGCCTTTTCCATATCCCGCAAACCATCATAACTTATTCTTAGTCTCTTGTAAATATCATTTTGCAGATCGTACTGCAACATTTTCAAAGCATCTTTGAGTGCCAAGGGAATACCTCCAGCACATTGAACCACCCGCTTTGATAACTCTACGAAACCTTCTTCAGGTTTTCCACTTCTGAAAGCTTTTTGACAAAAAAGTTGAAGGGACTCATGTTTAAGATTTGAGCATCATAAATTTCACACACACCGAGTGATACTAGGAGATGCTTGTCTCTAGTTGTTATTATTACCCTGCTCCCAGGACCAAACCATTGCTTTCCAGCTAAATTCTCTAGTTGAATATCAGAACTTAGATCATCATGGACAAGGAGAATTTTTTTTATTGAATAGAAGATTCCGTATTGTCTCTTTTCCTTGGTCCAAACTTTCAATTCTCATGCTGCTTATTTTTAGATGAGAAAGCAATTTTCTTTGTACAAAGCAGACCATCTCTTTCACTAGAAACCTCTCAAACATTCTCAAGAAAGCAACTGACATCAAATTGGTTATGGATTTTCGATACTGCTCTCTGCTTTTTCTGAGTACAGTTGTTGGAAAGTGAAAAACAAATCTAAAAGCAAGATCTAGTCTTATTCAACAAGAATTCAACACCTAAGAGAGTTGGTACTGTACAAAGCTAACCGAATCCCTCAAAGCATGGACTTGAAGTGACAGTTTCACTTTATCATATCCTGCACATATTCCAAGACTTATTTCAAAGAAGATCTGATCCTGGAACATTCTGAAGTCGTACAAGAACAATCTTCATAGTACAACCCAGATATTCATATGATAAAACCCAGAAACATATCTGATCGTTCATCCACTTGAACCCAGATGAAGATTATGATAAACACAACAACATTCTGAAGTATTCTCAAGAACACAACAACATTCTGAAGTATTTCAGTTTGTTCAGAATTTCAAGTAAAAGTTGGTGGGCTCATGACACGTGGCACAAGACTATTGGTCACACTCCAACGGCTGCAAAAGGTCAAGACACTCTAAATAGAAGTAGAAGGCTCATCATTACACACACCTTTTCAAAGCATACAAGAAAACAACATAAGAGTGATTGAAGCTTTAGCAAAAACATTAATCTCACAAAGATTCCAAGAAGTCTTAAAACATGTGTATCAATATTTCTCTTATCTTTTTTAAAGATAAATCTCTCCCTCCATTCTTCTCTTGTCTTATTTCAATCATTCAAACTCACAAACAAGTTGTAAAGTCTCATCTAGCTTTAGGGGTACTAAAGTGTTAGTTTGAGCAGCAAAGTCTAAGTAGGTACCTTAGCAAGAAAGGTGTAAGTCCGCTGAGGCTTAGAGAATACAGTGTTGTAATTTTTCAGGTGAACAAGTTTGTACGGTGCAGGATTTAAGAGGTTATCTCAAGCATTATAGTGGAAAATCTTACAAGATTATGAGGAGTGGACTAACCCACATTGGATGAACCACTGTAAATTTTTGTGTGTTCTTTCTCTCTTGTCTTTACTCTTTACTTTAAGTAAACACAACACACACAAACACATTAAATTAATTAAACTGTTTTTACACTAACACTTCAGTCGTTCCAAGTATATAACTTGAGAATCATTTTTAAGTTATTTTTAAAGGGTCACAATTCAAACCCTTATGACTATTTTATCTACTTCAATTTCTACCATTACAATCTCGTTTATTAATGTCTCACATCCTCAACAATCCTTCAATCATCCTATAAATACTTCTCGAGACAAAGACAAAGGTACACAAATTCTCACGTGAGACAGTGGCAAAGGTGCATAATTTATCACCCCTACTTACCTCTCACTTCCCTTACTTGGGTGTAAAAATATTTGTAACTTCATCAATATACGTTGTTCAACGTTTCTTGGAGCTGATTCTTTTATCCCGCTCAGACCAATGACACACCAGATATGAGGCTAGGTACTTTTCCTTTGAAAAAACCCAACCTTTTGATCACCCTTAATCAAATGGCTCCAAGAAGAAAGGTAGCGGCGAGCAACAACGTTCCAACTAACAATGACAACATCTTTTGAAACCACAACCATGAGCCAATATGACGTGCTAACGGCGACGAATTCCAAAATAACATATCTACCATAGTGGAAAAAACAAAAGCAAAAACTAGAATCACATATCAAGAGCAGTGGTCCACAAGGGCGACCTTCATGGTGACATTTTAGTTGTTGCAACCAACGACGAACCCATTATCCAGGAATCGATGACACTGGTCCAACATCAAACATGAAAGATCACTAAACACAATCATTCGTACTCCCAAAGATGGCTGAAGAACCCCTATAGTTTGTTTACTGCTATGCGTGTCATTGTCACCAAGATACTTGATCGACTCGAGTTATCCCGAGGAGGAATCAAACACTAAAAAGGTGTTTCTCTCCCCGTCATCGTCTGAACAACAACATCTAACCTACATCTCCAAGGTCTGTAGAGAATAGATAATTTGCCAAAGGACCATTCACCAACAGGATCCGAAATCTTCCTATTCTCAAATCCTTACAAAAGCCATATCAAATGAATCCATAGGACGAAAAAAAAATTATCTAGATGAACTAGTGCGAAGATTGAAGTCATCCTCGACTACCAAGGAGTGCAAAACCTTGTGAAATGTAGGTTATTCACCTTGACCCTCAAAGATGGAACCATGACACTACAGAGGTATGCAACCTAACTCAGTAGACTCTTGGGAGGTACTCTGCCGGCGATTCACCTCCCATTTTACAACCTCTCAGTGACACCTCAAAACTAATGAAATCTTGGGGGTCATCATCAATGGAAAAGAAGAACAACTATGAAGCAAAATCGAAAACTTCAACAAAATCATCATCTGATTAAAATACGTTGATGAAAGGATGAAGTTTTTATTTGCTAGAATTGGGGCTCTTGTCTGAAAACCTCTTTGCAAAAGAAATTAGAATCAGACCAATCTTAACAATTAGGTTTAATGAGTCACACAATAATAACCAATGATATTGCTTATGTTGCCATTGAACATGTGCAAACCATATCTATGATCCATTGTTTGCAACCGTGCATTCTTGTAATGCATTTAAAATGATGAATAGGTAACAACCGATCAAATTATATTATATTTTTCTTGAAAAAACCAAATCAAATCTTAATTCAATGTGATCCCTATGTCAATCTGGGTTTTGAGTACACTTTACTACAATGTCACTGTGGCACAATAGATGGACGAAAACAAGTGTTATTATGAAGAAATGAGTAATACTGTACATAAAGTTAAACGAACATTGTCTTCATGAATATAACTAACTCATTTGACAGAGACATTGTATTATATATGCAGGATCATGGTTCCAACTCTGAATTTCCCACGAGTATCTTAAAAAGATGGAATTATAACCCCCACACTACTTGATAAAAAAAGTCCAAAAGAACATAAAGAATTAATGGCAAACAATGAGAATACATTATTCATTTATTTATGCTACTACTTTTTTTTTTTTCTTTCTAATTTTCCTTTCAGAATAGCTGCAAAATTATGAGACATGTGATGGAAAGTGAACACTATAGCAGGGGATGAATAAATTTCACTCACAAGAAATAATAAATAAGTCAAGAAAGGATCTTTAGAATTGATATAGTCTTGGCTTAACTTTGAATCTATGATGGGTGAAATTTGAGAATAGAAATATTTTCAGAATCTTTGAGATTGTCTTCAAAGCATTTTGAGTCGCCTTGATACCTCTTAGTGGTGTAAAGTTTCTGTGTTGTTGCAGGATTATGTAGCTGCTATTAGTTATTTTGTTATTGTTGTTTTTGGATTTTCAGACTGTTGTATTTGAATTTCCAAATTATATTATCTACCGAAGTTATTACTAGGTTGAATCACGACCAGATCGCTCTCTTTAAGACGTTTCGTGGCATTGCCCAAAATTGTGCAAGACAGACTATCAACCACGCCGCCTCCAGGATAAAACAACCCCAGCTACAACTGTTTGATTAATTACTGCACTGTAGAAAACCGTTCGAGAATTACATCTTCAATACTTTTTAGTAATTCCCTAAAAGTTCTTCACCAACGTCTCTTAAATAAGCCATGCAGTATGAAATGGTTCGAACGTGGCTTCTAATGACAAATAAGATCAATATTGTTCTACGGTTAATTTCAGTGTTGTTGTTTGAAACAACAAGCACTTCGTCATTTCAGTCAAAAGATGTAATTCTATAGCTTGATTTATCCTTAATGTATTTATGGACAACTTAACCTCAATAAGTAACTTCTTCGGTAGACATAACATAAAGAAACGTCTTAAAATTGTTGTTTTTGGATTTCCAAACTGTTGTATTTGAATTTCCAAATTCTATTATCTACCGAAGTTGTTACTAGGTTGAGTCACGACCAGGTCGCTCTCTTGCACTGCCCAAAATTATGCAAGACAGACTATCAACCACGCCGCCGCCTCCAAGATAAAACAAGCTCAGCTACAACTGTTTGATTAACTACTGCATTGTAGAAAACCGTTCGAGAATTACACCTTCAATATGGTACCAAGACCATTCTTTTAATATTGAAACCACTTTAATATGGTACTGTTACCACTCTATTATGGTGTTGAGACCACCCAAATATGGTGTTACCACCATTCTAATTATTAACTTCTCCTACTATGATACTATGATCACTCAAATATGGTTTTACACCATTCTAACGTCTAACTTCTTCAAGAATAGAAAAAGAATATATTTTAAGATCATTCATAATTTTGAAGGGACATTATACCGAAAAGGGACTATGATCTTAAATTAATATTTATTCTGAAAGACATAAAAATATCGAAGGGACTATGAACTTAAGACCATTCTTAATTCCGAAGGGACATTAACCGAAAACGGACTATGGTCTTAAGAACACTCTTAATTCCGAAGGGACAGAAAAAAGGAGATGAAGAGAAGAAAGACTCGTCCACACAAGTCAAGAAAGGGAGAAGAGAGAAAGAGTTTCCGACAACTCAATGAAACTCTTTGGTGTGTCTTTTGAACTGAGTAGAGTCCTCTATTTATATAGAGATTTTGTAACTGTTTTAGCAAAAATTGCGGTAGCAGTTACTCTAATGGATAAGACCAAAAATGGAACTTATTCATTAATCAATTCAACACACTTGTGGATAAGATCAAGATGAAACAAATCCACAAAACTGGAGGAAACAAACTCATTGGATTTGAATGAAGGATATTCACGAATAAAAATAATAATTACTATTATTTTTATCATTATCATCAAGTATTTAATTAAATACCACAATTTAAACTCTATTAATGTGTGTTCTATTTTATGTGGGACCCCCACACTCTATTTTTTTCAATTCACACAACATTAGATCAAAGTATAATTATTTGGTGTTTAATCTTCCAACATCACACTAATGTTCCAACAATCCCCCACTTGAATTTAAAATATGGTTTCAATAATAACGTCAAAATGTTTCTATAAAGTTGCTAATAAACAAAGGTGTCGCCTACAACTTGAACCTTTGCACAGCGGATAATATTCCGATTAACAAAAGTTGCTTACAACATTGAACTCTATCTCAGACATAGAACCCGCACGAAAACCTTTTCCTAAGGTGTATTATAAAAGCCCGTGCGTTTATGGTCCTGCACGTCTATCCCAGTTTTAACGAACGCTCTAGGTATTCTGCCCCGAATTCCATAGGAATCGGCCTTAATTCCACATTCGTATAGGTGAGTCTATCAAGAGTACTCCTATAGCTAGATACTCCACTCAACATAGAGTATAGATCTCCTTAAGAGTTTCTATTATCTCATCCTCATATCGCTGCAGGATTCATGCTTTCTTAATTTTCTCATAGCATGTTCCATCACTTGTGACTTGTTATTACCCATTGAACCTATTTCTTGGGATCTCCAGTCATGTAGGTCGGGTTACCATCACTTGTGACCTTTGGGCATTAGTCCCATCCTATTGGATGTGTTTATGACTTTCTTTCTAGTAATTCCTTTCGTCAAAGGATCAACTAATTATTCATCAGTACGTACATAATCTACTTTAACCGTTCCTTTTGAGAGTAGCTGGCTCTCTAATCCTTTATGTGTTCGTGCCTTAATTATCGTCTCTTTCCATCGTACTAACGATTTTTAATTTTTGTAATAGCTGCAGTACTATCACAATGAATTAACACTTCAGGAAACGGTTTTATCCACTAAGGATTCTTAACTAGCAAGCATCTTATCAACTTGCTTCTTCACTAGTTTTCTCTAGTATTCTCATCTCAGATTCAATCCATGGTGGACCGAGTCAATATCATTTGTTTTACCAAACAACTCCTCCAGTGATGCTCAATGTGCAGTCACTGATCGCTAAATACTCATCTGAAGGATGTTCTATTTTAAAACTTGTACCATTTAAGTACAATAGGTTACTCAATACCTTAGTTAAATTAGAATAGACTCGTGTCATTATATGTTAAACATATAATTCGACATTTTTGCAAAAGGGTTATACATAGAAAGTCAGATGTGTTATTTAAAATTTTAGCTACTCATAAACATTCAACATTTTAGAGAAAATTTTAGCTAGCACCAAAGTTTAATGTGAGGGCAAAAATTCAAAATTTTCTATAAAATTCGTCTATGTACACGTGGAAGTTGGTTTGGAACTCCACGTGACATGTTGGCATTGTTAACGACGAGACCTGACAGACAGACTAAATTGATTGAATTTTGTAAAATTGAGGGACGTATTGACTATTTCGATTAACATGAATATGAAATTGATCGATGCGTACAAATTGAAAGACGAAAAAACATATTCACTCTTATTTATGTAAACTGGATATCTCCGCGCGCAACTTGCAGAGACGACTCCCTGAAACCTTCTGGAACACAAATAGACGACAAACTCTTCCACTATTGAATTCGAACTCAATACCTTAATTAAATTAGAATAGACTCGTGTTATTTTATTTAAGCAAAAATTCATTAGCAACAAGGAAGACAAAAAAAATTAGGCTTAATACATACTTTGGTCCTTTAACTTATTTTTGGATTTCAATTTGGTCCCCTAACTTTAAACTGTCTCAATTTGGTCCCCTAAGTATACCTCCGTTTACTCAAGTGGTCCTTTCTGTTAGTTTTTGTCAAAAAAACGTTAACTTAGTCCATGTTGGCATTCCAAAAAAGTTAACGTTTTTTGACAAAAACTAACAGAAGGGACCACTTTAGTAAACAGATGTATACTTAAGGGATCAAATTGAGACAGTTTAAAGTTAGGGGACCAAATTGAAATCCAAAAATAAGTTAAGGGACCGAAGCATGTATTAAGCCAAAAAATTACATTATGGAGCGATAAAAATTCCAAAAGTTTTTTTAAGGGAAAACCATTTCCGAGCTGCCTTTTCATTTCTCATTCACCTTTTACACATTTCACAGCGCGCGCTCTCTCTCTCTCTCCCTTTTCCAGTTCTTGAAGCATTCGGTGGTGAAAGGAACTTCCGGTGGTGGTTAGGTATTGATTTCTCTCATCTTTTCTTTCTTCTTCAGTTATTACATTCTTCCCAGGTGGTGTATAATGAATCACGGACACAGGACACGATACGGGCACAAGACACGCCACGCCGACACAACTAATCATTTGAAAAAATCACATAATTTAGTGTAATTACAAATGTCGGTGTCTGACACGACACGTGTCTGACACCGGGATACGCCTAATCTGAGGAGTGTTTGTGCTTCATATAACCCTATCAAACACCTTCACGAACATAGATAATAATTTGAGAAAATAACACAATTCAATCTAATTATTATGTTTGTAGCTACACACTGACACGTCTTCGATTAGAGATATCGGTGCTCCTGAACCTTATCTCTATTTACTTGTTGGCTAATTTTGTAGTATTATTTTTTATTTTGTAGCTTCAAATTTTCTGTTACATAAGGAAGAATGGGAAGTAAGCATTACAAGATTGTCGACAATCCATTCAATGAGTCTGCGTACGTCGACAATCCTTTCGGTAAGTATGCGTACAAGGGAAATCATCAGAAAGTCGAACAAGAGTGTAAAGTTAGGACCGTGTCTCCTTATTTTCATAAAGTTGAAGAGTGTAAAAGGGAGCATCCACAGAGGGTCGTGTCTACAAAGAGCATTGACGATTTAGATCAGTTTAGGTATCGAAGTGAAAAAGTGTCAAGTCTCAGAGAGTGTGTTAAGAAGAGTGAACTTCCTCCTAAGATTTCCAACAAAGACTCTCGAAAGAGACCGAAAGTTGAAAAGCCTAGGAAATCCAAAAGAAAAACTAAACCTTTTCTTAAGGCTGATAGATGCAGGGAGGCTTACAAAAGGAAAACACCGGATAATAATTGGGTGCCTCCTCGTTCTACACGTCCTCTCGTTGAAGAGCCTCTCCTTCAAGAGTTTCATTTCCACGATCCATGGAGGGTGATTGTTATATGTATGCTACTGAACCGCACTAAAGGTGCACAGGTACATTCATCGAAGTATTTCTTTAGTTTTTCTTTATTACATCCCTTATATTTTATGCTAATGTTTTTCTGTTCGTCCTGACCTTATTATGATATTATATATTTCTAAACTGTTAATTGTCTTCGGGTCATATTGCTATAATTTCATATCTGAAATTTATTCTCTTGAGATTTGCTTAGGAAATTATGATTAAGAATTTGGAGCTGAACTGCTGCTTCTGTTAGTAGCTTGTTGATGACTACATGTTGAAACAGATGTAATCCTTTCGGATCAGTTGTGTGTTTTCTTCTCTTCTAAAACTTCTTGAATTACTCACAAACCTCTTGATATACAAACATGCCGCGCAAAATAGTCTCGCCGGCCCTTACTCCCAGTCTATGTGAATTAGAAAACACAAGTTAACATAAAAACCCTTTTTCTCTGTTTTAAAGACTTATAACTGAACGTGAATTCTGGTCTGCAATATTCTGTTTGGACTCATACACATGATAACCTTCTTGTAGTTCTGTAAAAAATCAATTCTAAATTAGTAATTTAGAATTAAAGAAGGGACAATGTATAAGGATTTTAGCAGACTCTTGATATATTGTTACCAATTAGTGCCTAAAATTTTAATAACTGTTCAGTTTTGGATATAGTGGCAGTGTACAATTAATGAAATTTTTAGTAAGAACTTGCATCTAATGATAGAATAATTTAGAAACTCAGTGTCAATATGTAACAGTATTGGTGTCTGGTGAACATAATGTAATGCAGACAAACTCTCTGTGACAGTATGTCAAACAGAGGACCTCCCTTGTCCCATAACTAAAGGCGAATAAAAGAATATACTAAAGGGGAGGAAATAAGTTAAACAATTTATGTTATTTTTTTTATCAGTTTAAAACATGTTATTTCCATCTTCCTGTTGCTTCTATTATAAGCTTGTTGATGGCTTTATTTCTTTTCTGATGTTATTAGAATGTACCATTTGCAATTTTTTGGAGTGACTTTATCTATAATCTATGAATGTCTCAAAAGAGTGCTGATATTTTATTTTATTCAATCATGACATGATTTGAGTAATGTCAAATGAGGTGGATGCATGGTTTGAGAATATGTTAAATTAGGCAAAACAACATCTTGTCTTTGTGTTGCTTTGCTGCTTTTGTAAATCATATTTTGAGTAGCTTCTTATTTTGCAAAATGCAGGCAAAACAAATTTTAGATAACTTTTTCGAGTTATGTCCAGACGCAGAAACTTGTATGCAAGTAACAAGAGAGGAAATAGAAAAGGTAATAACGACATTAGGTCTTCAAGTGAAAAGGTCAAGAAGTTTGCAACGCTTTTCTCGTGAATACTTAACTGAGACTTGGACCTATGTTACTGAACTGCACGGTGTCGGCAAGTATGTGCTCTTTTATTAACATATGTTATGTCAATTTTTCACTTTAACCTGTTACTTTTTGGCTAAATTACAATTTGGTCCCTCTAGTAGTTTATGCTATGTGTAACTTTGGTCCCTTTAGTGTTTTTTTAGTGATTTTAGTCCCTTCATCCCTTTTCATTTGTTTAAAACCCTCAAATACTTATAATCAATTGAAAAGTTTACAATTTGAATTGTTTAAATTGCTTTAAACATTTTTTCACTTAAAATTTAACTAAAAAAAACCTTTTTAGTGGAGAGATGCTTAATGCTTTTTGGTGGGGAGGAGGTAATTGGAGCGAAGGAATTCATTGGTTGGCTTAGGAGAGATTATCAGGTCCTAAAGCTAAGAGAGGGATAGGTTTTCGTGACTTGAATATGTTCAATTTAGTCATGTTAGCCAAGCAAGGGTGGAATATGCTATGCAAGCTGGATAGTTTGGTTGCTAGAATGTTGAAGGCGAAATGGCTGACAGGGGATGTATAAAGGTGAAGGTCATGCAAGACCCTTGGTTGAGTTTGAATCATTCTAAGTTGGCGCAATCCCCACAAAGTCACGAAGTTCATAATATGGCAGTAGGAGATTTGATGGTTCCTGGAGAGAGGAGATGGAATGTACCTAAAATTAAGGATTTTATTATTTCTACTGCCATGACTGAAGCTATTACATCTATCTCTTTATTTTTGGAAGATCAAGATGACATAGTGATATGGAATGAATAATTACATGGTAAATACACAGCGAGGTCGGGCTACAGATTTGCAATGCAAGAAATGTCGTATGAGAAGAAACGCTCTGTGCAAGGGGAGTGACGGAGGTTGTGGAAGGCCCATGTCCCTCAGCAAATCTGTATTCTTATCTGGCAGATTTGGAGAAAATGCTTACCGACGGGAGAAAGGGTGCGGGAACGGCATTCTCTTGTCTGAACCACTGTGAGTTGTACCAAGATTATTTAGAGAATGATTGGCATGTTTTTTTTCAATGTGCGACTAGTATTGAGTGCTGGAGTATTGCAGGTTTGCCGCAATACATTCGAAACCGTCTGCAGAATTTTGACACAGTTGGAGCTGCGTTATTGGATGTGTGTGCGAAGAATACGCGACTGTGAGTCAAGTGTTAATAATGATTTGGGTAATTTGGCAGAATCACAATAAGTGGATCTGGAACCTCAAACACATGTTTCCGTAATGAAGGGCTGATTTAGATGAGGTTCTTACAGGTTGGTGCCAGTCTGAATTTAGTGTTTCAGAATGTGAGACTTCTACCTTGCTGAAAGCTGTCTGCTAGGTGCAAGAACTGGGAATTAATAGTGTGACTCTTTTTGACTTTTTTTTGGTGTAAACCGGGTATCCTCCGCGCGCAACTGCGGAGACTAATCCCTCGAGCATTGTGGGACCCAAATGGGCGGCAGAACCCAGGACCTTGGTTAAGCTAGAAGAGACCCGTTCCATCTCATCTAAGCGCTCTTAGGTAGGCAAGTGAACATGGTTGCTCACTCACTCTCTATATCTACACAAGTTTTCGAATTTATTACTTTTAAACTTTATGTGAAATACAACTGATGGAAGGACCATATTTATTTAATTTTTAAAATATAGGGACTAAGTTACTCGGAAAAAACCTAAGGGGCCAAAATTGCATTTAACTCAAGCTACAACAACCAAAACTCTAACTAAGCCTTTTTAAAAACTCTAACTGTATTTATCTTTTCTTTACATTGATTAATATTGGTTATCTCTTTTAATTAGGTATGCGGCAGATGGATATGCTATATTTTGTACAGGCAAGTGGGATGAAGTTGTGCCAGATGATCATAAGCTGAACGAATATTGGAATTTCCTTCGTGAAAGACATACATAAACTCAGATTGTTAATTATATATAATATTATTATGGTATGTATTTCTTTTAAAGGTGAACTGCTGATGTTGGAGGGAAAACTATGTAGTTTTGTTTTTTGGCAAAATGCTAACATGGATATCAAGTTATTGTATTTTAATTGTTCCAGTTTAAAACTATTGTTCTCAAATTGAACCGTTCCTCCTGCTTGATCGGCTGAGAGTCCTTGAATCATATCATGGTATCAATAATTTTCTAAGCGTGTGTTTCTCGCGATTTCTTTCATCATAGTGTGCAACAACCAAAATTCTGATGCAGTGATTCTGAATACGGCGAGCCCTTACCATGTTCATCCAAATGAGAATCCGGCGATTTCTCTTGTCACAACTATCATTCTTGGGCGCGTTTGATGCGTAGAGCTTGCATAGACAAGAAGTTTTCTCGTAAATGTAGACAATGTAGTTTCTGCAGTAAGCAAGGTCACACTATTGACACATGCTACAAGTAGCATGACTTTCTCATGTCTCTTTCTTTCAAAACAAAAGAGAGGCTGATGGCACCCTTGAGAGGTACAAAGCACACCTTGTTGCAAACAAGCTTCGAGAGATTCTTGATTTTAATTATGTTCTTTCCACTTTGACATCATCAAGTCTTTTTTCCAAACTCAATCATTCAAAAATGTTATCATAGGATTTCTTCTTTCATAGTATATTTAGACTTTTCCCCTAAAAAGAGGTTTAATGAGCAATAAAATGATCCATAGATACAGTAGAATAAAATACAGATTGTAAACATAGGTTGCAATAAAATTCATCAAATTGAAAATCAATCTAAAAGACAATAAAAATTAAGCTGACCAGAAACACCATCCGGCAAAAAATAGCAGGATATAACCACGATACAAGCCTGTCTGCGAAAAATAGCAGCTCACCTATGAAGGCACCCCAAACAGAGAGTTTTTGTGAGCCTTCCCAAATGCCACCAGTTCTGTGGTTTCAAATTGAACCGGCCGAACAGTAACTCTCCGAACCGAATAGCATTGAAAATGGCCAAATTGGGACGGATAGTTTATGATTGAACTGAATAGTTCGATTCAGTTTAGTTTGGTATTTTCAATGCTGTCCGGTTCAACGATGCTAATTAAAGTTATCAAGGTTAATCTTTTATTTTATCAATTCTCACAAGGTACTATGAAAAAAAATTGAAACAACATGATGAATTCTTACTGTCCAGTAACAAATGGAACACCTTGGAATGATCTCCGTCATAGCTTGAACTACTTTATGATCTTCTATAACTTTCATAATAACTACCCTACCTTGGATTTTTTCAAACCGATTCGAACACATGTCATGAATAGTCGCTATAGTGATGTAGCTTAGTATAATTTGAACAAATCGATATTGTTCTATAGCGGTGGTATAGCATATCAAAATTTGAACAAACCACTATTTTTTCAATCAGCGCGATGCAGAAGCAGTTAAGGTGAGATTCGAAGAGAATTTTCATGGTCACCAACTATACTGTAATTGGCAGTCAAGCAGATAGACAATTTGCAACTTAGTGGTTGGCAAATATTTCAACATCTAAACTGTACCGATTTTAAGAGTAAAGAAGAAAAACATATTACCTGAAACATTATCATAGAACAGCTAGCAAATTCACTATGAAATGCTGTCAGCAAAAAATATGCTAGCAATGGAACAGATCACAAAGACCAAAACTAAAAGATATCAAAAAACACATTTTTTTAAGTGATTATATACCAGGTCAAACGTAGATTATCCGATGTATTGATGTTAATCATGAACACTAAAATGAGTAACATATGAATATAAGGTAAAAAAATTCGTAATTGCAAAAGCAATAATTTGGTTCAATAATTACAATGTCAAGTAGTTTTAATAATTTTCTTAGGTTATGTTGTATGGGGGGTGACTAGAGTTTGCTTGAATAGCTATATCTGAGGTTATGCTCACTTAAGAAAGACCAATTGCATGATTATGTGAGTGAGCTAGGAATTAGGAATTGTTTTGGATAAATACTTGAGCTGTATCACTCGAGGACGAGCAATGTTTAAGTTTGGGCGTGTGATAATCGTCAAAATAGTTGGTTATCACGTTCCACTTATCCCCCATAATGAACATGAAATTGAGTGAATGTATTGCCTAAAACATTTATTCAGTGCCTATTTAGGATTTTATAGTTTTAATTAGTTTTTAGTGTTGATTAATCATTTTGAACTAGTAATGCTTGTTGTGGAAGTTTGATGATACATGATGAATGGCTCTAGATATATATGGGAAGCTGCAATGTGGATTAGGATTGCTTCACTGAAGATATGGAAAGATGCAGCACCCTGGATCGCTAGTCGGGTCGTACTATTGGTACGAACCCACGGGACCTCTTCTGGCCATTGCTTAAGGAGTAAGAATTATGAGTTGGCGCCAATGATTGGAATACGAGTAATATAAGGGAATATGTTTGGAGTAGGTAGGATAAGATAAGGACTTGTGAAACCCCGATACTTCAAAATGGATGACGTACCGTATCCCCTGCGTATCCTGCACCGATACCTTCCCGATATGTATCAAAAGAGTATCCGAAGATTAAATTTTATTTAAAAAATAATAATTATATGATACTTCCCGATACGTATTTAGAGAGTATCTGATAATTATCCTGCACCGATATTTGTCCTAATATTTCCCAATTAATGTTAACTAAAATAACGTAACTCTTGAGTACTGATGTGTTCTTTTTTGGATCGATATAATATAACACTAACAATGTTCCTTTTGGATATAGTATAACACTGATGATGCCCTTTTGGAATATATTGTGTATGTAATTGATTAATTATCACTCTCTTAATCGTCAATATTATTTATATTTATGTTGATGTGCTACGAGCCTATGACTGGTTTCTTTTGTTTGTTAATATATTTGCATACTAAAAAAATGGTTATAATTATATTGTACATTTAATTATATAATTTTTTTTATTAACGTATCACAGCCGTATTGTATCTTGATTTTTGAAATTTTTCCGTATCGACATACCCGTGCAGTATCGTATCCATTTCGTATCTCGTATCCGGGCTTTATAGGATAAGGACAACACAAAAGTAAAATGACCAAATGATAAAACTTGTTGTGGTTGACCTTGTACTATAAAAGGACAACCACATGTTGGTGCTAAGGGTCCAAAAATTTAATAGTGAATTGGAGAGACCATGTTCCAACCAAAGTTAGCAACTAGAGAGTTCTCACTTCATCTCATCTTAGCCATAGATGAGCATGAGTTCTAGATCTTGGAAGAGACTTTAGGTGCTAAGATCTAATTGTGACTCTTGTCATAGACCAAACACTCAGCAAAATAACACTTCGATGGAAATTGTTGATGACCTAACCTAGAAACATTACATATTAAGTTTTGCGTTATTGTACTCCGACTGATAGTCTTCACGGGGTTTAATACGAAGGTTGAGTGCACACCACTTCTAGTAGCCACCAGGTTTTTAATAAGCCATAGAAAGCTATAACTCTGTAGGTCATAGTAAAACTCTGTCAGAACCGAAGCTTTGTTTAAACCACATTTTTAACTTTGACAATTTTCTAAATATTTTTAATTGTTTTCCCAAACCTTTTAACTTTTACTTTTTTGTTGTGACAAATAAATTATTTTTATTTTCTTGCAAACAGGTTTTCTACTAAAAAAATTATAAAGAGCTATAGCTCCCTAGTCCACGTGAGATCGATATCTTTTTATATTATAACTTAGACGGTGTATGATTGCACTATGTCGAAAATTTTTATCCATTAATTAGGGAAGACGAAAAGTTGTAGGGGGAAAAGTGCATACCAATTTTTTTAATTTCATTTGATGATAAAAAAAAGTAATGGCACGAAGAAGAAGAGGAGTTAAAAAAAAAGGGTTTGTGTCATTCTTCGTACTTCTAAGGGAAGTGCGTTTTTCACGGATTTGGATCATCTCCATTGAAAATTTTCTCAAGTTTTCTCCATTTTCAATCCTCACCCTTAAAATACAATGTAGGAAGATTCCACTTTTCATTATAATTTAATTCTCACTTTCTCTCTCATCATTGATGGTTGAGATTCTACATGAGAAAACTTGAGAGAATTTTCAATGGAGAGAATCTCAATCCGTTTTTCATATAGGTATTTTTGTGATGCAATGATATATAAAAATAGATGGATTTTGTTAGGGGAGAAAAATGGATGGAGTTGATTAGTCATGCAATGATTTCATTTCACACGTAAAAAATATGGATTTGATTATACCAACGCATTGTTAACATGATCTATAATACAAAGCTTGGAGAAAGCCCTATATGATCACACGATTTAGGCACAATCTTTTGCCACACACATAAATGTTCTCTAAATCCTATGTTCATTTTCATATGCCTCCTTTCAATAATTTAATGATTTAAAACATCAATTTATCTTTTATTTCAGTGTTATAATTCTTTATAAAATTGTTCCAACAAGATAAAATTTCTAAGCAATCGTGCCAATACTTCTTTCAACAATGTCTTAGCTTATAGAGAATCATGTAGTAAACCTTTTCATAGTGACTATCACCATCTCTAAAGGGAAAATATAACAAAGATGAGATGTTGGGCTATAAGTGCATCTTATTAATAGTAACACCATGTTTGTACATAGAACAAAACATCATGCCAAACCACACAAGAGAGAACAATGCTAAAAGGACAATCCAAAAGACATACACATGAAAGAACAAACTGAACCTCAAAACAAAACTTATCCAAACCGCAACAACTTGACACGAAAATATGAACACATTCAGCTCCTAAAGCTCAAACCCGTACCCCAGCAATGCATCAAACCGTGAATATCACAACCATTGCACAAGAACCACAACATAGTTCAATTTGTAATGCGAAAAATTGGCATGTCACTGTGATTGAGTATTATAGTGAACCTCTTCATAGTGACGGTTACAATCATAATCTAACTGCCTTTAAATGAAATATATACCATAAGATATAATCACCAATATGAGTTTATCAATATCTCTTAGATAAATACACTAATAATCTTGTCATATTCAAAAGGAACAAAATAATTTATCTTTTTCAAAAGACCGGTTAACTTTTAACAACGACAATGTGGTCATGGATTGCAGAAACAAATTAATATTACATAGAAAATAAAACAACATGTACATATCTATAGACAATTCCCCTTATCTCTCCTTCTAGTCTTTACAATCACCAACTATATTTAACATTTTTTCCTTGAGTTTCTCTATTATTTGCGGAAAAAGAAGAAACAAAGTGTCATTATTAGAAATTCAACCATGCAACTAAGGTTTGATATAGTAGGGTTTCATGATGCATACCAAACTAGAATCTCTAGCTCATCCTATGACGGAGATGGCACTGTGTTTGAGGTGAGAACAATGCGGGGAATCGAATTTCAAGTAATAGGTTGAGTTTTCATTAGCACTAGTAGGTAGTACTAGAAAAAGTTGATATGCTAACAAAGTTTAGAGACGAAAACTCTTCATCTCTAGCAGAGACATAAGTTGAGACGGAAATTTGTTATTTAGAGAAGGATTATGATGGTGCGTGTGGAGACGAATTTTCGAGACGAAATCGTCTATCGCTGATCGTTATCCGTCTCTAAATACGTCTCTAACGAGATACTTTGCTAGGTAAACAACACATTCAAAAGTTGTTTAGAGGCGGAAATGTAGTTGTTCGTCTCAAATTCTGTCTCTACCAACATCGGTCTCTACATTGGTCTCCAAAGTCATTGTCTAATGTTGTCTTTAGATATGTCCATCTCTAAACCCGTCTCTAACTATTGCTTTATTTTTATTTTTAAATTCACAAAAACTTAAAAATTGAAATAAAATGAATCTTATAATTTATTTTTTATTAAGTATAGTTATGCAAACATAGGTTATCTCTACACACAAATACTAACATGGACGACAGGCACATATGATTCATGATGGATAAGTAACTATAATCATTATTAGATAAATCAATATCTTATAGTCTATGTGAGAGTTGACTTAAAATCAGGTATCGAAGAAATCCTACCATGACTGGAAGCATCATGTCACGATTGTTGAAGAAATTCCTGAAGCAAGTCACTGGAAAAATCGTGTCACGATAGAATCGTAACGTGGCACGATAGAGCATTGAAGGCGAAAAAACATAAACACATTTTTCAGTGCAAATTTGTTGCAAACTTTATGGGTTACTTTTACTGTAAATATTAACCTTGTATCAGATGAAAATTCGGTAGAGTAGAAAAAAAGGGTTTAGAAGCCAACAACAAACTAAGATTTATAGAGTTTTCCTTTTGGCAACAAACACTAGGGTTGAAATTGCTTTGATTCACCTTGAACCAAACACTGTTAGGATAGAATCTCTTGGTTATCGGAAAAGATTCTGGAATTTGGGTAAAATTAGGTTTGAAGACCAATTCTTGCAACCCTTTGATATCTCTTTGTAAAGAAACTCATCATTATAGTGGAACAAAGAGCTGCTCTCTCCTTCAGAGGAGGTCAATATTGGACTGAACTAGGCATATAGATTCTTTTGTGTTCTTGTTCTTCTCTCCTCTCATGCTGTTTATTTTTGCTCGAATTATATTATCAACCATTTGATTTGATTGCTTTGTTTATTTGCTCCACATACCAAGTTTAATTGGTGTGACTTTTTATCGAATTCACAACAGTCTATAAAGTATTAACATGAAACTATTTTCCTTCCCTCCGTTTCCATAATAAATCAATTACAATTCATAATATTTATTAATTTTTAGTTTAATTTATATACATATTAATTGTAAGTATGTTAATTGACCCCAACTAACTAACGATATCAAATAAAATCAATATGATAATTAGATTAGGCCTAATTAGACTAATAACGAGCCAATGGCTTGCATTTATTTATTTTTAAGGACAAATGTGAGTATGTTAATTGCTATGGTAGTATTTTTTCCCCTGCCACAATTTAAACCCTAATTAAGCTACCCGACCCTAAAAAGGAGCTCGAATTTTGAAGATCAAAATCTTCGGTAAAAGTTAATCGAATAAACTATCTCTTCATAAACCTAGTCAACATAAAATAAACATTTCTCCATCAATTGAAATAGACTCATCGTTGCATGTAACCTAATTGGATTAAGAATGTTTTAAAAGTTCGAATTTCAACGATCAAAATCTTCTGTATAAGTCAATTTATCCCTTTAAAAACCTAGTAAATATGAAAAGACGCTTATCTATTGACTAAAATAGACTCAACCAACTAACATTGTCGAATAGGATCAATCTCACCATTGGATAGAACCTGACAAGATTAAGAATGAATCAGAAGCTCGAATTTTGAAAATCATAATCTTGAGAATAAGTTAACGCGACAAATTATCCATTTAGAAGTCTAGTCAACATAAAAAAGATAGTACTCTGTCGATTGAAACAAGCTCAACCGGCTAACTGTATGAAATCAAAACAATATGATCACCGTTAGATAGGACCTAGTTTGACTGAGAATGAACCATGAGCTCAAATTTTGACGATCAAAATATTAAAAATAAAACAACCCAACAAACTATCCATTTAAAAACATATTCAACGTGAAAAGACACTTCTCCGTCGACTGAAATGGACCTATTTGACTAATGGTATCGAAACAAATCAATTTCACTGTTACACAATACCTAATTGGACTAATAATCTCATCAATTGACGATTGAAATCTTCGGTTTAAGCCAAACCGACAAGCTATCCCTTTAGAAACTTAGTCAATATAAAAACATATTTCTCCATCGAGTAAATTAGATCCATTTGACTAACGATATCAAATAAATTAAATCAATCAATTAGATTAGGACCCGCCACTTGCACAATTGAGTGAAAATGTGTTTTGAATGAGTTTTTGAGGAATGTTTACAATATTATAAGAAACTCTCACAAAAATAATTAGATTTTTTGAGAGATTCTTATAACTTTCAAACCGTTACTACAAAAACTCATTCAAAATTTTAATGAGTAGACATGACCTGGTCTAAAAGCAATCAAGAGTTTGGGCGAAAAACTTTTGAAGGACTAAAAGTTAAAGGAAATTTTTAAGAGGACTAAAACGAAAAATTGGATTGGAGGGTTCGATCTTGGTGCTTTGGTTATTGGTTTGTGATGTCATCAGTTTAAGTAGTTGTTTTTATTGATGGTTGTTCCCTAGCTCTAGCTATATGATTTTTTACGAGAGTATTGTTCGAAAATAATGTATTGGACTAGTAAGAAATTTCAAATACTTGTTTTTCTAACTTACTTTTAAGGACGATAATTATTTGAAAAAAAAATAAGAAATTAAAAGAAAAATTTAAAAACAATAAAATCAGAATAAAATACGTGCTTATAATTTAATCTAGAAATCAAAACATTTTTTTTTTAGGGAAGAAATCAAAACATAGTAGTTGAAAAAAATATGGGTATCGGATATTTGGATATTTATTTAGTTAGGCATTAGAGCCGACATTAAATGTTGATAAATGCTACTTTAATATACTTTTTATTTGAAAGGCCATTAATACTATTGATCTTTTTTAAGGGGATACTATTGACAAATATCATTGATTAAAATTAACAACCAATATATGTTAACCATAAGTTTGTGACTACAAATTTATAGTAAGAAATTTAATATATTTAATACACAAAAACATAGCATTAGTAACAAAATGGAAAAAGTGTGAGAAAAAAAGTTTCAAACCTTTCCTCCTCTCTCTCTCTCGATTCCCCACTCAAATCCTTCAAAAGGTAGTGCAAAAACCCATTTCCCTTCTCATTTTCTAGGTCTTGCTGAAGCTTCTCAAGTGTTTCTTCCTTCTAAAATTCGTTAATAGAAGATAAAGGGAGCCAAGGTGAGTTAAAATTCTTCCTTCTTGAGTTGGCTGAGCCTACAAACCCTTTTTCCCCAAATAAATTATCTCACTATTGTTTGATTCAACATTGTTGCATGTAGAAGATGGATTGAAAACAGTAGTTGAAAGTGGATATTAGGGCTGTTTATAGTATTGTTGGATTAAATTGATATATATATATATATATATATATAAAAGTAGGTTATGCTTTGAGTAGTAAGCTGGTATAAGAATTAGGAAATTATGATATTAGTTAGTACCTATTTGTATATGAGCTGAAAATGGACACTATACCATTTTAGATGATATATGCAGAGAGGCATATATAGTTGAAATTATAAGAATATCTGTAAAATGTTGATTAATTGAACATACTAAAGATTGCCTACAAAATTGTTACTTGTTGAACCATAAGATAGATGAATTAGTGTAAGAATTAGGAATATGAGCTAAGATACAATTGTAATTTCCTAATTTTGAATCTAGACAAAAAAAAATCATAAGATTTGGGAAACGGTTGAAGTTGGTTAATAAAGATCATGGGTTTTTCTACTTTTAACTAAAATGGAAACCATTGTTAAATCTTCTAATTGTATCATATTTGCTATATTCCTAATTTTGATACTCATTGGTCATCCCTAAAGAGTTATGATAAGTGAGTGTAAAGGGAAAGAGAATGGTACTATATATTTTGAATTTTACTTGATGTAGTAGTATTAATCAATTGAATCAAAGAGATGTTCAAGTTTATAACTATTTTTACTTGGTTGACAATACTTGATAAATATTAAGACATGAGGGTTTTAAGGAATATCATAGGTAAATGAATATGTATGTTGTGCTTGCACTGTTTTGTCTTGTCTGGACTATTATACCTAGGTACAATCTTTAGAATTAGTGGACCAATAGTTTTAAGAGAGTGTAAGAGAGGTTGTCCATAACATTGCTCTATTTTTGTCTATATTAGACATTCTTTAAAAATCAAATGATTAACGAGATTCATTATCCAAACATTTGTGATTGTGAGTTCTTCTGCACCTGTTATGGTATTATGATCAATATTTTATTTTAGAATAACTCATTCAATGCTTAGATTTAGAATTATCTTTGTGTATTTTTTAAATATATATATACACACACGGTATTGTTTATTTTGTGGTAAATATATTGTTTTTACAATCGTGCCTTAACGACATTGTTTATGTTATTTCGCAGAGTATTAGTCATGTCTTCAAACAATTATGAATGCATTTATCCTAAGCATCGTTTGATCTGCAACGTATGTTTCACCTTTTTCGACTTATTTATTTTTCTTAATGATGACTCAAATAAATCAATGAGATAATGACTCTTCAATATTTTTTTTCTTCCTAAATTTTAGCTTGGAGGAAATAACACGATGGTGACGATTCACTACTCGAATGTAAAACTTGTGTCAGTTCGGAGGTTTCATTGGAATAAAGGCGGGAGACGTCCTTCTAGCGGTAAATTGAATTGTTGTTTTTCACCATATTATCACATCAAACTTGTCTCCACGTGATTTTGAGTCGGGTTACACTTGTTTTTTGTATTGCTATCCATTTGTGCTTTATTGTTTTCGGTTGGTGCCACCTATATACGGGGCATGTTGTCTCTTATATGTTCTCTTGCCCGCGTGTACTTTTTTGCAAGTTTTGAGTCTCTAAGTAATATTTATCAATTTCAAAAAAAAAAAGTACACATTTAAGTGAATTAGGCTCACTTTTGAAGTTACTCTATTTTAATCTAATGCATACATGAAACAAATTTAAACAAATTAGGAATGTTAATTACAATACATACTAAAAGAATATCATAGAACCATCTAAAAGACCTTAAACACTCAAATGTAACAAGACACCAAAGTTAGAAATTACATAGTTAATTTACAAATCTTTGGCTATAAAGATTGTATACAAGGGCTTAGTGACAAGGTAAACAAAAAGTAATTTCAAAAGTAGGCGTGTCTTTACCTACACATTCTTGTCTTTATTTATAATTTTACTTATCGTAAACAACACATAATGATGTTTCTATTATTAAAGATTGTTTAGGAATTCTATTTTTTTTCCATCAGGAATAAGTTTGATGGTGCAGCAGTGGTTAAACTTAAAGAAAAATATGGATGCTATTGAAAAGGCCTATCATGAAAGGAGTGCATATTCAGATCCTGATCTCGACGACGAAATCGGTCTGTGATATTGGTTCCTCAAAAAATGGACAAAAGATGGTTTGCGTGAAGTCTTGGAAGAAACAAATTCGGATCGACATTCACGAAATTTGCTTGCAAGATGGCATGCTGGTGCATGGCAAAAAAGGTATCTTAATTCATTTTCTCAGTTTTCTCCTCAATTACTTGTTTGTGATGAATCTATCAAGAAGGGCGTCTTCGTTATTTATGAAATGTTATGATGGGTTGTTTATTTATTTTTATATCAGGTGATTGATGAAATGTTTAATAGAATAGATTTTGATTAGTAATTGTTTGCTCATTGAACATACTCTAAAATGTTGTCTATGTTGTCAATAACGCGCTATGGCGGTGTGACATAGTGAAACATCCCCCACTGTGCCACCAAAGGTCCTCGAAGCGCCTTTGTCAGTTTCACTCGGTGCTATTTGAGATTAACAACATAGGTAGTAGTGGTGCATGATATGCTTGGTGCTCTATCCATATGTACTATATGTGCTAATATGATGCGCTACTTGTTGGATGAGGACATGTTGAATTGAAATGAAGAATTTGCAATGACATTTTATACTTGTTTTCAGGAATCTCATTGACCATGAAGCGGTGGATTAAGCTTCGTAGCTACATTAGAGAAATTGACAATGCAGTCGAAAAGGAACTTAGGAAATTGCGGAAGTATTAACCCACATACCATTTGTGGGTTTCTTTAGTTTTTTAAAATTATTGACAGCACTAGACCTTGTCATATGGTGCAGTAGTAACCTGGTAGTTTAGAATCAAAAAATATTTGGATCTTCGTGTGTGCTTATCTTCAATTTTTAAATCTTTATTTACTAATGTTTTGATTATTGATCAACTGATTTGTTAGTTTAATTTGAACAGGTTATTTATGTAGTAATTAGGATGTTAATCTTCCATTCAAGCTTCACCTGATAGCATTGGATTGGCTTTTCTGTTGGGGTATTTTTGTGCATAACATGGTACTCGGTGTTGAAAGTATTTCAAGTTCTTAAATTTGTTCAGATATGAAACTATACTCTATTTTACTGAAACTAAAATGAAAAATAAATAAAACTAGCAATTTCTGCCATCATATAAAAATGGTATTGGATGAGCCTAAAACTTGTTCATATTCAGCTAATTCCATGGGTCTAGGGAACTCTTATTTGAAACCAAACTATATAGATAAATGAAGTTCATATACATTTAAATGTTTCTATCCCATAAACAATTAGAAAATTTAGAATTTTCCATAGCAAAAAATTTAACGTATCCTCATATCGAACTCAGGTGTTAGTGTCCAATCTAATGATATCGGCATTGTCCGTTTAATTCAGTCTTACTAAAGATATCAAAAGCACATTTTTTAAGTGATTGTATACCAGATCAAACTTACATTATCCGATGTATTGATGTTAAGCATGCAAACTAACACCACTGTTATTTGTATGGATTTGCAAAAGTAACAATCTGGTTCAATGTGTCTTCGATGCTTACTATGTCAAGTAGTATTAAAAATGTCCAAATATCTAAGTATCTATAGTACAAATGTGTCTTTAGAACATATATAACGAGAAATTAATTGGTAAAAAATTCCATGGATTTACAATGGCAGCTTGCATGGATTTTGATGTTTTGGTTTGCTACTCCGACTCGCTTCACGCAGTTAATCTCATTAATGGTGATACCTCCCACTTCCATATCTATGCCGTGCTCATCCAGGAAATTAAGGATTTGTTGAATTCTAGAGGTTACACGCTCCACCACACTCTTAGAGAGGGCAACCAAAGTACGGATTTTATGGCGAAATTAGAAGCCTCTGCAGATGATGTTTTGACAGTTCATTCCTCTCCTTCCGAAAGCCTGTTACCGCTTCTTAGGACGGATGAATTGGGAACCCTCTTCATTAGAAACTGGTTGTTTTTTCTTCTGTTCCTGTCCTCTTTTCCTTTTCCTATTTTCTTTTTTAATTAGCCTTATAACTAAAAAAAAAAGATGAAGGCTAGAACACCAAAAACCATTCGCACTCTAAAATTAAACCATTCGCACTCTAAAACTTTTCATCTCAACTGATTGTAGTTTATTTTTTTGTTAAAAAACAAATTGAGTTAATGCTTGCTAACATTGATTAATTATATTTTTAACAAATATGGATACAAACCAACGTCATCATTTATATTTTAATATTTTAATTATTGTCAAATAAAATTGGTCAAGGGAGATCAGATCCAATTAATTCTCATAATGTAACGTTTAAAGAATATTAATCATAACGGTAAAAGGATCATTTGAAATATGTAAAATTAAAAAAAAAAGTGGTCTTTTATAATAAAAAAATATATATGTCGGTTATATCAAATTGGTCTTAAAAAATTCGGAGCTGAAATGATTAGTAATTAAACCTAGTGCGCATTTAAATATTAGGTGTTTTATATATCAAAAAGTATATGTTCCATATCAAAATAATTGGATATGTTGCATTTCTCATATAAAAAAGGTACTAAAATATTGGACAAATTAATTATGGTTATTTTACCAAATTACCCCTTGAAATATATTATAAATTAGACCTAAGTTAGTAGAATTTCACCTCACAACTCCAATTATCTTTCTTTCTAATTTGTTAGTTTTTCTATTGTAAACTTGCATAAGAGTCCCACGACAAAGGCAAATCAAATCTTGGTTGTCCATAAATAATTATGTGAGATATTTTAAATGTCAAATCTCTTACAATTTGATGATGTGAGATGATGAACAACCATTGAGCCCGATAAAAAATTTCAATTGACATATTATATATGATCATTTTTAAATTTAAAATTATGAAAGAGGGGAAAAAATGTAATTAAGCCTAAAAATAATTAATAAAACTTGTTAGTAGTAAACTCTATTTAAAAAATGGACAATAGTCATTTTGATTTCTAAATGTGTAACGAATAGTCACAATAGTTTTTTCGATGTATCAAAATTTTAAATAGTCTCTGATTTTGCAATATGTTGGTCAAACTAGTCTTTTGCATTAAAATACCTTGTTAATATTATCATATCAGTTCTTCAATGTATTTATTTATTGTCATATCAATCTATATATAAAAAGAGTTAATGTCAATTTTAATGTTAAGAGATATTTTGACTAACGAAGTGCACAATCAAATACTATTTTAGAACTTCAATACTTTGAGGCATTGTTATGACTTAGGATTAGTCAATGACTATGACCTATTTAAAAAATAAGGCTAAAATGCTCTTTTGGTCCCTTAACAACATTTATAGTATCGCTTTGGTCCCATAAGTAATTAAAACTTCGTTTAAGTCCTTTAACTTGATTTAAAGTAAAGTATCAGTTTAGTCCTTTATGTTATTTTAATTCAAAAAAACGTTAAATTTAGGGACCAAACTAATACTAATTAAATAAGTTAAGGGACCAAAATTCAACGTTTTTTTGAATTAAATTAACAAAAAGGACCAAACTGATATTTCAAATAAAGTTACGGGATCTAAATGGAGTTTTTATTATTCATGGAATCAAAATATTTTTTATTTTTTTTAAGAGGAAGAGGAAAAGATTCACTCTTCAAAGTAGCGGGAAAAGTGTTACTCTTTTTCCAATTTCATTTCATATCCCTTAAAGCAAAAATCAGTTGTCCCTTAAATTAGCTGGTGACAAACATCCGTTGTTTCATCATCCATCAATCAATCACTGCCGATGGCCCGAAGAAGAAGAGTTAGAAAAAGGGTTTGCGCCATTTCTCGTGTTCGTGCTCCTGATGGAAGTGCCTTTCTCAAATGGTATATACATGTATTCAATTCAATGTTCATTTTCTACTTTCTTGAATTGAATGTATTATGATTGAATTGAATGTGTGTGTATGTAGTGAAACATGTGGGTTCTCTGTTCCTATTGCCTTGGCTGATATGCATTATTGCGAGTCCAACAAGATTCAATTCAAAAGGTTACTCGGAATTGTTCCCAAGCGAACTCGCCCAAACATTCAACGTTTGATGAAGAGCCAACCCATTTCGCCTTATCGCCTTTTTATGTAACATTCCTCCCTCTCACTCATTTCCATCTTTATCTTTAGTGTTAAAATTAGAATCTGCATTTTTCCATATTTTCCTTCTTTATTTGACATTATCCTATATCTATTTTGTCGCATTGTTTACAAATATAGGTATAATATGATTTACATTCAATCTTGATCTAATTGAGATTCTTCTTTGTATAGCCATGTTTTCCTTTTGAAGATATTAATATTATGATCTAATTGAGATACAATTATGTTTGATTTGTGTATTTAGATGCCTATTCAATCTTGTTTATAAGTATGATATGATTCCTATAGCGTGTTTTCTTCTATGTCCGTTTTTCATCGAAGTAGTTGCTCTACAGTGCATGTCTACATTTTTCATCTATTTAGACACAAGTTTACTACCACCAGTACTCATTGATTCATGAATGTCCAAATTTGATATTCCTCCTCAATTATGTCGAAATTTGGTATATATGTGTGTGTAGGATCATCTATAATTAGATGTAAAATATGCTAAAGAAGGTTAAAAGTAATTTGTTGCTAGGATTGGAGTGTTTGACAATTTGTGTATTTAGATGCCTATAAGTAATTTAGGATTGGAGCGTTTGATCAATTTGTGTATTTAGATGCCTATAAGATTTGCATATTCACTATGAAAGAAATGAAAAGGACTATAAGTAATTTAGGATTGGAGTGTTTGATCAATTTGTGTATTTAGATGCCTATTCCATCTTGTTTATAAGTATGATATGATTCCTATTCAATCTTGATCTAATTTTCAAGTTTGATTTTTATGGTAAAAATAATGTTACATTGACTATATAGTTTTCTTTATCAGGGAAAGCTTCATGAAGGGTCAAGACATGGAAAATTATAATATTGAACTTGATAGGATAGGGTTTGAAAAGTGGAAAAATATGTCAAATGAGGTAAAATAACTACCTGCCCTAACTTTATTTCCATATATATATATATATATATGTGTGTGTGTGTGTGTGTGTGTGTGTGTGATCATAAACGTATTGGTCAATAAACACTTAATTTCTTTATCTCACAAGCACTTAGATAAGCTCAACTAAGTCAAATTGTCGAGTATAATCTCCTTTTCTCTTCAGGAGAAGCAACCCTTTGTTTCGCATGCTAGAGAATTGGACAATAAACACCAAGAAGCTTTGAAACAGGATGCTGATGGGATCATTAAGGTAATTACACAATGCAAATATTGATCTTGTGTTTTAGTATATGTTGTTATTGAAAAAAAGATTAAAAGAAAACCTGAGCATTGTAGCAAGTATTACAAGCTTTATTAGATTTGTTTTGCATGTGTCACTTGTGTGCTTCGCATGTGGTGGATTCTTTTGAGGAGATTTTGTGGACCTTTATATTGATTGTGGTTCAAACACAGTTTGAAAAAACTCTGTTTATGTGCCTTGCCTCATTTCTTATCCTTTTTTATTTTGGTAGTCAATAAAGTTGATTTTAATGTAAGCAAATATGATAGACGAAACGGAAGTGGAGTCTAGTTTGTAAACTTCAGTTTGTTCGCACTGTTGCCATATAGATTTGGATTAGATGTGGTTAAAATATCTTACAATCATTGCAGTTTGCACATCTCAGATCTCGAGTCAAGTACCAAACGCTGAAATATGATTTGGTGAAGTTAAAAAATTAATTGTTTCATCTTTAATCCAATGGTGAAGAACTTAAGATATGCCGACTGCAATGACCGCAAGGTATTTTGGCCGCAGACAACTATATTCCATGTTGTCTTTGTGACCCTAACCCCATCACTTGTCATGATGAAACGAAACTATGAGATACATACTCATCTTTGGCATGGTGATTATTTTAGATAAAGTATGGAGCAGATTCACCACTGGTTGAGATTCTTGATAAGGTTATTAAGGTTTTTCTACTAAATCTCGATGATACTATGATTCTAAGTAGTTACTTATTCATTAACATAGTATTCAATTTTGGTTTGTTTGAATGGTTTGCAGACCCAAATGATCTTTAGAGAATCTTCAGCGGATCACTCAAAAGAATAATCTTCCGTTTAAGTATGACTTGTTGTTTAATGACGGTAAATATATCTTTCTAACTGTATCTTTTCATGGATTGAATGAACAATCATTTCATAGGTCTCATCAAATTAGTAATGTTGGACTATGGATATTTGTATCTTGGAAACATTGAATGTTGTTTGATTGTTGTACAGGAATCATGAAGCATAAATAGAGTACGGGTTTTCTTTTGCTGAGTTTTGTTTTATAATAGAGAATGGGTGAAATTTGAGAATAGAAATATTTTCAGAATCTTTGAGATTGTCTTCAAAGCATTTTGACTCGCCTTGATACCTCTTAGTGGCGCGATCCGCTTCTGCCGCATGTGCAGTTTCTGTGTTGTTGCAGGGTTATGTAGCTGCTATTAGTTATTTTGTTATTAACTCCCGCTGTATAACGTTGCAGATGGATTCGTGGAGTCGAATTAGTCTTCTGTGTTTGTTTATGATATACACTGCAATCTGCAAGGCTGTTTTGTTCTTAGCTTTGTTACCTTCTCTTTGTATTGTGCTTAGTCGTACTTTGGTTTGCGATTCTCGTGTACAAATATCCTAACACATTTGCTAAGAAGTCTTATGCTAAGCTCATTAACAAACCATTAATCTATCTATAACTATAAATAATTGATACTTTACAAACAAGTTAAATCATTAAAGCTTCTTCTGTTAAAACCTTATGCAAATTACTAGGCTAGGTTGATCAATATGAAAAAATTAGAAATGAAGAAAAAAAGTTAGATGATTAAACTGATCTCAACTTATGTAAGGAAGAAATTATTTAGAAGATTTTATCATTGCAAGATCATTTCAACTATTCACAAGTGTGACATGGTATCTTTTAGTTTTGGTCTTTGTGATCTGTTCCAATGTTAGCATATTTTTTGCTGACAGCATTTCATAGTGAATTTGCTAGCTGTTCTATGATAATGTTTCAGGTAATATGTTTTTCTTCTTTACTCTTAAAATCGGTACAGTTTAGATGTTGAAATCTTTGCCAACCACTAAGTTGCAAATTGTTGATATGCTTGACTGCCTATTACAGTATAGTTGAGAATTGGTGTTGATGAAACTTCTCTTTGAATCCCACCTTAACTGCTTTTGCATCGCGCTGATTGAGTTATAGTAGAAAATAGTTGTTTGTTCAAATTTTGATACGCTATACTGCTATACCACCGCTATAAAACAATAGCGATTTGTTCAATTTATACTAAGCTACATCGCTATAGCAACTATTCATAACATGTGTTTGAATCGGTTTGTAGAAATCCAAGGTAGGGTAGTTGTCATTCCAAGGTGTTCCATTTGTTACTGGACAGTAAAAATTCATGATGTTGTTTCAGTTTTTTTTTCATAGTACCTTGTGAGAATTGATAAAATAAAAGATTAACCTTGATAACTTTAATTAGCATCGTTGAAAACTAAAACTTGAATCGGACAGCATTGAAAAGCCATTATACGAAGCTACAATAGCGATTTATTCAAATTATGGAAGAAAAAAAAGACTTTATGATAACATTTTTGAATGATTGAGTTTGTCAAAACAAATTTTGGTATAGAAAAAAAAGACTTTATGATGTCAAAGTGGAAAGTGCATAATTAAAATCATTGAATTACAATGTTTTGGCTGAATATCATTAAACTTACATGTTGAGACAATGAGCTAGAACCACCGTTTAGAAAAATAAAAAATAAATTCATTTCTTTATAATTTAAATGTTAATGATAATTAAATTTAAATGTTTTGCTATTAATTTTATAATTCAGAGTATAAAATTAACTTTTAAATAATCATATTTTATTGTCGTTAGTAATTTTTCACATATTTTAGTTTTATTTTGAGTTGTTTCATATTTTATAATAGGGTTTAAAACTATATGTTAATGAAATTATGAATAAGAAATAGCGAAAAAATATGTATTCGAATTTTGGTTATATTAAAATAGACCCGCAATGCTATTTTTTTACTAGATAATTAGAAATTAAAAAAAATATTGAGGGAGTAAAGTGTAGATTTTAACATAAGATGAGAGAGGAATGTAATTCATGCTTTTTTAAGGGTGGAGATTGAAATGTTTTCTAATATGTTTTGAAAAAGAGGGGATGTGAGTGAATATTTTAACATAAGAAGGGAGGGGAGTGTAATTCAAGCATCTTTGAGAAGAGGGGGTGTTAATTACTCTATCTATAAACAACGCAACAATGTTCATGTAGGATAATGTCAAAGAAAGAAAGATAGGGAAAATGGAAAACAATACATGTGAATTTGGATTCCCTAGTCCCGCATTCACGTAGTTCGGACATATGTGGTTGTTCGATCAAGATGAGACGGTTCAAAAAATGAAGATTCTAATTTTAATATGAATTGATCGAACGTCTACAAATGTCTTGACATCGTGAATATGGGGAATCCCTGATTATGTATTGAGTACCAAAACTAAAAGATTGAAATTTCATTAGTACATTTAACGCTAACGATGGAATAGAGTGAGAGAAAAGAATGTTACATAAAAAGGCGATGAAGCAAAATGGGTTGGTTCTTCATCAACGGTTGAATGTTTGAGCGGGTTCGCTTGGAAACAATTCCGAGTAACCTTGAATTGAATCTTGTGTAAGCACAATGCAATAGCAACGGACATCCACAAGTTCCACTACATACATACACATTCAATTTAATTATATTAAGTATAAGCGCACAAAAAAAATACTAAAAATGAAAGAATGGTGCAAACCCTTTTTTTTAACTCTTATTCTTCTTTGTGCCATTACAAATAATGAGTGATCGATGATGAAAATAAATAAAAAACAAGTAATTAATGTGTGTTTGCTTGTTAGTGTGTGGTGACGTTTCCAATTTATTGTGTTCTTCAAATGAAATAAAAAAAATGGCACTAACCTTTCCCGTTCTGAACCAAAACTTTTTCAATTTAGGGGCACTAGTTAAGGACTTTAGATAGTAAATTTGTATGAAAGTTTAGTTTTCTCAAAAATAAAATAAAATTGTATGAAAGTTTATATAATTAGTGTATTGAAAATTGAAAAATTGAACATTTTTTAAAAATAATTATTTAATTTAGAATGTTTAAAAAGTGTCGGGGGACACTAGCCGGCAAAACCTTTTTGTTCTTCAATGTGTATGCACCAATCAATTTTATTCCTAGATTAATAGAAATAGTCAATAGTCCCTGAATTTTATAATTTTCAATCAATTTAATTCGTCCGTCAAGTTTCCCCATTAACAATGCTGACGTGTCACGTTAAGTGCTGACATGGAGTTCCAAGTCAGCTTCCACGTGTAAATGGATGAATTTGATCGAAAATTTTGATTCTTTTTAAAAATGAAAGTCATTACAAATTGTTACATTGTCAAATTTAACCCTCAATTATCCGTTAAAAATCAAACTAATCATTTAATTATATCACTCTCTATCAAATCGATCTGGAATTATTTATCTCACTATCAAATCGATCCCTTGACACTGTCAACTTCATTGATAAAAACAAGTTGGTGTGTTTGCTTGTTAGTCTGTGGTGAGGTTCCCAATTTGTTGTGTTGTTCAAATGAAATAAAAAAAAAGGTTAAATAAGTTTTTTCGTCCCATAAAATATAACGAATTTTAATTTTAGTCCATAAAAAATTAAACTGAATGTTTTCATTCTCACAAAATCTTTTATTTTGTTTTTGATCCTTAATGTCCATTTTATGTTCATGTGAATGTCAAGATTATAACACTTATATGTTCAAATTGTATCCATATTATGTTTGTTTATTATGTTCAACCTTTATATATTCTTATTATGTTAAAAAATATTAAAAACATACCAAAATTATATCTATTAAGGATTAAAAATAAAATATATTTTTTTGTGAGGATAAAAATATCTTATTTTATTTTTTAGGGACCAATATCACAATTTGATATATTTATAGGGACAAAAAATTTATTTAACCTATAAGAAAAAGGGTACTAACTTTTTCCACTATGAACCAAACCTTTTCATGTTCTTTAGTTTTCGGACACAACATAACTTGATGGGACACTTTTGTTTATTTTGTTTTCTAAAAGAAATTGAGCTAGAGCACTAGTTAAAAGACTTTAAAGAATAATTATTTAATTTAAAATGCTTAAAAAATGTCATGGGGACATTAGTTAGTAAAACTTTTATTTGAGTCAGTAGACTATTTCGTCCTTTAATGTGTATGCATCGGTCAATTTCATTCCTAGATTAATCGAAATAAGCAATACATCTCTGAATTTTATAATTTTCAATCAAATTAATCTGGCCATCAAGTTTTCACGTTAAGTACTAACATGGAGTTTCATGTCTGCTTCCACGTGTAAATGGACGAATTTGATCAAAATTTTATATTTTTTAGAAATTAAAGTCATTAAAAATTGTTACATTTTCAAAATGAACACTCAATTGTTCATTAAAAATGAAACTAGTCGTTTAATTATGTCACTCACTATCAAATCGCTTCTAAATTATTTATCTAACAATCAAATCGATCTCTTGATATTGTCAACTTCTTTGATAGAAACAAGTTTTACTCCACCAAAGCCGTGTTCATCAATGAGAATAAATAACAATTTTGCCCATTACCTTCAAGTACAAACTAGCAAAAAGTTTCTTCTCGAGCACTATGGTGAAGATGGAATCGAAGCAGAATAGATGAGGTTTTTGTTCACAATAGATGAAGAATCAAATGAGATTTAAAATCTCAAGATGGTAAGTGTGGAAAGGATTCAATAGGTATTTGGATCCTTTAGAGCTGCTGCATGGTGTTGTATAGAGACCATTATATTTAGAGAAAATTTTAGCTAACACCAAAGTTTTGTCAATCAATTAAGAACTCCTTTATATTTTTTTCCCTTCATTATTTCTAATTACATTGTGAAGAATTGGGAAAAATAATCACCTGTGAGATGTACTCTCAATTTTTCAATAGATATGGGGACAATAATCTTTTATTAGAAGTTTCATGTTGGCCTTTGTTTTTCATTTTACTAATGTATCTGACATGTTGGCCAATTAATAAAAGAAAATTGAGTGATGAGAATTTAGATGGTCATACTTGTAACGTCCTGGATTTTAATCCAAGACATTACGTCTATTTCTTTCTTTTAGAAAAATAATACTATTTTTCTTTTCCAAATAACTATTAGAAGGAAACTAATAGAAACATATGTATAGAAAATGACTCCTTAAAATTTATTCTCTTCTAACAGAGTCAATAATACACTTCAAAATCTATTTTAAATTACAATTGAGAAAAACCCAAATTTGTTTTCCTGCGTACACGCTTCAAGCAAAATATCAAGCATATGTCATATCTCCTTTGGTACCTAAAATGTTGGTTGTAAGGGTTAGTCTTCAACACCCACGAAATAAAATCAATAATAGATTAAGACATCAAATAAGAATACACAACCATCATCTAGGAATCGAGTTAAGACATTTCCTTTTTGTTTAAAATATTTATCACTCTAAAATATAATGTAGGAACAAACACAAGACTCAATGTTAATGCAGATGCATGAAATGCAACTAGACCATGATCCGGATATCGCTCCAATTGGCATAACAATATTAATCATCCCATTTGGCAAAATGATTTTGATCGCCTATTTGGCAAAATGATTTTGATCGCCCTATTTGGCACATGCATATGAATCGCCCTAATTGGCACTTATGACACTATTATATGCCATGAATGCGATGCATTTTTTCTTTATATCTTTGTAGTTTTATACTCACAAACCACATAACTTATCAATTCCACAAAATTACTAACACTCGTAATCAAATAAATTTCTTAAAACATCTAATGACAAAATCAACGAATAGTCACTTTAAATCAATAAATTCTTAATCGGCGCTAAAGGGTTAACATCGTTTTTTTTTATTATCTTAGTGAAATTAAAAATGAAAGATTTGAATAGGATCTTTGGTGCACTCTTGTTGAGATTAAAACACTAGGTAAAATGTCCCAAAAAACAAATATTACTAAGCAAATGGATTTGTCCATGTTCTTATTTGGATATTTTTTATAAGCTTTATTTTAACGGTTATTTTTCATTCAAACTCATTCATAAATTTTCATTATCATTTAATACTTCATTTAATTTAATTATACATTTTATTTGATGTTATAAAATTTCTGTTTCAAGCAAGAGAAGTCAAACATGTTATAGATTAATTTTTTTCCAACGTTAATGGTTGATCATATTTAGAAACAACGGAAATGGAACATGTGTATGGTCCATTGCAATTTTTTTAAAGGTAATAAGATCGTACGAAATGAATAAGCAAGTGAAAATGATGTAAGATGGATCGACTATATATATAGGGAAAAAGGCTAACAAATTATTGAACATTAAACATAGTATTAAAAACGCAAATCATCCATTTATCATGTTGAAGGAATTGAACGAATTATTTTTTAGAGGAAAAAGGAATTGAAGGTAAATGTGTTATCAATTATCTTTGACCATGCATATTACCTAATCAACTAAAATCAATGCATATCATTTTCATTCAAAATAAAATTCTTGCAGTGATAATGTATGATTAAATGGACATTTCTTAACTAAAATTCTTGCATGTTCAATTTTCTAACAAAATATGGCCTAATAAGCTTGATTGGAAAATTTGCCTACCATGATTTTTTTTTTTTGAAGAAGGGAATAGTGACATAATTTTTTTTATCATAGAAATACCTTCAATCAATATATAAAAATGAGTTAGGATTAAATGACATTAAAATGTCAAAGTTAATTTGATGCCAAATTTTATCCATTGATTGATTTTAATTCAATGATGATATTGATTAAGTTAAGGTGGTCACGTGATGACCATGATGCCATCAAGTCTAAGTTTTGGTCCTCTTTCTCTCATTTGCTCCCATCTCCTCAGTTATCTTAAAAAAATGAAGGTTATAGATTTGCTACTTGCTTAGTTTTTTAGGTACTATGTTCAAGCATACATATATTTATAGACGAAACATGGATTCCTCAAGTTCAAGGCGTGATGTTTAGAAATAGGCAAAAACTTTATGTTATACATGACCTTAGGGATGGCAATGGCTCCAATAGGCAGGGTACTATAATGTCCGTCTCCGTACTCGTGTTTATAAAAGATGCCCGTCCCTGTACCCATACTCTTGTGGGCGACAATTTTAATGCTCGTCCCCATACCCTATAGGCATCTAAATGCCCGTACCCGCGCCCTTTACCCGCACTTTAATTAAAAAAACAAAAAAAAACAGAATAGAAACATAACTGAATTTAAATCAATACATAAAATTTTGCAAATAATAGTATTTTTGCCAAATCAAAAGCATTCAAAGTTTGTATGAATTAATTTTAGTGGTATATAAATTTAAATATATATATAATATTATATTTATATATATGCGGGTTGCGGGGCGGGCTGGGCATTAGAGTGCCCGTACCCGCGCCCATGCACGTTCAAGTTTGCGGGTAATTACCCGATCCCATCCCCATACCTGTAAGTGCGGGTATTTACCCGCCCATTGCAGGTATTTTTTGCGGGTGCCCGATGGACTTAGGTCGAATTGCCATCCTACATGACCTTGATCATAGCTCTACAACAATAAAATATCCCTTAGAAAAAACAATAAAATATCCATAATCAATAAAATTGATAAACATCATTTCCAAAAACAAATACTTCATATATTTTCTAATTGATATGTGATGCATTTCTTCTTTTCCTTTTATTGACTTCCAAGTCCAAAATAAGAATCCGGTCAAAAACAAAAGAACATATAAACACCAATTTTGAATAAGAAAACAACAATATTCTTCTCAGACACAAAGTCACAATAAAAAGTAACATAAGAATAAGAAATGTTAATCAAACAGTAAAACAATAAAAAATAGGAAATAAACAAATAAAAGAAAAGATTATGTGGTTGAAAGTGGGTTTTTTATGGGAGGGAGAGGTAGATGAAAATAATGAATTGTTTTTTGTCTATATATAGGAAAAAAACCATGTCATGATCAATTTTGATTGGCTAATAAAAAATAAATGAGTCATGATCTATTTTGATTGATTGATGAAAAAGCATTAAATGAGATGAGAAATTTAAAGATGTCATGTGTACTTTTCAAAAAAAAAAAAAAGGCAAATCTTTATAACTAGCATGGACACCCGTTCTATGCACGGGCTAGAATTTCGTTATACTTGAGGGAGAGAATATTATGATATAGAAAGCCACTCTCCTCCTGCAAAATACACTCCCGCCCTGCAGGCGGGACGATTTTGCCCCTGCGCATGTTAACTAGCGCAACGCTAGTTAACATGCACTGCGTGAGTTAACTAGCGCAACGCTAGTTAACTCGCGCATCAATCTATCTTATACAAGGCAGAACGCCTCATTCATCACCTAAACCTCAAAAATTCTCCAAAATCTCTCTAAAATCACCAAATCCAAAATTCCTTCAAGTTCAAATCAAACCACACTTCGATAACAAATAAGTTTTCATAATCAAACACAATCAACCTTTATGTTAGATTTTTTCTCTTAAATTAGAAATTTTTAAGATTTAGGGTTTGTTTAAATTTTTGTTTTTTTGTCAAGAAATCATACAATGTTTACATGAAAATGATGTGTGTTGCTTAAGTGTTTAGATGTTTGCATGTTTATGTTGTAGGTTTTGAGTTTTAGAGATTTTTTTTTAGATTTAGGGTTTGTTTTAGAGAATTTTCATTGATTATTTTTAATTTCTTATTGTGTAGATTTGAAACAATGGTCAGGTGGATCGACGTTCATGCACAATTCAACGGCGGAGAACCTCAGAGGTTGAAGGTTCGGTGCCTTGGTGTAACGTTAAAAGGTCTCAAGGATCAGCTGAATGAATTCAACAAAGGAGTCAACCCCGAGACACAAGGAAAGTGGAATACGTTCGGTATAAACGTCCAATGTTCGATGATGGAAGAGTATCATTCACTTGGGTGGAATTGACGAACGACGAAAATGTGACGACCATGTTTTGGGAGCACAACATGTTCCAGTGGATCGATATGCGAGCAACGTTGGTGAGATCAGCCGAAGATATCATCAAAAGTCTGATTCCGCCAAAAGATCTTGATTAGGTGGCGGTCGTGATTAGGTATGGAATGCACCTTCAAACCACAACAACTGTGTTACTCTGGATGGGGCAATTCAAACTTGTTAAACGGCAGGACTCCAACATTCGTCCGGAAGTGCTTTTGTTCCATTCGAAATGTTAAATTCTTGTTGGCTTCGTTTAAATGATGGTACGGAAGTGTCAAGGTATGGACCTCATTCCGTTGACACTTGGATACTATCATTTAAAACCAAGACCAACGAGAATTTAACATTTTGAATGGAACAGAAGCACTTTCAGGACAGACGCTGGAGTCCTGCTGCTTAGCAACTTTGAATTTGCACCATTCAGAGGTAACACAATTGTTGTAGTTGAAAGGTGCAATTCCGAATGTAATGTCATGTAACGATAGACCATATTTAGGAACTTTATGTAATGTAATTTAAATGTAACTTTTATTCGAATTTATTCAATACGCAACTTTATTCGATTTTATTTATTAGAATTCTTTATTCTATTTCACGTTGAGTTTAATTAGACTTTTTATTCGAATTTATTTATTTAATATGCAACATTATTCGATTCCACATTGAGTTTAATTAGATTTTTTATTCGAATTTATTCAATACGCAACTTTATTCGATTTTATTTATTAGAATTCTTTATTCGATTCCATGCTGAATTTAATTAGACTTTTTATTCGAATTTATTTATTCAATACGATAATAAATACAAAATTAGAAAATAAATCCGATATAAATAAATTCGATACAAATAAATTCGATACCATTAAATAGAATATTTTTTTATTCAATACATAATCAATAAAAATTAAATTAAAAGCAAATATAAATAAAAAGAAATGAACAAAATAAATACATATAACAACATCTCATTTTATTAATAGAATTGGTACAATAATTGATACATTTATTTGAATTCACTAAATAATCTACTTGTTTTCTTTTTACCTTCTTGGGGTAAAAAATTCTTTTTACCCACTTGGGGTAAATAGTGATCAGTCTTGGGGAAGATAGTCAGCAGCCTTCTTGGGGGAATACATCATCAACCCTTGAGCTAAATCTAAATCTGGTTCTTTTTATACCCCAAGAAGATTCTTTTTACCCACGGTAAAAAGATTTTGGGTAAAAAGAAGCAAATTTAATTTTATCTCAAGGGTCGATCACTTCCCAAGAAGGTGCTAATACCTTCCCTTTATGTAACCAACCCCCGAACCCTAAATCTTTTAAAGTGGTATTTGAACTTTTTTCCACTTTCTTTTAAAAATTAAATGTTCAGTCGTGAAATAAAATAATGAGTCAAACGCTAATCAAATAGCCTTAATCTCCGAAAAATGACGCGACAGAAATGGCGACTTCACTTGGAACCCTCCCTAAGAGGGTTGAGCCTAACTTGGCTTTATTTAAATTTTATGCTATAACTTGCTTAAAAAAAAAAAGAAGAAGATGGAAATACGTGTATATATGCTCTTCCTTCTTCTTTCTCCTTTCTTAACGTGTGTGGTGAGATAAGTCCCCCACCCGGACTTGAGGGAAACATAAGATAGGATGGTGGTATAATCATAGTTCCTTACTGTCGCGTCATTTTTCGGAGATCAAGGCTATTTGATTAGCGTTTGACTCACTATTTTATTTCACGACTGAACATTTAATTTTTGAAAGAAAGTGGAAAAAAGTTCAAATACCACGTTTTAGAGATTAAGGGTTCGGGGGTTGGTTACATAAAGGGAAGGTATTAGCACCCTTTATGTCCGTAGTACTCTACGGGAACCTCCTGATTTTATCTAATTAATGTGCTATAACTTACTTGCTTTGAAAAAATGGAATTTAAAATGATTAAGAAGAAAAACCTAATTATCTACATTTTTATTGATTTGAGAGGACAAGGTCCTTTGCCTACGTACCCGTGAGGGATCAAAACCTCGTAGTTCGGGGTAGAAATTATGTTTGATTGGTTGAGTATTTTTTAATGGTTTTTGGAAAAATGTTTTAAAAAAAAAGAAAGCCGAAGTGGCAAATGAGTATTTGTTTGTGTTTTTTAATAGTAAAGAAAGTGATCTAAAAATAAAGTTAATTTGATTGACATTTGATTAAGAAAATAAAATAAAAATAATCACTTGACTTAAGATCAAGGTTTGTTAAAAAAATATTTTTTTGTGATTTTGTGATTATTTGCATTTTGTTTGTTTTTTTTTTCTTTTAATAATTGGAACGAAAGTAAACTAACGGTGCGGGAAAAAACAAAAGCGCAGGGGACTCACAGTGGTGTTGGACCACATGAGAACCCTTAACCTAAACTACGAAGCACAAACGACAAGGCATACACTCACACACGCACACATGCACCTAAACTATTACAAAAAAACCTAATAATACATTCTATGGTCTGCGATATAATTAAATAAATTACATTAGAGAACCTACTTACATTCTAATCCCCTTGCTGTAAAATAAATGTTAAATAATAAAAACTAGGCTAAAGGAAAATGTATGAGAAATAGAAATAATATGCTAAAAAGAAAAAAAATGAAAATGTACGAGAAAATAAAAGACAAGACAGGGGGGGTGCAGATAGTGTAATGGGGGGTGTGAAACAAAAAAAGAAAGGAATTGGGCTGGGGAAACTGAGGCGCGCGTTGGGCCTCAAAGGGTTGGTTGCAGGCCGGTTCGGTTCAAATCCTGGGTCGGTTCCAGGAGAACCGAACCGGTTCGAAAGGGTATAAATGGGCTGTTGACCCGTTTTTCCTTCATTTCCTTGTTTCATCTCTCTCTCTAAATTATTCTAGAGAGAGAAGCTCTCTCCTCTCTCTTGTTCTGTCTTCTTCTCTCTCAAGTGTTCTTCAAGAACACTATGAGTTTTTCGGCGAGGGGTGGTGGTCGGAGGTGGCTCCGGCGCGGTGGACGACCACCGTAGGTGGCGGCGCCGCCGCTGGAGCCCTCCTTTTTTTTTTGTGTTTTCGAATTCTCTTCTCCCCTTCTGTCCGATTCTCTACTCAAAATTCCCAACACTGATTCAACAAGCCCTAGATCTAAAAAAAACACGACAAACAATTTTTCCTTTTTCTTCTCTAACAGTTTATTCTCTCTTTTCTTACTTCTTTCTTGATTTTAAATTCGAAATAACAAAGAAAATAAAACTGTCCTATTTCTTAACGGAAAGAAACAAGGCTGTAACCTTGTGTCGTGGATCTACTTACCTGTAGCGGTTTTTGAGTTGTGTTGTACGGATATTGAAGCCGATTCTGTGGAGTTATTTGTGTGATAATTCGGAGCTGTTGTTTCTTGATCTTTTGTTGTGTGGTTTTGATGAAAGGTCTTGTACAACTTTGATTCTTTGCGAGGTTGTTGATGGAATTGTTTGGATTGGTGTGAATTTATTTTGTTCTAGATTTCTGTGGTGTTTGAGTTTTTGCAGGTGTATGAATCGCGGCCTCCTCTTGTTTTTTCCTTCCTATGAATTTTCGTCGTTTGTGTGTTCTTGTGGTGATTTTCGGCCGTCCCCCGTGCGTGTATGCGAGGTTCTATTTATAGTGGATGATCTGATGTTTAGGGTTTGTTAAAATTTAGCTGAAAACCTGGCTGGGATCGGATTAGGATTGGAATACTGGACTCGGATTTGGACTATCGACAGCTTGCAATTTGGACTTATCGGACATTAAAAAATAAAAGGAATAAATAAAAAAAAAATTGGACCTATCATCTATGAATAAAAATAAATAAAAGATAATTAATGTTTAAACTAAGATTAAATTAAAAAGTGAAATAGAAAATAAATGATGGAAATGAATTAAAATTTGAAATTAAAAGGACTGATAAAAATAAAAACAAAGTGAGATGAGGGCCCGACTCGGAACCGAAAATAAGGTATTTTAAAATACCTCTCTGCCGAAATTTTCACCGAAAAGTCAGCGACTAATCATGATTGAACGGCGAACGAGTGTAGGGTCAAATGACACGTGTCGGTGTATGAACGTACGATCTTAGGTCAAAAATTGGGGTATGACAGATGCCCCTATTTAAGTTTCTTCGTCCGAAAATTTGAAGATGAAATCTTTGATTTGACGGGTCGAAGAGACTTAAATACAAAGTACACCTATTTTTGACCCTAAGATACTGTGTGAATGCATGTGACGCAATTATGAATGCAAGACGGTATGGATGACTCGACTAGGACCAGTAATAATGACAGGACGCCCGAATTTGTTGAAGAAAAGGATCCGACTCCGTTGGAGGAATGAAGTTTAACTAGGGAAATGTAAGCGGGTAAAAAATGTGAGCGGTCCAGTGTTTAGGACTGTCGGCTTGAAAGCAGTAAAAAATGTAAGCGGTCCATTGTTTAGGACTGTCGGCTTGAAAGCAGTAACAAATGTAAGCGGTCCATTGTTAGGACTGTCGGCTTGACACTAATGGGTGACACCTCTTGATCAGACACGCTGGGGATGACACTTGTGATATGAGAAGAAATTTCCAAGTTGTCCGCTCGATTTATGAAAGTTTGTCGAAATCCACCGGACCTTGGAAATGACTGCTGTAATTCATCGGGCTCTATAGAGGTTTGTGAGAATACACTCGGCATTGATAAAAGGTTTGCGAGAATCCACTCGGCGTTTGATAAAAAGTTTTGGTAAAATGTTTTGATAAAATGTTTTGAAAAAATGTTTTGATAAAATGTATGCGAGAATCCACTCGGCATTTGATAAAATGTATGCGAGAATCCACTCGGCATTTGATAAAATGTATGCGAGAATCCACTCGGCGTTTGATAAAAAGTTTTGATAAAATGTTTTGATAAAATGTATGCGAGAATCCACTCGGCATTTGATAAAATGTATGCGAGAATCCACTCGGCGTTTGATACAATGTTTTGATAAAATGTATGCGAGAATCCACTCGGCATTTGATAAAATGTATGCGAGAATCCACTCGGCATTTGATAAAAATGTTTGCGAGAATCCACTCGGCATTTGGTAAAATGTTTTGATAAAATGTATGCGAGAATCCACTCGGCATTTGATAAAATGTATGCGAGAATCCACTCGGCATTTGATAAAAAATGTTTGCGAGAATCCACTCGGCATTTGATAAAATGTATGCGAGAATCCACTCGGCCTTTGATAAAATGTATGCGAGAATCCACTCGGCATTTGATAAAATGTATGCGAGAATCCACTCGGCATTTGATAAAATGTATGCGAGAATCCACTCGGCCTTTGATAAAATGTTTGAAAGTAGATGCAAGTTGGTCGTTTGCCGGAACTTGCCATTTGACTAATGATGGATAAGGATCCAACTGAAGGTCATAATCAAACGAGACTCTGGATGACCAACGCAATCATGTATGAATGATAGTGTGTATATGTTGTGTAGGCGTGAATGTATGAATGTATGAAAGTAATAATGTATGAATGTATGAATGTAACTTGTACGGCTGTGTAAACTAGATATGACAGGTGACTCGATGGAGCGAGACAAGACAGTTAAGATGAAAAGTGGACCGACATCACAGTACCGACACTCGGCAATCTTCCTTGGATATGATATCATTATTGGGAACTAGAAGCGGTTATGCTAAATTTTCTTAAAAGTCTTCCAAGATCTACTTGGAGTGTTTCTATCATAATTCAAAATCCAGAAAACATTTTCAATTCAAACCAGAGCCATTGGAAAGATAACTTAATTATCTAAAACTTTTATGAAGACATCAAAACCTAATTATGAACAGAAAAGTTCCAGTTTTTATTTTCGTTACAGAAATCGACAAGAGCACGACAATGTTGACCCCTGTGTAGTATTTTAATAATATCTAGAGTTCTGGACGTTTAAATTGAGTCACTCCAAAAGCTAGTGAAATCTAACATCCTTATCTAAAACTTCCATGTTTACACCAAAGGCCAATTCAAAACAGAAACGTGTGAAAAAGACGCAAGAACACGAAACAGTGAGTGCTGTCACTGTGCAACTCGCCTCCAACTTGGAAAAAACTCATTTTTCACTCCAAAATCCCAATTTCGACATCTCAACTCCCAAAATAGATAGGAAACATTGCCTATTGATAACCTACAACCTAAACATCAACTTTCACATTAATTCATGGGATTATCTATACTCTTAACAACCTAATTCAATTCAAAACCTAACTTCTACAACAACAAGATTAAACATTTTTTTAGAATTATATGCTTATGATTAAAGAAGGTTTATCCCACCATTACCTTAGATTGGTTGAAGTTCTGAACTCTACATTCTTCCTCTCAACCTTAGTTTTCTCCTTATGCCTCCGCTATCTTTTTCTCCAAAAAACTGTTGTAATCCTAATTCTCTAATCTCCTCCTCTATTTATAACCACCAAGAGTTTGTTTCTCACTTAATCTTTTCAATGAGCTTACTATCTACACACCCTCAGGTTGGTTACTAATTCTATAACAACTATTCAGCTCCACTATTTACACCTCATTCTATTCTTAACCTAACAAACAAATTCCCCTTATTCCAAAACTGCCCTTATGCCTCATTAAATCTAATCTAACTAGATTCCTTCACTATTTATATAATAACAACCTACTAATAAATACCCACTAATAAATACCAAAAATCACTCATCGCAAATATTCAAATAAAATATTTAAAATAACACTAAACTCGATATAATAAATAAATAATAAAAATGGGACGTTACACTTATCTTTTTAAGCAACGGTATTTTTGTAATGGGACTATTCATCATCACTACATTAAGTCATCAGTTTGGCATGGTCTGAAGCTTCATATGGATACAGTCATTGATAATTCCATCTGGATGATTGGTAATGGTGATAAAATTAATCTATGGTTAGATAACTGGTAGGGAGCCTCTCTTGCTTCTATTATTAATATTGACCCCAACAACTTTAGCTCACTTTTTTCCAAGCTCTCCTCCGTTATTGATGCTGGCAGATGGCGGTTTCCTCCTATGCTTATCTCTAATGACATGGTTGCAGCAAGCATTTCCTTCATTACTCTTCCATTGACGCCTTTATGGATGTATTGGTTTGGCCTCACACAACGGATGGTGGTCTCACGGCCAAGCAAGCTTTTCATTTTTTGCATGGTCCTTCGCAATCTCTTGATTGGGCTGGCAACATCTGGAGAACTGGTATCCCCCCTTCACATTCTTTTATCTTATGGCGGCTTGCACATCAGAAGTTACCCACGGACAAACATTTGTAGTCCCGTGGATGTATTCTAGTCTCTATATGTGGGCTATGTTAAAAATCAGCAGAGTCTTCTATATATCTCTTCTTCAAATGTGATTATGCAACTTCCCTTTGGACTTGGATTGGATCGCTGTTGAATTGCTCATTTTAGGTATAGCCTATTGCTGATATTTTGAATTGTATTGTTGCTGCCTGCTCCACTCAAGTTCGGGATGTATTTGTCTCATCTATTGTACGCGTGATGCATGCTATTTGGTTGGCAAGGAATGCAATTCGGTTTGATGGCCGTAGGTTCCCTTTGCATACGTTGAAGAATAATATTTTGGCGTTCCGTATGCTTAAGGATATTATCTTCGTAGTTTGGAATCCTCCAACCGTCGGTTGGGTCAAGGTAAATACGAATGGTTCAGTCATCAACTCTTCAACATCTTGCGGAGGTATTTTTTGTGATCATAGAGGCACGTTCATAGGCTGTTTTGCAAGCAATTTGGGTGCCATTTCAGTTTTTGAGGCTGAGCTGACAGCCATTATTATTGCCTTGGAAAATGCGGCAAGGTATAATTGGCATAACATTTGGGTGGAAAGTGGTTCTTCTACGGCGGTGCTTGCTTTCAAAAACTCTGATTTGATTCCTTTCCGTCTTCGGAATCGTTGGCATAATTGTCGATTGGGTATTACTGATGTTTTATATCATATTTATCGTGAAGGAAACTGTTGTGCAGATAGACTGGCTGCCCTTGGACATGACGTATTTGGCATGGCTTGGTTTGACAGATTACCGCCATCTTTGTTTTTTGATTTCTCTAGGGATAGAAATGGACTACCTAATTACCGCTTTCCCTAGGTTTTTTGTTGTTTATTTCTTTTCCCTCTTTCCTTTGTTTCGAGGGTTTAGGCCTAGTCCCCCTCTTGTATATATTTTTTCCCTTTTCAATAATATATATGGAGTAAACGGCACATGATAGGAGTTTCAGTGGGGTGCCAACCTAGTTGGGATGTCTCTGGGCTCCTTGATGTCTCACTTTCCCTCCTGCCTTATCCAAAAAAATCTTTTATATTTAAGGTGATAGTTCTCACAATTAATATAAAAATAAAGAAGACAATCACATAAATTTAACTAGTGATGCAATAATTTCATTTCACAGAAGAGTGAACTTGACTAGTTGCTTTGCGCACAATACTTAGGCCCCTCTATCTCTGCTATACCAAAGCTTAACTATATATATATATATATATATATATATATAGGAAAAAACCGCTTTATCTATTGTTTGCTTATTGTTTTTAAAACGAGATCCAAAAAGGAAAGTGGGCTTCTTGGGAAACCCTCATTAAGGTATGATTCTACTAGTGTTCCATAACCTATTAAAAACCATAAGTTTTTGTTTTCAGTGTTTTTTTTTTAATAGATTGTACCTTAGATTTGTTCCAAGGTTTCAGAACAAAAGGGTATAAGATCCTTATCTGAATACCCTCGTCGAACCAATTTTTTTGGCAATTCTTTGTGGGATACTGGAATGCTCTCTGATAGGTTCATCTAATATGAACTTCCCTCCTTCAATCCCTAAAATCTTCTAACCATTCGGGATTTTGAAATAATAGGATACAAATGATATTTTTAGTTATTACAACTGAAGGTACTGTAATATATTTTCTAATAAAAGATTGAATTATTAATACAAAAATTCTAATTATTAGACCATATAGAATACTTTCCCAGTCTTCTTCTATTTTTCTAAGCCTTATTTCATCCTCGTCTTTGTTGTTCTCTTCGTATTTGTGTTCGATCCTTTTCTGAAACTCCACAAATTCACATTATCGTTGTTGCTTATAATGAGGAAGTCAAGCATAATAGTAGGAATCATATTTGGTACATAAATTCTGCATAGCCAAATAACTTAATTCACAAGTACTGATAACTTAATTTGTTGCTTTTAATGAGGAAGTCAAGCATAATTGTAGGAGTCATATTTGGTACATAAATTCTGCATTATAAAAAAAGAGTACTGATAGCAAATCAAAACCAGTACTGATAGCTTAAGTCATTACAAAAATTCTGCATTATATAAAGAATGTACCAATAGCCAAATAACTTCACTCTACTCTTTATCTTTTTTCTTATCAGGTAAATAACCTTCTTTGGAGCAAACAAAATATTTCCAACGTATAGTACCGTTTTTATCTGTAGTTTGTGAGGATGCACACACACTAAACCCGACACTATGTGCATAGTTTTCATAAAATTGCATGCCTTCTACTAACTTATCAAATAGTTGTCCAACCTTAGGCTTTAATTTGTCATCACAATTCGGCACCGAATCATTTTCCTATAAAGTACAAAATAAATGGTGTAAATTAAACGACATAAAAAAGGAAATATTTGTTGACAAAATAGCTTTCATTATGCTTACCACATTAAAATTGACGGAAGTGTTGCTGCTCATGTCTAAACCAAAAAAAATAAAAAATAAAAAGGAAATCAGCGATTCCTTTTTGAAAAACAGTAAACCGAACCATTGAAGATTTCATTGGTTCGGATATTTTTTGACCAAATAGCGATATGTTACACCCCTATTGAAAATAGTAGTAAAAAGCAAAAACAACAATGATTCAGACAATAGAAAAGGAAGAAATATATTTGGAAACTTAGTTACAAATACAAATCACTTGCAAGACTATTTGAACATGTTCATTATGTGTTCCAAGAATCTACAACATTGAATGTAGAATAGACATATGTTGCATTTTCTAGCACCTTCAACTAAATTTTCACAAAGCTAATTTTATTCCTAATTTCACTTGGTTACAATCTTGGAGGATGTAACTTGATGCATTCCATATTTTCAACTACCATTTGCACTTTTTCCTTTGTCATGTATAGTGTTTCTTTTATATATAGGTGTTAGTGGTTAGTTTGTTAGGGGGAGAAAATTGTTAACAACATGGATCGAACTTTGAACTATGTCCGTTTTTCATCGAACTTTGAACTATTTAGACACAAATTTGATATTCCTCCTCAATCATGTCGAAATTTGGTATATATGTGTGTGTAGGATCATCTATAATTAGATGTAAAATATGCTAAAGGAGGTTAAAAGTAATTTGTTGCAGTAATTAGGTGTATTTAGGTGTTTATTCCATCTTGTTTATCCTACAAAGTTCAATATTATAATTTTCCATGTCTTGGCCCTTCGCGAAGCTTTCCTTGATAAAGATCAAACCTGAAAATTAGATCAAGATTGAATAGGAACCATATCATACTTATATTTGTAAACAATGCAACAAAATAGATATAGGATATTGTCAACTAAAGAAGGAAAATATAGCAAACACATCCTACAAGTGAATTTGGATTCCTATTACATTCACGGGATCCCACATTCATGCAATCAGGACAGGTGGTTGTTTGATCTCTAAACAAAAGGAAATTCTAATTTTAATATGAACAGATCGAACATGTCTTGACTGCTCATCGAGTAACAACACTAAAAGATTGAAATTTGATCGAGGGTGAGGAATGATACATAAAAAGACGGTAAGGCGAAAAGGGTTGGTTCTTCATGAATTGTTAAATATTTGGGAGAGTTCGCTTGGGAAATATTCCGAGTAACCTTTTGAATTGAACCAAGAAACTTGCATATTCGACAACCTCAATTGTGTAAACTCTCATAGCACTTCTAACTGGAAGCTGAACTGAAGACTTGGACAGCCCTCATCAAAAATTCCACCTGTGGCCATGAATTATGGAAACCAACAATATCTTCCATCATTCTCGTTAATCTCAAACGGAAGAAACTCAAAATTCTGATGCAGTGATTCTGAATACGGTGATCCCTTACTATGTTCATCCAAATGAGAATCCAGCGATTTCTCTTGTCACAACTATCATTCTTGGGCGCGTTTGATGCGCAGAGCTCGCGTGGACAAGAAGTTTTCTGGTAAATGTAGACAATGTAGTTTATGCAGTAAGCAAGGTCACACTATTGACACATGCTACAAGAAGCATGGCTTTCTCTTGTCTCTTTCTTTCAAAACAAAAGAAATGCTGATGGCACCTTTGAGAGGTACAAGGCACGCCTTGTTGCAAACAAGCTTCGAGAGATTCTTGATTTTAATTATGTTCTTTCCACTTTGACATCATCAAGTCTTTTTTTACTATGCCAATTCTTGTTTTGACAAACTCAATCATTCAAAAATGTTATCATAGGGTTTCTTCTTTCATAGTATATTTAGACTTTTCCCCTAAAAAGAGGTTTAATGAGCAATAAAATGATCCATAAATATATGAGGAGTGATATTTGTACAACCAATTGCAAACAACTCTTGTGACAACCACTTTTCCTTTATTCTTATTGGATAAAAATAATAGAGAGAGAGAAAGAAGAAGAGAGAGAATAAAAACATATGTGAGTATGAGAGAGAGGATTGTTTCATAAGTTGTCAAAATATGGTTGTACAAATATCATTTCTCTAAATATACTTAGACTTTTCCACCATGTATTGGACCGACGAAATGTTCTGGAACAACCGGATATAAGCTCAGAGATTTTAATTTTACATAAGTTATCATGCTCACAAGATAGTGAATATATGTATCTCTCTATAAACTAGTTGCAGAGTCCTAATTATAGGAAGACATAAGCATTGAGACATGGACATATTCATTACGCATAAAAGTATCTTAAACTGTAAAAAACTTCATTTAATTGATTCTTTCCATCAACAACTATTTCATGTTAAGGTAGGAATGTCATTAGATCCAAGGTTGAAAATTGGTATATATATACACCCAAGGTTGGACTAGCTAGGAACTGAAGTACAAACAACTTCCCCCATCATAATGTCATGTAAAAAATAAGAGCTAGACGTGCCACAAGCACCATGTGTGACTCATAACTCTCCGAAGGGAGGCGATGGCGTCCGAGGGCATAAGAACAACCGAGTCGGACTTCATTTTGTAACGAGTATCAAGTGAATATGTGAGACAAAATTGCTAAGGCAACATATCTATGTGACAAATTCTTTGTTTGAAATAATTAGCATAGAGACTAATACAAAACAATAATATTTCATTGTTATTCCTAATTTGTAATATACTATACACAAAATTAGATTTCTGGTCCCTTAACTTAATTTCATATTAGGATTTAATCATTTATTTTTATTTTTGACGCCATTTTGATGCTTTTGGTTTCACAAAAAGACAATAAAAATTAAGCTGACTAGAAACACCATTCTGCGAAAAATAGCAGGATATCACTACGATACAAGCCTATCTGCGAAAAATAACAGTTCACCTATGAAGACATCCCTCTGGATCCAAACACCATTCTTGGAACAAACATAGAGTTTTTGTGAGCCTTCCCAAATACCACCGGTTCTGTGGTTTCAAATTGAACCGGCCGAACAGTAACTCTCCGAACCGAATAGCATTGAAAATGGCCAAATTGGGACGGATAGTTTATGATTGAACTGAATAGTTCGATTCAGTTTAGTTTGGTATTTTCAATGCTGTCCGGTTCAACGATGCTAATTAAAGTTATCAAGGTTAATCTTTTATTTTATCAATTCTCACAAGGCTATGAAAAAAAACTGAAACAACATCATGAATTCTTACTGTCCAGTAACAAATGGAACACCTTGGAATGATCTCCATCATAGCTTGAACTACTTTATGATCTTCTATAACTTTCATAACAACTACCCTACCTTGGATTTCTACAAATCGATTCAAACACGTGTTATGAATAGTCGCTATAGCGATGTAGCTTAGTACAATTTGAACAAATCGCTATTGTTCTATAGTACACTATTTATAGCAGGATAGCGTATCAAAATTTGAACAAACCACTATTTTCTACTATTGTTCTATAGTACACTATTTTATTCGATGCACATATAAAAAAATGTATGCAAATAACCACAGTACATTCGGTAAGATTGATAAGATTCCTCCGAACAAACACAATCTAAGAAACCTGAAACACTCAAATGTAACACAACATCAGAGTTAGTGACAAGATAAACAAAAAGTAATTTCTAAAGTAGGTGTGTCTTTACCTACACATCCTTGACTTTATCTGTAATTTTATTCGTCTTATACAAAACATAATTATGTTTTTACAATTGAAAATTGTTTTGGATTTCTATTTTTTCTGCGTTTCAGGAATATGTTTGAATGTGGACCAATGGTCAACTTTAAAGGCAAATATGCCAGCCATAGAAGAAGCATGTCGAAAATTGGAGGGGAGAAATAGATATATTTTTGTGGCTGATCTGCTACATGTTTTGGATCCATTAATATTCTCTTGCTAAACATATACTACATTGTTTGTTTTGGTGATTGCAATATTGTACCAGTACGTTTGGATATGTGGATAACAATATTAAATAGGAGAGTGTCATCTGGAAACTACAAATTAGAAATAGAAACATCGCCATAAGTCCCCACCCCATACGGGCTAAATAGACCCTGATCAACCACGGCTTTCATCATAAGGTGTAACACTTCAGTCGCAATAAGTAAAAGAAACGGAGAAAGAGGGTCACCCTGACAAAGTACCCTTTCTAGTCTAAACTCTTCAGTAGGACTACCATTCACCGAAGTTAATACCATCGGGGTTGAAATACATTCCGTCATCCACCTCCGCTACAAAGTTGGGAAATTCATCCTTCGCATCACATAGTCTAGATATTTCCAATTCACAGAGTCGTACGCTTTTTCGAAGTCCACCTGAAACATAAGAAGATTTTTCTTATGCTTGCGGGCATCATCCACCAACTCATTAGCTATTAGAAGACCATCTAACATTGATGACCAGGTAGGTACAAACACCAATTGAGTCTTAGGAATCACTCCCCCGATAACGTTACGCAACCGATTAGCTAATACCTTAGAAAGAATTTTAAATAAGCAATTTACCAGAGAAATGGGCCGAAAATCCGGCAAACATTGGGGGCTTTCAACCTTTGGAATCAATGCAATAAAAATACTATTAATTCCCTTTGTCAACTTGCCATGCCTGTGAAAATCAGCAAAGAATCGAACCATATCATCCTTTAACAATTCCCAAAAATCTTCAACAAAACCAATATTAATGTCATCAGGTCCCGTACTCTTAAAGCTATCACAATTCCAAACTGCCTGCTTAATCTCCTCCTCAGAGAATGGAGTAGTCCAATTCGCCCCTCCTCAGCATACAATGAGTTAAACAACAACTCCTCAACACCCGGTCTTGATAATCTAACCGCTTTAAAGTGATTTTGAAAATGATTAAAAACCGCCACACGGACACCTTCTACCCCTTCAACCTGAACACCATTTACCTGAATCTACAAAAGAGCATTCGACCTTCGCCTAGCAATCATTATACCATGGAAGAACTTAGAATTTGCATCACCTTCCCGGAGCCAAGCCAAACTTTATTTTTGCCAATGAATACTCGCACGTAACTTTGATAAAGAAAGAACTTCAGATGATAAAGCATGAATCTCTCCCACCTCCTCCTCTGCTAATTCGTGTTGCTCTCCTTTAACATCTAACCAGCCAATATGATCCTTAGTTGAATTAATTTTACTATCCAAGTTATGAGTATGGGTCTGATGCCACTCCTTCAAGGAGGCTTTAATCAATTTAAACTTTTCCTTGAGAACATAACATGGCTATCCATTGATCCGGAATGATTTTGCATGATACCGATAGTGGTAGTTATTAACCATATAGATTTTAGTTAATCCTCTGAAATCTTTGCATACAAATCTAGTTAGTATTTAGAAGATTAATAAGGCTCCATTGAAAGCAGCTAGTAATGCAGCTTTGTCGATTATTAGTGAAGCGAGAAGTTCATAGGTCATATACATGGAAAACAATCTTATAGTGGCAGTACAACTCATTTAGGATGTCTTCTTTACTTTAAAGGGAAATGCTTTTCAATTTTCATTTAAAAAAAAAGTGTAGGACAGTTCATTTTAGCATGAGTCTTAAAGACATGGACACTTATAGTTTAAACCCGGCATGGTTGTTCTTTTCACATCCCATTAATATGAATTTGGTTTTTGTGCTATGACTGATCACACTTGTATGGCGTTAGACGCTCAGCTATTGTGGATAACATTGTTTCAGAGTATCGGAAGGAAAGAGCAGGTTCACATGTTTATGATCACGACGATAGTGAAGGCGCTAAGGTTTATATGATGTTGAAGACAACTGTAGAACCTGAATTCTTAATGGCGGATATGACTACAGAGCAGCTTTGTTCTTTTGCTGCGTATAAGGCCAAATTAAATGTGAGGTTTTATATGTTCTTGTTAATTTTTTTTATTTTTTTTATAAGAAATCACTTTACTAGAATAACACACGCCCTCCAAACATCCTTTTCTGCCTAATAACCATCCGCACGAAACCATTTTAATATACGACGCTAGGCCACTTACATCCAAATGCACCAAACTGTAGCCATCCACACTAAATGTGAGAATTTCCTATCTTTCTTACCACCTTTGATACCATAGTGTTGCAATAATGTGAACATGGGTTATAGTATTCTACGAGTCGCATGTCAAGCCACTCTGGAACTTCCAAGCCATCCATGAATTTGATTCCACACAATAATACTTATTGGAGAGGAAAAAAAGTGTTGGACATATTTTGTGGTTGAACTGCAGTTAACACAACTGAGTTGATGTTGACACGTTAAAATGCCTCTCTCGTACAAATTTTCCTTTGTTGCCAACCTGTCATGCAACAGCCTCCAGCAGAAAATGTGAATTTTTATAGGGACTGCACTGTTCCACATCTTCAACAAGACCTGAATCGAGATGTCGTCATTTGAATTCACCCTAAAAATGCCTTCCTTTTTCAATCAGAGGTAGCAAGATTTAACCGAGAAGCCTTTAACAGCGTCCGACAACCAAACTCACTAACCTGGTGTATTTATAACCAGTGATATGCCAACACTGCAACATAGATACCTCACCTTCCTCCCTATCTAACAAATTCCACTGCAAGCAAAAAGAGGCGAGGAAACAACTCTTTTAACGCGGACGCATCAAGCCAAACATCTTTCCAAAAGTTTGTTCTTTCGTCGTTGCCCAACCTGAATTTAAAAGCACCAGCTAGCGAGACATTTTATTTCTAGTTTTTATGCATGCAATATATTCTACTTTATATGCAAGACATATATTTATGGTTTCATGTCCATCTTCAGGAAACTAGACAATCAAAAATGGAAAGTTTGATTGAGAAAGCATTGAAAGATTATGGCTTGGGAAACCGAGATATAACGCCATTTATGAGGTTGCGGGTCGTTGGATTAACTTACAAAAATCGATGAGATAAGCCTAAGGAAGGCATAGTAACAATCTGGAACCCAACACAGAAGTAGGTGGGTCTGATCATCGAATTGCCAAGAATAATCATATTTCCCAATGTCAACAATTTTTCAGCATTTCTATGGTTGCAGAATTTATGCAAATGACTTTCTCTTGCACGCCTAGCTAGTTATTATACATTAGTAGATTGCTTAACATAAATGTTTATCATGGACATCAGTAGATTGCTAACAATTTCACTATATTGTGTTGCAATGTGACAGTGTCAGGAGCAGACAGAGGGAAAAACATATGAAATTTCTTGACTCATACCATATGGATCTAATTCAAATGTCCTTCGTTTGCAGACTAGAGGATCTACTACCAAGGGTTGCCATTATCTTTTAACGCAAAGGAACAATTTAGGTAGGTATCTAACAATAAGTGATGACACTCTATCATTACGTAATTTTCTATGTATTTTGATCACAATTTAGAGTTCACAAGGTAACTTAAGCAGCAAGAAAAGCAGAAAAGCTGAAGAATTCACAAAGGATCAAAAACGTGTCACGATTTGGACAAAACGTGACACGATTCAAGGAAGCTAAAACATGCTCTCTGCCAAGGCAAAAACGTGTCACGATGACCAAAAAGTGACACGATTTGAAGAAACCCTAATTTAGAAGTTTTTTATACAAGGAAAATCGTGTCACGATTCTGCAAAAACGTGACACGATTTGAGGCGAATTTCTGTGCCTATTTAAGCTGAAGGCTATTCTGAAAACAAGGGTTACGATTTGAGAAGAGCAAAGTGCGATTTTTACACTAGAAGACGGTTGCAGCGACGATTTCTTCACCTTGTAACCAGTCCATGTATGTATTGTTACCTCTAATGATTATGTTATTTATAAATTCAATTATGAGTAGCTAAATCCATTAGAGGTTAGGTCTGAGATGATTCTTTGTAACCCTAATTGACATATGTTGCTGTGAAACTCTATTTATTGTAAATGACAATTTAGTTTTTATTCAATTCAATTTTTTTTAATGCTTTATATATTCTGATCACATATATATATGATTTGGTGAGAACGAACGACTACTGACCATAGCTTTCGACTTTGACCTAATTGAATTGTTCTAATAATTATAATTAGTCTAGGAATGGATAATTCTTTATTAGTGATATTAGGTTAACGTACTTCAAACCTTCTAAGATTATTAGACCACCTAAGGGATTAGGGGCTATAATCTTAGAAGAGGGTCCTAACTCAAGGGATTGATTAGGACTAATTTGTTAACTATCGTGAAACTAGAAAATCATTCATAAGAATAGGTGCAGTGACCAATTAGGGGAACTCAGATGATTCGAAGACCTAACTCATCTCTCTCTTATTTTTAACAATCAATTACTTTCTGTTACTAAGTTTTATGCTATTAAACAAATCTACTGCCTAGCGGCAAAACAAAACAACTTTTACTACATCCTAATTTAATAACGTATTTGACTTTTTGAGATTAAAACCAGTCCTTGTGGGAACGATATTTTTACTACTTCGATAGTATTTGGTACACTTGCCAAAATTCTATCAATAAGAATAGGACGAAAATCAATTCTAAACCCATCTTATTGTTGTCCTTTGCAGGTCATTTTTCAATAGTCGATCAATCCCATTGTCATGTTTGTGTGACATCCCTCTTTCCAAGTAATTTTATCGCCCCAGTCCTTACCAACACACACGCACGCACGCACAGACATACTCACACGCACACGCACTCATCTTTGTACTAGCAGTAAAAAAAGAACATCAAGGTCAACAAAAGAAGCAACGGGTTTCTGTGACTGGTGGGTTGATCATGAAAGGTTTACAATTGGGAAGGTTTACGGACACAATGCTTTCTATTTGCTTTTGCTCCCTATTGATTTATCATGATTCATTTCCACCAATCAACCATAACCTTGCTGGATCTACGGTAATTAAAAATTGTTCTATAACTCTTGTTACTATTGTTTTAACTATCGGTCATGGACTGTGATTCAATTCCATTGTTTTAAGCTATCTAGTTTGCAAAACTCTGCTTATTTCGCATCAATTGAGAAATTAGATAAAAACCTGTGTTTTTGTTATAAGCAGGCTGGTTTCTGTAATCTTGTAAAAAAGGAGAAGGATTATACAAACCAGATATGGATTGGTGATGCTAGTGAAAACTCAACTTATTACTTGAAATTTGATTCTCCACACTGTTCTCACCTTAGAAATCCTGCCAGCTCCGTCACAAGATGGGATAGCAATTCTAGCTTGGTATGCATAATGGAACCTTATTGATCTAAACTTGAGTTGCACGGTTCAATTTCTAATAATGACACTTTTTTCTTCTTTTTCTGCAGATAATACATAAACTTAATGAAAAGTTGTTGTGTATAATTGGTGATTGTAAAACCTAGGTGGAGAGAAAGAATTGTCAAAGGATATGTGCATGTTATTATACTGTCTATATAGTATTAATGTACTTGTGAAATTCATGACCACATTGACGTAGCTAATTTTAACAAGTCTTTTGAAAAATCTAATGTGAGTGTGTTCCTTTTGAATATTCCAAGATGAGTAGTGTATTTATCTATGAGCTAAAATATAATGATAGTGTGTTCCTTTTGAATATCACAAGATGAGTATTGTATTTATCTACGAGATATCGGTAAACTTGGATTGGTGATGATATATTATGACATATATACTTCATTTAAAGGTGGTTAGATTAAAAATAATGTAATGTTTCTTCAAAATAAAGTAATGTAATGTTGCTTACCAATACTCAATCTCATAAGTCATAGCCCAACATTATGAAGATGTTTACTATAAATCACTATGACATATTTTCATAAGACGTACTTGCATGATCGTTGAGAAATTTAATCTTGTTGGGACAATTTTTTTTATAGAAAACGAAGATAGGTATTTATGCATTTGTGGCTAAAGATTGTGTTCAAATATTGTGCGTAAGAAACTTTTGTATAACATAGATAGACAAGTCAAGCAAAGTACTATGCACAACGCAACTAGTCATTGTATCACCAATCAAAATCCCTCTTTTTTTCTATTATTTTTTTAAATGCTATTTTCCCATAAATTAATCAATCCGAAATTTTAAATATTTCCATAACAATTCTTTTTACATATCCTCGGTATTATTAATTGAGTTAGACTTTATAAACTATTTAAAAGAAGTTCAAGGATAGTCAACATGACTCGCATTTTCTCAAAATTTCCAACATGTTAAGGCAACTGCTTCAGAATTCATTCAATAATAAATAAAATTCTCAGAATTTTTAGTTTTTACAAATATATGAAATCTGAGATGAATTTTCAGTATAGATAAGAAAAATTGATGAAAGCATCCTTAATAGTTTAAGTCAAGAAAAGTATATACACACCAAATGAGAGGCGAATTTAGAGATTTACAGATCCTATACAACCATTAAAAATGAAATTTGTGGAAAGAAATCCACAAACATTTTTCACAATATTCAAAGAACCAAGAGTTTATACTATGAATAAACAATATAAAACAAGAACTATCATTCTCGGCATTGGAATTAAAAATGAAATTTTAGGGATCAACGCCGGTCTCGTCTACATCCTCATATTCTGGAGCAATGCGAGAGGATTCTGGCTTCATACCCGCATTGGTCAAATTAATAATTGTTATAATTATTTTCCAGTTGTTGCAGACGCTGAAATCTTTCTAAAAATGTCTTCTTCCCCTATGCATTTCGATATAAATAAACAACATTTTTTTTTGGAAGATTTTTCAAAAAATAAAACCAATTAATGATGTATGTACAATTAAATTTTTCAATGCCATTTTTCCCTTCAAACCCACATGACGCTAAGAACAAAACCGCCTTGCAGTGCATATCATAAGGAATGCGCTGATAGATACACTCCTTCGATAATCCAAAAGAACAAAAGAAATATTGTAGCAATCATAATGCTTTTCTGCCAGACAAAGATTATGACTAGTGCCATCAGAAATGTGGTTATGAACATTACCGTCATACAAGCAATTCCTGCAACCAAATACTCGGAAAACTTATTACAGATTTCAATTGAAAACATGCATAGGCAAAATACAGATTGGAAGAATGAGCATTTCCTTGTTTGTGCATTTCTATTCAAACTCACCATAAGCATTTCCAATTAAGGTTATGTCCTGAAATCCAATGGTTACAGCAAGAGTCAGGACCATAAGTATCCAGTTCATTTCTGGGTGTGTACGACTTTGACGCGGGGAAAACAACCAAGTGCATGACACTGCTTGATGATGGAGAAAGTAGCAGTCATAGTAGCTTGACTCCTAACAATAGTGGCCAAGGTAGCAATAACAAAAACGGGCCAAAATACAGGTATATAACAAAAGCAAAGGCAAGCTGCGCCCAAAACAATAATAATGTTATGAAATCTCGTAAATTTGATGCATAAAATTTAGTCTAGCTACAAGCTCCCACCTTTATTGACGAAGCAGTAAAATGACCAAGATCTGCAAACATAGCTTCGGCTCCTGGTGAGACACAAAAATGACTTAATCATTCAACTTAGTAACTTACTTTAAATCTCATCTTCTAGTTGTTCAAAGCTTACTTAAATTTAAAGTTATAAGGGTAAATTATTTTTGAAAAGTTCCTGTCATGTGCAGTCCAAGTAAGATGAATCAATAGTCTAGTTTCTCAGTCCATGTAATTATGTGTCACATCTTCATTAACTTGTTTCTCAGATTCCATCTTTCATTTTATTACTTAAATTATGTCACATCTTACCAAATAGAAGATGAATCAATAGTCTAGTTTTGGTTAAAACGATCTAAAGATCAAGACAATAGTGAATATTCAACAGAGAAAAAGTTTTGATACTATTATAACTTCAAGTGTATATCTAGAGCTCAGTTTTGAAACTATTAGAACTTGATCTATAATGAAAGAATGCAAGTGCGTATAACTTACAACTAACAGCAATTGAGAGTAACCAACCACTTAATAACTGAATAGCAATTTAACTTCCATCAAAACAGAAACTAGTCATTAATATCATTGAATACTATTTGGTTACATTTATCCATGCGGAAGACCAACAACATACAATGACAGATGGTCCTTGGTTGATCTATGACCACTATTTGATAATTCGAGAGTGGAGTCCAGATTTTCACCCTTCAAGTGACTCGATTGAGAAGTTGGCGGTGTTGGTAAGAATTTCAGGATTACCTATAGAATATTATGTTCCCAAAAGTCCTGTATTTCATTGGACCATGGAGGCTCCGGGTCCGAATGGCTTTCCTGCCGGTTTTTACCAGCAAACTTGGGAGATAGTCGGAAAGAATACTTGTGATTTAGTGAGGAAAGCGTGGCAAGACCCTTACTTTTCTAAACAATATCAATTATACTGATATTTATTTAATTTCAGAGGGTAATCGACTAGAGTTTGTTAATCAATTTCGGCCAATATCTCTGACATGTTTTTTTCCTGGTATATGTATTCATGAAAATATCGATGTTGCTCAAGAAATGGCTCATAGTATGAATAAGATGACAGGAAGCATTGGTTATTTTGCTATAAAAGTGGACCTTACCAAGGTTTATGATATGTTAAAGTGGTCGTTTATTCATCACATTCTGAATGAAGTTGGATTGTCAAAAGTGGTCGTTTCTCAAAAGTTAAAAGGACATTTTTTTAATGGCCAAGTTAAAAAGACATTAACAAAACCAATATTTTAATACTAACAATCAAATTAATTTCTTTCACATATAACCAATGGTTAAGAATAATTTAATTAATCAATCATAACGTAACTTAATCAAAACAAGAACAGGTTGAGCAGGACGTGCTTAAAAAGGACTTGCTAAAAGAAGTTCAATTCAAGGATAGTAAACATGACTCACATTTTCTCAGAATTCATTCAACAACACACATAACAATAAAATTCTTAGAATTTTCAGTTTTTACAAATACATGAAATCTGAGATGAATTTTCAGTATAGATAAGAAAAAAAAATGATGAAAGCATCCTTATTAGTTTAAGTCAATAAAAGTATATACACACCAAAAGAGAGGCGAATTTAGAGATTTACTCATTCTATACAACCATTAAAAATGAAATATGTGGAATAAACAATATAAAACAAGCAAAAGTATAGTTTATGATCAACTGTCATTCTTGGCATTGGCATTGGCATTAAACGAGAACTATGATTCTTGGCATTGGAATTAAAAATGAAATTTTAGGGATTAACAATGGTCTCGTCTACATCCTCATCTTCCCGAGCAATGCCAGAGGATTCTGGCTTCATACCAGCATTGGTCAAATTAATAATTGTTACAGTTATATTCCAGTTGTTGCTGTAACGCTCATATTATAAGTGTCCAAAATATACAACACATGCGTTAAAAGTGATATTGGATACATTAACATTACAATACATAAATGACATAAGTCAGAATTTTGGTACATAAAATTTCTCAATGTCATATGATACATTTATTGTCACATAATCAGTCGACTGAACACATAAGATGAAGTTCATTACAACATAATTATACAACTAAGATGAAGTTCCATCAAAGCACGATCAATCCGAAGCCTTCTCCTTACCTTTGCCTCGAGCAACCTGTGAATCTAAACAAATGAAGGAATGGGATGAGAAATAATGTCTCAATGAGTTCTATCTAAGTCCTAGGCTGAGGGTAACCTTGGGGAAAACATACGGTTACCGCGTGTTTAATATACAACCTTTTGGTTGATTATACGTGAGTGGGCTCATGCTTTTCCTAAACGATCGTGCAGGGAAATAGGTCGTTTTCACTTGTTTCTAACTTGAATCATGCATATCATGTCATTCTTGTCATCGTGTCATAAATTAATATCTGGATTAATTTTACGGAGTGTATCGGGTGGAGTAACCCCGATTACATTCCCTTGCATAACCGACGAAACCCAGCTAAGGTTTGACAGAATCCCTCAGTGTCGTGCGGGCCTACCTTGCGGAGCGTCTCCCGTCCCCCTGGTGTGAACCTCTTGTATCCCTCTGGCGTAGATAACAAGAGACACGACACCTACAATTACTTGTTCTTTATTCAGTTCATTTATGTTTGTACTACGCTCTAACGCGCAACCTACTACTTATTCTCAACGGCTAGGTCGAGGCTCTAAGGTTTCCAAACCCTTTATCATTGTTAGATAATCTTAGTAACATAATACTCAATGGACATATAGATTATTGCTTGATTTCACAAGTTCCATGCATTTAATCATATTAGATTTAGGTTTAGGGTTATGCATTGAGTTTTTCTAAGTTATTAGTTCTCTTTAATTTGCAAGAGTTTCCCAAGAACATCACAATGGCAAGGCAAAGCATCAGAATTAATGTGTGAAAGAGTTTCAAGCAATGTAAGGTCCTGCCTATTTCGCTAATGGCGAAATTTTATGGAAGTTCCTGAGGGTTTCGCTATTAGCGAATTTCTTGATGGTTTCTGGAAAGATTTTCGCCATTAGCGTGACATTTTATGAAAGTTTTTGTTGATGTCCAGAAGGTTTCGCCATTGGCGAATTTCTTGGCATTTTCTGGAGAAATTTCGCTATCAGCCAGAATTTACGCCATTAGCGAAATTCTTCAGAAAATGCAGCAATGTTTCCTTTTCTTTTTAACAACTAGCCTTTTAAATAGAACTCAATGCAACCCTAATACATTCAGCAAGCATGGAAGACAAGAAAATCATATTGCATTGCATTATAAAGCACTATCAAGCAATAATCTACTCTTTCATAAACATAGATAAAAACTCAAAACTTAACCTATATTCATCAAGTTTCTATCTTGAATCCTAAACTCATGAAGGGTAGTTCTATCCTAAGAACTCACCTCTAATTGGGGAAGAACAAGAACTATTGTGCAATCCTAGCTTCAAGTATTCCAACCCTAAGCTTCTACCAACTCTTGATGAAAAAAAAGAAAGGAATAAGTTTGAAGTTTTCTTCTTGATCCTTCTTAAAAGCTAGCATAAAACCCACTGAAACAATCTGATTCCATCACTGGATTTTTTTTGAAAGATTTGTAATTTTCTGATATGGAGGTGCTGATAGAAACTCAAACTGGGCCTGATCAAGAGACAAGAAGCAAAAGCCCAAGACCTCAAAGGGAGAGGAAAACACCCTTCTGGACACGTGATTACGTTGGAATCACACCAACTTGAGAGTAATGAAATATTTGTTGTCCTCTAGCTAGTTGGTTACCATCTTTTATGGATATGGACACATGTGTCACTTGATCCCTTAGGCTAGGACAATAGTGGGCTCTATATAGTCCTTTGCTTGTAATAATGACAGTAGATGAAAAATTAATTGAATTATCCTTACTCTCTTGTTTTCTGGAGCTGATACTGCTCGAAAGTATCATTTCTCACTACCCTAGCCTATCATTTGGTGCTTTCACTGTGAATGATGGCCCCCCGCACTGATAAGGCTGAAAAATCTGCAGATGATGTCAGTTCCCAACTCAGGGAGGTGCAATTAAGCCTTGAGGCAGTCAATAAACAACAAACAGATTTCCAAACTTTTCTCACCACACAATTACCCCTTCTCATACGTGAACAAATTTCTTCCCAGTCTGAAACCCATTCCAGTCACTCTCAAGGTCGAACCGACCCACCACAATCAACCATCAAATTACCCAAAATAACCCTATCTTCTTTTGATGGAAAAGACCCTCTTGACTGGATCTTCAAAGCTGAAAGCTATTTTGACCTAACTGAAACACCACCACCCCGCCGCCTCATTCTAATTCCTTTTTTTCTTCAAGGTCCTGCTCTAAGCTGGTTCAAATGGCTCCACTCTAACCATTTGCTCACAACTTGGCCAGAATTTCTACATGCCCTTGAAGTGCGTTTTGGTCCCTCATCCTTTGCAAACCACGAAGCTTCTCTGTATAAGCTTCAACAAACAGGATCTGTGCTTGACTACCAACAACAATTTGAATCCCTCTCAAATCGAGTCACTGGTCTCTCACCCACCTCCCTACTCAACTGTTTTCTTTCCGGTCTCCGAAAGGATATACACCATGAGCTCACCATACTCAAACCATCATCCCTTACCCAAGCAATTGATTTAGCCAAGCTGATTGAAACCAAAAACCTAGCTTCAAAATACCCAATCTCACGTCCAACCAAACCACCTTTTTCTCCAAACAACCCACAACCATCTCTGTTAGGACCACCCCCGGCCGTTCCGATTCGTCGCCTTACTCCGGCGGAACAACACGAGCGCCGATCTAAAGGGCTCTGTTTCAACTGTGACGAGAAGTTTCATGTCGGACATCGCTGTGGAAAGAAACAATTTCTCATCATGCTCATGGATGAGATTGATGAAGTTGTTGGCTCTCCAGCAAATGATTCTGAAAATCTGATAATTGAATCCAGTCCTTTGCTGTTAACGGCACCCTCGTCGCCAACGTCTTCCCCAGATTCATCTTCTCCAGCCGCCGCAGAGCATTTCCAATTGTCACAGGCAGCTTTGGTGGGCCCCCCATCACCACGCACTCTTCGCGTTCAAGGACGAGTTGGTGAACTCGACGTAACAATTTTGATTGATACTGGAAGCTCGCATAACATTATGCAACCCAGAATAGCGGAATTCCTCGGGTTACCTATGGTCGCTATCAAGCCTTTCTCAGTTGTGGTTGGCAACGGTGAATCCATCACTTGTAGCGGAGTCTGTGCTGATGTTCCAGTAAGTCTGGCTACGCAAATGTTTCACATACCCTTTTACATACTGCCAATTCATGGTGCGGATTTGGTCTTAGGGGTTCAATGGCTGCAAACTATTAGCCCATTTCTGTCTGATTACAACGTTCCATCCATACAATTCACTTATAACAATAGCACTGTCACTCTCACAGGTAATGCTTCAACACAACCATCCTTGTCCACATTCTCCCAGTACTGTCGTTTTTTGTTTACTGACTCCATTGCCTCAGCTCACACCATATCCTTTTCCCAACTTGACTCTCCTCAAATGAAATCTCCTCCACATCCAGAAATTGCCCCCATCCTCACTAAATTCGCCTCTGTTTTCTCTAACCCTCAAGGCCTTCCTCCCAACAGACCATTAAACCACCATATACACCTTTTACCCAATGCCAAACCAGTCAACGTTCGACCATACCGGTACCCCCAATTCCAAAAGGAGATCATGACTTCAATGATCCGTGAAATGCTGACTGAAGGGGTTATACGACCTAGCACTAGCCCTTTCTCATCACCGGTTTTGTTAGTACGCAAAAAGGATGGGACATGGCGCTTTTGTGTTGATTACCGCGCACTTAACAACATCACGGTAAAGGATCGCTTCCCAATTCCAACAATTGACGAGCTCTTGGATGAACTTTATGGAGCTAAGGTTTTCTCAAAACTCGATTTGCGATCCGGATATCACCAAATTAGAGTGGCACCGGAAGACTGTTTTAAGACTGCCTTCCGCACTGTTGATGGACATTTTGAGTTCCTAGTAATGCCATTTGGGTTATCCAATGCACCTTCAACATTTCAGGCGACTATGAATGAGGTTTTTCGCGCATTTTTGCGTAAATTTGTGCTGGTATTTTTTGACGACATCTTGATCTATAGCCCTTCATGGGATACTCATGTGCAACACCTACAACAGGTCTTAGAGCTCTTAGACCAACATCAATTGTTTGCGAAGCTTTCAAAGTGTGAGTTTGCTGTGCCTACTATAGCCTACTTAGGCCATATTATCTCTCATGAAGGAGTAGCTGCTGACCCTGAAAAGCTGAAGGTGGTTCAGTCCTGGCCCCCTCCTCACAACCTCACCACTCTTCGTGGATTTTTGGGTTTAACCGGGTTCTATCGCCGCTTTGTCCGTCATTATGCCTCAATAGCTGAACCATTAACTTCCTTGCTCAAAACTAATGCTTTCTGTTGGAATGAGGGTGCGCTAGAAGCTTTTCAAGCTCTTAAGACTGCTATGACTACGTTGCCGGTTTTAGGAATTCCTAATTTCGATCAAACATTTGAGGTTACTACCGACGCATCAAACACTGCAGTAGGGGCTGTTTTATCCCAGCAATCCCATCCTATTGCTTTTTTTAGTCGCAAATTATGTCCCAAAATGGGAGCTGTTTCTGCATATGAAAGGGAAATGTTTGCTGTTACGGCTGCAGTCAAGAAGTGGCGCCACTATCTATTGGGGAGGCATTTTCGCATCTATACCGATCATCGCAGTCTAAAGGAATTGTTAACTCAAACGATTCAGACGCCGGCACAACATAAGTGGCTAACTAAGTTATTGGGTTTTGACTATGAGATTGTATACACACCGGGAAAGACCAACTTGGTAGCAGATGCACTCTCTCGTGTTGATACGCCTACCATGAATTACATCCAAGCAGTTTCTGAAGCTCAACCGTTAATGTTGGAGCAACTTCGGAACTTCTATATTTCAGATCCAGTTGGTCAACAACTCACTCGCAAGTTTACATCTCTAAAGTCTGATTCACTGTTTAAGTTTCATCAAGGTTTGTGGTTCTATAAAGAGCATTTATTCATTCCAAACGAAACACAATTCAGAACACAGCTCTTGCATGAGTTTCATACCAGCCCAGTGGGAGGTCATTCCGGTGTAAAAGGGACATTAACTCGCTTAACTGCTGCCTTCTCATGGCCCAACATGGCGAAAGAAGTGAAAAAATGGGTGCAGGAGTGTTCAACATGCCAACAACAAAAGTATTCCACCCATCGACCTTATGGGTTATTACATCCGTTGCCTATTCCGTCTCAAGTCTGGGAGGATATTGCCATGGACTTCATTACTAAGCTGCCTCTTTCACATGGGAAGTCCACCATCTGGGTCGTTATAGACCGGTTGACTAAGTATGCCCACTTCATTGCCCTCCCTGCCCACTATTCAGCAGTGTCATTAGCCCCGATGTTCATGTCTGAGATCTATAGACTCCATGGGATGCCCAAGACCATTGTCAGTGACCGCGATCAGATATTTGTCAGCCGTTTTTGGCAGGAATTGTTCAAACTCAATGGAACTACTCTCTGTTTTTCCAGCGCGTATCATCCGCAGTCCGATGGACAAACAGAGGTGACCAACATAATTTTACAAACATTCCTCCGCTGTTTTGTGAGTGATTCTCCCAAATTGTGGGTTGCCATGCTTCCCTTGGCTGAACATTGGTATAACTCCTCTTATCAATCTGCTATCAAGACGACGCCTTTTGAAGCTCTTTATTGAAGACCACCACCCAACATTCGCTCATATGTCCAGGGATCCACTGCAGTTGCCACACTTGATGAAGCACTCAATCAACGCCATCAGATGTTAGCTGTAATCAAACTTAACCTGCAGAAGGCCCAATCCCGCATGCGATCGCACGCTAACAGTGGTAGGATGGACAAAGAGTTTGAAGTAGGCACTTGGGTATGGCTGCGCTTACAACCTTACCGGCAGAATACTATGCGTGGTGTTCGATACTCCAAGTTCACCAAGCGTTTCTTTGGCCCTTACCAAATTATCAAACACATTGGTACTGTAGCTTATGAACTCTTGCTGCCTTCTGAAGCCCGTATTCACCCAGTTTTTCATGTTTCTAAACTCAAGCAGTTTTTTGGGCAGCCACCATCACAAGTGCCACCTTTGGATGAAGTGGTTACAGGGACCTTGGTTCCGTTGCAACCAACAGCAATTCTGGACTCACGCACACTGCAGACTGCTAAGGGTAAGATCAGACAGGTTCTTGTGCGTTGGGAAGGCCTCTCCTCAGCTGAAAACACTTGGGAAAATTGGAAAGAATTGCTGACATCGTATCCTAATTGCAACCTTGAGGACAAGGTCAAATTTGATGGGCAAGGCAGTGATACGGAGGTGCTGATAGAAACTCATACTGGGCCTGATCAAGAGACAAGAAGCAAAAGCCCAAGACCTCAAAGGGAAAGGAAAACACCCTTCTGGACACGTGATTACGTTGGAATCACACCAACTTGAGAGTAATGAAATATTTGTTGTCCTCTAGCTAGTTGGTTACCATCTTTTATGGATATGGACACATGTGTCACTTGATCCCTTAGGCTAGGACAATAGTGGGCTCTATATAGTCCTTTGCTTGTAATAATGACAGTAGATGAAAAATTAATTGAATTATCCTTACTCTCTTGTTTTCTGGAGCTGATACTGCTCGAAAGTATCATTTCTCACTACCCTAGCCTATCATTTTCCAAAAAATATCAAGCATGTATCTGAAGATGGAAAATTACAAATCATTTAAAAACATTTTTTTTGAAAGATTTTTCAAAAACTAAAACCAATCAATGATGCCATTTTTCTCTACGCTAAGAACAAAATAGCCTTGCAGTGCATATCATAAGGAACGCCGCTGATAGATACATTCCTTCGATAATCCAAAAGAACAAAAGGAATATTGTAGCAATCAGAATGCTTTTCTGCCAGACAAAGATTATGTCTAGTGCCATCAGAAATGTGGTTATGAACATTACCATCATACAAGCAAGTCCTGCAACCACATACTCAGAAAACTTATTACGAATTTCAATTGAAAACATGTATAGGCAAAATACAGATTGGAAGAATGAGCATCTGCAAGTTTGTGCATTTATCAATGCAAAACTAACATTCAAACTTCCATTTATATTCATAATCGGCAGCAGACAAAATATGGTAAACGTTGGACTCACCAAAATAGCACAAGCAGGACATATAATTAAACTATACTTTTAGTTTTTTTCTTTAAGATGAAAATTTGATTTGGACTGTTCCTATCAAGAGGGCGTCATATTAGTTACACTTTTCCGAAACAGCGTATCTAGCGGTCACATTTTCCTAACACACGTTGGTGTCATCCTGAATTTAGTGTTCCAATAGTGTGACATTTTGGACTATTTCACAACTTCTGAGTAATTTTATCTGTTCCTGATTTAGACGGCGTTAATGATTATGCTCCTCTTTGTATTCATTCAATTTTATTAACATGAAATCCTAACCTCAAACTCTACAAAAGTTTCCAAATTTCTTGCTTTTAAACTTTATATCTCAAATACATCATCGAGCCTCAAATATTTTAATAAAGAAAGTAGACTTAAAAGGATTTATGTGAAATACAACTGATGGTTTGGTCGGACCAGATTTCATTAATTTTTAAAATAGAGGTACTAAATTACTTGGAAGAAATGAGTGGACAAAATTACATACATGACACTGACACGTCAAACACCGCTAATGATTTCATTCTTTATTATGATGAACATGAAAAAGGCTGCAACACAGATATAATATATTTCCTTCTAAAATTGACTGTGTTGGATCTCAGACGGAGTTTTGGCTTTAAAAACTTATGGGAAATATTTTGCATTGCAAAATTAATGTTTCAAAAATTAAATGAGATTAAACCAACTAAAATTCCATGAATTGGACAGATAAATTGTGGTTGAAGTAGATAATATTCAAATTTAGAACATACCTATTTCACATTTTAATTTGTTCAATTGGTTCCTTCAGTCCAATTTTTAAGCATTATTTAAGAGAACAATCTTCGGACATTAAAAGAATAATATTCCGACAAAAAATAATTTAAGTATACACTTTATCATGCAAATTAGCAAGCTGTCACAACAACTACCACTACTAGAAAAAGCAAAATTGGAGAGGGAAATTAGTGACGGAAAAAATAAAATTCCTCACAAATTCCTTGGTCGCAAAATTTAGTGACGGAATTAACGAGGGATTTCACGTTTCCCCTCTCTAAAATTTCCTCACTAAATTTTGCTTTTTTAGTAGTGTACATTTGATTGTACCACTTACGTACAATTTATGTATGGCCTACAAAGCATGTTCTTTCACAGGACGATGAGACTTATCGAGTCTCATTCACATTTCCATGCCTGTGTTTATTTAATAAGAGAAGAATAAGTTTGACAGAACTAAGAGTAGCATCAGCAGCTTGGTAGAAAGCTCATGCAATGCAACTTTATATGGTGGAAGTGATGCCTCAGGAACTACACTTTGTCTTGTGTGTGTTTTTCTCATCATTTATAAATTTCATTTGGAATAACAAATTCTTTTCAATTTCCCATATATCATATGATGATTTTAAATTGTGATTGTGGTCATTGCACTTACGCTGCAAACCAGCAATCATTTATATTGTGGTAAAATGCAAGAAAATGTGACTGCAATTGCAATTGTGATATCGTAGCTAAAAGACCTATAAAACTATTATATTGCAGCTGCAATCACAGTTATAGACCGCTGTCATACCTCAATTTTTGACCCAAGATCCCACCGACACGTGTCATTTGACCCTGATCAATCTCTAACTTTTTCAGTAAAATTTTTGGTAGAGAGGTATTTTAAAATACCTCATGTTTTGGTTCCGAGTCGGACCCTCTTCTCTCTTTATTTATATTTACTTTTATATTTTTAATTTCCATCTTTTGTTTAATTCCCTTATTTTTAATCTTTAATTTTAATTCCTATTTTTAATTAGTCATTTTTATTTTCTTAGTATAATTACTTTCACTTTATTTTATTTTTAATTATTTATTATTAATTATCCAAAAGTTCCAAAAAAATGTTGATAAGTCCAAATAGTATCCAAAGTCCAAGTCTGCATAATTATCCTTTCTTTTTATTTATATTATTAGATGATAAGTCCAAAAAAGAGTATAAATCCAAAATATGCAATATGTAACAAACACGCTTTCCTCCTTCCCAAGCCCCAAATTTTTTGCATCTTTTTAACAAACCATAACCCTAGTCCTAATGCTATAAATACAACTTGCAAACACACAGAAGAAGGAGGCCAAAATTAGTCAAAAACCTGCAATAGTTACAGAGTCACAAAATAACAGAGACAACAATAATCAAACTAACATCACGACACCATCATTCATCAACCAAAACACAATTTTACGGCCTAAATTCACAACTTGCAAAGAAACCATTCTCAGAGACTCACTCTCGTTCATAACCCGCATCAACATCACAAGTACCAATTTTTGCATAAAACAGTCAACCAAACACCAATTTTCACACAAACAGCAAACCAAACACCAATTTTCGCACAAACAGCAAACCAAACAGAAGTTTCTTCACACAGACAGCAAACCAAACAGAAGTATCTTCGCACAGACAGAAGACCAAACAGAAGTTTTTTCTCATAGACAGCAAACCAAACAGAAGGTCTTCTCACAAGCAGCAAACCAAACAGAATGTTTTTTTTTCTCACAGACAGCAAACCAAACATAAAGGTAATACTTTTTTCTTTTCCCTTTTAAAAAATTAGATCTAGACTGCATATTTATCATTCATTTATTTATTGCGTTTTTTTATCTCTTATTTTATTATAGACCTTAGAATGTATAATAGGTTGAAATGTAAATTATTTATTTTTCGTTATTTACTTTCTCGCAGACCATAGCATGTATTATAGGTTTTTATGTAATAGCTTTAGGTGCATGTGTGCGTGTGTGCGTGTATGTCTATTATGCTTTGTAGTTTAGGTTAAAGGTCCTCGTGGTAGTCCAACGCCACCATGTGGTATCTGTGCTTTTATTTTTACGCTCCGTTAGTTTATTTTCAGCTAATTATTCAAAACAACAAAAACATGCAAATAACAAAAATCACAAAAATATTTTTTACAACAATCCTTGATCCAAGATCAAGTGATCCTCTTTTTATTTTTTTATTTTCTTAATCAAATGTCTAATCGATTTAACTTTATTTCGAGTAGTTTCCTTTAATATTAAAAAACACAAACCAAATTCTTATTTGCCACTTGACTTTTATTTTAAAACTTTTTCAAAACAAATAAAAAACACATAACAAATCAAACGTCAATTTTTACCCCGAACTACGAGGTTTTGATCCCTCACGGGTACGTAGGCAAATGACACTCGTCCTCTCAAATCAATAAAAATGTAGATAATTAGGTTTTTTTTTTCTTTTCTCTTAATCATTTTAAATTCCATTTTTTTTCAAACTAAGCAAGTTATAGCATATTAATTAGATAAAACCAAGAGGTTCCCGTAGAGTACTACTGACATAAAGGGTGCTAATACCTTCCTTTTATGTAACTAACCCCCGAACCCTAAATCTCTTCAATATGGGGTATTTGAACCTTTTCCCCCTTTTTAAAAAAAATGTTCAGTCGTGAAATAGTGAGTCAAAAGCTAATCAAATAGCATTGATCTCTGAAAAATGACGCGACATAAATGGCGACTTCACTGGGGACACCCCCTAAGAGGATTGAGCCTAACTTGACTTTATTTAAATTTTATGCTATAACTTGCTTAAAAACAAAAATAAAAGATGGAAATACGTGTATATATGTTCTTCTTTCTCCTTTCTTAACGTGTGTGGTGAGATAAGTCCTAACCCGGACTTGAGGGAAACATAAGATAGGACGGTGGTATAATCATAGTCTCAGGCCAAGAGTACTCTTCGGTTTTGACACGTGTGATACAACCCCACTCAACGGAGGGATCTTGGATGCATACGTTGTCAACGTGAGTACTCATGTTTGACATGTTATTTTCAAGTGACCGTCGAAGTTGAGAACCTTTAGTCACCTTTAACCCATCTTGGCCTTTTAGGACGTAGGGCGGTGGCTAATCAAGAGTACTCTTGAATTAGTTGATACGTGATACTACACTCAAATGAGACATTACTACGAATGTTGTTGGACCGGGAGTACTCCCGCTGATCGATAATGGGTGTTAATACCTTCCTTTTATGTAACTAACCCCCGAACCCTAAATCTCTTCAATATGGGGTATTTGAACCTTTCCCCCCTTTTTATCAAAAATGTTCAGTAGTGAAATAGTGAGTCAAAAGCTAATCAAATAGCCTTGATCTCCGAAAAATGACGCGACAGAAATATTTCTGTCGCGTCATTTTTCGGAGATCAAGGCTATTTGATTAGCTTTTGACTCACTATTTTACGTCACGACTGAACATTTATTTTTTTTCAAAAGAAGTGGAAAAAGGTTCAAATACCACTTTAAAAAAGATTTAGGGTTCGGGGGTTAGTTACATAAAGGGAAGGTATTAGCACCCTTTATGTCCGTAGTACTCTACAACCTCTTAGTTTTATTTAATTCTTGTGCTATAGCTTACTTGCTTTGAAAAAAGAAATTTAAAATGATTAAGAAAAAAACCTAATTATCTACATTTTTATTGATTTGAGAGGACGAATGTCCTTTGCCTTCGTACCCGTGAGGGATCAAAACCTCGTAGTTCGGGGTAGAAATTTCGTTTGATTTGTTTGGTGTTTTTTATTAGTTTTTGAAAAAAGTTTTAAAGAAAAAGCCGAGTGGCAAATTGGAATTGATTTGTATTTTTTATTTGAAGGAGACTACTCATGATATAATTAAATTGTTTTAGACATTTGATTAAGAAAAAGAAAAAGAAGGATCACTTGATTTTTGGAATCAAGGTTTATTATACAAAATGTTTTTTTTTTTGTGATTTTTGATTATTTGCATGTTTTTGTTGTTTTTTTTAATAATAATTAAAACTAAAGTTTAAACTAACGGAGCATAAAAATAAAAGCGTTGGTACCTTATGGCGGTGTTGGACCGCCACAAGGACCTTTTACCTAAACTACCAAGCATAAAAATAAACATACACCCACACACGCACACATGCACCTACAACTATTACATTAAACCTACAATACATGCTATGGTCTGCGAGAAAGTAAATAACGAAAAATAAATAATTTACGTTTACACCTATTATACATTCTAAGGTCTATAATAAAATAAAAGAGATAAAAAAATACGCAATAAATAAGTGAATGATAAATATGCAGTCTAGATCTAATTTTTTAAAAGGGAAAAGAAAAAAGTACTACCTTTCTGTTTGGTTTGCTGTCTGTGAGAAAAAAACATTATGTTTGGTTTGCTGCCTGTGAGAAGAATCTTCTGTTTGGTGTGCTGTCTGTGAGGAAAAACTTATGTTTGGTCTGCTGTCTGTGCGAAGAAACTTCTGTTTGGTTTGCTGTCTGTGTGAAGAAACTTCTGTTTGATTTGCTGTTTGTGCGAAAATTGGTGTTTGGTTTGCTGTTTGTGCGAAAATTGGTGTTTGGTTGACTGTTTTATGCAAAAATTGGTACTTGTGATGTTGATGCGGGTTATGAACGAGAGTGAGCCTCTGAGAATGGTTTCTTTGCAGGTTGTGAATTTAGGCCGTAAAATTGTGTTTTGGTTGATGAATGATGGTGTCGTGATGTTGGTTTGGTTATTGTTGTATCTGTTGTTTTGTGACTCTGTTACTATTGCAGGTTTTTGATTAATTTTGGCCTCCTTCTTCTGTGTGTTTGCAAGTTGTATTTATAGCATTAGGACTAGGGTTATGGTTTGTTAAAAAGATGCAAAAAATTTGGGGCTTGAGGAGGAGGAAAGCGTGTTTGTTACATATTGCATATTTTGGATTTATACTCTTTTTTGGACTTATCATCTAATAATATAAATAAAAATAAATAAAAAGAAAGGATAATTATGCAGACTTGGACTTTGGATACTATTTAGACTTATCAACATTTTTTTGGAATTTTGGACAATTAATAATAAATAATTAAAAATAAAATAAAGTGAAAGTAATTATACTAAGAAAATAAAAATGACTAATTAAAAATAGGAATTAAAATTAAAGATTAAAAATAAGGGAATTAAAAATATAAAAGTAAATATAAATAGAGAAGAGGGCCCGACTCGGAACCAAAACATGAGGTATTTTAAAATACTTCTCTGCCGAAATTTTTACTGAAAAAGTTAGAGATTGGTCAGGGTCAAATGACACGTGTCGGTGGGATCTTGGGTCAAAAATTGGGGTATGAAAGATGCCCCTATTTAAGTTTCTTCGTCCAGAGTTTTGAAGATGGAATCTTTGATTTGAACGGACCGAAGAGACTTAAATATAAAGTACACCTATTTTTGATCCTAAGATACTGTGAATGCATGTGACACAATTATGAATGCAAGACGACGTAGATGACTTGATTGGGACGAGTAATAACGACGGGATGCCCGAATTCGTTGAAGGAAGGGATCCGACTCCGCTAGGGGAATGTAGTTTTACTGGGGAAAATGATCGTCTACTATTGTGTTAGTTTGGAAACATAGTTTAATGAAGACAAAACTTTTGATGACATCTCTGGACCAGACGCGCTGGGGATGACACTCGAGGGAATAACAGATAGACGTGGACTGTCTGTTGTTTAGGACTAGCAGCTTGAAACAAGAAAAAAAATGTGAACTTAAGCGGTTCGTTGTTTAGGACTGTCGGCTTGAAAGCAGTAAAAATGAAAGCGGTCCGTTGTTTAGGACTGTCGGCTTGAAAGCAGTAAAAATGTAAGCGGTCCGTTGTTTAGGACTGTCGGCTTGAAAGCAGTAAAATGTAAGCGGTCCGTTGTTTAGGACTATCGGCTTGAAAGCAGTAAAAATGTAAGCGGTCCAATGTCTGGGACTGTCGGCTTGAAAGCAGTAAAAATGTAAGCGGTCCGTTGTCTGGGACTGTCGGCTTGAAAGCAGTAAAAATGTAAGCGGTCCGTTGTCTGGGACTGTCGGCTTGAAAGAAGTAAAAATGTAAGCGGTCCGTTGTCTGGGACTGCCGGCTTGAAAGCAGTAAAAATGTAAGCGGTCTGGGACTGTCAGCTTGAAAGCAGTAAAAATGTAAGCGGTCCTTTGTCTGGGATTGTCGGCTTGAAAGCAGTAAAAATGTAAGAGGTCCGTTGTCTGGGACTGTCGTCTTGAAAGCAGTAAAAATGTAAGCGGTCCGTTGTTTAGGACTGTCGGCTTGAAGAAAGATAAAAGTGTAAACTTAAGCGGTCCATTGTCTGGAACTGTCGGCTTGAAAGAAGATAAAAGTGTAAACTTAAGCGGTCCATTATTTGGGACTGTCGGCTTCAAATGGTAAAAGTGTAAACTTAAGCGGTCCATTTTCTGGGACTGTCGGCTTGAAACGATAAAGGACTTAAAACGAAAGGATGCGGCCAAACAAGACTTTGGGTGACTGATGCAACCATGTGTGAATGATGTTGTGTATATGCTGTGTGTGAGTGAAAGTAATAATGCATGGATGTATGAATGTGTGAATGAATGTATGAGGGTGTAGACTGGGTTGTGATGGGTAAACTCGACGAAACGAGACAGGTAAGATGAGAGATAGACTGACATCGCAGTACAAACACTCGGCAAACTTCCTTGAAGATGATACTATCGTGAACTAATCGAGCCATTTGCAGGGTGAAGCCTGGAACAAGATAGCAACTGATGCTTCCTGTGGGAGAGCTCATTGTTGACTGAATAGTTGGGAACAAGTCGCCATTTGTGAACCGGCGTAGAGTGTTATGATAAATGCCACTGTTGACCAAAAGTCTGGAAGTCACCATTTTGCATAGAGTGTCAATCCATTGGTATGCCCCAACAGTCACGCTCCTTTTTGTTTTTTGGTTTTCTTGTTTTTGTTTGTTTTGAAATCCCTAACTTTTGCCTGGACCGCACTTTCGGGTTTTCAGTCCACCGGGAGTATATTCCTTTTTTGTGCCCCTAATTTTTGCCTAGACTGCCCTTTCGGGTTTTCAGTCCACCGGGACGCTCTCTATTGCCTAAGTCGCCTTTTCAGGTTTTCAACTTAGCGAGCTTTCATTTTTGTTCTTGTTTTTGGATTGTGACTGCATCTTGCTCAAAGCAGAGGTCCTCTTTGTAACGCCCACTTTATTTATTTAATTAATTTATTAGAGTATATAGTATATTATTATATATTATATGATTTTAATGATGTTTGTGACGTATGAGATGATGTTGTGGTGTGACGTTTATTTTATTGTTTAATAAAATAAAATATGTGATGAAAATTAAGATGTGATATAATAACAAATATTTTGAGAGATGGGGTCGTTTTCATAAATAAGATAGAGTTGTGGGGATAAGTGAGAATAGAAAGAATTATATAAGGGAGTTAGGTTTAGAAAGAAGCAGTCAGTACGTTACAGACTTTTGCAAAAAGGAGAGGAAAGTGGCTAGAGAAGAGAGAACCTCAATTCTGCGAACATATCAGGTAAGGGTGAGCCTAACTTCAATTGTATTTGTTGTAATTCATCTAGTTGTGATTAACATAGGGATTGAAAGAGAGTTTGAGAGATTTCATAAGTTAGGGTTTTGCATATTTTATGATGAATTGATGAGAGAATGATGTGAATTGATGTAGAAACTTGTTACAGAACCTAGATTAATCACTAGGACTATAATCCTGATAGATTAGAAACATAACATGAAGAATTGGACGAATTTTTGCGGGGTTTCGAGCGAACCCGTAACCCCTCTGCGATAGCTCGCCGTGGCGAGCAGTTAGGTATATACTCGCGAGGCGAGCAGCTGAGCTCACCGTGGCGAGCAACCCCTTTAGTGCACGCGAGGCGAGCAACATCACTCGCCGTAGCGAGCAAGCGGCAGAATGCAATTTAAGTAGCTCGCCGTGGCGAGCAGATCCACTCGCCGTAGCGAGCAATGTGGTCTCAGACCACTATAACTTGAGTTTTAGAACTCTGTTTTGAGCGAGGCTTTGAGGGTAGACTTTTGGATAGTATTAGAGATGTTTAAGACCTAATTAGAACCTATAATGACGCTGTAAGATGATATTTAAGTGTTGGCGTTAATCTATGATTAAATGCTTAATAAGCGAAGTTTATGAATGAAGTATAAATGATGTTGCGATGATAACTTTGTGCTGTATATACATATGTTAAGTGTACTGAGCTGCTGTCATGTATTGTTACAATTGCATGTGCCGATAAAGAGTCGTATATGATGTTAAGATGTTGTGTATTAACTTGTTTAAGTATATGAGTCGAGTTCATGCATTTGCATAATTTGAGACGGTGGAGCATTTGCTCAAAGCGACGGTGAAGCTTATTAAAGCTAAAATATTGGTACCACATGCATGATGTTAAGATGTTAGAGTTGCATTTGTCGAGTCTTGTGGGCAAGTGCAGGTGACCAAGCTTAGGTTCGACGACGTGAGAGGTTATTGTGGAGTCTTAGGAGCTCTGATACGTAACGGGATGGGGATTTATCGTTATTTCTATTCCTTTATGTATCATATTGACTAATGACGATGTTTGCGACGTAACTTGATTTGAGATGTTTTATGAGGCTTTTGTGCCGAGAATTATTTACTTTAGATTTTGAGACGTTTATGAATTCCGCTGCTATGTTTGAACATTGTTTAAGAATAAATTATTATTCGATTTGATTTAAAAGATTTTATGAAATGTGACATCCTGATTTATTGTGATATACTCTGATTATTTGCATGAAATTTTTAAGTCGGGATTTCGGGGTGTTACAATTGGTATCAGAGCAGGTCGGTCCGTCCGGCCAATTAGAGAGTCGAGTGACGGTGTCTTAGAGTTAGAATATTATAGTTATATTATTCTAACTTATGTTTGCTTTGTAGAGGAATAAGATGGCTGGAAGGAATGATGCTGCTCTTGCTGCTGCTTTGCAAGCAATGGCCCAAGCTGTGGGAAATCAGAACAACGCTGGTGGAAACGACGGGACGAGAATGTTGGAAACTTTTCTGAGGAACCACCCGCCTACCTTCAAAGGGCGATATGATCCTAACGGGGCTCAGACGTGTCTCAAGGAAGTTGAGCGGATCTTTAGGGTGATGCAGTGCGAAGATGGTCAGATGGTACGGTTTGGTACCCATATGTTGGCAGAGGAGGCTGATGATTGGTGGGTTGGTATCCGACCTATCCTGGAAGAAGGAGGTGCTGCTGTGACTTGGGCGGTGTTTAGGAGGGAATTCCTGAACCGTTACTTTCCTGAGGATGTCCGGGGAAAGAAGGAGATCGAGTTCCTTGAGTTGAAGCAATGAAATATGTCTGTGACTGAGTATGCTTCGAAGTTTGTGGAACTGGAAAAGTTCTACCCCCACTATACTGCTGAGAATGCTGAGTTTTCCAAGTGCATCAAGTTTGAGAATGGCTTGCGTCCTGAGATTAAAAGGGCGATTGGCTACCAGAAGATTCGAAATTTCTCTGAGCTGGTGAGTAGTTGCAGGATTTATGAGGAGGACACCAAGGCTCACTACAAGGTAGTGAATGATAGAAAAGCGAAGGGTCAGCAGAGTCGTCCTAAACCTTATGATGCTCCTAGAGATAAGGGTAAGCAAAGAGTGAATGATGAGAGGCGACCTCAGAAGAAGGATGCTCCTGCTGAGATTACTTGTTATAATTGCGGGCAGAAAGGCCACAAGAGTAATGCGTGTCCTGTTGATGTGAAGAGGTGTTACCGATGCGGACAGAAAGGGCATATTACCCCATACTGCAAGTTTGATGATGTTGTGTGTTTCAACTGTGATGAGCAAGGACATATTGGCTCGCAGTGCAAGAAGCCAAAGAAAGTTAGGACTACTGGAAGGGTTTTCGCATTGACCGGCACTCAGACTTAGAACGAAGATTGTTTGATCAGAGGTACTTGCTATATTAATGATATACATTTAGTTGCTATTATTGATACTGGCGCTACGCATTGTTTTGTTGCTTATGATTGTGCTGTTAAGTTGGGTCTTGTTATGTCTGATATGAATGGAGAGATGGTTGTCGAAACTCCAGCTAAGGGTTCGGTGACTACTTCTCGTGTGTGTTTAAGTTGTCCGTTGTCTATGTCTGATCGTAATTTTGAGATGGATTTAGTTTGCCTACCTTTGACCGGTATGGATGTAATTCTCGGGATGAATTGGTTAGAGTACAACCGTGTACTTATCAACTGTTTTCGCAAGACGGTGTATTTCTTGTCTGAAGAGGAAGAAAGTGGAGCAGAATTTTTATCTACCAAGTAGCTGAAACAATTAGAACGAGATGGAGTTTTTATGTTTTCTCTGATGGCATCCTTATCTATTGAGAATCAAGAGAAGATTGACGAATTGCAAGTGGTGTGCGAGTTTCCTGAAGTATTCCCTGATGAAATTCCTGATGTGCCTCCTGAAAGAGAAGTTGAATTTGCGATTGATCTTGTTCCTGGAACGAAGCCTGTGTCTATGACACCTTACCGTATGTCAGCTTCTGAGTTAGCTTAGTTAAAGAAGCAATTGGAGGATCTGCTTGAGAAGAAGTTTATAAGACCAAGTGTTTCACCTTGGGGAGCGCCTGTGCTGTTAGTAAAGAAGAAAGATGGGAGTATGAGGTTGTGTATTGACTACCGTCAGTTGAACAAGGTAACTATAAAGAATAGGTATCCACTTCCGAGAATTGATGATTTGATGGATCAGTTAGTGGGTGCACGTGTGTTTAGCAAGATTGATTTAAGGTCGGGTTATCATCAGATAAAAGTGAAAGATGAAGATATGCAGAAGACGGCCTTTAGAACTCGATATGGTCATTATGAGTATAAAGTGATGCCTTTCGGTGTTACGAACGCGCCAGGTGTATTTATGGAGTATATGAATCGGACCTTTCAGGCATTTTTGGATCGTTTTGTGGTTGTGTTTATTGACGACATTCTGATATACTCTAAATCCGAAGAAGAACATGCTGAACATTTGAAAATTGTCTTGCAAGTATTGAAGGAGAAAAAGTTGTATGCTAAATTGTCCAAGTGTGAGTTTTGGTTGAAGGAAGTTAGTTTTCTTGGTCACATTATTTCTGGTGATGGAATAGCAGTTGATCCATCTAAAGTTGAAGCAGTGTCGCAATAGGAGACTCTGAGGTCGGTTACGGAGATTAGAAGCTTTTTGGGATTGGCAGGTTACTATAGAAGGTTTATAGAAGGGTTTTCTAAGTTGGCACTTCCGTTAACGCAGTTGACGTGTAAAGGTAAATCCTTTGTGTGGGATGCTCAATGTGAGAGTAGCTTCAATGAGTTGAAGAAGCGGCTGACGACAACACCAGTTTTAATTTTGCCAAAGCCTGAAGCACCTTTTGTGGTGTATTGTGATGCGTCTATGTTGGGTTTAGGTGGTGTACTGATGCAAGACGGTAAAGTGGTTGCTTATGCATCCAGGCAGTTGAGGATTCATGAACGAAATTATCCTACCCATGATCTTGAGTTGGCTGCAGTGGTATTTGTGTTGAAAATTTGGAGACACTATTTGTATGGTTCGAGGTTTGAAGTGTTTAGTGATCACAAGAGCTTGAAGTACCTGTTTGATCAGAAAGAATTAAATATGAGACAGAGGAGATGGCTCGAGTTATTGAAGGATTATGATTTTGATTTGAGTTACCATCCGGGTAAGGCTAACGTAGTTGCTGATGCCTTGAGTAGGAAGACGTTACATATGTCTGCTATGATAGCGGAAGAGTTCGAACTATTGGAACAATTCAGAGATTTGAGCTTGGTTTGTGAAAGATCACATCAAAGTGTGAAGTTGGGAATGTTGAAGATTGACAATGAGTTCCTGAAAAATATTAAGGAAGCGCAGAAAGAAGATGTTAAGTTTATAGATTTGCTTGTTGCTAGTAACCAGACTGCAGATGGTGTTTTTAGAGTCGATGATCACGGTGTGTTGAGGTTCCGAGGTAGAATCTGTATTCCGGACAACGATGAGATGAAGAAGGCAATCCTTGAAGAGAGCCATAGAAGTAGCTTGAGTATTCACCCAGGAGCTACGAAGATGTATCATGATTTGAAGAAGTTGTTTTGGTGGTCTGGATTGAAACGCGATGTGGCACAATTTGTGTACTCTTGTCTAGTTTGTCAGAAATCGAAGATAGAACATCAGAAACCTGCTGGTATGATGATTCCGTTGGATGTGCCAGAGTGGAAATGGGATAGCATATCCATGAATTTTGTGACGAGTTTGCCGACTACTCCAAGAGGGAACGATGCTATTTGGGTGATTGTTGATAGGTTAACCAAGTCAGTTCATTTTCTACCGATCAATATCACTTTTCCTATGGTTCGGTTAGCCGAGATTTACATTCAAGAGATAGTAAGATTACATGGTGTTCCTTTGAGCATTGTGTCAGATAGAGATCCAAGATTTACCTCAAGATTTTGGAAAAGTTTGCAAGAAGCTTTAGGGTCTCAATTGAAGTTGAGCTCGGCGTATCATCCGCAGACAGATGGTCAATCCGAGAGGACGATTCAATCGTTGGAAGATTTGTTGAGGGTGTGTGTACTTGAACAAGGAGGAGCTTGGGATAATCATCTTCCGTTAATAGAGTTCACTTATAATAACAGTTACCATTCTAGTATTGGAATGGCACCTTTCGAGGCTTTGTACGGAAGAAGATGTAGAACCCCGTTGTGTTGGTTTGAGTCGGGTGAAAGTGTGGTTTTAGGACCAGAGATTGTGCAACAAACCACTAAGAAGGTAAGAATGATCCAAGAGAAGATGAAAGCGTCGCAGAGTCGACAAAAGAGTTATCATGACAAGCGTAAAAAGGACCTTGAGTTCCAAGAAGGAGATCATGTGTTTTTGCGAGTTACTCCAATGACCGGTGTAGGTCGTGCCTTGAAGTCGAAGAAGTTGACTCCAAAGTTTATTGGTCCGTATCAGATATCAGAGAGGATTGGGACGGTGGCTTATCGTGTTGAATTACCACCGCATTTATCGAATTTGCACGATGTTTTTCACGTATCGCAACTGAGGAAGTACGTTCCGGATCCATCTCATGTGATCCAAAGTGACGATGTACAAGTGAGGGACAACCTTACGGTTGAAACTCTACCCTTGAGGATCGATGATCACAAGGTGAAGTTGTTGAGAGGCAAAGAGATACCTCTAGTGAGAGTGGTTTGGAGTGGAGTGCAGCGACTGGTGAAAGCTTAACTTGGGAGCTTGAAAGTAAGATGCTGGAGTCATATCCAGAGTTGTTTAATCGAGGTAAGATTTTCGAGGACGAAAATCCTTTAAGTGGGGGAGAGTTGTAACGCCCACTTTATTTATTTAATTATTTTATTAGAGTATATAGCATATTATTATATATTATATGATTTTAATGATGTTTGTGACGTATGAGATGATGTTGTGGTGTGACGTTTATTTTATTGTTTAATAAAATAAAATATGTGATGAAAATTAAGATGTGATATAATAACAAATATTTTGAGAGATGGGGTCGTTTTCATAAATAAGATAGAGTTGTGGGGATAAGTGAGAATAGAAAGAATTATATAAGGGAGTTAGGTTTAGAAAGAAGCAGTCAGTACGTTACAGACTTTTGCAAAAAGGAGAGGAAAGTGGCTGGAGAAGAGAGAACCTCAATTCTGCGAACATATCAGGCAAGGGTGAGCCTAACTTCAATTGTATTTGCTGTAATTCATCTAGTTGTGATTAACATAGGGATTGAAAGAGAGTTTGAGAGATTTCATAAGTTAGGGTTTTGCATATTTTATGATGAATTGATGAGAGAATGATGTGAATTGATGTAGAAACTTGTTACAGAACCTAGATTAATCACTAGGACTATAATCCTGATAGATTAGAAGCATAACATGAAGAATTGGACGAATTTTGGCGGGGTTTCGAGCGAACCCGTAACCCCTCTGCGATAGCTCGCCGTGGCGAGCAGACCCGCTCGCCGTGGTGAGCAGTTAGGTATATACTCGCGAGGCGAGCAACCCCTTTAGTGCACGCGAGGCGAGCAACATCACTCGCCGTAGCGAGCAAGTGGCAGAATGCAATTTAAGTAGCTCGCCGTGGCGAGCAGATCCACTCGCCGTAGCGAGCAATGTGGTCTCAGACCACTATAACTTGAGTTTTAGAACTCTGTTTTGAGCGAGGCTTTGAGGGTAGACTTTTGGATAGTATTAGAGATGTTTAAGACCTAATTAGAACCTGTAATGACGCTGTAAGATGATATTTAAGTGTTGGCGTTAATCTATGATTAAATGCTTAATAAGCGAAGTTTATGAATGAAGTATAAATGATGTTGCGATGATAACTTTGTGCTGTATATACATATGTTAAGTGTACTGAGCTGCTGTCATGTACTGTTACAATTGCATGTGCCGATAAAGAGTCGTATATGATGTTAAGATGTTGTGTATTAACTTGTTTAAGTATATGAGTCGAGTTCATGCATTTGCATAATTTGAGACGGTGGAGCTTATGCTCAAAGCGACGGTGGAGCATTTGCTCAAAGCGACGGTGAAGCTTATTAAAGCTAAAATATTGGTACCACATGCATGATGTTAAGATGTTAGAGTTGCATTTGTCGAGTCTTGTGTCTGAGATGTTGTGAGACGTTTGTTTTGTGAAGATATTCTAAGATGATTTATTATACGTAGATGCTTGAGATGTTTTATATGTGACGAATATTGTTGTTGTTGTTAAGCATGATTATTTGGATTATATGTTAATATAATTGTTGTGAATCTCACCCCTTCTGTTGGAATTGCCGCCTTGTGGGCAAGTGCAGGTGACCAAGCTTAGGTTCGACGACGTGAGAGGTTATTGTGGAGTCTTAGGAGCTCTGATACGTAACGGGATGGGGATTTATCGTTATTTCTATTCCTTTATGTATCATATTGACTAATGACGATGTTTGCGACGTAACTTGATTTGAGATGTTTTATGAGGCTTTTGTGCCGAGAATTATTTACTTTAGATTTTGAGACGTTTATGAATTCCGCTGCTATGTTTGAACATTGTTTAGGAATAAATTATTATTCAATTTGATTTAAAAGATTTTATGAAATGTGACATCCTGATTTATTGTGATATACTCTGATTATTTGCATGAAATTTTTAAGTCGGGATTTCAGGGTGTTACACTCTTCATAGCGCTTAGACATGTTTCCCTTCCGAAGTGTAACCGTTCTCGAGGCGGATGCCGATGTTCACTTCTCCTGCTCACGGGTTCGAAGAGAGTGTGTTTGTTGTTCGCACTTTTCAAAAGATGTAAAAAAATGTTTTGTATTTTGAAATTTTTTTTTTGCTTCGAGTGTTGCCATAAAAAATAGAAGAAATTTTTTAAATTGAATAAGTGAGAGTTCCAAATAAATGGGCACATGCTCAAATTTGATGAATTGAGTGGTGACACGCCAATGGCACGGCTCCATGGATCTTTGAGATATTTTTGAAAATGGTAAATGTAATGGGAAGGGTACATTGAACACGATAATCGCTATTCTCCCTAACAACTTTGAATGCCCCTGTTCTGAGTCTTTGATTTGCAGATGCTTCGAATTGGAGATCTTTTGATAGTTGGATGCCCCAAGTGGACTATGCTTGATTTGATGCAGTTACTTTGTCATGATCCTTAACTTTTGCATAAATCGCCCTTTCGGGTTTTCAATCTATTAGGATAGTCATTTTTGTTAATGTCTCTAATTTTTGTCTGGACCGCCCTTTCAGGTTTTCAGTCCACCGAGACGCTCATTTTTGCCTAAGTCCCTTTTTCAGGTTTGCGACTTATCGAGCTTTTATTTTTGATAGAGTATTTCTTGACTGCACCGACATTCATAGGACGTGTGAGTTTGTCACTATCCATAGTTGTAAAAGTAATTGCACACGAGCCGTCATAGTTAGGCGTCCACTTGCCCCTGGAGTAAGGTTGGAAAGAGTGCCCTTTTGAGCATAAAGTCCGACGAACCTTCTTGTTGGAAGTTTGCTTCAACTTCTTTTGGTATAGTTGTACCAGGTTGTCACGCATTGTGAGTTCAATCAATCTTGAGATTTCAGCCGAAACCCTGTTGGCGGGACTTTGATCTCCATGAGAAGTCCGCCCTTCATGTCGTATACTGATGGAAGGAGGGGGGTTGCCCCTGTTGAAATGTTTATTGAAACACGATGCCCATGTGAGGCAACGGTGTCATCTCATGCTAGTGAATATGGCACAATTTTGAAAACAAACGTTATGTGACTTTAAGCATTAGAAGATTAAAATTGTTTGTTTTCTTCAGTTTTTTTGGTATTTACTTATATACCTTGCTTAAGACCTGGGGCATCTATAGGTTTCACAAATGACATGTGCTCACTTTCACTGCTCAATTACTAAGAAGCATGAAATTTATTAATTAACAAGAATTCGATTTCTAAGTAGGTTTACACACAAGAACTCCTCACAGTCCTCTAAAACAATCATATTTGAATCATTGAAATTAAGAAATCATTAAAACAATCTAGGGTTTATGCCAAAAACAACATTAAAACAAACAATCCTATCCTAATAAGAAGAAAGTAAAGATTTAGAGAGAATAGGAAAAAGAACAATAGAGAGCATACCTGATGTTGAGATGAATGAGAGAGAACGTTGAAACAAGTTGGTAGGGAGAGAACGGTGAAGTGGAAAAAAGTTTGAATGAGAGAGAAAAGAGTGATGAATTGACCTTTGAGTTTTTTTTTTTAATTGTTGCAAACAATAAATACTAATTTTGGTTCCCTACAAAAAATACTAATTTTGTCATTTTATTTTATTCATACAAAATTTTTATATAATACCCCAAATTTTCTTAAATTTTTTCAATAATACCAAAATTGTCTTTTTATATAAATTTTTTTAAGATCTTGATTTCAACCATTGTCACTCTAAAATTCACTCTCTTTCACACACAAACGATCAAACAATCCTGATGTTCAATCAATCTCTATGAAAGATTAAAGAGTGAATCAAAACATCTTTCATCTATACTCGATTGCATATAAATAAAGTGAATTTCTTCTTCTTTTTCAATAATGCTTTCAATTTTCTTCTTCTTGTTCAACTGCATTGTAAGACGGTTTCAATTTTACATTGTTGAGGTTAACTTAAATTCAGTTTAAGTGGGTTATATAAACCAGTAAACTTAGTTTACATAAACTACTTAAACTTAGTATACATGACCTACTTAAAATGAGTTTAAGTATGTACACTTAAACTTGGTTTACATGACCTACTTAAACTAAGTTTACATGTACATACTTAAACTGGGATTACGAAGAATCATTGAACAATGTTGAATTTTTAGATGTGCACTTAAACTCAGTTTACATGACCTACTTAAACTGTGTTTAAGTATGTACTTTTAAACTCAATTTACATGACCTACTTAAACTAAGTTTACATGTACATACTTAAACTGAGTTATGGCACATTCATATCCAATTACCTTTAATATTTTTATTCTACTAGTTTTAATACTTGCATTTGGAGCTAGCAATATAGAGCCAAAACCATTTATCAATTGTCCTAATTATCCCTTAGATGTGACAATTATCAATGATATATACCCAGAGTCAACTCCCACAGAATTCACATTACATTGCAAATCAAAAGATGATGATCTTGGATTTCACTCCATCGCATATTCCCAACAGTTGTATTTTCATTCCAGCCATCATATGTATTTTGGATAAACACGTTAATATCGTCATTATATTGATATTTACACTGGTGGATCTAAATGGGGGCAGTTATATCCTTGGAAGAGTGTTGAACTAATGGATGCAAATAATCTGAGTTAACTCACGCAACAATTAATACTTGCGTGAGTTAAGTCACGCTCAGTCTGTGCAGTGCAGCATTCCAGAAGAGGCAGAAACCTCTTTTTTCCTTAATTTTTTCAGTCCTTCATTGATACATTCATTCATTTAGTCATTTGCATACATTTTTCATCATTCATTAGAGCATTAACTCATAATCAAATTACGATAAATAAAGGACTAAAATAATGGAAAATGTCATAAAAACGCAAAAAAACGCAAATGTAATAGGATTACATCCAAATCCGACAAAATATCATAAAAAAACTACACAAGTCATAATGCCTAAACCCTACTCCTGTGGATTCCTACTCCTCCTTCACGGATCCGGCATCTTCTCCCGCATGCTCCACTCGGACTGTATGCCCTGCACAAGCGAAGAACCTCCTCTGGATTACTAAACACATTAGGATGCCCCATTGCATTGTCCACTCTGCCTCTGAAGTTGTTGATGAGCTGGTATGGGTTTGGAGGATGTCTAGCCCATTGCTGCTCAACAATAACCTCATCGTATGGAGGGACTAGACAAGGATGGGCATCAACTGTGTAGTCAGGAATGGTTGCAAGCGGGTTCAGAATAGGATGCGATACACTACAGAACCATCTCATGTACCCCCTAGAATGGATCCATGACTCGTTAACCAGAACCATATCACTCCTCTCCTGGTGGCTAAGGACATGTAGAGCAAACTCCATGAAGGCCATAGTCACATCCCTTGTCGCAAGAGGCCCAATGTCTATAGGAGGCATGAGAACAGTCTGGACATACCCGTACTGCCTAAGAACCTGCTCTGCAAGTGACGGACCCTCTTGTCTTTGCCGGCCATGATCCATATGGAGTACAAGCATATGTCATGGAAGGGCGTAATGTGTCGTCGTCTCTCGTACAACCTCCAGATGACATGAGAATGGTCCAACGAATCAATGACATCTCTGTAGAGTCTAGGATCAGAAAAGCCCCTGGGAGGTTTCCATTGATTCACAAGCGGGGCAAGAACAGGGTTGTATACATCATTATGAATCCTCAGAATGAGACTCGTGAAGTGCGCCAAAGCTCATCTCTGCAAACACAAAGGAACAAATTTATATCAGCATAAGTATTATACAAACAACTATACAATTACAATCTAATAAGTAATCGTTTATGACCCTATGTTGGTGCTTTATTGAGAATAGCACCATCTTGTTGTTTTTATGTTGGTTGGTTTACCTTTTGCATGTCTTGTGCACGGTAAATCAACCTTGTTTATAATATATACCATTTTTGTTTGTTAAAAAAAAAGTAAAAAAATAAGAAAAATAATTATTACCACAAGCAAGGTCATGTAACCACCACAGGAGCTCACAGATGAGTCAGAGATAAGAGATAGTTGCTCATATAGGAAAGCAAATTTCATCCCACCCCATGACCAGCTGCCCAACTCGTCCATATCTTGCAGCGCAAGCAGCCACAACATATTAACACTTCTGTTGTTCTTGCCAACAAAAGTGGTCCAGCCAAGCAAGAGGAACAAAAACACCTTAACTTGAGCCTGCTCCTCATGTTCCTCCTCTGTGTTAGGCGCAATCAACTGATTACACCTATTCAAGAGCTCCTCGTAGTGCCTCTTCCGTCTACCAAAACTGACATGAGCAGCACCTTGTCTTCCCATTTCCTTAGCAGCAACCTCCGCTGTAAAAAGTGTTGGAACAAAATGTGTTTAACATTACCCTTTGAGTTTTGATGATAACAAGGTAATAAAAATTGTCAATTGGATATGCTAATATTTGTTCAAGTGTGCATGACCATAGACAAATATTTAAGTGTCTCTAACAAAAGCATAGATCCTGAAAGAACAAATGAGAGCAATGGAAACTACATCAAAGGAAGCTTGAGTTGCAAGGAAGCATCTGAAGAAGAGAGGTTCTGAAAACAAGAGGTTCTGAAGATCATCGGGACGAGTTATCATGAATCATCAAAGCAACCTACTCATGAAAAACTCAAGAAGTATTACACTTAGATGGCAAACAGGAGGTTTTGCGATACTTGGTGTGAATTGCAGAATCCCGTGAACCATCGAGTCTTTGAACACAAGTTGGGCCCGATGCCATTAGGTTGAGGGCACGTCTGCCTGGGTGTCGCATATTGAAGCCCCTTGCCAATTTCCTATTGAATAGGTATTGTGTGCAGGGTGAATATGTTGGCCTCCCGTGAGCTCTGTCTCATGGTTGGTTGAAATTTGAGACCTTGGTAGAGTGTGCCATGATAGATGGTGGATGTGTGACACACGATACCAAATCATGTGCAACTCTATTGAATGTGGACTCTTTTACCCACATGCGTTTTGTAACGCTCTTGATGAAACCTCAGGTCAGGCGTCTACCCGCTGAATTTAAGCATATCAATAAGCGGAGGAAAAGAAACTAACAAGGATTCCCTTAGCAACGGCGAGCGAACCGGGATAAGCCCACCATGAGAATCGGCCGCCCTCGACGTTCAAATTGTAGTCTGGAGAAGCGTCCTCAGCGGCGGACCAGGCCAAGTCCCCTGGAAAGGGGCGTTGGAGAGGGTGAGAGCCCCGTTGTGCTCGGACACTGTCGCACCACGAGGCGCTGTCGGTGGGTCGGGTTGTTTGGGAATGCAGCCCAAATCGGGCGGTAAATTCCGTCCAAGGCTAAATATTGGCGAGAGACCGATATCGAACAAGTACCACGAGGGAAAGATGAAAAGGAATTTGAAAAGAGAGTCAAAGGGTGCTAGAAATTGTTGGGAGGGAAGCGGATGGGGGCCGGCGATGTGTCTCGGTCAGATGTGGAACAGTTTGTGCCGGTCCGCCAATCGGCTCGAAACATCGACCGACGCGGATTGTGATGGTGGCCCAAGCCTGGGTTGTTGAAATGCTCGCGGAGACGTCATCATCACAATTGTGGACGGCAGCGCGCGCTGTTTCGGCGTGCTTCGGCACATGCGCACTCCTGGCGTCGGCCTGTGGGCTCCCCATTCGACCCGTCTTGAAACACGGACCAAGGAGTCTGACATGTGTGCGAGTCAACGGGTGAGTAAACACGTTAGGCGCAAGGAAGCTGATTGGTGGGATCCTCTTCTGGGTTGCAACGCCGACCAACCCCGATCTTCTGTGAAGGGTTCGAGTGAGAGCATACCTGTCGGGACCCGAAAGATGGTGAACTATGCCTGAGCGGGGCGAAGCCAGAGGAAACTCTGGTGGAGGCCCGCAGCGATACTGACGTGCAAATCGTTCATCAGACTTGGGTATTGGGGCGAAAGACTAATCGAACCGTCTAGTAGCTGTTTCCCTCTGAAGTTTCCCTCAGGATAACTGGTGTAACGCCCTATTTAATCATTTGATTATTTTATTGGATTTAGAGTCTTTTTATGTGATTTATAAGATTTACGTGATTTATATGATTTATGAGATGTGTTGTTGTTTTATTAAGTGACTTATTTTATTATTAAATAGAATAAGATTTGAAAATAAAATAAATATTGAGTTGTGGGGCTGTTTTGGAAATTAGATAGAGTTATGAAGGAATAAGTGAAATAAGATAGAATAGATAGAGGAGATATAAATAGGATAGAAGCTAGGTTAGAAACCTGTTAAACGTACAACCAGTTGTTTTTGGAGAAAATAGGAGAAGACAAGAGAAGAAGAAAACCTAAGAAGAGAGGCTGTTGTCCGATAATTTAAGGTAAGGGTGAGCCTAGCATACAATTATATTAATTCTGTAATTCATCTAATTGCATTTAACAAGTTGTAGGATTAGTTTTGAGAATTTGGGAATTAGGTTAAAAAGTGGTGAATTGATGATTAATTGATGAAAATTTGTTAGATTGATGTAGAAACTGTTTACAGACCTTAGATAATCCATAGGACGATTTCTGGAATCAATGTTAGACCTTAAACCATGAGATTAGGCGAATTTTCGAGAAAATCTGCGTTCTGCCCGAGCCTGACATTCATCGCTTGCCACGACGAGTGATTGCTCGCCAGGCGAGTAACCCTGTTCTTGAAATTTCCCAGAAATTCATAGCTCGCCACGACGAGTAAAAGTTTTTAGTTCGCCACGGCCAGTGACTGCTCGCCACGGCGAGTGAGAGTTTAGTTCGCCTCGACGAGTGACTGTTCGCCACGGCGAGTTAGAGTTTTAGTCCGCCACGGCGAGTGAATGCCCGTCTTGATTATTTAAATTATTTTTAGAGTATAGAGAATATTTTTATGATTTTGTGTGAATTAATTGAGTTATATGATTTATGTGATTTTATGAGGTGTTGTGACTTATTTTATTGTTTAATAAAATAAGATTTGAAAATAAAATAAATATTTAAGTTGTGGGGCTGTTTTGGAAATTAGATAGAATTATGAGGGATTAAGTGAAATAAGATAAAATAAGATAGAAGTGGTTTAAAAGGGGAAAATTAGGTTTAGAATTGTACAGAACGTACAATTCAGTTTTTGGGAGAAAAAGGGAGAAAACAGAAGAGAAGAACCAGAGAGGTTGCTGCTCAATTTTCTTAAGGTAAGAGTGAGCCTAGCATTACAATTCCATTAAACTTGTGATTCATGATTATAGTTAACTGATTTTAGGAGTAATTCATGAGAAATTAGGAATTGAGAATTAGGTCAAAAAGTGATGAATTGATGATTAGATGATGAGAAACAGTACCATTAATATAGAAAACTGTTTACAGACCATAGGGTAACCCTTAAACATCATTATAGTCGAAATTGGGGAGGAACATGATGAAAATTGGGGTTTTGGGCGAAAATTGTCGTAACCCCATAACTGATCTGTCATCGCTTGCCACAACGAGTAATCAACTCGCCACGGCGAGTGCTCTTCAACAGCTCGCGAGGCGAGAAACCCACTCGCCATAGCGAGTACTGCCTTAGATGTCCGCGAGGCGAGCAATCACACTCGCCATTGCGAGTAACACCCCTGACGGCTCGCAAGGCAAGCAGTTCAACTCGCCATAGCGAGTGACCCCTGTTGGCTCGCAAGGCGAACAACCCAACTCGCCATAGCGAGCAGTACTGTACCAAACTGCCTCTTAGAACTATGTGACTCTTGTCGTACGGATTATTATGAGATGACCCCTGAGATAGAGTTAAGTACTACTGCAATATTAAAGACGACCTGTAGAGCTGATAATTAATGTTTGACTTTTGTTAGTAGTGACATATGCAAATGTGTATGCTTTCCTTGAACTACAAGAGATAAATTATGTGGTAGTTTATGATATTATTATGTCTTGAGATGTTTGATGTTCTGCCATGCTGCTAGTTATATTTGATTAAAAGCTGCATGTGTCATGCTAAGACTTATGAGTTGTAATCCAAATTATTGGAGTTTATTTGAGATGTCTAAAGTTTAAGAAGTTGAGTCCATGCATATTCATTCAGAGACGAGGGCTCATGCCCTAGGAGCTTTTGCTCAACAGAGACGAGAGCTTATGCTCTAGGAGTATTTTTATGCTCAACAACGACGAGGGCTTATGCCCTAGGAGTATGTTTATACTCAATAGCGACGAGGGCTTATGCCCTAGATTGGTACCACATGCATGAATAAGATGTCTAAGTTGCATAAGTCGAATTGAAGTTGCATTGTCGAGTCGAACTATTAAGTTTAACTAAGATGCTAAATTATGATGATGATTATGATGTTAATTAAGATGTTATATGATTGTTTGTTGTGAATGTATGTGATGTCTATGTTGTTAAATATGATTATTGAATTATATGTTTAATGCCATTGTTTTGTGAATCTCACCCCTTCTACTTGGAAATGTTGCTCTTCATAAGAGTAACTTGCAGGTGATTAAGCTTTTAGCTGCTGTTTGCTGTTGTGAGTGGCTACTCTCACTGTGTCCTTAGGTGCTCTGATACGTAACGGGATGGGAACCTTTATAACTATTTTCTATTCCTTACGTATTGATTATGATTTAATATTATTAAGTTTCAGTTGAAATTATGTTGAGAAGTTTTGATGAGGCCTGCGTGCCAAAACTATTTTGTTGTTTTGAATTTTTATCCGCTGCGAAGTTTTGAACCTTTTATGATTATTATTTTACGAAGGATAAATCGTTATTTATTCTATTTTGAGATTTTTAGAAATTTAGCATTCCGTTTATTGAGAAACTCTGATTATTTAATAAGAAATTTTTACTTTGGGAAAACGGGGTGTTACAAAGTAGCCCATGTTTCGAGCTCGCCAATTGCGAGATATACCTCGCTTGGCGAGATGCACAGTAACAGTACCCTTGTTTCGTGACCTTGTGTCTTTTCGTATCGAGTTGTTGCGAGTTGATCCCTGGGGTAGAAATTGTTGGTATAAGCCCTAGAGGCCAATAGTTTATGTGAAACTTATCTTATGTATCATGACTTTTATTATTAAATAATATATGGCACTCTTTATTATATATTTATAGTAATGTTAATAAAGTCCTTAGAATAGATAGTTCATGTAATAATATATTAAGTGTGACTTAATCATGAGATTACATTATCATAAAGAACGCTATTCTTAAATGTATCCGTAGTCAAGCTTTAATATGAATTAGGATAATAATAAAGCGTCGAGACTATTATGTATGAAGACTGATGACCGCATCTCATGGGTCATAGATATGAGATATCAAGTCTATACATAGGTATAAATGTTAGGAGTAATATTTATACTGGATAGACCCATCGTGAGAATACTACATAGTAAGTTATGAGATTGTCATAAGATATTCTCACAATGATAATAATGTACATCGCTCTTTGACCTGAAACCACTATGATCCCTAGATGTGGACTCAAGTGCTTTGTTGCCATTCTAACGTTGTCTGTAAAAGGATAACCATAACGTTGGTTGATGGGTACTTGATGAATCATGCTGAGGGGCATGAGTGTCTTAGATGGGATTTGTCCCTCCTCATAAACAGGAGATATATCTATAGGCCTCTTGATGAAATATGACTGTAAAACTGCATGGCCATGCCGAACTAAGTCGATATAGGATATTGGACTTATTCGTTATTCAGTATATTTTGGAATCAAGAAATATAAATATTGATCTACACAATGGTGACAAAATCTATGCATTGAGATCAATAAAGATATTAGGACAAAGGAGTAATCGTATACATAAGTATTATCATGGAAACAGGTTTCGTCAGATCACTTGACATTCTTGTCACTTGGGTAGCAGTGATGTGTTGCTAGATACCGCTCATTGTTTATAGTATTAAATATTAGATTTAATATTATTGCCAACGTGACTAGAACCTATAGGGTCACACTCAAAGAACAGTCAAAAGAGAAATATATAAGTATGACTTATATAAGGGGTGCGTTTAGTAAATAACGCTAATTAGTTAGCAGAATTACTAAACTCGTTATTGGTCTTACAGAAGCCCAATAGTGACTTCTAAACTTGCAGAGCACACTAAGAGTTCTATAAATAGAAGCCTAGTGCTGAAGTTTGAGGTTGCACGTTTTGAAACCCTTAACTCTCTGAAACTTCTAATTCATTGGTTAGCACCGAGTTTTGGAGGAGCACTGTTCGTGTGGACTTGCTAGAGGCTTTGTTGCTTGCTGCTTGCTTTGCTGTGATCGTGCTTCCAGTTTCCAGGTTTCAGATTTCACACTTCGAGGTAACAATCGAATCACTGATTCATGTGTAATTCGTAATGATCCAAGGAAAGAAAATCGAATTTTTTTATCTGCTGCTTATTCTGTTTATGAATCGATTTTCCTTCAGTGGTATCAGAGCCTGGTTACGAAACCTTGAATCGGATTGCTTTGTTACTGCTTTATGTTTTAATTTGATTAAACAGATTGAATGAAATTAAATAATAAAGAGAATTAAAATTGGCATCATATCATATTATGTTTTCTGTGCATGGCTCTTCGATTTGATTCGATGTTTCAGAAACCGTTTCTGGTGAAACATCGACGTTTCAAATATACATATCGACAGAAACATGATTGATCGATCATAAAACGCAAATAATAAATATCAATCACGTGTATGTGCATGGATGATCAATTTGTTTGAAGCTTCGTAACCGATTCTGTGTACTCTGGTGAAGCATCAATATTTTGATTATACATATCGACATAAGTGTGATTGGTAAATTCTGTATAACAACAGTATATATGATATATTGGATTTGATTGTAGTTTAAATAAGTCAGATGATATTTGTTCATATTGATTGATCTGATGTATGGAGCTTCGTAACTGATTCTGGTGAAGCATCCTAGACTCGATCATGATACTTGAATAAACAATCAGAGTACTTGTTTAATAAGATCAGATTGTTGTGACAGAATTAGGGTTTGCCGAAACGGTTAGGGTAATCAGAAACGTGTCAAGTGTTGATGCGAAATACAGTGCTAATTCAAAGTGAAACCCCTTGACCCCTGTCCGCTAACCGGTAAGCGGAACCACCGTCCGCTGACCGGGCAGCGGAACCCCCGGCTAATCTGCGTAGTGTGATCATATGTCGAATTTTAATTTAATTTGTTTAATTATAAGGTATAATTAATAATAATAAAAGTGTGTTTGTTATTATTATCATGTGAACGATTATGGCCTTAGTCCTTTTATTTATTTCTTTTGGATATTGAAATACGGCCTGCGTGTCGTGCCTCTCTCTTATGTCTCTATTCTACATTCTCTTCTCATCCACTCCCTCGTATGTAAAACGAGTTTCTTTAATATGTAATGTAAATAGAATACAAGGAGGTAATAGGACTCAAGACGTTAGGATAGTCCTGAAAGTCAAGCTTGGAGAAGCAAGGTCGTTTCTAGGATTAGTTTAGATTCTCTCATTGGCTTGAGAGAATCATAGCGTTAGGATGGCCATAATCATGTCACTTTTACTTTGTATAATTGTTATGCATGTTATGATTGGAGTGCGAATATATATGATATATAAGCCGTGGTGAGGTGAGAACAACTTTAATAAAAATCCTTCAAATTTGAAATATTAAGTTTAATGCTTTCCAAAAGTTTAACACCCTTCAAGACTAATATCGAATATGTGGGTTTTGCCTCCGTGAAGCGCATATTTTATACTAGTAAGTTGCGGTGCGGTAATCCAATTTACCCAAGTGTTATTCTTTTGGGTTTAACTTAACTAAATTAATTTTAATAAGATTAGAATAAATTTAGAAGCAATAATTAGGTAATGTCTATATGATAGACTTGAGTAAGAGTTATTCACCTAATTGATTTGAAAGTTGTATAAGATACAATTGGAAATGTTCCTACCTAAATAACTAAGTTTTAAGTACATCCCCCGTTGACTTAAAGCAAAGTGAAATAAGGATTTCTATCCACTAGAAAATCTTCCAACGGGATTTTCCGAGTTAAGTGTTTGAAGGTCATTTAATTTGAGTAAAATAGTGGGAGCGTATTTAATTAAAGGCCAAATTAAATATGTTATTTCATGATACTTATTTTGTATATTTTAAAATTGTAGATGGCCAATAACACATCAACAAACATTTTGCGATCTCTCATTGAAAAGGAAAAATTGACTGAAACTAATTTTTTGGACTGGTTCCGTAACATGAGGATTGTCCTCACGCACGAAAAAAAGCTGTATGTGTTGGATGAACCCATTCCTGAGGCACCACCTGCTGGAGCTTCTGCGGCTCTGAGAAATGCTCATACCAAGCATCTCAATGATTCTGTGGAAGTCTCATGCATCATGCTAGCAACCATGACTCCCGAGCTGCAAAAACAGCATGAAGGGATGACCGCGTTCGATATGATCGGACATCTTAAGACTCTTTATGAAGAGCAGGCAAGGCATGAGAGGTTTGATGTCTCTAAAGCCCTTTTCTCTACCAAGCCGTCAGAAGGAAGTCCTGTAGGACCTCATGTACTCAAAATGATTGGGTATTCTGAGAACCTAGCCCGATTGAGATTTGTCCTTGAGCAGGAACTGGTTATTGATCTTGTCTTGCAATCGTTGCCTGAAAGCTTCAGCAGTTTTGTCCAGAATTTCCTAATGAATGATATGGACAAAACACTTCCACAGCTTGCAGCTATGTTGAGAACTACTGAGAAAAACATGAAAGGAAAGGGAAAGGCCATTTTGATGGTTAATAATGGCAAGTCCAAAAAGCACAATAAGAAGCCTAATAAGTCTAAGGGAAATGGCAAGGGCAAAGTTGTTGCCAAGCCATCAACCAAAGCTTTGAAGCCTACTGGAGGCGTGGCTAAGGAGGGCAAGTGCTTCTATTGCAACAATAAGGGGCACTGGAGGCGAAACTGCCCAAAGTATCTGGAAGATAAGAAGAATGGAAATGTTCCTACTACTTCTGCAGGTATTTTTGTTATAGAAATTAATATGTCTACTTCTACATCATGGGTATTAGATACTGGATGTGGTTCTCATATTTGTACTGATGTGCAGGGGCTGAGAACGAGTAGAGCATTGGCAAAAGGCGAGGTCGATCTTAGAGTTGGCAATGGAGCAAAGGTTGCTGCTTTAGCTGTTGGAACTTATGTATTGACCTTACCTAGTGGTCTTTTATTGAATTTAGAAAACTGCTATTATGTACCTGCCATTAGCAGGAATATTATTTTAATTTCTTGTTTGGACAAGGCTGGTTTTTATTTTACCATTAAGAACAAATGTTGTTCCGTTTATTTGGATAATATTCTATATGCTAATGCAATTTTGATTAATGGACTTTATATCCTGGATCTTGATATGCCTATCTATAACATTAATGCTAAAAGGATGAAACCTAATGAGTTGAATCCGACTTACCTTTGGCATTGTCGTTTAGGCCATATAAATGAAAATCGCATTTCCAAACTCCATAAAGATGGACTTTTGGACTCTTTTGATTTTGAATCATATGAGACATGTCAATCTTGTTTATTAGGAAAGATGACAAAGGCCCCTTTTTCTGGTCAAGGTGAAAGGGCTAGTGATCTCTTAGGACTCATACATACTGATGTGTGTGGACCCCTAAACATAACTTCTAGAGGAGGTTTTCACTACTTCATTACATTCACTGATGACTTTAGTAGATTTGGATATGTGTATCTAATGAAACATAAATCTGAATCATTTACTTTATTCAAAGAATTTCAAAATGAAGTAGAAAACCAACTAGGCAAGAAAATCAAAATGCTTCGATCTGATCGAGGTGGAGAGTATTTGAGCTTAGAGTTTGACAATCATCTAAAAGAATGCGGGATCTTATCCCAACTCACACCTCCTGGAACGCCACAATGGAATGGTGTTTCTGAAAGGAGAAATCGAACCTTATTAGACATGGTCCGATCAATGATGAGTCATGATGAACTTCCAAATTCCTTATGGGGATACGCCTTATTAACTGCAGCTTATACGCTTAACCGAGTTCCATCCAAAGCGGTAGAAAAGACACCATATGAGATATGGAACGGTCGAAAACCCAATGTGGGACATTTAAAGATTTGGGGTTGTGAAGCTTATATAAAACGACTTATGTCTACTAAGCTTGAACAAAGATCTGATAAATGTTTCTTTGTGGGATATCCTAAAGAAACTAGAGGATACTACTTTTACAAACCTTCTGAGGGCACAATTGTTGTTGCCAGAACTGGAGTCTTCCTTGAAAAGGATTTTGTCTCCAAAAGAATCAGTGGGAGCAAAGTAGATCTTGAAGAAATTCAAGACCCACAAAGTAATGAAATACCGATGGAGGAACAGGAACAGGATACACAAACTATTATGATAGAAAATCCTATTCCAGTAACACAAGAACCATGTAGGTCTAGCAGGATACGTCAAGAACCCGAGAGATATGGGTATCTCATATCACAAGAGGGTGATGTATTGCTCATGGACCACGATGAGCCTGTGACTTACATGGAGGCCATTACTGTCCCTGATTCTGAGAAGTGGCTTGAAGCCATGAAATCTGAAATGGATTCCATGTACACAAATCAAATTTGGAACTTGATTGAAGCACCTGAAGGAATTAATCCTATAGGATGCAAGTGGGTTTTCAAAAAGAAAATTGACATGGACGGAAAGGTTAATACCTACAAAGCGCGGCTGGTTGCTAAAGGCTTCAAACAAATTCATGGTGTGGATTATGATGAAACCTTTTCACCAGTTGCAATCATTAAATCCATTCGGATCTTACTTGCTATCGCTGCATACCATGATTATGAAATCTGGCAAATGGATGTCAAAACTGCTTTCCTTAATGGAAATCTTATTGAGGATGTGTACATGACACAACCTGAAGGATTTGGCGATCCTAAAGCAACCAAGAAAGTATGCAAATTACAGCGATCAATCTATGGATTGAAGCAAGCTTCTAGGAGTTGGAATCTTCGTTTTGATGAAACTGTACAACAATATGGATTCATTAAAAATGAAGATGAGGCTTGTGTTTACAAGAAGGTTAGTGGGAGCATAGTCTCATTTCTGGTTTTATATGTGCATGACATATTATTAATCGGAAATGACATCCCTACATTACAAGAAATAAAAACTTGGTTAGGGAAATGCTTTTCTATGAAAGACTTAGGTGAAGCCTCCTATATATTAGGAATCAGGATCTATAGAGATAGATCACAAAGATTGCTTGGCTTAAGTCAGGGTACATATATAGATAAAGTCCTGAGACGTTTCAATATGCATGATTCCAAGAAAGGATTCATCCCTATGTCGTCAAGAATAAATCTATCAAAGACTCAATCCCCTTCGACTAATGAAGAAAGGGATCGAATGCATGATATTCCATATGCTTCGGCAATTGGGTCTATCATGTATGCTATGATATGTACTCGACCAGATGTCTCGTATGCTTTAAGTGCTACGAGCAGATACCAGTCTAATCCTGGCAACGATCATTGGATTGCTGTCAAGAATATCCTTAAATACTTGAGAAGAACTAAGGATACTTTCTTGATCTATGGAGGTCAAGAAGAGCTCTCTGTAATTGGTTACACCGATGCTAGTTTTCAGACAGATCATGATGATTTCAAATCGCAATCTGGATATGTGTTTTGCTTGAATGGCGGTGCTATGAGCTGGAAGAGTTCAAAGCAAGAAACAATCGCTGATTCTACAACAGAAGTCGAGTACATTGCTGCATCTAATGCCGCAAAGGAAGCTGTTTGGATTAAGAAATTCATTTCTGATCTTGGAATAGTTCCAAGCATTGCGGATCCCATTGAATTACTATGTGATAACAATGGAGCAATCGCACAAGCCAAAGAACCTAGATCTCACCAGAAATCCAAACACATACAAAGGCGCTATCATCTTATTCGAGAGATTATCGAAAAAGGAGATGTTAAAATATGCAAAGTACCAACATTAGACAATGTTGCTGATCCACTTACTAAAGCTCTTGCCCAGCAGAAGCATGATGGTCATACTAGATCTATGGGTATTAGGTTTATGCCTGATTGACTCTAGTGCTAGTGGGAGATTGTTGGTATAAGCCCTAGAGGCCAATAGTTTATGTGAAACTTATCTTATGTATCATGACTTTTATTATTAAATAATATATGGCACTCTTTATTATATATTTATAGTAATGTTAATAAAGTCCTTAGAATAGATAGTTCATGTAATAATATATTAAGTGTGACTTAATCATGAGATTACATTATCATAAAGAACGCTATTCTTAAATGTATCCGTAGTCAAGCTTTAATATGAATTAGGATAATAATAAAGCGTCGAGACTATTATGTATGAAGACTGATTACCGCATCTCATGGGTCATAGATATGAGATATCAAGTCTATACATAGGTATAAATGTTAGGAGTAATATTTATACTAGATAGACCCATCGTGAGAATACTACATAGTAAGTTATGAGATTGTCATAAGATATTCTCACAATGATAATAGTGTACATCGCTCTTTGACCTGAAACCACTATGATCCCTAGATGTGGACTCAAGTGCTTTGTTGCCATTCTAACGTTGTCTGTAAAAGGATAACCATAACGTTGGTTGATGGGTACTTGATGAATCATGCTGAGGGGCATGAGTGTCCTAGATGGGATTTGTCCCTCCTCATAAACAGGAGATATATCTATAGGCCTCTTGATGAAATATGAATGTAAAACTGCATGGCCATGCCGAACTAAGTCGATATAAGATATTGGACTTATTCGTTATTTAGTATATTTTGGAATCAAGAAATATAAATATTGATCTACACAATGGTGAAAAAATCTATGCATTGAGATCAATAAAGATATTAGGACAAAGGAGTAATCGTATACATAAGTATTATCATGGAAACAGGTTTCGTCAGATCACTTGACATTCTTGTCACTTGGGTAGCAGTGATGTGTTGCTAGATACCGCTCATTGTTTATAGTATTAAATATTAGATTTAATATTATTGCCAACGTGACTAGAACCTATAGGGTCACACACAAAGAACAGTCAAAAGAGAAATATATAAGCATGACTTATATAAGGGGTGCGTTTAGTAAATAACGCTAATTAGTTAGCAGAATTACTAAACTCGTTATTGGTCTTACAGAAGCCCAATAGTGACTTCTAAACTTGCAGAGCACACTAAGAGTTCTATAAATAGAAGCCTAGTGCTGAAGTTTGAGGTTGCACGTTTTGAAACCCTTAACTCTCTGAAACTTCTAATTCATTGGCTAACACCGAGTTTTGGAGGAGCACTGTTCGTGTGGACTTGCTAGAGGCTTTGCTGCTTGCTGTTGCTTTGCTGTGATCGTGCTTCCAGTTTCCAGGTTTCAGATTTCACACTTCGAGGTAACAATCGAATCACTGATTCATGTGTAATTCGAAATGATCCAAGGAAAGAAAATCAAATTTTTTTATCTGCTGCTTATTCTCCTTATGAATCGATTTTCCTTCAGAAATAGGGCTGTTTATAATATTAAAGATGAACTATGATGTTGTTATAAGATAATTACACGTTGTTATTAATGATATATTCATATATCTATGCATTCTGCAAATTATAATGATGCTTCAAGTCGATGTTGATATTATTATATCTTGAGACTAATAATGTACTACCATGTTGCTGTTTACATTTGTTTAAAGCTGCATGTGTCTGTCTAAGTTGTGAGTTATTGATATTATTATATCTTGAGACTAATAATGTGTCTGTTTAAAGATGGTTATGTTATAAGATGTCGAGTCCATGCATATTCATGTAAAGACGAGGGCTCATGCCCTAGGAGCTTTGGCTCAACAGAGACGAGGGCTTATGCCCTAGGAGTATATTTATGCTCAAATAGCGACGAGGGCTTATGCCCTAGATTGGTACCACATGCATGAGTAAGATGATTAAGTTGCATAGTCAAGTTAAAGTTGCATGGTCGAGTCAAGTTGTTAAGTGAATTTGAAGATGATTAAGATGATGATGATATTACGTGATATTTGTTATAATATGTTCATATGATGTTGTTAAATATAATTGTTGAATTATATGCTTAATATTATTGTTTTGTGAATCTCACCCCTTCTGCTTGAAAATGTTGCTCTTCGTATGAGTAACTTGTAGGTAATCAAGAATAGGTGAAGTCGTGTGAGGATTCTCTCGTTGTGTCTTAGGAGCTCTGATACGTAACGGGATGGGATCTTTGTTATTGTTTTTTCTATTCCTTACGTATTATTTATGAAGTTTTATGACAATGATGTTGATCTGTTTTATGAGATTTTTATGATGAGGCCTTGTGCCAAAGACTGATTTTAGAAGTTTAAATAATTCTGCTGCGATACGTTAAAGATTTTTGTTAATGAAATTGAAGGATAAATAGTTATTTAATCCGTTTATGATTTTATGAAAGAAATGTGACATTCCGTTATATGAATACTTTGATTTATTTATGAAATTTTTATATTGGGAAAACAGGGTGTTACAATTGGTATCAGAGCAGGTCGGTCTGTCCGGCCAAGTAGTTGAGTCGAGTAGTGTCGTCTAACAATTTGGAATACCATTATTATGTTGTTCTGATTGTTGTATGTTGTGTAGAGAACTAAGATGGCAGAAAGGAATGATGTTGCTCTTGCTGCTGCATTGCAAGCGATGGCTCAAGCTGTGGGTCAACAACAAAATGCTGGTGGTAATGACGGAGTGAGGATGTTGGAGAATTTTCTGAGGAACCATCCGCCTACTTTTAAGGGAAGATATGACCCTGATGGAGCCCAGACATGGCTTAAGGAGGTCGAGAGGATTTTCAGAGTTATGCAATGTACGGACATCCAGATGGTGCGCTTTGGCACGCACATGTTCGCAGAAGAAGCTGATGACTGGTGGCTGAGTGTCCAACCGGTTTTAGAGAATGGAGGTGCTGCTGTTACTTGTGCTGTGTTTAGGAGAGAGTTCCTGAACCGATACTTTTCAGAAGATGTTCGCGGGAAGAAAGAGATTGAGTTCCTTGAGTTGAAACAAGGGAACATGTCGGTGACCGAGTATCCTGCTAAGTTTGTGGAGCTGTCTAAATTTTATCCACATTATACTGCTGAGACTGCTGAGTTTTCCAAGTGCATCATGTTCGAGAATGGCTTGCGTGCTGATATCAGGAGGGCAATTGGTTACCAGAAGATCAGTAACTTTTCTGAGCTGGTGAGCAGTTGCAGGATTTATGAAGAAGATACTAAGGCTCATTACAAGGTCGTGAATGAGAGGAAAGGTAAAGGTCAGCAGAGTCGTCCTAAGCCTTATAGTGCCCCTGCTGATAAGGGCAAACAAAGAGTTAATGATGAGAGGAGACCTCAAAAGAAAGATGCTCCTGCTGAGATTTTCTGCTATAACTGTGGTGAAAAGGGCCACAAGAGTAATGCTTGTACCAGCGATGTGAAGCGCTGTTACCGTTGCAGTAAGAAAGGGCATGCTACTACGGCATGCAAATATGATGATGTTGTGTGCTTTAACTGCAATGAAGAAGGTCATATTGGTTCGCACTGCAAGAAGCCTAAGAAGGCTCAGACTACTGGGAGAGTTTTTGCTTTGACTGGTACTCAGACATAGAATGAGGATCGTTTGATCAGAGGTACTTGTTATTTTGATAGTACTCCTTTAATTGCTATTAGTGATATTGGTGCTACGCATTGTTTTATTGCTATTGATTGTGCTTCTAAGTTGGGTCTTGCTATGTCAAATATGAATGGGGAAATGGTTGTCGAAACTCCTTCTAAAGGTTCGGTGACTACTTCTATTGTGTGTTTAAAATGTCCTTTGTCTATGTTTGATCGTGATTTTGAAATTGACTTAGTTTGTTTACCTTTGAGTGGTATGGATGTAATCCTTGGTATGAATTGGTTAGAGTACAACCATGTCCATATTAATTGTTTTCGCAAGTCGGTGTATTTCACTTCTGCTGAAGAAGAAAGTGGAGCAGAGTTTTTATCTACGAAACAGCTGAAGCAGTTAGAACGTGATGGAATGTTGATGTTTTCTTTGATGGCATCTTTATCTATTGAGAATCAAACGATGATTGATAAGCAGCATGTAGTATGCGATTTCCCAGAAGTCTTTCCTGATGAAATTCCTGATGTTCCTCCAAAAAGAGAAGTTGAATTCTCGATTGATCTTGTTCCAGGAACGAAGCCTATGTCTATGGCACCTTATCGTATGTCAGCTTTTGAGTTGGCTGAGTTGAAGAAACAGTTAGAAGATTTACTTGACAAGAAGTTCGTTAGACCAAGTGTATCACCATGGGGAGCGCCGGTATTACTGGGAAGAAGAAAGACGGTAGTATGAGGTTGTGCATTGATTACCGACAGCTGAATAAAGTAACTATAAAGAATAGGTATCCACTTCCAAGAATTGACGACTTGATGGATCAGTTAGTGGGTGCACGAGTGTTTAGCAAGATTGATTTGAGATCGGGTTATCACCAAATTAAAGTGAAAGATGAAGATATGCAGAAGACAACCTTTAGTACACGTTATGGACATTATGAGTATAAAGTGATGCCTTTCAGTGTTACAAATGCACTTGGTGTGTTTATGGAGTATATGAATCGCATCTTTCATGCATTTTTGGATCATTTCGTGGTGGTATTCATTGATGATATTTTGATTTACTCCAAGTCTGAGGAAGAACATGTTGAACATTTGAGGATAGTCTTGCAAGTGCTGAAAGAGAAGAAACTTTATGCTAAATTGTCAAAGTGTGAATTCTGGTTGAATGAGGTGAGTTTTCTTGGACATGTTATTTCTAGTAATGGTATTGCAGTTGATCCGTCTAAAGTTGATGGGGTATCACAATGGGAGACTCCTAAGTCAGTTACAGAGATTAGAAACTTTTTGGGCTTAGCTGGTTATTATAGAAGATTTATAGAAGGATTTTCTAAGTTGGCACTTCCGTTAATGCAGTTGACTTGCAAAGGTAAAGCCTTTGTGTGGGATGTTCATTGTGAGAATAGTTTTAATGAATTGAAAAAGCGTTTGACGACAACTCCAGTCTTGATTTTGCCGAAGTCCGATGAACCTTTTGTTGTATATTGTGATGCGTCCAAATTGGGCTTAGGTGGTGTGCTTATGCAAGACGGTAAAGTGGTTGCTTATGCGTCAAGACAGTTGAGAGTTCATTAACGAAATTATCCTACTCGTGATCTTGAATTAGCTGCAGTTGTATTTGTGCTTAAGATTTGGAGACATTACTTGTATGGTTCGAGATTTGAAGTGTTCAGTGATCACAAGAGCTTGAAGTATTTGTTTGATCAGAAGGAATTGAATATGAGACAGCGAAGGTGGGTTGAATTATTGAAAGATTATGACTTTGGTTTGAATTATCATCCGGGTAAAGCTAATGTTGTTGCAGATGCCTTAAGTAGGAAGACTTTACATATGTCTGCTATGATGGCTAAAGAGTTTGAGTTGCTGGAACAGTTTAGAGACTTGAGTTTAGTTTGTGAATGGTCACCTCAGAGTGTAATGCTGGGAATGCTGAAGATTGATAGTGATTTCTTGAAAAATATTAGAGAAGCGCAGAAAATGGATGTTAAGTTTGTGGACTTGTTGGTTGCTAGTAATCAGACTGAAGATAGTGACTTTAAGGTCGATGATCAAGGTGTATTGAGATTTCGAGGTAGAATTTGTATTCTAGACGATGACGAGATGAAGAAGATGATTCTTGAAGAGAGTCATAGAAGTAGCTTGAGTATTCACCCGGGAGCTACGAAAATGTACCATGAGTTGAAGAAATTGTTTTGGTGGTCCGGATTGAAAGGTGATGTGACACAGTTTGTATATTCTTGTTTGGTTTGTCAGAAGTCGAAAGTGGAACATCAGAAACCTGCTGGGTTGATGACACCTTTAGATGTGCCAGAGTGGAAATGGGATAGTATATCCATGGATTTTGTGACGAGTTTGCCGAATACTGTAACATTTTCAAGCAGAAGGGGTGAGATTCACATTCATCAATAATAAACAGAATTCTATAACATCAATTAACATATAATATACAAATATTCATATGAAGAGATTATTTATCATATGACAACAAAAAATCATTATCAACAACTTCGTATAACAACGTATCAACAATCGACTCAACAACTCAACATAAATATGCATGTGGTACCAACGGAGCATCAATCTCCCTTCGTTAAATGTCGTAATTCGACTTTGACAGGCATCAAGCCCCCTTCGCTACAACGTGACAGGCTACAGCCCCCTTCGCTTGACAACATTTATGCAATGACATAATGAATATTATGCAGCAGCAACAACTACAACTTCGTGATTAATCAACATAATATTTCGACAACTTCACATTCAAACAACAACTTCAATTAAACCATATCAATATGACTCATCAATTCATTATCAAAAGAAAATTAAGTTGATTCAACAAGACATAGATTCAATACTCTTAAACATTCTAATCAAACTCACAGTATACGGGATTTGAAGTTTGGAAGCAAACCAAAAGTTTCAAGTTGATTTAGAAGCGGTTATGCTAAATTTTCTTAAAAGTATTTTCAAGACCTACTTGGAGTGTTTCTATCATAATTCAAAATCCACAAAACATTTTCAAGTCAAACCAGAGCCATTGGAAAGCTAACTTAATTATCTAAAACTTTCATGTTTACACCAAAGGCCAATTCAAAACAAAAACGTGTGAAAAAGACACAAGAACGCAAAACAGAAAAAGCTGTCAGAGGCATCTCGCTTAAGCCAGACAAATCTCGCTTAAGCGAGATTCACGCCGAGAGAAACCTCAATTTCGCTTGTGAGTTCGCTTGGGGCTCGCTCAAGCGAACTGGGCCCCGTTTTCTGAAGAACACTTACGGATTTTCATCATTTTTCACCCAAAAACCCAAATTTTGACTACCCAATGCCCAAATTTGATAGGAAACATTACCTAGGAGTATTGTACAACCTAAACATCAAATTTTTACATTAATTCCACAGATTATCTAGGTTTCTAGCAACCTAATTTGATTCAACCCTAATTTCTTCAATTCAACAACAACAACAACAACAACTTCAATTCAGAATTTATGTTTATGATTAATGAGAGTTAGTCTCACCCTTACCTTAATCCTTGATTCTTGAAAGCTAGCAATCTCTCTTCTCCCTTCCTCTTCTCTTCTCTGACTTCTCCCTTTTTTCTCTGTTTCTCAAAACTGTTTTTAACGTGTTCTCCCTTTTCTGACTCTCAACCTTCCTTATTCTAGAACTCCCTTTCTTCTTATTTCCAAAACTACCCTCATCCTATTTATTTTAATTAAATATCATTCATTATAAAAAAAGCCATACTACTTAATATACATACCAATAATTAATATCAACATCATATATTTCAAATAATCACACAAAATATATATAAAAACACTAAACTTGGTAAAATAAATAATTAAATAATTAGGGCGTTACAACTCTCCCCCACTTAGAATATTTTCGTCCTCGAAAATTTACCTCAAACGAATAACTCTGGATAGGACTCTAGCATCTTACTCTCCAGTTCCCAAGTCAAACTTTCACCAGCTGCTCCTTCCCAAACAACTTTCACTAGAGGTATATCCTTGCCTCTCAGCTTATTCACTTCACGACCTTCAATCCTCACTAGTAAGGTCTTGATCGTAAGGTTATCTCTTACTTGCACATCATCTCTTGAAATCACATGAGATGGATCCGAAACATACTTCCGAAGTTGTGACACATGAAACACATCATGTAGATTCGAAAGATGTGGTGGTAAACCCACTCTATAAGCAACTGCTCCAACTCTCTTTGAAATCTGATACGGACCAATAAACCTCGAAGTTAGTTTCTTGGATTTCAGCGCTCGTCCAACACCTGTCACAGGGGTGACTCTCAAAAATACATGGTCTCCTTCTTGAAACTCAATATCTTTCCTACGCTTATCATGATAACTCTTTTAACTACTTTGCGATGCCTTCATCTTTTCTCTGATCAACTTAACCTTCTCAGTAGTCTGTTGAACAATCTCTAGTCCTAGAACCACACTTTCACCGGACTTATACCAACACAACGAGGTTCTGCATCTCCGACCATACAATGCTTCAAAAGGTGCCATTCCAATGCTAGAATGATAACTGTTATTATAAGTAAACTCAATCAATGGAAGATGACTATCCCAAGTTCCTCCTTGTCCAAGTACACAAACTCTCAACAAGTCCTCCAATGATTGAATTGTTCTTTCCGTTTGTTCATCTGTCTGTGGATGATACGCCGAACTCAAACTAAATTTTGAACCCAACACCTCTTGTAAACTTTTCCAAAATCTAGAAGTAAATCTTAGATCTCTATCTGATACAATACTCGACGGAACACCGTGTAGCTTCACAGTCTCACTGATATAAATCTCTGCTAACTGAGACACAGGAAAACTGATGTTAATCGGAAGGAAATGAGCCGACTTCGTCAATATGTCCACAAACACCCAAATTGCATCATTCCTTTTCGGAGTATTTGGAAAACTAGTTACAAAGTCCATGGATATCTATCCCACTTCCACTCTGGAACATCCAAAGGTGTCAACAAACTAGTAGGTTTCTGATGTTCAACTTTCGACTTCTGACAAGTTAAACAAGCATACACAAATTGTGCCACAACACGCTTCATCCCGGACCACCAAAATAATTTCTTCAAGTCATGATACATTTTCGTAGCTCCCGGATGAATACTCAAATTACTTCTGTGACTTTCTTCCAGAATTAACTTTTTCATTTCTGCATTATCAGGAATACAGATTCTACTTCGAAATCGCAACACTCCTTGATCATCAACTTTAAAATCACTATCTTCAGTCTGATCATTACCAATCATCAAATCCACCAATTTCACATCTACCTTCTGAGCCTCCTTGATATTATCTAAGAATTCATTGTTAATCTTCAACATTCCCAGTTTCACACTTTGTGTTGACACTTCACAAACCAAACTTAAATCTCTGAACTATTCAAGCAAGTTGAATTCTTTCACCATCATAGCAGACATATGTAATGTTTTCCTACTCAAAGCATCTGCAACAACATTAGCTTTACTTGGGTGGTAATTCAACCTGAAATCATAATCCTTTAGCAATTCAAGCCATCTGCGTTGTCTCATATTCAGTTCCTTCTGGTCAAATAAATACTTTAGACTTTTATGATCACTGAACACTTCAAATCGAGCACCATACAGATAATGCCTCCAAATCTTAAGTACAAAAACCACTGCAGCTAGTTCAAGATCGTGAGTAGGGTAATTATGTTCATGAATTCTCAACTGCCTTGATGCATAAGCCACCACTTTATTATTTTTCATCAGCACTCCTCCTAATCCCAACTTAGAAGCGTCACAATACACCACAAATTGCTCATCAGCCTTTGGTAATATTAAAATCGGAGCCGTCGTTAAACGTTGCTTCAGTTCATTAAAATTGTTTTCACACTGAACATCCCACACAAAGGCTCTACCCTTACAAGTCAACTGAGTTAGTGGAAGTGCTAACTTGGAAAATCCTTCAATAAATCTTCGGTAATAACCTGCTAAACCCAGAAAGCTTCTAACTTCGGTAACTGACCTCGGAGTCTCCCATTGTGATACAACATTAACTTTAGATGGATCTACATCAATACCATTTCCGGAAATAATATGACCAAGAAAACTCACCTCGTTCAACCAAAATTCACACTTTGACAGCTTGGCATATAATTTCTTCTCTTTCAACACTTGCAAAACAATTCTCAAATGTTCCGTATGTTCTTCCTCAGACTTGGAGTATATGAGAATATCATCAATAAATACAACAACAAAACGATCCAGGTAAGTATGGAAGGTACGATTCATATATTCCATAAACACTCCTGGTGCATTAGAAACACCGAAAGGCATCACGGTATATTCATAATGTCCGTAACGCGTTCTGAAAGCCGTCTTCTGAATATCTTCATCTTTCACTTTGATCTGGTGATAGCCAAATCTTAAATCAATTTTTCTAAACACACGTGCACCCACTAACTGATCCATCAAATCATCAATCCTCGGAAGTGGATACCTATTCTTTATCGTTACTTTATTTAACTTCCGGTAGTCAATACATAACCTCATACTACCATCCTTCTTCTTAACTAACAACACAGGCGCTCCCCAAGGTGACACACTTGGTCTTACAAACTTTTTATCAAGCAAATCTTCTAACTGCTTTTTCAACTTAGCTAGTTCGGACGCTGACATACGATAAGGTGCCATAGAAACATGCTTCGTTTCTAGAATAAGATCAATAGAAAATTCTACTTCCCTCTCTGGCGGTACATCAGGAATTTCGTCAGGGAAAACTTTAGGAAACTCGCACACCACTAGTAACTTATCAACCACTGCTTGATTCTCAATAGACAAGAACGCAAATAACGAAAACATTTGAACTTCGTCAATCAACAATTGTTTTAACTGTTTAGTAGTCAAAAACTCAGTTTCTCCTTCTTCCTCTGCAGAAGAAAAACGCACCGTCTTTCTAAAACAATTTATGTGGACATGGTTAAATTCCAACCAGTTCCTTCCGAGTATTATATCCATCCCCCTCAACGGCAAAAAGACTAAGTCTACTGCAAAATCTCTATCATACATTGACAAAGGACACTTTAAGCACACAAGAGAAGTTGTCACCGAACCCTTAGCTGGGGTTTCGACAACCATCTCTCCATTCATAGATGACACAACGAGATTTAATCTTATAGCACAATCGGCAACAATAAAACAATGCGTAGCACCAGTATCTATAATAGTAATTAAAGGAGTACCATTAATGAAACATGTACCTCTGATCAGACGGTCCTCGTTCTGTATCTGAGTACCAGCTAGAGCAAACACTTTTCCACTAGCTTGGGTCTTCTTAGGATTTGGGCACTGAGGGCTAATGTGTCCTTCTTCTCCACAGTTAAAACACACCACATCATCATGCTTACAATCCGTAATTGTATGTCCTTTTCTGCCACAACGGAAACACCATTTCACTTCACCAACATTGCAAGCATTACTCTTGCGACCTTTCTCTTCACATCGGAAGCAAACAATTTCAGCAGGAGTACCCTTCTTTACGGGTCGCCTCTCATCATTCACTCTCTTCTCAACATTCATCTTTTGCTTACCCTTATCAGCCGGATCGCTGTAAGGCTTACCACGACTCGGTTAGGTCTTGTTCTTCCGCTCATTCAAAAACTTATAATGAGCTTTCGTATCCTCCTCATAAATTCTGCAACTACTCACCAAATTAGAGAAAACACGGATCTTCTGGTATCCAATGGCTCGTTTGATCTTTGCTCATAAGCCATTCTCAAATTTGATACACTTGGCAGCATACTCAGTCATCGACATGTCACCCTGCTTCAAGTCAAGAAACTCAATTTCTTTCTTCCCGCGGACATCCTTTGGGAAGTACCTGTTCAGGAACTCTCTCCTAAACACAGCCCAAGTAACGGCAGCACCTTCATTCTCAAGGACGGGTTGAACACTAACCCACCAGTCATCAGCTTCCTCAGCCAGCATATGTGTGCCAAAACACACCTTCTGAACATCGCTACACTGCATAACTTGGAAGATCCTCTCAACTTCCTTCAACCAAGTTTGAGCTCCATCAGGATCGTACCTGCCTTTGAAGGTAGGTGGATGGTTCCTCAGAAAAGTCTCCAGCATGCGAATACCATCATTACCACCAGGGTTAGGTTGCTGCCCCACAACTTGAGCCATCGCTTCTAATGCAGCAGCAAGAGCAGCATCGTTTCTTCCAGACATCTTCGTTCTATACGTAACAAACAACAATCAGGAAAAACTCAACGACAGTATTTCACTGTCAAAAGACACAACAACTCAATCTACTTGGCCGGACAGACCGACCTGCTCTGATACCAATTCTAACACCCCATTTTCCCAACATAGAAATTTATAAATAAAATCAGAGTTTTCAACATCAAACCGAATGTCACACTTCACCAAATCAAATCGTCATTTAGAAACCACAAAAATATCTTTAATTATTTTCAACAATATTGCAGCGGAAAGGTAATCAACGTTTCAACAAAATTTGGCACTAAGGCCTCAACATCAACAACAATAATAAAATCCACTCATAAGTGGTCTAACAACAAAATGGAAGGGATACATAACAAGACAACATATCATATAATAAATTCCCATCCCGTTACGTATCAGAGCGACCCTAAGACGACGCGTGAGAGAGTCAACTCACAACATCAACTACTCCTGAGCACCTGCAAGTTACTCATACGAAAAGCAACATTTTCAAGCAGAAGGGGTGAGATTCACATTCATCAATAATAAACAGAATTCTATAACATCAATTAACATATAATCAACAAATATTCATATGAAGAGATTATTTATCATATGATAGTGAAGGTGAGAAAAACACAAGAAGGGGGGGTTGAATTGTGTTTGCTTTTCGCAGCTTTTGAAGAGAGAGAATCTAATTCCTTTAAACTCAGAGTCTGAATGGGATCAGAGTCTGATAGGAGATTATGTTCTGATGCAGCGGAATAATCAAGAGATAGAGAGAAGAGAGAACACAAGCAATTATACAGGTTCCTTCCACAAACCGGAAGTAGTCCTGTCCCCCTTGTACTTCCAAGGAGAGTTCACTAAAATGTAATATCAATTACAACTTGCTCAAACACACAGTATGAGACTTCCTTGCTCAAGCACGCAGGCAAGAGACTTCCTTGCTCAAAGACACAACTAAGAGACTTCCTTGCTCAATGGATGCAGCCAAGAGACTTCCTTTGCTCAAGCACAAAAGCAAGAGACTTCTTACACAATTATAGAAAATAGAATATAGTTGAAACACTTGACAACAATCAAATGTGTTTCAATTACAACAAAGACAGACTCTGTTTTACACAAAAGACGGACTCTGTTTTTCTGTGGAACATAGAAATTCTAGAATACTCAGTTTGTAAGAATCTAAGTTAATGATGTGTTTTTGTTAAGACTCAGTTGAATACGAAAGCAGCGCAGTGTAATTTTTCTAGTTGTAGAGTCCAACAATTCTTCAAGTCTTCTATTCTTTATATAGGCGTAGGAAAGAGACGTTGAGTCATCCAGCACATCAGGATGATTTCTGAAGCTTGATCAATGACTGTTGATCTGTTGCTTGATTTGGTAATAGTCCTTCAATTGCATCATTTGAATTCCATTCCCTTTGAAGATTAATACCGGTAGACACAGTTGCCAAACTGTACGAGGTAGTGGAGTAGTGGATACAAAGTTCGTACAACGTACTCTGTACTGGCCTGCAATCTTTGTCTTTGTGCTTCCCATGCTCAAGTTGACTTTGAAGCTAGCCGTTACTCCATTTGAGAGTTTCTTTTGCATCGCAATGCAGTAGAAATCCTTGTTAGCAGATTATCAGATTTTGGGCTTCAGACTCACTGTAGCACTAAGCTTCTGGTAATCTTCAGACTCTCTTGGTTTTCAGATTCTGATGGTCTTCAGACTCTGATACAGTCTCTCAGACTCTCTTCGGTACAGTCACCAGACTCTCTTCGATGCAGTCTTCAGACTCTCGTCGATGCAGTCTTCAGACTCTCTTCGATGCAGTCTTCAGACTCTCTTCGATACAGAATCACAAGCAACAAGCTTCTCTGGATTTTTGCTCTTTAACATTGTTCAAACAGAATACTTTCTAAGATATAAATCTTGATTGATATCCTGCATACTTAAACAAATATTAGCAATATCCAATTGACAACTTTTTAATACCTTGTTATCATCAAAACTCAAAACGTGGTATTGCTGAACACCTTTGTTCCAACAATCTCCCCCTTTTTGATGATGATAAACATTAGTATTTAAAAGGTCAATTGTTGTTAATCTAATTAACAAGTTGACTTAAGGGTTCTGAGGTTTGTAATCTCAGAGTCTGAGGTTTGTAAGCTCTTACTCCCCCTGAGTCTGATAGTTATTAAGTTGAGGTTTGTAAGCTCTTCTTAAGTTCTATCCAGGTTAATTAAATTCATTTTTATAAGCAATCGAATTCATTCTCAGAATGATAAACGAATTTAGAGAACTGATTCTTAAACAGGGGCTCAGAGTCTAACTAAGCACCTTTCGCAGATTTCCCTTTAACTTTTACGTAGAACATGCAATGTAATTAAAAGAAATTTTCCCTTCTCCATGACATAAATACTTTCCCTTCTCCCCCTTTTGTCATCAACAAAAAAAGGTTTAGAACAAGTTCATCCCCCTTTTTAAATGACTTAAGGTAAGGGTACAAACATGTATTAAGGAAGAATGAGATTCAGAGGGAAAACATAGAAGATTCAGAGCATAAAAACAGAATTGAATGCAAATAGAATCAAAAACAACTTGTATAAATTGTAAGCAAAAAATAGTTCAGAAGATAGCAAACAAGAATTACAAAATAAAACAAAACGAAATTAAACTAAGGTTGGTTTTGTTTGGCAAGATGATCCATCAATTTCTGGAGATCCTCTTGCTGTTTCTTTACCATCTCTTCTAGAGCCTCAGTTCTTCTTAAATGCGCTTCTCTTTCCAGTCTTGCTTCTTCTTGAACTCTATACAGTTTCCTCTTCAAAGAGGGATAAACCATTGATTCCCTTGGATTATACTGATCTTCATTAAAGAATGGTGTATCTCTAATCCTCAGAATAGGAGCTCTTTCCAAGATAATAGCTTTCTCAGCCCGCTTGACTTCTTCAACATGCTTGGCAGTGACAAGTGCTTGTTCCCTGGCAGCAGCCTTCTGAATTTTGGTGATAAAATCCAAGAACTCAGTCTTCACTTTAGAGAACTTGTCCTCATAGCTCACATTGAGGATTGGCACAAACCTTTGCTCAATAATGTCTTTGAGCTTATTGCTTGAAGAAGCATAGAACTCATCTATCTTGTTTGAATCAAATAAGTCAATTTGAGGTTCAGAGGTTGAGGGTAGAAAGGCTCTCAAGGCTAGAAAGGCTTCAAACTCTGGGAAGATAGTTATAGGATCACAAAGAGGTTGGGGAACTCTTCTAGTTTCTGCTCTACATTCTGTTACAGTTTCTGAAACGATATCAGAAGCTTGTTCCAGATATTCAGAGGCTGGTTCAACAACAGGTTCTGAAAGTTCAACAGAAGCTAAAGTAAGACTCTCTGTAGGTTCAGGTACAGGGTCTGGTTTGGAAACAAATGAAGTAGCTTTTGTTGATTTGGATTTTGCAGGGGTTTTTGGTAGTTCTCCTCCTAGATGTTTTTCAAGTGAATCTAGAGTGTCTGGAGAGTCTACACAAATGGTTTCATGTTGGGGGGATGGCTGTTTAGATTGAATGGTTACTTCAGGCTTTTCAGAAGGTTGAATTTCCTGAAGTGGTTTGAGAAATGAAGGTTGAGCAAGATGGTCAGCAGGAAGATTCATAGACACTGTGATTGTGTCTTGAATTACTCTGTCCATAGTTGAATCAACATATTCAACTACTGCAGGGTCCAGTGGGTTATGGGTTGATATGGGTTTGATTGGTGAGGGGGATGAATTTTTGAGGGATGGAAGAATTTGGCTTAAGGGTTTGTTGTCTGATTCTGAATCAGATTCTGACTCTTGATTCAAAGAGGAAGATGAGTTATATGCTATGTTGCCAGAGGTGCCAATGCCAGCTTCTGGAGAAGCATAGTGATCAGACACAGTAGCTTCTGATAACTCAGCTTCTACAGTAGCTATAGGATCCTTCTGTTTAAGAGCAGAAGCAAGCAACTTAGCAGCTTCCTTGACAGTCTCTTCCTTTAATTCTTCAGCAACCACTTCTGCTGCCATTGCCTTGCCAGCAGCATGTTCATCTTCAATCATAGATATAGAAGTACCTATCTTCTGTTCTACATCCTTAGCCACAGGAACCACATCCACCTTTCTCTTCTTGATCTGACTCTCTTCACCATCAGAGTCAGCATCAAGGTAGTCAGCAATATCTTGAGCCATTCTGTCATAGTCTCTGTCAGCCTTGCCTTTCTTCTCATCCTTCTTAGCCTTCTTCTCATCTTTCTTGGCTTTCTTCTCATCCTTCGTTTCTTTTATCCTATCCTTAATTTCACGAAGTGCAAAGGATGCTGATGAAGGCATAGGAGCTATTGTAACGCCCTAGTTGTCGATTATTTTATTTTCAATTGATTTTAGTAAGTTTATGTGATTTTAAATAAATTATGTCGATTTTTGGTGTGTTATATATTTTATTATATAGTTATTTTGATTATTTAATTAAAATAGGCAAGAATTATAATTATTAGAAGGTTGGGGATTAAAATGAATTATTTAATAATTTAATAGGAGTTAATTAGAATTAAGGAGAAGTTAATAGGTATTAATAAGGGAAGAAAGAGTCAGAACCATTTTCACGTAGAAACAGTGAGAAAACAAGAAAAGGGGGAAAAACCTAGAAGAAGAGAGAAGAAGCAAGAGGAGAGAAGAACGCTGCTTTTAATTCAGGAAGATAATCTAAGGTAAGGGTGAGACTAACTCTCAACTTTAGGTTCTTAATTCGTTGATGAATGTAGAGTTGTTAGGGTTAATGAATTGAATTAGGTTAATGATGAATTGATGTTAATAACTTGATTAATTCATGTAATTGTTGTTGTTTAATGCTGTTCTGATGTTAGAATGCATAGGGATGATGAAATTCATCAAAATTGAGCCTTTAGGTGTTAAATTTGGGGTTTAGGGTTGAAAAGTAGAAGTCTGTTCGTACAGTTCGTAGTTCTGCCTATCGCCGTTCGCAACGGCGAGTAAACCCGCTCGCCAGGCGAGCAGTGCCTGTGTAGCTCGCCACAGCGAGCAGTCCCACTCGCGAGGCGAGTAGTGAAACACCCGTAGCTCGCCACAGCGAGCAGATGCACTCGCCATGGCGAGTTGCTTAATTAAAAAGTTGTAAATTGTCTTAATGAGGTTTTTGGGCAGATTTTTATATCAATTTGAGTGCCTTAATATGTTTAGGGATGAATGACACCTTTTTACAGAATTAAATTTGGGTTTTGGGAACTTAAAAATGAAGATTTTAGGTGAAAAATGTCAAAAATGCCGAGAGCAACCACTTTTGCTCGCCTTGAGCTCGCCCCGGCGAGGAGCTCAATTTTGTGAACTCGCCACGGCGAGTAATGCTGTAGGTTACCTAGTTGTTGGATTTTTGTTGTGTGGCTTTGTTGTGCCCCTTTGTTGTGTCCTATCAGTTGAATTGGAGTCTTATGCCATAGTTGATTATGCATATAGTAGTTGTTGTTGCTGTCGTTGGGTTGTATGTAGATATACACCATTGAGTCCATTTCATACTCATACCATTGTTGAGGGCTTATGCCCTGGAGTGTTTATCACTCAATTGTTGAGGGCTTATGCCCTAGAATGTTATTTCATTCAACCGTTGGGGGCTCATGCCCCGGAATGCTTAGCATTCAACGCGCGTAAAATGGTACCACATGCATTTGCATTAGTCGCATTGTTGTTGTCGTCGTTGTTGTTGTTGTTGTCGTCGTTGGTTGAGTCGTCGGTGTCGTAGTTAATGATGTTGTTGGATTGTTTAAAATATAAACTGACAGTTGTTTATTGCTTTATTGCTGTTGTTGAATTTAATTGATGAATTATGTTATCTATTGTTGCTTGTGAATCTCACCCCTTCTGCTGGAATTGCCGCCTCGTGGGCAAGTGCAGGTAACGAAGATTAGTAGAGATGTCGGCTCAAGTGTCTTAGGGCTCTGATACGTAACGGGATGGAAATTTGTTGCTTGTTTTCTCTTTCCTTACGTATTAATTTTGATTTATGAAACTTTTGATGAGGCCTGCGTGCCAAAGATTATTTAGCTGTTTTAAATTAATTCCGCTGCGAAGTTTGAAGGTTGATTTTTATTGACTGATTTATTGGAGAATAACTATTCATTCGGTATTTTTGGAGATTTTATTTGAACGAAAAATGTAGCATTCCGTTTTTGGTGAAAAACTCTGATTTAATTTGTTAATTAATATGTTTGGGAGAACGGGGTGTTACAATTGGTATCAGAGCAGGTCGGTCCGTCCGGCCAAGTAGTAGAGTCGAGTCGAGCCTAGTAGAGTCGTGTGACAATTTTGTATTGTCTTTGATGTCCTGGTTGTTGTTGTAGTGTAGATTCTCGCGATGGCTGGGAGGAATGATGTTGCACTTGCTGCTGCTTTGCAAGCGATGGCTCAAGCTGTGGGTCAACAGAATAATGCTGGTGGTAACGACGGTGTTCGCATGTTGGAAACCTTCTTGAGGAACCATCCACCAACTTTCAAGGGCAGGTATGACCCTGATGGAGCGCAGACATGGTTGAAAGAGGTTGAAAGAATCTTCAGAGTGATGCAATGCACTGATGTTCAAATGGTGCGTTTTGGCACACATATGCTGGCTGAGGAGGCTGATGATTGGTGGGTGAGTGTGCAACCAGTGCTAGAGAATGGAGGAGCTGTGATCACGTGGGCTGTGTTCAGAAGAGAGTTTCTGAATAGGTATTTTCCGGAAGATGTCCGAGGTAAGAAGGAGATTGAATTTCTGGAACTGAAGCAAGGTGATATGTCAGTAACAGAGTATGCTGCCAAGTTTGTTGAGTTGGCAAAGTTTTACCCGCATTACACTCCTGAGACTGCTGAGTTCTCTAAGTGTATCAAGTTTGAGAATGGTCTGCGTGCTGAGATTAAGCGGGCCATTGGTTATCAGAAGATCCGCAATTTTTCTGATTTGGTGAGTAGCTGCAGGATTTACGAAGAAGATACGAAAGCTCACTATAAAGTGCTTAATGAAAGGAAGAGTAAGAATCAGCAGAACCGTCCTAAGCCTTACAGTGCTCCTGCTGATAAGGGGAAACAACGGGTGAATGATGAGAGAAGACCCAGGAAGAATGAGACTCCTGCTGAAGTTGTCTGCTACAAGTGTGGTGAGAAAGGCCACAAGAGTAATGCTTGCCGCCGTGATGAGGAGAAATGCTTCCGATGTGGGAAGAAGGGACATACAATAGCTGAATGCAAACGTGGTGATATTGTCTGTTTTAATTGTGATGAAGAGGGTCATCTTAGTTCTCAGTGCAAGAAGCCTAAGAAGGCTCAGCTTGGAGGGAAAGTGTTTGCATTGTCTGGTACACAGACGGACAATGAGGATCGACTAATTCGAGGTACTTGTTATTTTGATGATACTCCTTTAATTGCTATTATAGATACTGGTGCTACGCATTGCTTTATTGCTGTTAGTTGTGCTTCTAAGTTGGGACTTACCATGTCTAATATGGATGGGGAAATGATTGTTGAAACTCCAGCTAAGGGTTCAGTGACTACTTCTCTTGTTTGTTTAAGTTGTCCACTGTCTGTATTTGGTAGAAATTTTGAGGTTGATCTCGTATGTTTACCGTTGACGGGTATGGATGTAATCCTTGGGATGAACTGGTTAGAGTATAACCATGTCCTCATAAATTGTTTTAGTAAGACAGTACGTTTCTCTTCCGCTGAAGAAGAGAGTGAAGTTGATTTCTTGAGTACTAAGCAGTTGAAGCAGATTGAGCGTGACGGAATTATGATGTTTTCCTTGTTAGCATATTTGTCAGTAGAGAATCAAGCAGTGATTGATTGCCTACCAGTCGTGAATGAATTTCCAGAAGTTTTTCCTGATGAGATTCCCGATGTGCCGCCAGGAAGGGAAGTTGAATTTTCAATTGATCTTGTTCCGGGTACGAAGCCTGAGTCGATGGCTCCTTACCGTATGTCAGCAGCTGAGTTGGCAGAGTTGAAGAAGCAGTTGGAAGACCTGCTTGATAAGAAGTTTGTAAGACCAAGTGTTTCACCTTGGGGAGCGCCAGTGTTATTGGTTAAGAAGAAAGATGGTAGCATGAGGCTGTGTATAGATTACCGTCAGCTGAATAAAGTGACGATAAAGAATAGGTATCCACTTCCGAGAATTGATGACTTGATGGATCAGCTAGTGGGTGCCCGTGTGTTTAGTAAAATCGATTTGAGGTCAGGTTACCATCAGATCAAGGTGAAGGATGAAGATATGCAGAAGACGGCGTTCAGAACGCGTTATGGTCACTATGAGTATAAGGTGATGCCGTTCGGTGTTACTAATGCACCTGGTGTATTTATGGAGTATATGAACAGAATTTTCCATGACTTTCTGGACAGATTTGTTGTTGTTTTTATTGATGATATTCTGATTTATTCTAAGACTGAAGAAGAGCATTCAGAGCATTTGAAGATTGTTTTGCAAGTGTTGAGAGAAAAGAAGTTGTATGCCAAGTTATCCAAATGTGAGTTCTGGTTAAGTGAAGTAAGTTTTCTTGGCCACATTATTTCTGGTAGTGGTATTGCGGTCGACCCGTCGAAAGTTGAAGCGGTATCGCAATGGGAGACTCCCTAGTTGTCGATTATTTTATTTTCAATTGATTTTAGTAAGTTTATGTGATTTTAAATAAATTATGTCGATTTTTGGTGTGTTATATATTTTATTATATAGTTATTTTGATTATTTAATTAAAATAGACAAGAATTATAATTATTAGAAGGTTGGGGATTAAAATGAATTATTTAATAATTTAATAGGAGTTAATTAGAATTAAGGAGAAGTTAATAGGTATTAATAAGGGAAGAAAGAGTCAGAACCATTTTCACGTAGAAACAGTGAGAAAACAAGAAAAGGGGGAAAAACCTAGAAGAAGAGAGAAGAAGCAAGAGGAGAGAAGAACGCTGCTTTTAATTCAGGAAGATAATCTAAGGTAAGGGTGAGACTAACTCTCAACTTTAGGTTCTTAATTCGTTGATGAATGTAGAGTTGTTAGGGTTAATGAATTGAATTAGGTTAATGATGAATTGATGTTAATAACTTGATTAATTCATGTAATTGTTGTTGTTTAATGCTGTTCTGATGTTAGAATGCATAGGGATGATGAAATTCATCAAAATTGAGCCTTTAGGTGTTAAATTTGGGGTTTAGGGTTGAAAAGTAGAAGTCTGTTCGTACAGTTCGTAGTTCTGCCTATCGCCGTTCGCAACGGCGAGTAAACCCGCTCGCCAGGCGAGCAGTGCCTGTGTAGCTCGCCACAGCGAGCAGTCCCACTCGCGAGGCGAGTAGTGAAACACCCGTAGCTCGCCACAGCGAGCAGATGCACTCGCCATGGCGAGTTGCTTAATTAAAAAGTTGTTAATTGTCTTAATGAGGTTTTTGGGCAGATTTTTATATCAATTTGAGTGCCTTAATATGTTTAGGGATGAATGACACCTTTTTACAGAATTAAATTTGGGTTTTGGGAACTTAAAAATGAAGATTTTAGGTGAAAAATGTCAAAAATGCCGAGAGCAACCACTTTTGCTCGCCTTGAGCTCGCCCCTAACTCGCCCCGGCGAGGAGCTCAATTTTGTGAACTCGCCACGGCGAGTAAGGTAGCTCGCCACGGCGAGTAATGCTGTAGGTTACCTAGTTGTTGGATTTTTGTTGTGTGGCTTTGTTGTGCCCCTTTGTTGTGTCCTATCAGTTGAATTGGAGTCTTATGCCATAGTTGATTATGCATATAGTAGTTGTTGTTGCTGTCGTTGGGTTGTATGTAGATATACACCATTGAGTCCATTTCATACTCATACCATTGTTGAGGGCTTATGCCCTGGAATGTTATTTCATTCAACCGTTGGGGGCTCATGCCCCGGAATGCTTAGCATTCAACGCGCGTAAAATGGTACCACATGCATTTGCATTAGTCGCATTGTTGTTGTCGTCGTTGTTGTTGTTGTTGTCGTCGTTGGTTGAGTCGTCGGTGTCGTAGTTAATGATGTTGTTGGATTGTTTAAAATATAAACTGGCAGTTGTTTATTGCTTTATTGCTGTTGTTGAATTTAATTGATGAATTATGTTATCTATTGTTGCTTGTGAATCTCACCCCTTCTGCTGGAATTGCCGCCTCGTGGGCAAGTGCAGGTAACGAAGATTAGTAGAGATGTCGGCTCAAGTGTCTTAGGGCTCTGATACGTAACGGGATGGAAATTTGTTGCTTGTTTTCTCTTTCCTTACGTATTAATTTTGATTTATGAAACTTTTGATGAGGCCTGCGTGCCAAAGATTATTTAGCTGTTTTAAATTAATTCCGCTGCGAAGTTTGAAGGTTGATTTTTATTGACTGATTTATTGGAGAATAACTATTCATTCGGTATTTTTGGAGATTTTATTTGAACGAAAAATGTAGCATTCCGATTTTGGTGAAAAACTCTAATTTAATTTGTTAATTAATATGTTTGGGAGAACGGGGTGTTACAGCTATGGTCTTAGGGGAACCAATTGTCACTCCAGGAAGAGTAGTAGATTTGATCTTTTTCTTGAGAGGCTCCTGCTTCTCTTCCTCTTCCTTGAGAACCACTTCCTTGGTTCTTTTTCCCTTGACCTTAAGAGGTCCTCCTCCATCAGTCTCAAGAATGGCAGAATAGTTGATTATTCTACCAGTATCCTTGAAGTAATCCACCACAAATCTTGCAAGAACTTCAGGATTATCTTCTTTGGATATGGGAAGAAAGTCCATCATCAAGTCATATTGTACATAGGATTCCCTCATATCATGCTTAGAGGGGTTGAATCTCTAAACAATTTTCATGTACTGCAGAGTCTTGCCATTAATGATTCTTCCAGTCACAGTTCCTAGATGAATATCTGATACCACACCAGATTCTGATAAGACCTTCAAGAGGCCTCCTTGATACATAATCTCAAATATTAATCTTCCAAAAGGAACTTGCCTCCTGGTTTCTGATTGACTCTTCTTGATGGCCCAACACATGTGGTGCATCACATATCTGGGGAAGTTGATCTTTATTTTGTTGATAAGAAAATAAAGAAGAACTTTGTGATCAACAGACAATGTGTCTGTTCCTCCTCCTTTCTGAAGCATACTGTCCAGTATAATCTTCAGAAGCACCCTATGCTCAGGATGGATATCCACCAGTTTATTTGAGGGTCTCCCTTCAAATAACAGTTTGTTGCAGACAACAGCCCATTCACTTTTCTTGTTGACATTCCACTGAAATTTACCAGCGCTCTCCATTTGACAAGCCCTGGCTACCACTTATTCAGTGATAACTATTGGTATTCCCATCACAGCAGACCTTACTTCAAGACCATTGTACGGTCATAAACCCATTTGGTCTCTGTTCTTGCCAGCCAGACTGGGGTTGTTTGAGATTGCAACTGTTTCTTCCAAAGTAGCTTCAACTTTGTCGTAGACTTCTGACCTAACCCAAAAATCTCTAACAAGCTCCTGATATGTTGGTCCGTTCAACATACCAAAGTAGTTCATCATTCCTTGTGATAAGAAATGAGGAGAAACGTCAACTCCATGATGACTGAGAGAACCAAAATCTACTGGAGATTCAACTTGAATTTCCAGAGTCTCCTTGATGATGTTCATTGTTCTGGGTTTGATAACGTAGGATTTTCCAGACTTGATTATGACACCTGATTGGATGAGATTACTTGCCATTATAGGGGTTTCTAAGTGTTTGATATGAGAACAAAAAGTTTTGCAAAGTATTGAAAAACAAGAAATTTGTTCAGAGTGAAAAGAGAAGTGATTTGTGTGTGTTATGTATTTATAGAAAAAAAAAAGTTTGATAACCGTTTGGAAAGAATAGGGGATAAACAAACACAAACAATAAATACATATAGCATGCAGCCGTAAAAGTATTGGGACAAAGCGAAGGTAACTTGTTTAACGTAATGAAATCATTGCCCTTTGAGTTATTACCCAATACAGACAAGCCACGTCTGAGAAACTGGAAAGTAACTGTCACCGTAGTGGGGCAGGTGTTACTGAACTCAACAGTCATGCTTCCACTAATACGAGCTTCTGAGAGTCTAAAGATTCCTTACCAGAGTCTGAATAGTTTATCAGAAGCTTTTATCAGAGTCTCTAAAAGAGGGTCTGATTCCCAAATAGCTTCTGAATATTTTCAGAGTCTGAATTCTGTTTTCAGAGGCGCACATTACCCAGAGACATAGCACATGTTCAAATTTTTCTTTATGAAATCAAATCTTTCAACAGATAAGGGTTTAGTAAATATATCAGCCCATTGATGATCAGTATCAATGAATTGAATATCTAAAATTCCCTTTTGAACATAGTCTCTTATAAAATGATGTTTAATCTCAATGTGCTTTGCTCTTGAATGCAGAATTGGATTTTTAGACAAACATATAGCTGCCGTATTATCACAATAAATTGGGATACAGTTTTCAGTTATTTGATAGTCCTCAAGCTGATGTTTCATCCAGAGTAGCTGTGTACAACAACTAGCAGCTGAGATGTATTCTGCTTCTGCTGTAGACAAAGCAATGGTTGCTTGCCTCTTGCTAGCCCAGGATATCAGATTCTCTCCCAAGAATTGACAATTGCCACTGGTAGATTTTCTTTCAATCCTGTCTCCAGCATAGTCAGCATCACAGAATCCAACTAGCCTATAGTCAGAGGATTTCTTGTAAAGAAGTCCAAGATTAGTAGTTCCTTTCAGATATCTGAAGATTCTCTTAACAGCAGTTAAGTGAGACTCTCTAGGATCTGATTGAAACTTTGCACACAAACATACACTGTATAAAATATCTGGTCTGGATGCAGTTAGGTATAACAAAGAACCAATCATACCTCTATACAGCTTCTGATCAACTTTGGTTCCTTGATCTTTTTTTCTCAGAGTACAGGTTTGATGCATTGGAGTATTCATTTCTTTGCAGTCCTCAAGATTGAACTTCTTCAGAAGCTCTTTCGTATACTTGGACTAATGAACGTAGACTCCATCTTTGCATTGGTTGATTTGAATTCCAAGAAAGAACTTCAATTCTCCCATCATGCTCATTTCAAATTCATCCTGCATTACTTTCGAAAACTCTTTGCAAAGTGAACTATTTGTAGAACCAAAAATGATATCATCAACATAAATCTGAACTATAAGAATGTCTTTCTTCAGAGTCTTTCTGAATAGAGTAGTGTCAACTTGTCCTCGTTCAAAGTTGTTTTGAATTAAGAAATTACTTAGTCTTTCATACCAAGCTCTGGGAGCTTGTTTCAAGCCATAGAGTGATTTCTTCAATTTATAAACATGCTCTGGATGTTTTAAATCTTCAAAGCCAGGAGGTTGTTTGACATATACTTCTTCAGAAATGACACCATTAAGAAATGCACTCTTAACGTCCATTTGATACAGGGTTATGTTGTGATTAACTGCATAGGAAAGAAGTAACCTGATTGCTTCCAATCTTGCAACTGGAGCAAACGTTTCTGTGTAATCAATGCCTTCTTGTTGACTATTGCCCTGCGCAACAAGTCTGGCCTTGTTTCTGATTACTTCTCCTTGTTCACTAAGCTTATTTCTGAACACCCACTTGGTTCCAATGATGTTCTTGTGATCAGGCTTAGCTACTAGATCCCATACTTCATTCCTTTTGAATTGATTCAGTTCTTCTTGCATTGCCAGAATCCATCCTTCATCTCCAGGAGCTTCTTCAATAGAGGTTGGTTCAATAACAGATAATAATCCCAAAGCAGACTCTTCTTATCTGAAATGTGATCTTGTTATCATGGGACTTTCTTTATTGCCAATTATCTGATCCTCTGGATGTGAAGACTTGTATTTGAAAGATTGTTTGGATTGACTAGCTTGCAAAGAACCATCTTGAGCTTCATCAGAAGCTTCTTCATTAGGAACTTCAGGGGCTGTTCCAGCTTCTGAAGTATTTTCAGATTCTGAAATCTGATTAGATTCTGAGTTATCATCAGAATCTTGAGATTCTGCATGACTTTCATCTTGCACTGGAGTTTCACTTCCAGGCACTTTGTCATCGAATCTGACAGACATAGATTCTTCAACACATTGTGTTTCTGAATTATACAGCCTGTATGCCTTAGAGCGTTCAGAGTAACCTAAAAAGATTCCCTTTTGAGCTTTGGCATCAAATTTCTTTAGGTAGACTTTGTTGTTCAGGACATAACAGGTACATTCGAACTGATGAAAATAAGATATGTTGGGTTTTCTTCCTTTAAAGAGTTCATAAGCTGTTTTGTTCAACAGAGGTCTAATATAGATTCTGTTCTGAACATAACAAGCTGTGTTTACTGCTTCCGCCCAAAAATGCTTAGCCAGATTGTTCTCATGGATCATGGTTGTAGCCATCTCTTGTAAGGTTCTGTTCTTTCTCTCTACGACTCCATTTTGTTGTGGAGTTCTAGGTGCAGAGAATTCATGAATAATTCCATGTTTTTCACAGAAAACCTCAAACGGTTCATTTTCAAATTCTCCTCCATGATCACTTCTGACTTTCAAGATTTTCAATTCCTTCTCTGATTGAATTTGGATGTAGAATTTACTAAACACAGAATATGAATCATCTTTAGTTTTCAGAAATTTAACCCAAAACCATCTGCTGTAGTCATCAACAATAACTAGTCCATATTTACTTCCATATAAGGATGCAGTGCTAACTGGTCCAAATAAGTCAATATGAAGTAACTCCAAGGGTCTGGAAGTAGAAACAATTTCTTTCGGCTTGAAGGGACTCTTGACAATTTTCCCTTTCTGACATGCTTCGCAAAGAGCATCTGAGTGATAGTCAATGTCTGGTAGGCCTTTGACAAGTTGCAACTTGCTAAGCTTAGAGATTAATCTCTAGTTAGCATGTCCCAAACGTCTATGCCACAGCCACTTCTTATCACCCATTGACAAAAGGCACACTACCTTCTGATTAGTCAGTTCTGAGAATTTTATCTTGTATACATTGTTTCTTCGTTTTCCCTTGAACACTATGGACTGATCATCCTTGTTAACCACTGTGCAGTTGTTCTTATTAAACAATACATCATAACCACTGTCACATAATTGACTTATGCTTAGTAAGTTATGTCTAAGTCCATCAACGAACCACACATTACTGATTGATATCAGAGAGTTACCAATGGTTCCAGTACCAATGATTTTGCCAGTCTGGTTTCCTCCAAATCCCACAGTTCCTCCCTCTTTCATGGTTAGGGTTAGGAACATAGACCTTTCTCCCGTCATGTGACGCGAGCAACCACTGTCCAGGTACCAAGCCTTCTGCTTTTCTAGTCCTTTTAGACATACCTGCAGCATCAATAATTTCAGACTTAGGTACCCATATTCTCAAGGGTCCTTTTTGGTTAATGTTAAAACCATTGAACTCCTTTCGTAAGTTACGTCTTGAAGTCATTGGCAATGTTTTCTCCCATACCTTGGGTTTGGAACCGTATGGTTTAGGTTTCAACTTGCCTTTCACAGTTTCTCTTCTTTGAAACTTAGGCTTTAGTTTTTCAGACTCTGGCTTTTTCAGAGTCTGTTTATCAGACTTTGAATGTTTCAGAGTCTGAGTCTTAAAACCTTTGGGTTCAAAGTTTTTCAGACCCTTTAACTTAACATTCTGAGATTTTGACTTAGTCAGAACCTTAGAAGTAGAAGTTGTAGGTTCTGAATGAGTCACTGTGTTGACTTCATCAGACTCTCTTACAAAGTGATTTTTCAACGCCTCTCTGGCTCCATCAGGACCAGGTTTCAGAGTCATTTCATTTGAGTTTCCTCCAATGAATCCAAGACCCTGTCCTCTGTTCTGATACGTGCTATAGATCATGGACGCAACCCTTGATCTGTCAATTCCAGTAGCAATAAATTCTTGCAGATCAACATCTTGCTCACTTAAGTATTTACAGCTACACTTCTTGATCAACAAAGAGATATTTTCTTCTTTTAAATCTTCTAATTCCAACAGAGTTGAATTATGCCTTTTTGACAGCTTATCAAGCTGTTGTTTGACTTTCTTCAACTCAGTGGTCTTAGCTTTAAATTGACCAAGAAGTTCTTTGACAGATTCTACAAGTTCAGATCTTGTGAGTTCAGAATATACCTCTGTTTCACTTTCAGAGTCTGCATCTGATTCTGCCTCAGGTGTCTCTTTAACGGATTCGGTTGTAGCCATTAGTCCAACAGCTACATTAGCTTCACCATCAGCATCATCATCCTCAGACCCTGACTCATTATCAAGATCTTCCCAGCTGGCCATCAGACTTTTCTTGATCTGCTTCTTAAACTTGCTTGACTTGAAGGTTGGCCTCTTTGACTTGGATTTCTCCTTCTGCAGTTCTGGACACTCAGCAATAAAATGTCCAGTCTTCTTGCAGTTGAAGCAACCTTTCTGATCCTCCTTTTTGAACCCCTTCCCACTGCTCTTGCTCAGAAATCTCTTGTTCTTCTTAGCAAGGTACTGCATTATGCTTAAAAGCATAGCCATTTCCTTTGCAATATCAGGATCCTCCTCTGAGCTTTCAGAAGCTGAAGACTCATTTTCAGACTCTTCAACCTTGAGAGCCTTTGACGACCTTCCTTTTGATTTTAAGGCAATGGTTTTGGACTTTCTTGCAGAATCATGTTCATTGAGACTTAACTCATGAACCTTGAGTGAGCTTACAAGATCTTCAATACTTAAAGTGTTTAAATCTTTAGCCTCCTCAATTGCAGTGACCTTTGGTCTCCATCTAGAAGGTAAGCTCCTTAAAATCTTGCTAACATGATCAGAAGCTATATAACTCTTCTTCAGTATCTGAAGACCAGATACTAGAGTTTGAAATCTTGAGTACATTTGCTCAATACTTTCATCCTCTTTCATCTTGAATAGTTCATATTGATGAACTAACAGAAGAGCTTTAGCTTCCCTGGCCTTTTTACTTCCTTCATAGTTAGCACAGAGAGAAGCAAACATGGCTCTAGGAGTAGATTTGTCACTCATCTTCATGTATTCTGTTTTAGGAATAGCAGTGACAAGAACCCCTCTGATGATATGATGTTTCTTATAGATTTTCTTTTGAGCAGCAGTGTGAAGTTTGCGGTCAATGGCAGCACCTTCGTCATCAAGTTGTAAGTCACCAACACCATCTTCAAGTTGTAAGACACAACTAAGAGACTTCTTTGCTTAAGCACACAAGCAAGAGACTTCTGATACAATTTACAGAAAATTGAATAGAGTTGGAGACACTTGACAAACAATCAAATGTGTTCCATTAACATAATTAAAGACACACTCTGTTTTACTGATAAATTTAGAAATTCTAGAATACAAAGTTTGTAAGAATTTTCTAAGTTGTTGATGTGTTTCTAGTTTGACTCAGTTAGAATACAATAGCTTGACAGCGTAGTTTTTCATTTGTAGAGTCCAACATATTCTTCAAGTCTTCTATCCTTTATATAGGCGTTGGAAAGAGACGTTGAGACAATCCAACACATCAAGAGAATTTTGGAAGCTTGATCAATAGCTGTTGATCTGTTGCTTGATATGGTAATAGTCCTTCAAATGCATATTTTGAATCCCATTCCTTTTGAAGCTAAATGCCGGTAGACACAGTTGCCAAACTGTACGAGGTAGTGGACTAGTGGAAACAGAGTTCGTACACAAGTACTATGTCCTATTTTGCATTCTTTGTCGTTGAGCATCCCACACTCAAGTTGACTTTGAAGCTAGCCATTACTCAAAGTGATCTTCAGGTTCTGATAGTCTTCAGACTCTCTTGAACTTTAGGTTCTGATCATCTTCAGACTCATTTGAACTTCAGTTCTCTTGGTCTTCAGGACTTCTTGACAGAGCTTCTGATGATTCTTCAGACTCTCTAGATCTTCAGAATCACAAGCAACAAGCTTCTCTAGATTTTGCTCTCAAAATGTTTAAACAGGATACTTTCTAAGATTGAAATCTTGATTAAGATCCTGCATACTTAAACAAATATTAGAATATTCAATTGACAATTTTTAATACCTTGTTATCATCAAAAATCAAAAAATGGTATTGCTGAACACCCTTGTTCCAACAATCTCCCCCTTTTTGATGATGACAAACATCAATATTTAAAAGGTCAATTGTTGTTAATCTAAGTAACAGGTTGACTAAAGGGTCTAACGTTTGTAAGCTCAGAGTCTGAGGTTTGTAAGCTCTGACTCCCCCTGAGTCTGATAGTCCTTAAGTTGAGGTTTGTAAGCTCCCCCTAAGTTCTATCCATGTTAATTAAATTCATGTTTAGAACAAATAGCTGAATCAAATCTTAGAATAATAAAAAGAATATGAGAGAAGATTCTTTTTAAATTAAATTGAAGAATTTAATTTAATGGGGCTCGGAATCTAACGAAGTACCTATCGCAAACTTCCCTTTTCATCAGACTTAGCATGAATAACTTTTAAAAAAAATACTCACTGATCTTTCTCCCCCTTTTGTCATCAACAAAAAGGTGTAAAGACAAGTTTCTCCCCCTTTTTATACGACTTCAAGTGAGGGAAAATTTTTCTTTTAGAGAAAATGAGAAGAGAAGATTCAGAGCAACAAGTTATTAGAGTCTGTTAAAACATGACAGATTCTAAGTAAGATACGATAGTTAGACTTCAGATGTACTTAGATAAATATAACAAGATATATCATAAGCACAGATAATTGAAGTAGTAAACTATCAGAAGTAAAAAAAAGTTGAATAAAACTTAAATGAATATTGAAGGTGAGAAAAACACAAGAAGGATGGGGGGGGGGTTGAATTGTGTTTTCTTTTTCGAAACTCTTGAAGAGTAAGAATCTGTTTTTTCAGGATCAGAGTCTGAATGGATTCAGAGTCTGATGGAAGACCAGATTCTGTTGCAGCGGAAATTAACAAGAGATAGAGAGAAAGAGAGAACACAAGCAATTATACAGGTTCCTTCAACAAACCGGAAGTAGTCCTGTCCCCCTTGCACTTCCAAGGAGAGTTTCACTAAAATGTAATATTAATTACAAGTTGCTCAAGCACACAGTAAGAGACTTCCAATTGCTCAAGCACGCAGGCAAGAGACTTCTGACACAATTTACAGAAAATTGAATAGAGTTGGAGACACTTGACAAAAAATCAAATGTGTTCCAATAATATAAACAAAGACAGACTCTGTTTTTCTGATGAACTTAGAATTTCTAGAATACACAGTTTGTAAGAATAATCTAAGTTGTTTATGTGTTTTTGGTTTGACTCAGTTAGAATACAATAGCTTGACGGCGTAGTTTTTCAGTTGTAGAGTCCAACATATTCTTCAAGTCTTCTATCCTTTATATAGGCGTTGGAAAGAGACGTTGAGACAATCCAACACATCAAGAGAATTTTGGAAGCTTGATCAATAGCTGTTGATCTGTTGCTTGATATGGTAATAGTCCTTCAAATGCATATTTTGAATCCCATTCCTTTTGAAGCTAAATGCCGGTAGACACAGTTGCCAAACTGTACGAGGTAGTGGACTAGTGGAAACAGAGTTCGTACACAAGTACTATGTCCTATTTTGCATTCTTTGTCGTTGAGCATCCCACACTCAAGTTGACTTTGAAGCTAGCCATTACTCAAAGTGATCTTCAGGTTCTGATAGTCTTCAGACTCTCTTGAACTTTAGGTTCTGATCATCTTCAGACTCATTTGAACTTCAGTTCTCTTGGTCTTCAGGACTTCTTGACAGAGCTTCTGATGATTCTTCAGACTCTCTAGATCTTCAGAATCACAAGCAACAAGCTTCTCTAGATTTTGCTCTCAAAATGTTTAAACAGGATACTTTCTAAGATTGAAATCTTGATTAAGATCCTGCATACTTAAACAAATATTAGAATATTCAATTGACAATTTTTAATACCTTGTTATCATCAAAAATCAAAAAATGGTATTGCTGAACACCCTTGTTCCAACAATCTCCCCCTTTTTGATGATGACAAACATCAATATTTAAAAGGTCAATTGTTGTTAATCTAAGTAACAGGTTGACTAAAGGGTCTAACGTTTGTAAGCTCAGAGTCTGAGGTTTGTAAGCTCTGACTCCCCCTGAGTCTGATAGTCCTTAAGTTGAGGTTTGTAAGCTCCCCCTAAGTTCTATCCATGTTAATTAAATTCATGTTTAGAACAAATAGCTGAATCAAATCTTAGAATAATAAAAAGAATATGAGAGAAGATTCTTTTTAAATTAAATTGAAGAATTTAATTTAATGGGGCTCGGAATCTAACGAAGTACCTATCGCAAACTTCCCTTTTCATCAGACTTAGCATGAATAACTTTTAAAAAAAATACTCACTGATCTTTCTCCCCCTTTTGTCATCAACAAAAAGGTGTAAAGACAAGTTTCTCCCCCTTTTTATACGACTTCAAGTGAGGGAAAATTTTTCTTTTAGAGAAAATGAGAAGAGAAGATTCAGAGCAACAAGTTATTAGAGTCTGTTAAAACATGACAGATTCTAAGTAAGATACGATAGTTAGACTTCAGATGTACTTAGATAAATATAACAAGATATATCATAAGCACAGATAATTGAAGTAGTAAACTATCAGAAGTAAAAAAAAGTTGAATAAAACTTAAATGAATATTGAAGGTGAGAAAAACACAAGAAGGATGGGGGGGGGGTTGAATTGTGTTTTCTTTTTCGAAACTCTTGAAGAGTAAGAATCTGTTTTTTCAGGATCAGAGTCTGAATGGATTCAGAGTCTGATGGAAGACCAGATTCTGTTGCAGCGGAAATTAACAAGAGATAGAGAGAAAGAGAGAACACAAGCAATTATACAGGTTCCTTCAACAAACCGGAAGTAGTCCTGTCCCCCTTGCACTTCCAAGGAGAGTTTCACTAAAATGTAATATTAATTACAAGTTGCTCAAGCACACAGTAAGAGACTTCCAATTGCTCAAGCACGCAGGCAAGAGACTTCTGACACAATTTACAGAAAATTGAATAGAGTTGGAGACACTTGACAAAAAATCAAATGTGTTCCAATAATATAAACAAAGACAGACTCTGTTTTTCTGATGAACTTAGAATTTCTAGAATACACAGTTTGTAAGAATAATCTAAGTTGTTTATGTGTTTTTGGTTTGACTCAGTTAGAATACAATAGCTTGACGGCGTAGTTTTTCAGTTGTAGAGTCCAACATATTCTTCAAGTCTTCTATCCTTTATATAGGCGTTGGAAAGAGACGTTGAGACAATCTAGCACATTAAGAGAATTCTGGAAGCTTGATCAATAGTTGTTGATCTATTTCTTGATATGGTAATAGTCCTTCAAATGCATATTTTGAATTCCATTCCTTTTGAAGCTTAATACCGGTAGACACAGTTGCCAAACTGTACGACGTAGTGGAGTAGTGGAAACAGAGTTCGTACACACGTACTCTGTCCTATTCTGTATTCTTTGTCATTGAGCATCCCATGCTCAAGTTGACTTTGAAGCTAGCCATTACTCCAAGTGAGTGTTTCTTATGCATCGAAATGCCTTTAGAAATCCTTCTAAGCAAATCTTCAGATTGTAGGCTTCAGACTCACTGTAGCACTTCAGCTTCTGATGATCTTCAGGTTCTGATAGTCTTCAGACTCTCTTGAATTTTTAGGTTCTGATCATCTTTAGACTTATATGAACTTCATATTCTTTTAGTCTTCAGGACTTCTTGACACAGATTCTGATGATTCTTCAGATTCTCCAGATCTTCATAATCACAAGCAACAAGCTTCTCTTGGTCTTGCTCTCAAAATGTTCAAACAAAATACTTTCTAAGATTAAAATCTTGATTAAGATCCTGCATACTTAAACAAATATTAACATATCCAATTGACAATTTTTAATACCTTGTTATCATCAAAACTCAAAAAAAGGTATTGTTGAACACCCTTGTTCCAACAATCTCCCCCTTTTTGATGATGACAAACATCAGTATTTAAAAGGTCAATTGTTGTTAATCTAATTAATAGGTTGACTTAAAGGGTCTGAGGTTTGTAAGCTCAGAGTCTGAGGTTTGTAAGCTCTGACTCCCCCTGAGTCTGATAGTCCTTAAGTTGAGGTTTGTAAGCTCCCCCTAAGTTCTATCCATGTTAATTAAATTCATGTTTAGAACAAATAGCTGAATCAAATCTTAGAATAATAAAAAGAATATGAGAGAAGATTCTTTTTAAATTAAATTGAAGAATTTAATTTAATGGGGCTCAGAATCTAACGAAGTACCTATCGCAAACTTCCCTTTTCATCAGACTTAGCATGAATAACTTTTAAAAAAAATACTCACTGATCTTTCTCCCCCTTTTGTCATCAACGAAAAGGTTTAAAGACAAGTTTCTCCCCCTTTTTATACGACTTCAAGTGAGGGAAAATTTTTCTTTTAGAGAAAATGAGAAGAGAAGATTCAGAGCAACAACTTATTAGAGTCTGTTAAAACATGACAGATTCTAAGTAAGATACGATAGTTAGACTTCAGATGTACTTAGATAAATATAACAAGATATATCAGAAGCACAGATAATTGAAGTAGTAAACTATCAGAAGTAAAAAAAAGTTGAATAAAACTTAAATGAATATTGAAGGTGAGAAAAACACAAGAAGGATGGGGGGGGGGTTGAATTGTGTTTTCTTTTTCGAAACACTTGAAGAGTAAGAATCTGTTTTTCCAGGATCAGAGTCTGAATGGATTCAGAGTCTGATGGAAGACCAGATTCTGTTGCAGCGGAAATTAACAAGAGATAGAGAGAAAGAGAGAACACAAGCAATTATACAGGTTCCTTCAACAAACCGGAAGTAGTCCTGTCCCCCTTGCACTTCCAAGGATAGTTTCACTAAAATGTAATATCAATTACAAGTTGCTCAAACACACAGTAAGAGACTTCCAATTGCTCAAGCACGCAGGCAAGAGACTTCTGACACAATTTACAGAAAATTGAATAGAGTTGGAGACACTTGACAAAAAATCAAATGTGTTCCAATAATATGAACAAAGACAGACTCTGTTTTTCTGATGAACTTAGAATTTCTAGAATACACAGTTTGTAAGAATAATCTAAGTTGTTGATGTGTTTTTGGTTGGACTCAGTTAGAATACAATAGCTTGACGGCGTAGTTTTTCAGTTGTAGAGTCCAACATATTCTTCAAGTCTTCTATCCTTTATATGGGCGTTGGAAAGAGACGTTGAGACAATCTAGCACATTAAGAGAATTCTGGAAGCTTGATCAATAGTTGTTGATCTATTTCTTGATATGGTAATAGTCCTTCAAATGCATATTTTGAATTCCATTCCTTTTGAAGCTTAATACCGGTAGACACAGTTGCCAAACTGTACGACGTAGTGGAGTAGTGGAAACAGAGTTCGTACACACGTACTCTGTCCTATTCTGTATTCTTTGTCATTGAGCATCCCACGCTCAAGTTGACTTTGAAGCTAGCCATTACTCCAAGTGAGTGTTTCTTATGCATCGAAATGCCTTTAGAAATCCTTCTAAGCAAATCTTCAGATTGTAGGCTTCAGACTCACTGTAGCACTTCAGCTTCTGATGATCTTCAGAGTCTCTTGGTCTTCAGGTTCTGATAGTCTTCAGACTCTCTTGAATATTTAGGTTCTGATCATCTTTAGACTTATATGAACTTCATATTCTTTTAGTCTTCAGGACTTCTTGACACAGATTCTGATGATTCTTCAGATTCTCCAGATCTTCAGAATCACAAGCAACAAGCTTCTCTTGGTCTTGCTCTCAAAATGTTCAAACAAAATACTTTCTAAGATTAAAATCTTGATTAAGATCCTGCATACTTAAACAAATATTAACATATCCAATTGACAATTTTTAATACCTTGTTATCATCAAAACTCAAAAAATGGTATTGTTGAACACCCTTGTTCCAACAATCTCCCCCTTTTTGATGATGACAAACATCAGTATTTAAAAGGTCAATTGTTGTTAATCTAATTAATAGATTGACTTAAAGGGTCTGAGGTTTGTAAGCTCAGAGTCTGAGGTTTGTAAGCTCTGACTCCCCCTGAGTCTGATAGTCCTTAAGTTGAGGTTTGTAAGCTCCCCCTAAGTTCTATCCATGTTAATTAAATTCATGTTTAGAACAAATAGCTGAATCAAATCTTAGAATAATAAAAAGAATATGAGAGAAGATTCTTTTTAAATTAAATTGAAGAATTTAATTTAATGGGGCTCAGAATCTAACGAAGTACCTATCGCAAACTTCCCTTTTCATCAGACTTAGCATGAATAACTTTTAAAAAAAATACTCACTGATCTTTCTCCCCCTTTTGTCATCAACGAAAAGGTTTAAAGACAAGTTTCTCCCCCTTTTTATACGACTTCAAGTGATGGAAAATTTTTCTTTTAGAGAAAATGAGAAGAGAAGATTCAGAGCAACAACTTATTAGAGTCTGTTAAAACATGACAGATTCTAAGTAAGATACGATAGTTAGACTTCAGATGTACTTAGATAAATATAACAAGATATATCATAAGCACAGATAATTGAAGTAGTAAACTATCAGAAGTAAAAAAAGTTGAATAAAACTTAAATGAATATTGAAGGTGAGAAAAACACAAGAAGGATGGGGGGGGGGAATCTGTTTTTCCAGGATCAGAGTCTGAATGGATTCAGAGTCTGATGGAAGACCAGATTTTGTTGCAGCGGAAATTAATAAGAGATAGAGAGAAAGAGAGAACACAAGCAATTATACAGGTTCCTTCAACAAACCGGAAGTAGTCCTGTCCCCCTTGCACTTCCAAGGAGAGTTTCACTAAAATGTAATATTAATTACAAGTTGCTCAAACACACAGTAAGAGACTTCCAATTGCTCAAGCACGCAGGCAAGAGACTTCTGACACAATTTACAGAAAATTGAATAGAGTTGGAGACACTTGACAAAAAATCAAATGTGTTCCAATAATATAAACAAAGACAGACTCTGTTTTTCTGATGAACTTAGAATTTCTAGAATACACAGTTTGTAAGAATAATCTAAGTTGTTTATGTGTTTTTGGTTTGACTCAGTTAGAATACAATAGCTTGACGGCGTAGTTTTTCAGTTGTAGAGTCCAACATATTCTTCAAGTCTTCTATCCTTTATATGGGCGTTGGAAAGAGACGTTGAGACAATCTAGCACATTAAGAGAATTCTGGAAGCTTGATCAATAGTTGTTGATCTATTTCTTGATATGGTAATAGTCCTTCAAATGCATATTTTGAATTCCATTCCTTTTGAAGCTTAATACCGGTAGACACAGTTGCCAAACTGTACGACGTAGTGGAGTAGTGGAAACAGAGTTCGTACACACGTACTCTGTCCTATTCTGTATTCTTTGTCATTGAGCATCCCATGCTCAAGTTGACTTTGAAGCTAGCCATTACTCCAAGTGAGTGTTTCTTATGCATCGAAATGCCTTTAGAAATCCTTCTAAGCAAATCTTCAGATTGTAGGCTTCAGACTCACTGTAGCACTTCAGCTTCTGATGATCTTCAGGTTCTGATAGTCTTCAGACTCTCTTGAATTTTTAGGTTCTGATCATCTTTAGACTTATATGAACTTCATATTCTTTTAGTCTTCAGGACTTCTTGACACAGATTCTGATGATTCTTCAGATTCTCCAGATCTTCATAATCACAAGCAACAAGCTTCTCTTGGTCTTGCTCTCAAAATGTTCAAACAAAATACTTTCTAAGATTAAAATCTTGATTAAGATCCTGCATACTTAAACAAATATTAACATATCCAATTGACAATTTTTAATACCTTGTTATCATCAAAACTCAAAAAAAGGTATTGTTGAACACCCTTGTTCCAACAATCTCCCCCTTTTTGATGATGACAAACATCAGTATTTAAAAGGTCAATTGTTGTTAATCTAATTAATAGGTTGACTTAAAGGGTCTGAGGTTTGTAAGCTCAGAGTCTGAGGTTTGTAAGCTCTGACTCCCCCTGAGTCTGATAGTCCTTAAGTTGAGGTTTGTAAGCTCCCCCTAAGTTCTATCCATGTTAATTAAATTCATGTTTAGAACAAATAGCTGAATCAAATCTTAGAATAATAAAAAGAATATGAGAGAAGATTCTTTTTAAATTAAATTGAAGAATTTAATTTAATGGGGCTCAGAATCTAACGAAGTACCTATCGCAAACTTCCCTTTTCATCAGACTTAGCATGAATAACTTTTAAAAAAAATACTCACTGATCTTTCTCCCCCTTTTGTCATCAACGAAAAGGTTTAAAGACAAGTTTCTCCCCCTTTTTATACGACTTCAAGTGATGGAAAATTTTTCTTTTAGAGAAAATGAGAAGAGAAGATTCAGAGCAACAACTTATTAGAGTCTGTTAAAACATGACAGATTCTAAGTAAGATACGATAGTTAGACTTCAGATGTACTTAGATAAATATAACAAGATATATCATAAGCACAGATAATTGAAGTAGTAAACTATCAGAAGTAAAAAAAAGTTGAATAAAACTTAAATGAATATTGAAGGTGAGAAAAACACAAGAAGGATGGGGGGGGGAATCTGTTTTTCCAGGATCAGAGTCTGAATGGATTCAGAGTCTGATGGAAGACCAGATTTTGTTGCAGCGGAAATTAATAAGAGATAGAGAGAAAGAGAGAACACAAGCAATTATACAGGTTCCTTCAACAAACCGGAAGTAGTCCTGTCCCCCTTGCACTTCCAAGGAGAGTTTCACTAAAATGTAATATTAATTACAAGTTGCTCAAACACACAGTAAGAGACTTCCAATTGCTCAAGCACGCAGGCAAGAGACTTCTGACACAATTTACAGAAAATTGAATAGAGTTGGAGACACTTGACAAAAAATCAAATGTGTTCCAATAATATAAACAAAGACAGACTCTGTTTTTCTGATGAACTTAGAATTTCTAGAATACACAGTTTGTAAGAATAATCTAAGTTGTTTATGTGTTTTTGGTTTGACTCAGTTAGAATACAATAGCTTGACGGCGTAGTTTTTCAGTTGTAGAGTCCAACATATTCTTCAAGTCTTCTATCCTTTATATGGGCGTTGGAAAGAGACGTTGAGACAATCTAGCACATTAAGAGAATTCTGGAAGCTTGATCAATAGTTGTTGATCTATTTCTTGATATGGTAATAGTCCTTCAAATGCATATTTTGAATTCCATTCCTTTTGAAGCTTAATACCGGTAGACACAGTTGCCAAACTGTACGACGTAGTGGAGTAGTGGAAACAGAGTTCGTACACACGTACTCTGTCCTATTCTGTATTCTTTGTCATTGAGCATCCCACGCTCAAGTTGACTTTGAAGCTAGCCATTACTCCAAGTGAGTGTTTCTTATGCATCGAAATGCCTTTAGAAATCCTTCTAAGCAAATCTTCAGATTGTAGGCTTCAGACTCACTGTAGCACTTCAGCTTCTGATGATCTTCAGGTTCTGATAGTCTTCAGACTCTCTTGAATTTTTAGGTTCTGATCATCTTTAGACTTATATGAACTTCATATTCTTTTAGTCTTCAGGACTTCTTGACACAGATTCTGATGATTCTTCAGATTCTCCAGATCTTCAGAATCACAAGCAACAAGCTTCTCTTGGTCTTGCTCTCAAAATGTTCAAACAAAATACTTTCTAAGATTAAAATCTTGATTAAGATCCTGCATACTTAAACAAATATTAACATATCCAATTGACAATTTTTAATACCTTGTTATCATCAAAACTCAAAAAAAGGTATTGTTGAACACCCTTGTTCCAACAATCTCCCCCTTTTTGATGATGACAAACATCAGTATTTAAAAGGTCAATTGTTGTTAATCTAATTAAAAGGTTGACTTAAAGGGTCTGAGGTTTGTAAGCTCAGAGTCTGAGGTTTGTAAGCTCTGACTCCCCCTGAGTCTGGTAGTCCTTAAGTTGAGGTTTGTAAGCTCCCCCTAAGTTCTATCCATGTTAATTAAATTCATGTTTAGAACAAATAGCTGAATCAAATCTTAGAATAATAAAAAGAATATGAGAGAAGATTCTTTTTAAATTAAATTGAAGAATTTAATTTAATGGGGCTCAGAATCTAACGAAGTACCTATCGCAAACTTCCCTTTTCATCAGACTTAGCATGAATAACTTTTAAAAAAAATACTCACTGATCTTTCACCCCCTTTTGTCATCAACGAAAAGGTTTAAAGACAAGTTTCTCCCCCTTTTTATACGACTTGAAGTGAGGGAAAATTTTTCTTTTAGAGAAAATGAGAAGAGAAGATTCAGAGCAACAACTTATTAGAGTCTGTTAAAACATGACAGATTCTAAGTAAGATACGATAGTTAGACTTCAGATGTACTTAGATAAATATAACAAGATATATCAGAAGCACAGATAATTGAAGTAGTAAACTATCAGAAGTAAAAAAAAGTTGAATAAAACTTAAATGAATATTGAAGGTGAGAAAAACACAAGAAGGATGGGGGGGGGGGGGGTTGAATTGTGTTTTCTTTTTCGAAACACTTGAAGAGTAAGAATCTGTTTTTCCAGGATCAGAGTCTGAATGGATTCAGAGTCTGATGGAAGACCAGATTCTGTTGCAGCGGAAATTAACAAGAGATAGAGAGAAAGAGAGAACACAAGCAATTATACAGGTTCCTTCAACAAACCGGAAGTAGTCCTGTCCCCCTTGCACTTCCAAGGATAGTTTCACTAAAATGTAATATCAATTACAAGTTGCTCAAACACACAGTAAGAGACTTCCAATTGCTCAAGCACGCAGGCAAGAGACTTCTGACACAATTTACAGAAAATTGAATAGAGTTGGAGACACTTGACAAAAAATCAAATGTGTTCCAATAATATGAACAAAGACAGACTCTGTTTTTCTGATGAACTTAGAATTTCTAGAATACACAGTTTGTAAGAATAATCTAAGTTGTTGATGTGTTTCTGGTTTGACTCAGTTAGAATACAATAGCTTGACGGCGTAGTTTTTCAGTTGTAGAGTCCAACATATTCTTCAAGTCTTCTATCCTTTATATGGGCGTTGGAAAGAGACGTTGAGACAATCTAGCACATTAAGAGAATTCTGGAAGCTTGATCAATAGTTGTTGATCTATTTCTTGATATGGTAATAGTCCTTCAAATGCATATTTTGAATTCCATCCCTTTTGAAGCTTAATACCGATAGACACAGTTGCCAAACTGTACGACGTAGTGGAGTAGTGGAAACAGAGTTCGTACACACGTACTCTGTCCTATTCTGCATTCTTTGTCATTGAGCATCCCACGCTCAAGTTGACTTTGAAGCTAGCCATTACTCCAAGTGAGTGTTTCTTATGGATCGAAATGCCTTTAGAAATCCTTCTAAGCAAATCTTCAGATTGTAGGCTTCAGACTCACTGTAGCACTTCAGCTTCTGATGATCTTCAGAGTCTCTTGGTCTTCAGGTTCTGATAGTCTTCAGACTCTCTTGAATTTTTAGGTTCTGATCATCTTTAGACTTATATGAACTTCATATTCTTTTAGTCTTCAGGACTACTTGACACAGATTCTGATGATTCTTCAGATTCTCCAGATCTTCAGAATCACAAGCAACAAGCTTCTCTTGGTCTTGCTCTCAAAATGTTTAAACAAAATACTTTCTAAGATTAAAATCTTGATTAAGATCCTGCATACTTAAACAAATATTAACATATCCAATTGAATATTTTTAATACCTTGTTATCATCAAAACTCAAAAAATGGTATTGTTGAACACCCTTGTTCCAACAATCTCCCCCTTTTTGATGATGACAAACATCAGTATTTAAAAGGTCAATTGTTGTTAATCTAATTAATAGGTTGACTTAAAGGGTCTGAGGTTTGTAAGCTCAGAGTCTGAGGTTTGTAAGCTCTGACTCCCCCTGAGTCTGATAGTCCTTAAGTTGAGGTTTGTAAGCTCCCCCTAAGTTCTATCCATGTTAATTAAATTCATGTTTAGAACAAATAGCTGAATCAAATCTTAGAATAATAAAAAGAATATGAGAGAAGATTCTTTTTAAATTAAATTGAAGAATTTAATTTAATGGGGCTCAGAATCTAACGAAGTACCTATCGCAAACTTCCCTTTTCATCAGACTTAGCATGAATAACTTTTAAAAAAAATACTCACTGATCTTTCTCCCACTTTTGTCATCAACAAAAGGTTTAAAGACAAGTTTCTCCCCCTTTTTATACGACTTCAAGTGAGGGAAAATTTTTCTTTTAGAGAAAATGAGAAGAGAAGATTCAGAGCAACAACTTATTAGAGTCTGTTAAAACATGACAGATTCTAAGTAAGATACGATAGTTAGACTTCATATGTACTTAGATAAATATAACAAGATATATCATAAGCACAGATAATTGAAGTAGTAAACTATCAGAAGTAAAAAAAAGTTGAATAAAACTTAAATGAATATTGAAGGTGAGAAAAACACAAGAAGGATGGGGGGGGGGGAATCTGTTTTTCCAGGATCAGAGTCTGAATGGATTCAGAGTCTGATGGAAGACCAGATTTTGTTGCAGCGGAAATTAATAAGAGATAGAGAGAAAGAGAGAACACAAGCAATTATACAGGTTCCTTCAACAAACCAGAAGTAGTCCTGTCCCCCTTGCACTTCCAAGGAGAGTTTCACTAAAATGTAATATCAATTACAAGTTGCTCAAACACACAGTAAGAGACTTCCAATTGCTCAAGCACGCAGGCAAGAGACTTCTGACACAATTTACAGAAAATTGAATAGAGTTGGAGACACTTGACAAAAAATCAAATGTGTTCCAATAATATGAACAAAGACAGACTCTGTTTTTCTGATGAACTTAGAATTTCTAGAATACACAGTTTGTAAGAATAATCTAAGTTGTTGATGTGTTTCTGGTTTGACTCAGTTAGAATACAATAGCTTGACGGCGTAGTTTTTCAGTTGTAGAGTCCAACATATTCTTCAAGTCTTCTATCCTTTATATGGGCGTTGGAAAGAGACGTTGAGACAATCTAGCACATTAAGAGAATTCTGGAAGCTTGATCAATAGTTGTTGATCTATTTCTTGATATGGTAATAGTCCTTCAAATGCATATTTTGAATTCCATCCCTTTTGAAGCTTAATACCGATAGACACAGTTGCCAAACTGTACGACGTAGTGGAGTAGTGGAAACAGAGTTCGTACACACGTACTCTGTCCTATTCTGCATTCTTTGTCATTGAGCATCCCACGCTCAAGTTGACTTTGAAGCTAGCCATTACTCCAAGTGAGTGTTTCTTATGGATCGAAATGCCTTTAGAAATCCTTCTAAGCAAATCTTCAGATTGTAGGCTTCAGACTCACTGTAGCACTTCAGCTTCTGATGATCTTCAGAGTCTCTTGGTCTTCAGGTTCTGATAGTCTTCAGACTCTCTTGAATTTTTAGGTTCTGATCATCTTTAGACTTATATGAACTTCATATTCTTTTAGTCTTCAGGACTACTTGACACAGATTCTGATGATTCTTCAGATTCTCCAGATCTTCAGAATCACAAGCAACAAGCTTCTCTTGGTCTTGCTCTCAAAATGTTTAAACAAAATACTTTCTAAGATTAAAATCTTGATTAAGATCCTGCATACTTAAACAAATATTAACATATCCAATTGAATATTTTTAATACCTTGTTATCATCAAAACTCAAAAAATGGTATTGTTGAACACCCTTGTTCCAACAATCTCCCCCTTTTTGATGATGACAAACATCAGTATTTAAAAGGTCAATTGTTGTTAATCTAATTAATAGGTTGACTTAAAGGGTCTGAGGTTTGTAAGCTCAGAGTCTGAGGTTTGTAAGCTCTGACTCCCCCTGAGTCTGATAGTCCTTAAGTTGAGGTTTGTAAGCTCCCCCTAAGTTCTATCCATGTTAATTAAATTCATGTTTAGAACAAATAGCTGAATCAAATCTTAGAATAATAAAAAGAATATGAGAGAAGATTCTTTTTAAATTAAATTGAAGAATTTAATTTAATGGGGCTCAGAATCTAACGAAGTACCTATCGCAAACTTCCCTTTTCATCAGACTTAGCATGAATAACTTTTAAAAAAAATACTCACTGATCTTTCTCCCACTTTTGTCATCAACAAAAGGTTTAAAGACAAGTTTCTCCCCCTTTTTATACGACTTCAAGTGAGGGAAAATTTTTCTTTTAGAGAAAATGAGAAGAGAAGATTCAGAGCAACAACTTATTAGAGTCTGTTAAAACATGACAGATTCTAAGTAAGATACGATAGTTAGACTTCATATGTACTTAGATAAATATAACAAGATATATCATAAGCACAGATAATTGAAGTAGTAAACTATCAGAAGTAAAAAAAAGTTGAATAAAACTTAAATGAATATTGAAGGTGAGAAAAACACAAGAAGGATGGGGGGGGGGGAATCTGTTTTTCCAGGATCAGAGTCTGAATGGATTCAGAGTCTGATGGAAGACCAGATTTTGTTGCAGCGGAAATTAATAAGAGATAGAGAGAAAGAGAGAACACAAGCAATTATACAGGTTCCTTCAACAAACCAGAAGTAGTCCTGTCCCCCTTGCACTTCCAAGGAGAGTTTCACTAAAATGTAATATCAATTACAAGTTGCTCAAACACACAGTAAGAGACTTCCAATTGCTCAAGCACGCAGGCAAGAGACTTCTGACACAATTTACAGAAAATTGAATAGAGTTGGAGACACTTGACAAAAAATCAAATGTGTTCCAATAATATAAACAAAGACAGACTCTGTTTTTCTGATGAACTTAGAATTTCTAGAATACACAGTTTGTAAGAATAATCTAAGTTGTTGATGTGTTTCTGGTTTGACTCAGTTAGAATACAATAGCTTGACAGCGTAGTTTTTCAGTTGTAGAGTCCAACATATTCTTCAAGTCTTCTATCCTTTATATGGGCGTTGGAAAGAGACGTTGAGACAATCTAGCACATTAAGAGAATTCTGGAAGCTTGATCAATAGTTGTTGATCTATTTCTTGATATGGTAATAGTCCTTCAAATGCATATTTTGAATTCCATCCCTTTTGAAGCTTAATACCGGTAGACACAGTTGCCAAACTGTACGACGTAGTGGAGTAGTGGAAACAGAGTTCGTACACACGTACTCTGTCCTATTCTGCATTCTTTGTCATTGAGCATCCCACGCTCAAGTTGACTTTGAAGCTAGCCATTACTCCAAGTGAGTGTTTCTTATGGATCGAAATGCCTTTAGAAATCCTTCTAAGCAAATCTTCAGATTGTAGGCTTCAGACTCACTGTAGCACTTCAGCTTCTGATGATCTTCAGAGTCTCTTGGTCTTCAGGTTCTGATAGTCTTCAGACTCTCTTGAATTTTTAGGTTCTGATCATCTTTAGACTTATATGAACTTCATATTCTTTTAGTCTTCAGGACTTCTTGACACAGATTCTGATGATTCTTCAGATTCTCCAGATCTTCAGAATCACAAGCAACAAGCTTCTCTTGGTCTTGCTCTCAAAATGTTCAAACAAAATACTTTCTAAGATTGAAATCTTGATTAAGATCCTGCATACTTAAACAAATATTAACATATCCAATTGAATATTTTTAATACCTTGTTATCATCAAAACTCAAAAAATGGTATTGTTGAACACCCTTGTTCCAACAATCTCCCCCTTTTTGATGATGACAAACATCAGTATTTAAAAGGTCAATTGTTGTTAATCTAATTAATAGGTTGACTTAAAGGGTCTGAGGTTTGTAAGCTCAGAGTCTGAGGTTTGTAAGCTCTGACTCCCCCTGAGTCTGATAGTCCTTAAGTTGAGGTTTGTAAGCTCCCCCTAAGTTCTATCCATGTTAATTAAATTCATGTTTAGAACAAATAGCTGAATCAAATCTTAGAATAATAAAAAGAATATGAGAGAAGATTCTTTTTAAATTAAATTGAAGAATTTAATTTAATGGGGCTCAGAATCTAACGAAGTACCTATCGCAAACTTCCCTTTTCATCAGACATAGCATGAATAACTTTTAAAAAAAATACTCACTGATCTTTCTCCCCCTTTTGTCATCAACAAAAAGGTTTAAAGACAAGTTTCTCCCCCTTTTTATACGACTTCAAGTGAGGGAAAATTTTTCTTTTAGAGAAAATGAGAAGAGAAGATTCAGAGCAACAACTTATTAGAGTCTGTTAAAACATGACAGATTCTAAGTAAGATACGATAGTTAGACTTCAGATGTACTTAGATAAATATAACAAGATATATCATAAGCACAGATAATTGAAGTAGTAAACTATCAGAAGTAAAAAAAAGTTGAATAAAACTTAAATGAATATTGAAGGTGAGAAAAACACAAGAAGGATGGGGGGGGGAATCTGTTTTTCCAGGATCAGAGTCTGAATGGATTCAGAGTCTGATGGAAGACCAGATTTTGTTGCAGCGGAAATTAATAAGAGATAGAGAGAAAGAGAGAACACAAGCAATTATACAGGTTCCTTCAACAAACCAGAAGTAGTCCTGTCCCCCTTGCATTTCCAAGGAGAGTTTCACTAAAATGTAATATCAATTACAAGTTGCTCAAACACACAGTAAGAGACTTCCAATTGCTCAAGCACGCAGGCAAGAGACTTCTGACACAATTTACAGAAAATTGAATAGAGTTGGAGACACTTGACAAAAAATCAAATGTGTTCCAATAATATAAACAAAGACAGACTCTGTTTTTTTGATGAACTTAGAATTTCTAGAATACACAGTTTGTAAGAATAATCTAAGTTGTTGATGTGTTTCTGGTTTGACTTAGTTAGAATACAATAGCTTGACAGCGTAGTTTTTCAGTTGTAGAGTCCAACATATTCTTCAAGTCTTCTATCCTTTATATGGGCGTTGGAAAGAGACGTTGAGACAATCTAGCACATTAAGAGAATTCTGGAAGCTTGATCAATAGTTGTTGATCTATTTCTTGATATGGTAATAGTCATTCAAATGCATATTTTGAATTCCATCCCTTTTGAAGCTTAATACCGGTAGACACAGTTGCCAAACTGTACGACGTAGTGGAGTAGTGGAAACAGAGTTCGTACACACGTACTCTGTCCTATTCTGCATTCTTTGTCATTGAGCATCCCACGCTCAAGTTGACTTTGAAGCTAGCTATTACTCCAAGTGAGTGTTTCTTATGGATCGAAATGCCTTTAGAAATCCTTCTAAGCAAATCTTCAGATTGTAGGCTTCAGACTCACTGTAGCACTTCAGCTTCTGATGATCTTCAGAGTCTCTTGGTCTTCAGGTTCTGATAGTCTTCAGACTCTCTTGAATTTTTAGGTTCTGATCATCTTTAGACTTATATGAACTTCATATTCTTTTAGTCTTCAGGACTACTTGACACAGATTCTGATGATTCTTCAGATTCTCCAGATCTTCAGAATCACAAGCAACAAGCTTCTCTTGGTCTTGCTCTCAAAATGTTTAAACAAAATACTTTCTAAGATTAAAATCTTGATTAAGATCCTGCATACTTAAACAAATATTAACATATCCAATTGAATATTTTTAATACCTTGTTATCATCAAAACTCAAAAAATGGTATTGTGGAACACCCTTGTTCCAACAATCTCCCCCTTTTTGATGATGACAAACATCAGTATTTAAAAGGTCAATTGTTGTTAATCTAATTAATAGGTTGACTTAAAGGGTCTGAGGTTTGTAAGCTCAGAGTCTGAGGTTTGTAAGCTCTGACTCCCCCTGAGTCTGATAGTCCTTAAGTTGAGGTTTGTAAGCTCCCCCTAAGTTCTATCCATGTTAATTAAATTCATGTTTAGAACAAATAGCTGAATCAAATCTTAGAATAATAAAAAGAATATGAGAGAAGATTCTTTTTAAATTAAATTGAAGAATTTAATTTAATGGGGCTCAGAATCTAACGAAGTACCTATCGCAAACTTCCCTTTTCATCAGACTTAGCATGAATAACTTTTAAAAAAAATACTCACTGATCTTTCTCCCCCTTTTGTCATCAACAAAAAGGTTTAAAGACAAGTTTCTCCCCCTTTTTATACGACTTCAAGTGAGGGAAAATTTTTCTTTTAGAGAAAATGAGAAGAGAAGATTCAGAGCAACAACTTATTAGAGTCTGTTAAAACATGACAGATTCTAAGTAAGATACGATAGTTAGACTTCAGATGTACTTAGATAAATATAACAAGATATATCATAAGCACAGATAATTGAAGTAGTAAACTATCAGAAGTAAAAAAAAGTTGAATAAAACTTAAATGAATATTGAAGGTGAGAAAAACACAAGAAGGATGGGGGGGGGGAATCTGTTTTTCCAGGATCAGAGTCTGAATGGATTCAGAGTCTGATGGAAGACCAGATTTTGTTGCAGCGGAAATTAATAAGAGATAGAGAGAAAGAGAGAACACAAGCAATTATACAGGTTCCTTCAACAAACCAGAAGTAGTCCTGTCCCCCTTGCATTTCCAAGGAGAGTTTCACTAAAATGTAATATCAATTACAAGTTGCTCAAACACACAGTAAGAGACTTCCAATTGCTCAAGCACGCAGGCAAGAGACTTCTGACACAATTTACAGAAAATTGAATAGAGTTGGAGACACTTGACAAAAAATCAAATGTGTTCCAATAATATAAACAAAGACAGACTCTGTTTTTCTGATGAACTTAGAATTTCTAGAATACACAGTTTGTAAGAATAATCTAAGTTGTTGATGTGTTTCTGGTTTGACTTAGTTAGAATACAATAGCTTGACAGCGTAGTTTTTCAGTTGTAGAGTCCAACATATTCTTCAAGTCTTTTATCCTTTATATGGGCGTTGGAAAGAGACGTTGAGACAATCTAGCACATTAAGAGAATTCTGGAAGCTTGATCAATAGTTGTTGATCTATTTCTTGATATGGTAATAGTCCTTCAAATGCATATTTTGAATTCCATCCCTTTTGACTCTTAATACCGGTAGACATAGTTGCCAAACTGTACGACGTAGTGGAGTAGTGGAAACAGAGTTCGTACACACGTACTCTGTCCTATTCTGCATTCTTTGTCATTGAGCATCCCACGCTCAAGTTGACTTTGAAGCTAGCCATTACTCCAAGTGAGTGTTTCTTATGGATCGAAATGCCTTTAGAAATCCTTCTAAGCAAATCTTCAGATTGTAGGCTTCAGACTCACTGTAGCACTTCAGCTTCTGATGATCTTCAGAGTCTCTTGGTCTTCAGGTTCTGATAGTCTTCAGACTCTCTTGAATTTTTAGGTTCTGATCATCTTTAGACTTATATGAACTTCATATTCTTTTAGTCTTCAGGACTTCTTGACACAGATTCTGATGATTCTTCAGATTCTCCAGATCTTCAGAATCACAAGCAACAAGCTTCTCTTGGTCTTGCTCTCAAAATGTTCAAACAAAATACTTTCTAAGATTGAAATCTTGATTAAGATCCTGCATACTTAAACAAATATTAACATATCCAATTGAATATTTTTAATACCTTGTTATCATCAAAACTCAAAAAATGGTATTGTTGAACACCCTTGTTCCAACAATCTCCCCCTTTTTGATGATGACAAACATCAGTATTTAAAAGGTCAATTGTTGTTAATCTAATTAATAGGTTGACTTAAAGGGTCTGAGGTTTGTAAGCTCAGAGTCTGAGGTTTGTAAGCTCCCCCTAAGTTCTATCCATGTTAATTAAATTCATGTTTAGAACAAATAGCTGAATCAAATCTTAGAATAATAAAAAGAATATGAGAGAAGATTCTTTTTAAATTAAATTGAAGAATTTAATTTAATGGGGCTCAGAATCTAACGAAGTACCTATCGCAAACTTCCCTTTTCATCAGACATAGCATGAATAACTTTTAAAAAAAATACTCACTGATCTTTCTCCCCCTTTTGTCATCAACAAAAAGGTTTAAAGACAAGTTTCTCCCCCTTTTTATACGACTTCAAGTGAGGGAAAATTTTTCTTTTAGAGAAAATGAGAAGAGAAGATTCAGAGCAACAACTTATTAGAGTCTGTTAAAACATGACAGATTCTAAGTAAGATACGATAGTTAGACTTCAGATGTACTTAGATAAATATAACAAGATATATCATAAGCACAGATAATTGAAGTAGTAAACTATCAGAAGTAAAAAAAAGTTGAATAAAACTTAAATGAATATTGAAGGTGAGAAAAACACAAGAAGGATGGGGGGGGGGAATCTGTTTTTCCAGGATCAGAGTCTGAATGGATTCAGAGTCTGATGGAAGACCAGATTTTGTTGCAGCGGAAATTAATAAGAGATAGAGAGAAAGAGAGAACACAAGCAATTATACAGGTTCCTTCAACAAACCAGAAGTAGTCCTGTCCCCCTTGCATTTCCAAGGAGAGTTTCACTAAAATGTAATATCAATTACAAGTTGCTCAAACACACAGTAAGAGACTTCCAATTGCTCAAGCACGCAGGCAAGAGACTTCTGACACAATTTACAGAAAATTGAATAGAGTTGGAGACACTTGACAAAAAATCAAATGTGTTCCAATAATATAAACAAAGACAGACTCTGTTTTTCTGATGAACTTAGAATTTCTAGAATACACAGTTTGTAAGAATAATCTAAGTTGTTGATGTGTTTCTGGTTTGACTTAGTTAGAATACAATAGCTTGACAGCGTAGTTTTTCAGTTGTAGAGTCCAACATATTCTTCAAGTCTTCTATCCTTTATATGGGCGTTGGAAAGAGACGTTGAGACAATCTAGCACATTAAGAGAATTCTGGAAGCTTGATCAATAGTTGTTGATCTATTTCTTGATATGGTAATAGTCATTCAAATGCATATTTTGAATTCCATCCCTTTTGAAGCTTAATACCGGTAGACACAGTTGCCAAACTGTACGACGTAGTGGAGTAGTGGAAACAGAGTTCGTACACACGTACTCTGTCCTATTCTGCATTCTTTGTCATTGAGCATCCCACGCTCAAGTTGACTTTGAAGCTAGCTATTACTCCAAGTGAGTGTTTCTTATGGATCGAAATGCCTTTAGAAATCCTTCTAAGCAAATCTTCAGATTGTAGGCTTCAGACTCACTGTAGCACTTCAGCTTCTGATGATCTTCAGAGTCTCTTGGTCTTCAGGTTCTGATAGTCTTCAGACTCTCTTGAATTTTTAGGTTCTGATCATCTTTAGACTTATATGAACTTCATATTCTTTTAGTCTTCAGGACTACTTGACACAGATTCTGATGATTCTTCAGATTCTCCAGATCTTCAGAATCACAAGCAACAAGCTTCTCTTGGTCTTGCTCTCAAAATGTTTAAACAAAATACTTTCTAAGATTAAAATCTTGATTAAGATCCTGCATACTTAAACAAATATTAACATATCCAATTGAATATTTTTAATACCTTGTTATCATCAAAACTCAAAAAATGGTATTGTGGAACACCCTTGTTCCAACAATCTCCCCCTTTTTGATGATGACAAACATCAGTATTTAAAAGGTCAATTGTTGTTAATCTAATTAATAGGTTGACTTAAAGGGTCTGAGGTTTGTAAGCTCAGAGTCTGAGGTTTGTAAGCTCTGACTCCCCCTGAGTCTGATAGTCCTTAAGTTGAGGTTTGTAAGCTCCCCCTAAGTTCTATCCATGTTAATTAAATTCATGTTTAGAACAAATAGCTGAATCAAATCTTAGAATAATAAAAAGAATATGAGAGAAGATTCTTTTTAAATTAAATTGAAGAATTTAATTTAATGGGGCTCAGAATCTAACGAAGTACCTATCGCAAACTTCCCTTTTCATCAGACTTAGCATGAATAACTTTTAAAAAAAATACTCACTGATCTTTCTCCCCCTTTTGTCATCAACAAAAAGGTTTAAAGACAAGTTTCTCCCCCTTTTTATACGACTTCAAGTGAGGGAAAATTTTTCTTTTAGAGAAAATGAGAAGAGAAGATTCAGAGCAACAACTTATTAGAGTCTGTTAAAACATGACAGATTCTAAGTAAGATACGATAGTTAGACTTCAGATGTACTTAGATAAATATAACAAGATATATCATAAGCACAAATAATTGAAGTAGTAAACTATCAGAAGTAAAAAAAAGTTGAATAAAACTTAAATGAATATTGAAGGTGAGAAAAACACAAGAAGGATGGGGGGGGGGAATCTGTTTTTCCAGGATCAGAGTCTGAATGGATTCAGAGTCTGATGGAAGACCAGATTTTGTTGCAGCGGAAATTAATAAGAGATAGAGAGAAAGAGAGAACACAAGCAATTATACAGGTTCCTTCAACAAACCAGAAGTAGTCCTGTCCCCCTTGCATTTCCAAGGAGAGTTTCACTAAAATGTAATATCAATTACAAGTTGCTCAAACACACAGTAAGAGACTTCCAATTGCTCAAGCACGCAGGCAAGAGACTTCTGACACAATTTACAGAAAATTGAATAGAGTTGGAGACACTTGACAAAAAATCAAATGTGTTCCAATAATATAAACAAAGACAGACTCTGTTTTTCTGATGAACTTAGAATTTCTAGAATACACAGTTTGTAAGAATAATCTAAGTTGTTGATGTGTTTCTGGTTTGACTTAGTTAGAATACAATAGCTTGACAGCGTAGTTTTTCAGTTGTAGAGTCCAACATATTCTTCAAGTCTTCTATCCTTTATATGGGCGTTGGAAAGAGACGTTGAGACAATCTAGCACATTAAGAGAATTCTGGAAGCTTGATCAATAGTTGTTGATCTATTTCTTGATATGGTAATAGTCATTCAAATGCATATTTTGAATTCCATCCCTTTTGAAGCTTAATACCGGTAGACACAGTTGCCAAACTGTACGACGTAGTGGAGTAGTGGAAACAGAGTTCGTACACACGTACTCTGTCCTATTCTGCAATCTTTGTCATTGAGCATCCCACGCTCAAGTTGACTTTGAAGCTAGCCATTACTCCAAGTGAGTGTTTCTTATGGATCGAAATGCCTTTAGAAATCCTTCTAAGCAAATCTTCAGATTGTAGGCTTCAGACTCACTGTAGCACTTCAGCTTCTGATGATCTTCAGAGTCTCTTGGTCTTCAGGTTCTGATAGTCTTCAGACTCTCTTGAATTTTTAGGTTCTGATCATCTTTAGACTTATATGAATTTCATATTCTTTTAGTCTTCAGGACTACTTGACACAGATTCTGATGATTCTTCAGATTCTCCAGATCTTCAGAATCACAAGCAACAAGCTTCTCTTGGTCTTGCTCTCAAAATGTTTAAACAAAATACTTTCTAAGATTAAAATCTTGATTAAGATCCTGCATACTTAAACAAATATTAACATATCCAATTGAATATTTTTAATACCTTGTTATCATCAAAACTCAAAAAATGGTATTGTTGAACACCCTTGTTCCAACAATCTCCCCCTTTTTGATGATGACAAGCATCTGTATTTAAAAGGTCAATTGTTGTTAATCTAATTAATAGGTTGACTTAAAGGGTCTGAGGTTTGTAAGCTCAGAGTCTGAGGTTTGTAAGCTCTGACTCCCCCTGAGTCTGATAGTCCTTAAGTTGAGGTTTGTAAGCTCCCCCTAAGTTCTATCCATGTTAATTAAATTCATGTTTAGAACAAATAGCTGAATCAAATCTTAGAATAATAAAAAGAATATGAGAGAAGATTCTTTTTAAATTAATTTGAAGAATTTAATTTAATGGGGCTCAGAATCTAACGAAGTACCTATCGCAAACTTCCCTTTTCATCAGACTTAGCATGAATAACTTTTAAAAAAAATACTCACTGATCTTTCTCCCCCTTTTGTCATCAACAAAAAGGTTTAAAGACAAGTTTCTCCCCCTTTTTATACGACTTCAAGTGAGGGAAAATTTTTCTTTTAGAGAAAATGAGAAGAGAAGATTCAGAGCAACAACTTATTAGAGTCTGTTAAAACATGACAGATTCTAAGTAAGATACGATAGTTAGACTTCAGATGTACTTAGATAAATATAACAAGATATATCATAAGCACAGATAATTGAAGTAGTAAACTATCAGAAGTAAAAAAAAGTTGAATAAAACTTAAATGAATATTGAAGGTGAGAAAAACACAAGAAGGATGGGGGGGGGAATCTGTTTTTCCAGGATCAGAGTCTGAATGGATTCAGAGTCTGATGGAAGACCAGATTTTGTTGCAGCGGAAATTAATAAGAGATAGAGAGAAAGAGAGAACACAAGCAATTATACAGGTTCCTTCAACAAACCAGAAGTAGTCCTGTCCCCCTTGCATTTCCAAGGAGAGTTTCACTAAAATGTAATATCAATTACAAGTTGCTCAAACACACAGTAAGAGACTTCCAATTGCTCAAGCACGCAGGCAAGAGACTTCTGACACAATTTACAGAAAATTGAATAGAGTTGGAGACACTTGACAAAAAATCAAATGTGTTCCAATAATATAAACAAAGACAGACTCTGTTTTTCTGATGAACTTAGAATTTCTAGAATACACAGTTTGTAAGAATAATCTAAGTTGTTGATGTGTTTCTGGTTTGACTAAGTTAGAATACAATAGCTTGACAGCGTAGTTTTTCAGTTGTAGAGTCCAACATATTCTTCAAGTCTTCTATCCTTTATATGGGCGTTGGAAAGAGACTTTGAGACAATCTAGCACATTAAGAGAATTCTGGAAGCTTGTTCAATAGTTGTTGATCTATTTCTTGATATTGTAATAGTCCTTCAAATGCATATTTTGAATTTCATTCCTTTTGAAGCTTAATACCGGTAGACACAGTTGCCAAACTGTACGACGTAGTGGAGTAGTGGAAACAGAGTTCGTACACACGTACTCTGTCCTATTCTGCATTCTTTGTCATTGAGCATCCCACGCTCAAGTTGACTTTGAAGCTAGCCATTACTCCAAGTGAGTGTTTCTTATGGATCGAAATGCCTTTAGAAATCCTTCTAAGCAAATCTTCAGATTGTAGGCTTCAGACTCACTGTAGCACTTCAGCTTCTGATGATCTTCAGAGTCTCTTGGTCTTCAGGTTCTGATAGTCTTCAGACTCTCTTGAATTTTTAGGTTCTGATCATCTTTAGACTTATATGAACTTCATATTCTTTTAGTCTTCAGGACTTCTTGACACAGATTCTGATGATTCTTCAGATTCTCCAGATCTTCAGAATCACAAGCAACAAGCTTCTCTTGGTCTTGCTCTCAAAATGTTCAAACAAAATACTTTCTAAGATTAAAATCTTGATTAAGATCCTGCATACTTAAACAAATATTAACATATCCAATTGAATATTTTTAATACCTTGTTATCATCAAAACTCAAAAAATGGTATTGTTGAACACCCTTGTTCCAACAATCTCCCCCTTTTTGATGATGACAAGCATCTGTATTTAAAAGGTCAATTGTTGTTAATCTAATTAATAGGTTGACTTAAAGGGTCTGAGGTTTGTAAGCTCAGAGTCTGAGGTTTGTAAGCTCTGACTCCCCCTGAGTCTGATAGTCCTTAAGTTGAGGTTTGTAAGCTCCCCCTAAGTTCTATCCATGTTAATTAAATTCATGTTTAGAACAAATAGCTGAATCAAATCTTAGAATAATAAAAAGAATATGAGAGAAGATTCTTTTTAAATTAATTTGAAGAATTTAATTTAATGGGGCTCAGAATCTAACGAAGTACCTATCGCAAACTTCCCTTTTCATCAGACTTAGCATGAATAACTTTTAAAAAAAATACTCACTGATCTTTCTCCCCCTTTTGTCATCAACAAAAATGTTTAAAGACAAGTTTCTCCCCCTTTTTATACGACTTCAAGTGAGGGAAAATTTTTCTTTTAGAGAAAATGAGAAGATAAGATTCAGAGCAACAACTTATTAGAGTCTGTTAAAACATGACAGATTCTAAGTAAGATACGATAGTTAGACTTCAGATGTACTTAGATAAATATAACAAGATATATCATAAGCACAGATAATTGAAGTAGTAAACTATCAGAAGTAAAAAAAAGTTGAATAAAACTTAAATGAATATTGAAGGTGAGAAAAACACAAGAAGGATGGGGGGGGGGAATCTGTTTTTCCAGGATCAGAGTCTGAATGGATTCAGAGTCTGATGGAAGACCAGATTTTGTTGCAGCGGAAATTAATAAGAGATAGAGAGAAAGAGAGAACACAAGCAATTATACAGGTTCCTTCAACAAACCAGAAGTAGTCCTGTCCCCCTTGCATTTCCAAGGAGAGTTTCACTAAAATGTAATATCAATTACAAGTTGCTCAAACACACAGTAAGAGACTTCCAATTGCTCAAGCACGCAGGCAAGAGACTTCTGACACAATTTACAGAAAATTGAATAGAGTTGGAGACACTTGACAAAAAATCAAATGTGTTCCAATAATATAAACAAAGACAGACTCTGTTTTTCTGATGAATTTAGAATTTCTAGAATACACAGTTTGTAAGAATAATCTAAGTTGTTGATGTGTTTCTGGTTTGACTAAGTTAGAATACAATAGCTTGACAGCGTAGTTTTTCAGTTGTAGAGTCCAACATATTCTTCAAGTCTTCTATCCTTTATATGGGCGTTGGAAAGAGACTTTGAGACAATCTAGCACATTAAGAGAATTCTGGAAGCTTGTTCAATAGTTGTTGATCTATTTCTTGATATGGTAATAGTCCTTCAAATGCATATTTTGAATTTCATTCCTTTTGAAGCTTAATACCGGTAGACACAGTTGCCAAACTGTACGACGTAGTGGAGTAGTGGAAACAGAGTTCGTACACACGTACTCTGTCCTATTCTGCATTCATTGTCATTGAGCATCCCACGCTCAAGTTGACTTTGAAGCTAGCCATTACTCCAAGTGAGTGTTTCTTATGGATCGAAATGCCTTTAGAAATCCTTCTAAGCAAATCTTCAGATTGTAGGCTTCAGACTCACTGTAGCACTTCAGCTTCTGATGATCTTCAGAGTCTCTTGGTCTTCAGGTTCTGATAGTCTTCAGACTCTCTTGAATTTTTAGGTTCTGATCATCTTTAGACTTATATGAACTTCATATTCTTTTAGTCTTCAGGACTTCTTGACACAGATTCTGATGATTCTTCAGATTCTCCAGATCTTCAGAATCACAAGCAACAAGCTTCTCTTGGTCTTGCTCTCAAAATGTTCAAACAAAATACTTTCTAAGATTAAAATCTTGATTAAGATCCTGCATACTTAAACAAATATTAACATATCCAATTGAATATTTTTAATACCTTGTTATCATCAAAACTCAAAAAATGGTATGGTTGAACACCCTTGTTCCAACAATCTCCCCCTTTTTGATGATGACAAACATCAGTATTTAAAAGGTCAATTGTTGTTAATCTAATTAATAGGTTGACTTAAAGGGTCTGAGGTTTGTAAGCTCAGAGTCTGAGGTTTGTAAGCTCTGACTCCCCCTGAGTCTGATAGTCCTTAAGTTGAGGTTTGTAAGCTCCCCCTAAGTTCTATCCATGTTAATTAAATTCATGTTTAGAACAAATAGCTGAATCAAATCTTAGAATAATAAAAAGAATATGAGAGAAGATTCTTTTTAAATTAAATTGAAGAATTTAATTTAATGGGGCTCAGAATCTAACGAAGTACCTATCGCAAACTTCCCTTTTCATCAGACATAGCATGAATAACTTTTAAAAAAAATACTCACTGATCTTTCTCCCCCTTTTGTCATCAACAAAAAGGTTTAAAGACAAGTTTCTCCCCCTTTTTATACGACTTCAAGTGAGGGAAAATTTTTCTTTTAGAGAAAATGAGAAGAGAAGATTCAGAGCAACAACTTATTAGAGTCTGTTAAAACATGACAGATTCTAAGTAAGATACGATAGTTAGACTTCAGATGTACTTAGATAAATATAACAAGATATATCATAAGCACAGATAATTGAAGTAGTAAACTATCAGAAGTAAAAAAAAGTTGAATAAAACTTAAATGAATATTGAAGGTGAGAAAAACACAAGAAGGATGGGGGGGGGGGGGGTTGAATTGTGTTTTCTTTTTCGAAACTCTTGAAGAGTAAGAATCTGTTTTTTCAGGATCAGAGTCTGATGGAAGACCAGATTCTGTTGCAGCGGAAATTAACAAGAGATAGAGAGAAAGAGAGAACACAAGCAATTATACAGGTTCCTTCAACAAACCGGAAGTAGTCCTGTCCCCCTTGCACTTCCAAGGAGAGTTTCACTAAAATGTAATATCAATTACAAGTTGCTCAAACACACAGTAAGAGACTTCCAATTGCTCAAGCACGCAGGCAAGAGACTTCTGACACAATTTACAGAAAATTGAATAGAGTTGGAGACACTTGACAAAAAATCAAATGTGTTCCAATAATATAAACAAAGACAGACTCTGTTTTTCTGATGAACTTAGAATTTCTAGAATACACAGTTTGTAAGAATAATCTAAGTTGTTGATGTGTTTCTGGTTTGACTAAGTTAGAATACAATAGCTTGACAGCGTAGTTTTTCAGTTGTAGAGTCCAACATATTCTTCAAGTCTTCTATCCTTTATATGGGCGTTGGAAAGAGACTTTGAGACAATCTAGCACATTAAGAGAATTCTGGAAGCTTGTTCAATAGTTGTTGATCTATTTCTTGATATGGTAATAGTCCTTCAAATGCATATTTTGAATTTCATTCCTTTTGAAGCTTAATACCGGTAGACACAGTTGCCAAACTGTACGACGTAGTGGAGTAGTGGAAACAGAGTTCGTACACACGTACTCTGTCCTATTCTGCATTCTTTGTCATTGAGCATCCCACGCTCAAGTTGACTTTGAAGCTAGCCATTACTCCAAGTGAGTGTTTCTTATGGATCGAAATGCCTTTAGAAATCCTTCTAAGCAAATCTTCAGATTGTAGGCTTCAGACTCACTGTAGCACTTCAGCTTCTGATGATCTTCAGAGTCTCTTGGTCTTCAGGTTCTGATAGTCTTCAGACTCTCTTGAATTTTTAGGTTCTGATCATCTTTAGACTTATATGAACTTCATATTCTTTTAGTCTTCAGGACTTCTTGACACAGATTCTGATGATTCTTCAGATTCTCCAGATCTTCAGAATCACAAGCAACAAGCTTCTCTTGGTCTTGCTCTCAAAATGTTCAAACAAAATACTTTCTAAGATTGAAATCTTGATTAAGATCCTGCATACTTAAACAAATATTAACATATCCAATTGAATATTTTTAATACCTTGTTATCATCAAAACTCAAAAAATGGTATTTTTGAACACCCTTGTTCCAACAATCTCCCCCTTTTTGATGATGACAAACATCAGTATTTAAAAGGTCAATTGTTGTTAATCTAATTAATAGGTTGACTTAAAGGGTCTGAGGTTTGTAAGCTCAGAGTCTGAGGTTTGTAAGCTCTGACTCCCCCTGAGTCTGATAGTCCTTAAGTTGAGGTTTGTAAGCTCCCCCTAAGTTCTATCCATGTTAATTAAATTCATGTTTAGAACAAATAGCTGAATCAAATCTTAGAATAATAAAAAGAATATGAGAGAAGATTCTTTTTAAATTAAATTGAAGAATTTAATTTAATGGGGCTCAGAATCTAACGAAGTACCTATCGCAAACTTCCCTTTTCATCAGACATAGCATGAATAACTTTTAAAAAAAATACTCACTGATCTTTCTCCCCCTTTTGTCATCAACAAAAAGGTTTAAAGACAAGTTTCTCCCCCTTTTTATACGACTTCAAGTGAGGGAAAATTTTTCTTTTAGAGAAAATGAGAAGAGAAGATTCAGAGCAACAACTTATTAGAGTCTGTTAAAACATGACAGATTCTAAGTAAGATACGATAGTTAGACTTCAGATGTACTTAGATAAATATAACAAGATATATCATAAGCACAGATAATTGAAGTAGTAAACTATCAGAAGTAAAAAAAAGTTGAATAAAACTTAAATGAATATTGAAGGTGAGAAAAACACAAGAAGGATGGGGGGGGGGGGGTTGAATTGTGTTTTCTTTTTCGAAACTCTTGAAGAGTAAGAATCTGTTTTTTCAGGATCAGAGTCTGATGGAAGACCAGATTCTGTTGCAGCGGAAATTAACAAGAGATAGAGAGAAAGAGAGAACACAAGCAATTATACAGGTTCCTTCAACAAACCGGAAGTAGTCCTGTCCCCCTTGCACTTCCAAGGAGAGTTTCACTAAAATGTAATATCAATTACAAGTTGCTCAAACACACAGTAAGAGACTTCCAATTGCTCAAGCACGCAGGCAAGAGACTTCTGACACAATTTACAGAAAATTGAATAGAGTTGGAGACACTTGACAAAAAATCAAATGTGTTCCAATAATATAAACAAAGACAGACTCTGTTTTTCTGATGAACTTAGAATTTCTAGAATACACAGTTTGTAAGAATAATCTAAGTTGTTGATGTGTTTCTGGTTTGACTAAGTTAGAATACAATAGCTTGACAGCGTAGTTTTTCAGTTGTAGAGTCCAACATATTCTTCAAGTCTTCTATCCTTTATATGGGCGTTGGAAAGAGACTTTGAGACAATCTAGCACATTAAGAGAATTCTGGAAGCTTGTTCAATAGTTGTTGATCTATTTCTTGATATGGTAATAGTCCTTCAAATGCATATTTTGAATTTCATTCCTTTTGAAGCTTAATACCGGTAGACACAGTTGCCAAACTGTACGACGTAGTGGAGTAGTGGAAACAGAGTTCGTACACACGTACTCTGTCCTATTCTGCATTCTTTGTCATTGAGCATCCCACGCTCAAGTTGACTTTGAAGCTAGCCATTACTCCAAGTGAGTGTTTCTTATGGATCGAAATGCCTTTAGAAATCCTTCTAAGCAAATCTTCAGATTGTAGGCTTCAGACTCACTGTAGCACTTCAGCTTCTGATGATCTTCAGAGTCTCTTGGTCTTCAGGTTCTGATAGTCTTCAGACTCTCTTGAATTTTTAGGTTCTGATCATCTTTAGACTTATATGAACTTCATATTCTTTTAGTCTTCAGGACTTCTTGACACAGATTCTGATGATTCTTCAGATTCTCCAGATCTTCAGAATCACAAGCAACAAGCTTCTCTTGGTCTTGCTCTCAAAATGTTCAAACAAAATACTTTCTAAGATTGAAATCTTGATTAAGATCCTGCATACTTAAACAAATATTAACATATCCAATTGAATATTTTTAATACCTTGTTATCATCAAAACTCAAAAAATGGTATTTTTGAACACCCTTGTTCCAACAATCTCCCCCTTTTTGATGATGACAAACATCAGTATTTAAAAGGTCAATTGTTGTTAATCTAATTAATAGGTTGACTTAAAGGGTCTGAGGTTTGTAAGCTCAGAGTCTGAGGTTTGTAAGCTCTGACTCCCCCTGAGTCTGATAGTCCTTAAGTTGAGGTTTGTAAGCTCCCCCTAAGTTCTATCCATGTTAATTAAATTCATGTTTAGAACAAATAGCTGAATCAAATCTTAGAATAATAAAAAGAATATGAGAGAAGATTCTTTTTAAATTAAATTGAAGAATTTAATTTAATGGGGCTCAGAATCTAACGAAGTACCTATCGCAAACTTCCCTTTTCATCAGACATAGCATGAATAACTTTTAAAAAAAATACTCACTGATCTTTCTCCCCCTTTTGTCATCAACAAAAAGGTTTAAAGACAAGTTTCTCCCCCTTTTTATACGACTTCAAGTGAGGGAAAATTTTTCTTTTAGAGAAAATGAGAAGAGAAGATTCAGAGCAACAACTTATTAGAGTCTGTTAAAACATGACAGATTCTAAGTAAGATACGATAGTTAGACTTCAGATGTACTTAGATAAATATAACAAGATATATCATAAGCACAGATAATTGAAGTAGTAAACTATCAGAAGTAAAAAAAAGTTGAATAAAACTTAAATGAATATTGAAGGTGAGAAAAACACAAGAAGGATGGGGGGGGGGGTTGAATTGTGTTTTCTTTTTCGAAACTCTTGAAGAGTAAGAATCTGTTTTTTCAGGATCAGAGTCTGATGGAAGACCAGATTCTGTTGCAGCGGAAATTAACAAGAGATAGAGAGAAAGAGAGAACACAAGCAATTATACAGGTTCCTTCAACAAACCGGAAGTAGTCCTGTCCCCCTTGCACTTCCAAGGAGAGTTTCACTAAAATGTAATATCAATTACAAGTTGCTCAAACACACAGTAAGAGACTTCCAATTGCTCAAGCACGCAGGCAAGAGACTTCTGACACAATTTACAGAAAATTGAATAGAGTTGGAGACACTTGACAAAAAATCAAATGTGTTCCAATAATATAAACAAAGACAGACTCTGTTTTTCTGATGAACTTAGAATTTCTAGAATACACAGTTTGTAAGAATAATCTAAGTTGTTGATGTGTTTCTGGTTTGACTAAGTTAGAATACAATAGCTTGACAGCGTAGTTTTTCAGTTGTAGAGTCCAACATATTCTTCAAGTCTTCTATCCTTTATATGGGCGTTGGAAAGAGACTTTGAGACAATCTAGCACATTAAGAGAATTCTGGAAGCTTGTTCAATAGTTGTTGATCTATTTCTTGATATGGTAATAGTCCTTCAAATGCATATTTTGAATTTCATTCCTTTTGAAGCTTAATACCGGTAGACACAGTTGCCAAACTGTACGACGTAGTGGAGTAGTGGAAACAGAGTTCGTACACACGTACTCTGTCCTATTCTGCATTCTTTGTCATTGAGCATCCCACGCTCAAGTTGACTTTGAAGCTAGCCATTACTCCAAGTGAGTGTTTCTTATGGATCGAAATGCCTTTAGAAATCCTTCTAAGCAAATCTTCAGATTGTAGGCTTCAGACTCACTGTAGCACTTCAGCTTCTGATGATCTTCAGAGTCTCTTGGTCTTCAGGTTCTGATAGTCTTCAGACTCTCTTGAATTTTTAGGTTCTGATCATCTTTAGACTTATATGAACTTCATATTCTTTTAGTCTTCAGGACTTCTTGACACAGATTATGATGATTCTTCAGATTCTCCAGATCTTCAGAATCACAAGCAACAAGCTTCTCTTGGTCTTGCTCTCAAAATGTTCAAACAAAATACTTTCTAAGATTAAAATCTTGATTAAGATCCTGCATACTTAAACAAATATTAACATATCCAATTGACAATTTTAAATACCTTGTTATCATCAAAACTCAAAAAATGGTATTGTTGAACACCCTTGTTCCAACAATCTCCCCCTTTTTGATGATGACAAACATCAGTATTTAAAAGGTCAATTGTTGTTAATCTAATTAATAGGTTGACTTAAAGGGTCTGAGGTTTGTAAGCTCAGAGTCTGAGGTTTGTAAGCTCTGACTCCCCTTGAGTCTGATAGTCCTTAAGTTGAGGTTTGTAAGCTCCCCCTAAGTTCTATCCATGTTAATTAAATTCATGTTTAGAACAAATAGCTGAATCAAATCTTAGAATAATAAAAAGAATATGAGAGAAGATTCTTTTTAAATTAAATTGAAGAATTTAATTTAATGGGGCTCAGAATCTAACGAAGTACCTATCGCAAATTTCCCTTTTCATCAGACTTAGCATGAATAACTTTTAAAAAAAATACTCACTGATCTTTCTCCCCCTTTTGTCATCAACAAAAAGGTTTAAAAACAAGTTTCTCCCCCTTTTTATATGACTTCAAGTGAGGGAATTTTTTTTATAAAGAAAATGAGAAAAGAAGATTTAGAGCAAAAACATATTAGAGTCTGAAACAGGACAGATTCTAAGTAGAATACGGTAGTTAGACTTCAGATATACTAAGATAAATATAGCAAGATATATCAGAAGCACAAATAGTTGAAGTAAAAAATTGATTAACATGAAGTAAAAGTTCAGAAGAGAATAGAAATCAGCAAATAAGAGTACAAGCAAAACAAAACAAATTAAACACTAGGTGTGCAACTAAGGTTGGTTTTGTTTGGCAATGTGATCCATCAATTTCTAGAGATCCTCTTGCTTTTTCTTGACTATTTCTTCAAGAGCTTCTGTTCTCCTGAGATGAGCTTCTCTTTCAAGTCTAGCTTCTTCTTTAACTCTATGAAGCTTCTTCTTAAGCGAATCATAAACCATTGTTTCCCTTGGATTGTATTGATCAGCATCAAAGAATGGTTTATTTTCCAACTGTAACGCCATAGTTGTTGTTTATTTACTTTCAGTCGATTTTTAATAAGTTTATATGATTTTAAATGAATTATGTTGATTTTATGGTGTGATGTATTTTATTATGTGATTATTGGGTTATTTAATAAAATAGGTGAGAAATTATAATTTTTAGAAAGTTTGGGGATTAAAATGAATTGACTAATATTTCAATAGGAGTTAATTAGAATAAGTGAGAATTAATTAGAATTAATAGGAGTTAGTGAAATGAGAAAGTCAGAGAAAAACAGTTTCACGTAGAAACAGAGAGAAACAGAGAGAAACAGAGAAAGGGGAGAAAAACCAAGAACCAAGGGAGAAGAGCCAAGTGGGGGAGAAGTGTAGAGTTTTGTTCATCAAATTCAGGTAAGGGTGAGACTAACTCTCAACTTTAGGTCTTATGATTTGTTGATTAATGTTGCGTTGTTAGGGTTGATGAATTGAATTAGGTTAAAGATGAATTGATGTTAATAACTTGATGAATTCATGAAAATGTTGTTGTTTATTGCTGTTCTGACGTTAGTTTGTATAGGAGTAATGCAATTCATCAAAATTGGGTTTTTAGGTGTTGAAAATGGGGTTTGGGGTTGAAAAGGAGAAGTTTGTTCGTATTGTTCGTAGTTCTGTAAATCGCCACTCGCCACGGAGAGTAGATCTACTTGCCAGGCGAGCAGACCCACTCGCCAGGCGAGCAGTGAACCTATATAGCTCACCACAGCGAGCAAATGCACTCGCCACGGCGAGTTGCCTAAATTAAAAGTGTTAATTGTCTTAATAAGGTTTTTGGGCCAATTTTTATATCAACTTGAGTGCCTTAATATATTTAGGAATGAATGACACCTTTTTACATAATCAAATTTGGGTTTAGGGGACTTAAAAATGAAGATTTTAGGTGAAAAATGTCAAAAATGCCGAGAGCACCCAATTTTGCTCGCCTTGAGCTCGCCCTCAACTCACCATAGCGAGTAGCTCATTTTCCTGAGCTCGTCACGGTGAGTAAACTAGCTGGCCACGGCGAGTAGTACTGTAGCTTGATTAAAATTGTTGAATTTTGCTGAGAGTCGTTGTTGGGTCCTTTTGCGATGTCCTATCGATTAAGTTGGAGTCTTATGTCATAGTTGATTATGCATATTGTAGTTGTCGTTGCTGTTGTCGAGTTGTATGTAGCTATACACTATTGAGTCCATTTCATACTCATACTTTGTTGAGGGCTCATGCCCTGGAGTGTTTTCACTCAACCGTTGAGGGCTTATGCCCTGGAGTGTTTATCACTAATTCGTTGAGGGCTTATGCCCTGGAATGTTATTTCATTCAAACTGTTGGGGTCTTATGCCCCGGAATGCTTAGCATTCAACATGCGTAGAATGGTACCACATGCATTTGCATTAGTCGCATTGTGTCGTTGTTGTTGTCGGTCGGGTCGTCGATGTCGTAGCTTGATGATGATGTTGTTGAATTGTTTGAATTATAAACTGGAAGTTAATCATAATTATATCGTTGTTGTTGAATTTAATTGATGAATTATAATATCTACTGTTGTTTGTGAATCTCACCCCTTATGCTTGGAAATGTTGCCTTCCCTATGGGTAACTTGCAGGTAACGAAGATTAGTAGGGATGTCGGCTCAAAGTGTCTTAGGGCTCTTATACGTAACGGGATGGGAATTTTGTTACTTGATTTCTCTTTCCTTACGTATTACTTATGAATTACGATACGTTTGGTGAGGCCTGCGTGCCAAAGACTAATTTTGTTGATTTTGAATGAATTCCGCTGCGAAGTTAAAAGTTAATTATTATTGACTACATTTTATAAAGAATAAATAGTTATTTATTAAGTTGGATATTTTGTTGAAAGAAATGTAGCATTCCGTTATGTGAATACTCTGATTTTATTTATGAATTTTTATGTTGGGAAAACGGGGTGTTACACCAACTGCAGAACAGAAGCCTTCTTCTTAGCCTTTTCTATCTCAGCTTTCTTAATTTCTTCCAAATGTTTGGCAAGAACATTAGCTTGTTCTTTTACAGCAGCCTTCTGAATTTTGGTGACAAAATCCACAAATTCATTCTTCAGAGTGGCAAATTTATCCTCATAGCTTACATTGAGGATTGGCACAAATCTTTGCTCAATAATATCCTTGAGCTTAGAGTTGGACACTCCATAAAACTCATCTATTCTCAACGAATCAAAGAGGTTGTGAGGAATAAGAGTTTGGTTTGGCTCAGATGAAGTTGAAGGTTCAGAAGCCACGATAGCTTGTAAGGTTTCAAGGCCAATTACAACAGTTCGATTTAGGGAATGAGGTTCAGTAACTGTTTTAGACACAGGCTCTGCTATGCATTATGTTACAGGTTCTGAGTCAGGTATGACATTAGAAATTTGTTCCAGAGTCTCTGAGACTGGTTCCTCTACAGTTACAGTAACTGGTTCAATTGAAGCTAAGGTTTGAATTTTTGGTTCAGGTTGAGGTACAGAGTCTGGTTTTGAAACAGATTCTGTAGTGTTGGTTGTTTTGGATTTTGCAGGGGTCTTTGGTAGTTCTCCTCCTAGGTGTCTTTCAAGAGAATCTAGGGTGTCTGGAGAGTCTACAAAGATTGTTTCATGTTGAGGAGATGGTTGAGCAGATTGAATGGGTTCTTCAGGTTCTTCAGTAGGCTGAATTGCCTGAAGTGGTTTAAGAAATGATGGTTGAGCAGGATGGTCAGAGGGTAAGTTCAGAGACACTGTGATGGTGTCTTGAATAACCCTGTCAATAGTTGAATCAATGTATTCACCTATTCTTGGGTCAAGAGGATCAAATGAAGAGATAGGTTTGATTGGAGAGGGGGTTTTATTTCGAAGGGATGGAAGGGATTTGCTCAGGGGTATGTTATCTGATTCAGTTTCACATGAGGGTGATGACTCTTGATTCGTAGAAGAGAAAGGTGAGTCAAATGAAATGTTACCTGATGTGCCAATGCCAGCTTCTGGAGAAGCTTGTTGGTCAGAAGCATCAGACAGAGTAGCTTCTTATTGATCAGCTTCTGCAGGGGCAACCTGACTCTTCAGTTTCAAAGCTGCAGCAAGCAACTTAGCAGCTTCCGTCACAGTGTCATCTTTAATTCCTTCTGTCACAACTTATGCTGCCATTGCCTTGCCAGCAGCATGATCATCTTCAATCATAGATACATAAGTACCTATCTTCTGTGCTACATCCTTAGCCACAGGAACAACTTCTATCTTCCTTTTCTTGACCTGACTTTCTTCTTCATCAGAATCAGTATCAAGAAATGCAGCAATTTCTTCAACCAGCCTCTTGTGATCTCTGTCAGCTTTACCTTTCTTAGCTTTCATCTCATCCTTTGCCTTCTTCTCGTCCTTTGTTTTCTTCTCATCCTTGGATTTCTTTATCCTTTCCTTAATTTCCTTGGATGCAGGAGAGACAGGCAGAGGCATAGGAGCTATGGTTTCATAGGCACCAATAGTCACTCCTGGAAGAGCTGTGGACTTTTTCTTCTTCTTAGGAGGTTCTTGCTTCTCTTCCTCTTCCTCTAGATTGACTTCCTTGGTCCTTTTGCCTTTGACCTTAAGAGGTCCTCCTCCAACAGTCTCAGGAATGGCAGAATAGTTGATTATTCTACCAGTATCATTGTAGTAATCTACTACAAATCTTGCAAGGACTTTAGGATTGTCTTCTTTGGAAATAGGGGGAAGTCCATCATCAGATCTGATTGTACAGAAGATTCCTCCATATCTAGATTAGAAGGGTTAAACTTCTTGACAATCTTCATGTATTGAAGAGTCTTGCCATTGATGATTCTCCCTGTTACTGTTCCAAGCTGAGCGTCTGATACAACACCAGATTCTATCAAGACCTTCAAGAGGCCTCCTTGATACAAAATCTCAGAAATCAATCTTCCAAAAGGAACTTGTCTTCTGGATTTGATTTGGCCTTCCCTGATGGCCTAGCACATGTGGTTCATCACATATCTTGAAAAGTTGATTTTCTTCTTTTTAATCAAAAAGTACAGAAGCAATTTATGATCTACAGACAGAGTGTATACTCCTCCACCTTTCTGAAGCATACTGTCTATAATGATCTTCAGAAGCATCCTATGTTCAGGATGCATGTCTACCAACTTATTTGAGGGTCTTCCTTCAAATAAGAGTTTGTTGCAGATGCCCATCCATTCACTCTTCTTATCCACATTCCACTGAAATTTTCCTTCATTTGTTACCCTGCATGCCCTGGAAACTATTTCTTCATTGATAAGGATTGGAATCCCCATCATTGCAGACCTTATCTCTAGACCTTTGTACGGTCTCAGACCCATTTGCTTTCTATTCTTGCCAACCAAGGAGGGGTTGTTCATGATTGCAGCAGTTTCTTCTAGGGTTGCGTCGTCCTTGTCAAAAACTTCTGCCCTTACCCAGAGGTCTCTAACCAACTCTTGATATGTTGGTCCATTCAACATACCAAAGTAACACATCATTCCTTGTGATAAGAAATGAGAAGAGACGTCGATACCATGCCTTATTAAGGATCCGAAATCAACTGGAGATTCAACTTGAACTTCCAGAGTCTCTTTGATGATATTCATAGTCCTGGGTTTAATCACATAGGATTTTCCAACTTTGATGATCACACCAGATTGAACGAGTTCACTTGCCATTTGTAAGGTTCTAGGTTTGATTTAGAGAACAAATTTTTTTCAGAGACTAAAAACGAATGAGTAATTCAGAGAAAAAATCAAAATGTGAAAAGTGAAGTGGGTTGTGTGTGATTGCTATTTATAATGAAAATGGAAAACCGTTTGAAAAAGAGAAGGGGACAAATAAACATAAGCAATAAAGATTTGTGAGCATGCAGCCGTAAAAGTGTTGGGAAGACGCGAGGGTTACTTGTTAAACATAATAAAATCATTGCACTTTGAGTTCTTACCCAATACAGACAGGCCACGTCTGAGAACTTAAAAAGTAACTGTCACCGTAGTGGGGCAGGTGTTACTGAACTCAACAGTCATCCTTCCACTAATACGAGCTTCTTGAGAGTCTAAGTTTCCTTAACAGAGTCTGAGTGTCTTCAGAAACTTATGTTCATCAGAGTCTCCAAGAGAGAGTCTGATTCTCAATTAGCTTATGAGTATCTTTTAGAGTCTGAATTCTGTTTTCAGAAGCACACATTAACCAGAGACATAACACATGTTCAAATTTTTCTTTATAAAATCAAATCTTTCAACAGTCAAAGGTTTAGTAAATATGTCACCCCATTGATGATCAGTATCAATGAATTGAATATCTAGAATTCCTTTTTAAACATAGTCTCTTATAAAATGATGTTTAATCTCAATGTGCTTTGCTCTTGAATGCAGAATTGGATTCTTAGATAAACATATAGCAGCTGTATTATCACAATAAATTGGGATACAGTTTTCAGTTATTTGATAATCCTCAAGTTGATGTTTCATCCAGAGTAGCTATGTACAACAACTAGCAGCTGAGATTTATAATGCTTCTGTTGTAGACAAAACAATAGTTGCTTGCCTCTTGCTAGCCCAGGATATTAGATTCTCTTCCAAAAATTGACAATTGCCACTAGTTGATTTTCTTTCAATCTTGTCTCCAGCATAGTCAACATCACAGAATCCAACTAGCTTATAATCAGAAGATTTCTTATACAGAAGTCCAAGATAAGTAGTTCCTTTCAGATATCTAAAGATTCTTTTAACAGCTGTTAAATGAGACTCTCTAGGATCTGATTGAAACCTAGCACACAGACATACGCTGAATAAAATATCTGGTCTGGATGCAGTTAGGTATAACAAAGAACCTATCATACCTCTATACAGCTTCTGATCAACTTTGGTTCCTTGATCTTCTTTGCTCAGAGTGCAGGTTGGATGCATTTGAGTGTTCATTTCTTTGCAATCCTCAAGATTGAACTTCTTCAGGAGCTCTTTAGTATATTTGGACTGATGAACATAGACTCCATCTTTGCATTGGTTGATTTGAATTCCTAGAAAGAACTTCAATTCTCCCATCAAGCTCATTTCGAATTCATCCTGCATTGCCTTAGAAAACTCTTTGCAAAGTGAACCATTAGTTGAACCAAAAATGATATCATCAACATAGATTTGAACTATAAGAATGTCCTTCTTCAGAGTTTTTCTGAATAGTGTAGTGTCAACTTGTCCTCTTTCAAAATCATTTTGAATTAAGAAATTAATTAGTCTTTCATACCAAGCTTTCGGAGCCTGTTTCAAGCCATATAGTGATTTCTTCAATTTATAAACATGCTCTGGATATTTTAAATCTTCAAAGCCAGGAGGTTGTTTGACATAAACTTCTTTAGAAATGACACCGTTAAGAAAAGCACTCTTGACATCCATTTGATACAAGATTATTTTGTGATTGACTGCATAGGAAAGAAGTAACCTGATTGCTTCCAATCTTGCAACTGGAGCAAATGTTTCAGTGTAATCAATGCCTTCTTGTTGACTGTAGCCTTGTGCGACAAGTCTGACTTTGTTTCTGATTACTTCTCCTTGTTCACTAAGCTTATTTCTGAACACCCATTTAGTTCCAATAATGTTCTTGTGTTCAGGTTTAGCTACTAGATCCCACACTTCATTCCGTTTGAATTGATTAAGTTCATCTTGCATTGCTAGAATCCATCCTTCATCTCCAAGTGCTTCTTCAACAGTGGTTGGTTCAATAACTGATAATAATCCCAAGGCAGACTCTTCTTGTTTGAAATATGATCTAGTTCTTCTGGGACTATCTTTATTGCCAATGATTTGATCCTCAGGATGTGAAGACTTGTATTTAACAGAATGTTTGGATTGACTAGCTTGCTGAGAACTATCTTGAGCTTCTTTAGAAACTTCTTCAATAGGAACTTCAGGGGATGCTACTGCTTCTGGAGTATCTTCAGATTCTGGACTCTGATCAGACTCTGAGTTGATATCAGAATCTTGAGATCCTGCACAGCTTTCATTTTGCTCTGGAGTTTCACTTCCAGGCATTTTGTCATCAAATCTGACATGCATAGATTCTTCAACACATTGTGTTTCTGAATTATACAGTCTGTATGCCTTAGATCTTTCAGAGTAACCTAAAAGGATTCCCTTTTGAGCTTTGACATCAAATTTCTTTAGATAGACTTTATTGTTCAGGATATAACATGTACATCCAAACTGATGAAAAGAAGATATGTTAGATTTCCTCCCTTTAAAGAGTTCATATGTTGTTTTGTTCAACAGAGGTCTGATGTAGATCCTGTTCTGAACATAACATGCTGTATTTACTGCTTCTGCCCAAAAATGTTTAGCCAAACTGTTCTCATGGGTCATGGTTCTAGCCATTTCTTGTAAGGTTCTGTTCTTTCTCTCTACAACTCCATTTTGTTGTGGAGTTCTAGGTGCAGAGAATTCATGGATAATTCCATGTTTTTCACAGAAAAGCTCAAAAGGCTCATTTTCAAATTCTCCTCCATGATCACTTCTGACTTTCAAAATTTTCAATTCTTTTTTAGATTCAATTTGGATGCAGAATTTTCTAAACACAAAATATGAATCATCTTTAGTTTTCAGAAACTTAACCCAACTCCATCTATTGTAATCATCAACAATGACTAGTCCATACTTACTTCCATATAAGGATGCAGTGCTAACTGGTCCAAATAAGTCAATGTGAAGTAACTCCAAGGGTCTGGAGGTAGAAACAATTTCTTTTGGTTTAAAAGAACTCTTAACAATTTTCCCTTTTTGACATTCTCCACAAAGAGCATCTGAATGATAGTCAATGTCTGGTAAGCCTTTGACTAGTTGCAACTTGCTAAGCTTAGAGATTAACCTCCAGTTTGCATGTCCCAAACGTCTATGCCACAACCATTTCTTATCACCCATTGACAAAAGGCAAACTAACTTCTGATCAGTCAGTTCAGAGAACTTTATTTTGTAGACATTGTTTCTTCTCTTTCCCTTGAAGAATATGGATTGATCATCCTTGTTAACTACAGTGCAGTTGTTCTTATTAAACAAAACATCATAACCACTGTCACACAATTGACTTATGCTCAGTAGGTTATGTCTAAGCCCATCAACAAACCACATATTACTAATAGAGATTAGAGAGTTACCAATGGTTCCAGTACCAATGATTTTGCCAGTCTGGTTTCCTCCAAATCCCACAGTTCCTCCCTCTTTCATGGTTAGGGTTAGGAACATAAAATTTTCTCCTGTCACTTGTCGCGAGCAGCCACTGTCCATGTACCAGGCCTTCTGATTTTCTTGTTATTTTAAACATACCTACATCATCAACAATTTCAGACTTAGGTACCCATATTCTCATGGGTCCTCTTGGGTTAGTCCTTGAACCATTGAATTCCTTTTGTATTGTGTGTCTTGAAGTCATTGGCATTGTTTTCCTCCACACTTTGGGTTAAGAACCGGTCAGTTTAGGATCCAGCTTACCTTTCACAATTTCTCTTTGAAACTTAGGCTTTTGTTTTTCAGACTCTGAAATTTTTAGAATCTGAATCATTGAAGCCTTAGGTTCAAAGTTTTTCAGAACCTTTGACTTTGCGTTCTGAGATTTTGACATAGTCAAAACTTTAGAACTTGAAGCTATAGGTTCTGAATGAGTCACTGTGTTGACTTCATCAGACTCACTTACAAAGTGATTTTTCAATGCTTCTCTGGCGCCATCAGGACCAGGTTTCAGAATCACTTCATTTGAGCTACCTCCAATGAATCCAAGACCCTGTCCTCTGTTATGATATGTGCTATAGATCATGTTGGAACAAAAGTGTTCAGCAATACCACGTTTTGAGTTTTGATGATAACAAGGTATTAAAAAGTTGTCAATTGGATATTGCTAATATTTGTTTAAGTATGCAGGATATCAATCAAGATTTATATCTTAGAAAGTATTCTGTTTGAACAATATTAAAGAGCAAAAATCCAGAGAAGCTTGTTGCTTGTGATTCTGTATTGAAGAGAGTTTGAATTCTGTATTGAAGAGAGTCTGGAGATTGTATTGAAGAGAGTCTGAAGACTGTATGGAAGAGAGTCTGAAGACTGTATCGAAGAGAGTCTGAAGACTGTACCGAAGAGAGTCTGAAAGACTGTATCAGAGTCTGAAGACTATCAGAATCTGAAAACCAAGAGAGTCTGAAGATTACATGAAGCTTAGTGCTACAGTGAGTCTGAAGCCCAAAATCTGATAATCTCCTAACATGGATTTCTACAAGCATTACGATGCAAAAGAAACTCTCAAATGGAGTAACGGCTAGCTTCAAAGTCAACTTGAGCGTGGGAAGCACAAAGACAAGAATGCAGGCCAGTATAGAGTACGTTGTACGAACTCTGTTTCCACTACTCCATTACCTCGTACAGTTTGGCAACTGTGTCTACCGGTATTAATCTTCAAAGGGAATGGACTTCAAATTATGCAATTGAAGGACTATTACCAAATCAAGCAACAGATCAACAACAATTGATCAAGCTTCAGAAATCATCCTAATGTGCTGGATGACTCAACGTCTCTTTCCTACGCCTATATAAAGGAGAGAAGACTTGAAAAATTGTTGGACTCTACAACTAGAAAAATTACACTCCGTTGCTTTCGTATTCGATTGAGTCTTAACAAAAACACATCAACAACTTAGATTCTTACAAACTGAGTATTCTAGAATTTCTAAGTTCCACAGAAAAACAGAGTCTGTCTTTTGTTTGAATCAGAGTCTGTCTTTGTTGTAATTGAAACACATTTGATTGTTGTCAAGTGTTTCAACTTTATTCAATTTTCTGTAATTGTGTAAGAAGTCTCTTGCTTGTGTGCTTGAGCAAAGAAGTCTCTTGCTTGTGTGCTTGAGCAAAGAAGTCTCTTGGCTGCGTCCTTGAGCAAGGAAGTCTCTAAGTTGTGTCTTTGAGCAAGGAAGTCTCTTGCCTGCGTGCTTGAGCATTGGAAGTCTCTTACTGTGTGTTTGAGCAACTTGTAATTGATATTACATTTTAGTGAACTCTCCTAGGAAGTACAAGGGGGACAGGACTACTTCCGGTTTGTGGAAGGAACCTGTATAATTTCTTGTGTTCTCTCTTCTCTCTATCTCTTGATTATTCTGCTGCATCAGAACTTAATCTCTCATCAGACTCTGATCCCATTCAGACTCTGAGTTTAAAGGAATTAGATTCTCACTCTTCAAGAGCTGCGAAAAGCTAACACAATTCAACCCCCCCTTCTTGTGTTTTTCTCACCTTCAGTTGGTATCAGAGCTCCGGCTTTGTTGTCATAGCACTTAACCGTGTGACAGAAAAGATCCAGAGAAAAACATGTCTTCCAGTTAACCGTCTTCTTCTGGTGCTACTTCTGGTGCTGCTATACCATATGACTATGGATCCAATAACAGCAGTAAAAAGGCTGATTATGGAAAAATTCCTAAGTTCAATGGTGATCCTGAAGAATTTTCTTGGTGGAAAACCAACTTCTATAGTTATGTCATGGGTCTTGATGAAGAACTATGGGACATACTTGAAGATGGTGTTGGTGACTTACAACTTGATGACGAAGGTGCTGCCATTGACCGCAAACTTCACACTGCTGCTCAAAAGAAAATCTACAAGAAACATCATATCATCAGAGGGGCTCTTGTCACTGCTATTCCTAAAACGGAATACATGAAGATGAGTGACAAATCTACTGCTAGAGCCATGTTTGCTTCTCTCTGTGCTAACTATGAAGGAAGCAAAAAGGTTAGGGAAGCTAAAGCTCTTCTGTTAGTTCATCAATATGAACTATTCAAGATGAAAGAGGATGAAAGTATTGAGCAGATGTACTCAAGATTTCAAATTCTAGTATCTGGTCTTCAGATACTGAAGAAGAGTTATATAGCTTCTGATCATGTTAGCAAGATTTTAAGGAGCTTACCCTCTAGATGGAGACCAAAGGTCACTGCAATTGAGGAGGCTAAGATTTAAACACGTTAAGTGTTGAAGATCTTGTAAGCTCACTCAAGGTTCATGAGTTAAGTCTCAATGAACATGATTCTGCAAGAAAGTCCAAAACCATTGCTTTAAAATCAAAAGGAAGGTCTTCAATGGCTCTCAAGGTTGAAGAGTCTGAAAATGAATCTTCAGCTTCTGAAAGCTCAGAGGAGGATCCTGATATTGCAAAGGAAATGGCTATGCTTTCAAGCAGAATGCAGTACCTTGCTAAGCAGAACAAGAGATTTTTGAGCAAGAGCAGTGAGAAGGGGTTCAAAAAGGAGGAACAGAAAGGTTCCTTCAACTGCAAGAAGACTGGACATTTTATGGCTGAGTGTCCAGAGTTGCAGAAGGAGAAATCCAAGTCAAAGAGGCCAACCTTCAAATCAAGCAAGTTTAAGAAGCAGATCAAGAAAAGTCTGATGGCCACCTGAGAAGATCTTGATAATGAGTCAGGGTCTGAAGATGATGATGCTGATGGTGAAGCTAATGTAGCTGTTGGACTAATGGCTACAACCGAATCTGTTAAAGAGACACCTGAGGCAGAATCAGATGCAGACTCTGAAAGTGAAATAGAGGTATATTCTGAACTCACAAGATCTGAACTTGTAGAATCTGTCAAAGAACTTCTTGGTCATTTTAAAGCTAAAACCACTGAGTTGAAGAAAGTCAAACAACAGCTTGATAAAGAAGAAAATTTAAAAGAAGAAAACATCTCTTTATTGATCAAGAAGTGTAGCTGTAAATACTTAAGTGAGCAAGATGTTGCTCTGCAAGAATTTATTGCTACTGGAATTGACAGATCAAGGGTTGCGTCCATGATCTATAACACGTATCAGAACAGAGGATAAGGTCTTGGATTCATTGGAGGAAACTCAAATGAAGTGACTCTGAAACCTGGTCCTCATGGAGCCAGAGAAGCGCTGAAAAATCACTTTGTAAGTGAGTCTGATGAAGTCAACATGGTGACTCATTCAGAACCTAAAACTTCTATTCCTAAGGTTCTGACTAAGTCAAAATCTCAGAATGTTAAGTTAAAGGTTCTGAAAAACTTTGAACCTAAAGCTTTAAAGACTCAGACTCTGAAATATTCAGAGTCTGATAAACAGACTCTGAAAAAGCCAGCGTCTGAAAAACAAAAGCCTAAGTTTCAAAGAAGAGAAACTGTGAAAGGCAAGTTGAAACCTAAACCAAACGGTTCCAAACCCAAGGTATGGGAGAAAACATTGCCAATGACTTCAAGACATAACTTACAAAAGGAGTTCAATGGTTCTAAGACTAGCCAAAAAGGACCCATGAGAATATGGGTACCTAAGTCTGAAATTATTGATGCTGCATGTATGTCTAAAAGGACTAGAAAAGCAGAAGGCTTGGTACCTGGACAGTGGTTGCTCGCGTCACATGACGGGAGAAAGGTCTATGTTCCTAACCCTAACCATGAAAGAGGGAGGAATTGTGGGATTTGGAGGAAACCAGACTGGCAAAATCATTGGTACTGGAACCATTGGTAACTCTCTGATCTCAATCAGTAATGTGTGGTTCGTTGATGGACTTAGACATAACTTACTAAACATAAGTCAATTATGCGACAGTGGTTATGATGTATTGTTTAATAAGAACAACTGCACAGTGGTTAACAAGGATGATCAATCCATAGTCTTCAAGGGAAAACGAAGAAACAATGTCTACAAGATAAAATTCTCTGAACTAACTGATCAGAAGGTAGTGTGCCTTTTGTCAATGGGTGATAAGAAGTGGCTGTGGCATAGACGTTTGGGACATGCTAACTGGAGATTAATCTCTAAGCTTAGCAAGTTGCAACTTTTCAAAGGTCTACCAGACATTGACTATCACTCAGATGCTCTTTGCGGAGCATGTCAGAAAGGGAAAATTGTCAAGAGTCCCTTCAAGCCTAAAGAAATTGTTTCTACTTCCAGACCCTTGGAGTTACTTCATATTGACTTATTTGGGCCAGTTAGCACTGCATCCTTATATGGAAGTAAATATGGACTAGTCATGGAGGAGAATTTGAAAATGAACCGTTTGAGGTTTTCTGTGAAAAACATGGAATTGTTCATGAATTCTCTGCACCTAGAACTCCACAACAAAATGGAGTTGTAGAGAGAAAGAACAGAACCTTACAAGAGATGGCTAGAACCATGATCCATGAGAACAATCTGGCTTAGCATTTTTGGGCAGAAGCAGTAAACACAGCTTGTTATGTTCAGAACAGAATCTATATTAGACCTCTGTTGAACAAAACAGCTTATGAACTCTTTAAAGGAAGAAAACCCAACATATCTTATTTTCATCAGTTCGGATGTACGTGTTATGTCCTGAACAACAAAGTCTACCTAAAGAAATTTGATGCCAAAGCTCAAAAGGGAATCTTTTTAGGTTACTCTGAACGCTCTAAGGCATACAGGCTGTATAATTCAGAAACACAATGTGTTGAAGAATCTATGCATGTCAGATTCGATGACAAAGTGCCTGGAAGTGAAACTCTAGTGCAAGATGAAAGTTGTGCAGAATCTCAAGATTTTGATGACAACTCAGAATCTGATCAGATTCCAGAATCTGAAGATACTTCAGAAGCTGGAACATCCCCTGAAGTTCCTAATGAAGAAGCTTCTGATGAAGCTCAAGATGGTTCTCTGCAAGCTAGTCAATCCAAACAATCTTTCAAATACAAGTCTTCACATCCAGAGGATCAGATAATTGGCAATAAAGAAAGTCCCAGAAGAACAAGATCGCATTTCAGACAAGAAGAGTCTGCCTTGGGATTATTATATGTTATTGAACCAACCTCTGTCGAAGAAGCTCTTGGAGATGAAGGATGGATTCTGGCAATGCAAGAAGAACTGAATCAATTTAAAAGGAATGAAGTATGGGATCTAGTAGCTAAGCCTGATCACAAGAACATCATTGGAACCAAGTGGGTGTTCAGAAATAAGCTTAGTGAACAAGGAGAAGTAATCAGAAACAAGGCCAGACTTGTTGCGCAGGGCTACAGTCAACAAGAAGGCATTGATTACACAGAAACGTTTGCCCCAGTTGCAAGATTGGAAGCAATCATGTTACTTCTTTCCTATGCAGTTAATCACAACATAACTCTGTATCAAATGGACGTTAAGAGTGCATTTCTTAATGGTGTCATTTCTGAAGAAGTATATGTCAAACAACCTCCTGGCTTTGAAGATTTAAAGCATCCAGAGCATGTTTATAAATTAAAGAAATCACTCTATGGCTTGAAACAAGCTCCCAGAACTTGGTATGAAAGACTGAGTAATTTCTTGATTCAAAACAACTTTGAACGAGGACAGGTTGACACTACTCTATTCAGAAAGACTCTGAAGAAAGACATTCTTGTAGTTCAGATTTATGTTGATGATATCATTTTTGGTTCTACAAATAGTTCACTTTGCAAAGAGTTTTCGAAAGTTATGCAGGATGAATTTGAAATGAGCATGATGGGAGAATTGAAGTTCTTTCTTGGAATTCAAATCAACCAATGTAAAGATGGAGTCTACGTTCATCAGTCGAAGTATACGAAAGAGCTTCTGAAGAAGTTCAATCTTGAGGACTGCAAAGAAATGAATACTCCAATGCATCCAACCTGCACTCTGAGCAAAGAAGATCAAGGAACCAAAGTTGATCAGAAGCTGTATAGAGGTATGATTGGTTCTTTGTTATACCTAACTGCATCCAGACCAGATATTTTATACAGTGTATGTTTGTGTGCAAGGTTTCAATCAGATCCTAGAGAGTCTCACTTAACTGCTGTTAAGAGAATCTTTAGATATCTGAAAGGAACTACCAATCTTGGACTTCTTTACAAGAAATCCTCTGACTACAAGCTAGTTGGATTCTGTGATGCTGATTATGCTGGAGACAGGATTGAAAGAAAATCTACTAGTGGCAATTGTCAATTCTTGGGAGAGAATCTGATATCCTGGGCTAGCAAGAGGCAAGCAACCATTGCTCTGTCTACAGCAGAAGCAGAATACATCTCAGCTGCTAGTTGTTGTACACAGCTACTTTGGATGAAACATCAGCTTGAGGACTATCAAATAACTGAAAACCATATCCCAATTTATTGTGATAATACAGCAGCTATATGTTTGTCTAAGAATCCAATTCTGCATTCAAGAGCAAAGCATATTGAGATTAAACATCATTTTATAAGAGACTATGTTCAAAAGAGAATTTTAGATATTCAATTCATTGATATTGATCATCAATGGGCTGATATATTTACTAAACCCTTATATGTTGAAAGATTTGATTTCATAAAGAAAAATTTGAAGATGTGCTATGTCTCTGGGTAATATGCGCCTCTGAAAACAGAATTCAGACTCTGAAAATATTCAGAAGCTATTTGGGAATCAGACTCTCTTTTGGAGACTCTGATGAAAGCTTCTGATAAATTATTCAGACTCTGGTGAGGAATCTTTAGACTCTCAGAAGCTCGTATTAGTGGAAGCGTGACTGTTAAGTTCAGTAACACCTGCCCCACTATGGTGACAGTTACTTTACAGTTTCTCAGACGTGGCCTGTCTGTATTGGGTAAGAACTCAAAGGGCAATGATTTCATTACGTTAAACAAGTTACCTTCGCTTTGTCCCAATACGTTTACGGCTGCATGCTATATGTATTTATTATTTATTTTTGTTTGTCCCCTATTCTTTCCAAACAGTTATCAAACTTTTTATCTATAAATACATAACACACACAACTCACTTCTCTTTTCACTCTTTGATTTTCTCTCTGAACAAATTTCCTGTTTTTCAATACTTTGCAAAACTTCTTTTTGTTCTCAAATCAAACTCTTAGAAAACCCTAATGGCAAGTGATCTCATCCAATCTGGTGTCATAATCAAGTCCGGTGGATCCTATGTTATCAAACCCAGAACAATGAACATCATCAAGGAGACTCTGGAAATTCAAGTTGAATCTCCAGTAGATTTTGGTTCACTCAGTCGTCATGGAGTTGACGTTGCACCTCATTTCTTATCACAAGGAATGATGAGGTACTTTGGTATGTTGAGGACCAACATATCAAGAGCTTGTTAGAGATTTTTGGGTTAGGTCAGAAGTCTACGACAAAGCTGAAGCTACTTTGGAAGAAATAGTAGCAATCTCAAACAACCCCAAGCTTGCTGGCAAGAACAGAGACCAAATGGGTTTAAGACCGTACAATGGTCTTGAAATAAGGTCTGCTGTGATGGGAATTCCTATAGTTATCACTGAAGAGGTGGTAGCCAGGGCTTGTCAGATGGAGAGTGCTGGTAAATTTCAGTGGAATGTCAACAAGAAAAGTGAATGGGCCGTTGTCTGCAACAAGTTGTTATTTGAAGGGAGACCCTCAAATAAATTGGTGGATATGCATCCTGAGCATAGGGTGCTTCTGAAGATTATACTGGATAGTATGCTTCAGAAAGGAGGAGGAACAGATACATTGTCTGTGGATCACAAAGTCCTTCTTTATTTTCTTATCAACAAAATAAAGATCAACTTCCCCAGATATGTGATGCACCACATGTGTTGGGCCATCAAGAAGAGTCAATCAGAAACCAGGAGGCAAGTTCCTTTTGGAAGATTAATATCTGAGATTCTGTATCAAGGAGGCCTCTTGAAGGTCTTATCAGAATCTGGTGTGGTATCAGATATTCATCTAGGAACTGTGACCGGAAGAATCATTAATGGCAAAACTTTGCAGTACATGAAGATTGTCAAGAGATTCAATCCCTCTAGGCATGATATGAGAGAATCCTATGTACAATCTGATTTGATGATGGACTTCCCTCCCATATCCAAAGAAGATAATCCTGAAGTTCTTGCTAGATTTGTGGTGGATTACTTCAAGAATACTGGTAGAATAATCAACTATTCTGCTATTCCTGAGACTGCTAGAGGAGGCCCTCTTAAGGTCAAAGGAAAAAGGACCAAGGAAGTGGTTCTCAAGGAAGAGGAAGAGAAGCAGGAGCCTCTCAAGAAAAAGATCAAATCTTCTGCTCTTCCTGGAGTTTCAATTGGTTCTCCTTCTGCATCTTCTGCACTTCGTGAAATTAAGGATGGAAAGAAAGCCAAGAAAGATGAGAAGAAGGCTAAGAAAGCTGAGAAGAAAGCAATGATAGGCAAAGCTGACAGAGACTATGACAAGATAGCTCAAGATATTGCTGATTTCCTTGATGCTGACTCTGATGGTGAAGAGGACCAGATCAAGAAGAGAAAGGTGGATGTGATTCCTGTGGCTAAGGATGTAGCACAGAAGATAGGTACTTTTGTATCTATGATTGAAGATGAACATACTGCTGACAAGGTTATGGCAGCAGATTTGATTGCTGAAGAGTTGAAGGAAGAGACTGTCAAGGAAGCTGCTAAGTTGCTTGCTTCTGCTCTTAAACAGAAGAACCCTTCAGAAACCGCAGAAGCTGAATTATCAAAAGCTACTGTGTCTGATCACTATGCCTCTCCAGAAGCTGGCATTGGCACCTCTGGCAACGTGGCATCTAGCTCATCTTCTTCTTTGAATCATGAGTCAGAATCAGATTCAGAATCTGACAACAAACCCTTGAGCCAAATTCTTCCATCCCTCAAAAATTCATCTCCCTCACCAAGCAAACCCATATCATCCCATAACCCGCTTGACCCTGCAGTAGTTGATTATGTTGATTCAACTATGGACAGAGTGATTCAAGACACAATCACAGTGTCTATGAATCTTCCTGCTGACCATCCCGCTCAACCTTCATTTCTCAAACCACTTCAGGTAATTCAACTTTCTGAAAAGCCTGAAGCAACCATTCAATCCAAACAGCCATCCCCCCAAACTGAAACCATTTGTGTAGACTCTCCAGACACACTAGATTCTCTTGAAAGACATCTAGGAGGAGAACTACCAAAAACCCCTGCAAAATCCAAATCAACAAAAGCTACTTCATCTGTTTCCAAACCAGACCCTGTACCTGAACCTACAGAGAATCTGACTTTAGCTTCTGTTGAACCTTCATAACCTGTTGTTGAACCAGCTTCTGAAAATATGGAACAAGCTTCTGACACTGTATCAGAAACTGTAACAGAATGTAGAGCTAAAACCAGAAGAGTTTCCCAACCTCTTTGTGACCCTATAACCTATTTCCCAGGCTTTGAAACTTTTCTAGCTTTGAGAGCTTCTCTACCTTCAACCTCTGAACCTCAAAGTGACTTATTTGATTCAAATAAGATAGATGAGTTCTATGCTTCTTCATCCAATAAGCTCAAAGAAGTGATTGAGCAAAGGTTTATACCAATACTCAATGTGAGCTTTGAGGACAAGTTCTCTTCAGTGAAGACTGAGTTTTTGGAATTTATCACCAAAATTCAGAAGGCTGCTGCCAGGGAACAAGCTCTTGTTACTGCCAAGCATGTTGAAGAAGTAAAGCGGGCTGAGAAAGTTGCAGTTCTGGAAAAAGCTCCTATTCCGAGGATAAGAGATACACCCTTCTTTGATGAAGATCAGTATATTCCTAGAGAATCAGTGGCTTACAATTCCTTGAAGAGGAAATTGTATAGAGTTCAAGAAGAAGCAAGACTGGAAAGAGAAGCACATTTGCAAAGAACTGAGGCTCTGGAAGAGATGGTAAAGAAACAGCAAGAGGATCTCCAGAAACTGATGGATAATCTTGCCAAACAAAACCAACCTTAGTTTAATTTCATTTTGCTTATTTTTTTTTGTAATTCTTGTTTGCTATCTTCTGAACTTACTTTATGTTTCAATTTATACAAGTTGTTTTTGATTCTATTTGCATTCAATTTTTTATGCTCTGAATCTTCCTTGTTTTCCCTCTGAATCTCATGCTTCCTTAAAACATATTTACACTCTTACCTTAAGTCATTTAAAAAAGGGGGGGGGGGGGGGGGGACTTGTTCTGAACTTTTTTTTGTTGATGACAAAAGGGGGAGAAAGGAAAGTATTTATGTCAGGGAGGAGAGAAAAATTACATTGCATGTGTACGTATAAGTTAAAGGGAAATCTGCGAAAGGTGCTTAGTTAGACTCTGAGCCCTGTTTTAGAATCAATTTTTCTGAATATTCTGAGAATGAATTTGATTGATTATGAAAGTGAATTTAATTAACCTGGATAGAACTCAATATGAGCTTACAAACCTCAACTTAAGAACTATCAGACTCAGGGGGAGTCAGAGCTTACAAACCTCAGACTCTGAGCTTACAAACCTCAAAACCCTTTAAGTCAACTTGTTAATTAGATTAAAAACAATTGACCTTTTAAATACTAATGTTTGTCATCATCAGAAAGGGGGAGATTGTTGGAACAAAGGTGTTCAGCAATACCACGTTTTGAGTTTTGATGATAACAAGGTATTAAAAAGTTGTCAATTGGATATTGCTAATATTTGTTTAAGTATGCAGGATATCAATTAAGATCTGTATCTTAGAAAGTATTCTGTTTGAACAATGTTAAAGAGCAATAAATCCAGAGAAGCTTGCTGCTTGTGATTATGTATCGAAGAGAGTCTGAAGACTGTATCGAAGAGAGTCTGGAGACTGTACCGAAGAAAGTCTAAAGACTGTATCGGAGTCTGAAGACCATCAGAATCTGAGAACCAAGAGAGTCTGAAGATTATTAGAAGCATAGTGCTACAGTGAGTGTGAAGCCACAAATTTGATAATCTGCTAACAGTGATCTCTACTGCATTGCTATGCACAAAGAAAACTCTCAAATGGAGTAACGGCTAGCTTCTAAGTCAACTTGAGCAAGGGAAGCACAAAGACAAAGATTGCAGGCCAGTACAGAGTACGTTGTACGAACTCTGTTTCCACTACTCCACTACCTCGTACAGTTTGGCAACTGTGTCTACCGGTATTAATCCTCAAAGGGAATGGAATTCAAATGATGCTATTGAAGGACTATTACCAAATCAAGCAACATATCAACAGTCATTGATCAAGATTCAGAAATCATCCTGATGCGCTGGATGACTCAACGTCTCTTTCCTACACCTATATAAAGGATAGAAGACTTGAAGAATTGTTGGACTCTGTAACTTGAAAAATTGCATTGCGCTGCTTTCGTATTCAACTGAGTCTTAACAAAAGCACATCTTCAACTTAGATTCTTACAAACTGAGTATTCTAGAATTTCTAAGTTTCACAGAAAAACAGAGTCCGTCTTTTGTGTAAAACAGAGTCTGTCTTTGGTGTAATTGAAACACATTTTGATTGTTGTCAAGTGTTTCAACTGTATTCAATTTTCTGTAATTGTGTAAAAGTCTCTTGCTTTTGTGCTTGGCAAAGGAAGTCTCTTGGCTGCGTCCTTGAGCAAGGAAGTCTCTTAGTTGTGTCTTTGAGCAAGGAAGTCTCTTGCCTGTGTGCTTGAGCAAGGAAGTCTCACACTGTGTGTTTGAGCAACTTGTAATTTGATATTACATTTTTAGTGAACTCTCCTTGGAAGTACAAGGAGGACAGGACTACTTCCGGTTTGTGGAAGGAACCTGTATAATTGTTTGTGTTCTCTCTTCTCTCTCTATCTCTTGATTATTCCGCTGCAATCAGAACCTAATCTCCTATCAGACTCTGATCTTATTCAGACTCTGAGACTAAAGGAATTAGATTCTCACTCTTCAAGAGTTGCGAAAAGAAAACACAATTCAACCCCCCCTTCTTGTGTTTTTCTCACCTTCACACTGTCACATAATTGACTTATGCTTAGTAAGTTATGTCTAAGTCCATCAACGAACCACACATTACTGATTGAGATCAGAGAGTTACCAATGGTTCCAGTACCAATGATTTTGCTAGTCTGGTTTCCTCCAAATCCCACAGTTCCTCCCTCTTTCATGGTTAGGGTTAGGAACATAGACCTTTCTCCCGTCATGTGACGCGAGCAACCACTGTCTTGGTACCAAGCCTTGTGCTTTTCTAGTCCTTTTAGACATACCTGCAGCATCAATAATTTCAGACTTAGGTACCCATATTCTCATGGGTCCTTTTTGGTTAGTCTTAGAACCATTGAACTCCTTTCGTAAGTTACGTCTTGAAGTCATTGGCAATGTTTTCTCCCATACCTTGGGTTTGGAACCGTTTGGTTTAGGTTTCAACTTGCCTTTCACAGTTTCTCTTCTTTGAAACTTAGGCTTTGGTTTTTCAGACTTTGGCTTTTTCAGAGTCTGTTTATCAGACTTTGAATGTTTCAGAGTCTGAGACTTTAAAGCTTTGGGTTCAAAGTTTTTCAGACCCTTTAACTTAACATTCTGAGATTTAGACTTAGTCAGAATCTTAGAAGTAGAAGTTGTAGGTTCTGAATGAGTCATTGTGTTGACTTCATCAGACTCTCTTACAAAGTGATTTTTCAACGCCTCTCTGGCTCCATCAGGACCAGGTTTCAGAGTCATTTCATTTGAGTTTCCTCCAATGAATCCAAGACCCTGTCCTCTGTTCTGATACGTGCTATAGATCATGGATGCAACCCTTGATCTGTCAATTCCAGTAGCAATAAATTCTTGCAGAGCAACATCTTGCTCACTTAAGTATTTACTGCTACACTTCTTGATCAATAAGGAGATATTTTCTTCTTTTAAATCTTCTAATTCCAACAGAGTTGAATTATGTCTTCTTGACAGCTTATCAAGCTGTTGTTTGACTTTCTTCAACTCAGTGGTCTTAGCTTTAAAATGACCAAGAAGCTCTTTGACAGATTCTACAAGTTCAGATCTTGTGAGTTCAGAATATACCTCTGTTTCATTTTCAGAGTCTGCATCTGATTCTGCCTCAGGTGTCTCTTCAACAGATTCGGTTGTAGCCATTAGTCCAACAGCTACATTGGCTTCACCATCAGCATCATCATCCTCAGACCCTGACTCATTATCAAGATCTTCCCAGCTGGCCATCAGACTTTTCTTGATCTGCTTCTTAAACTTGCTTGACTTGAATGTTGGCCTCTTTGACTTGGATTTCTCCTTCTGCAGTTCTGGACACTCAGCAATAAAATGTCCAGTCTTCTTGCAGTTGAAGCAACCTTTCTGATCCTCCTTTTTGAACCCCTTCCCACTGCTCTTGCTCAGAAATCTTTTGTTATTCTTAGCAAGGTACTGCATTCTGCTTGAAAGCATAGTCATTTCCTTTGCAACATCAGGATCCTCCTCTGAGCTTTCAGAAGCTGAAGACTCATTTTCAGACTCTTCAACCTTGAGAGCCTTTGAAGACCTTCCTTTTGATTTTAAGGCAATGATTTTGGATTTTCTTGCAGAATCATGTTCATTGAGACTTAACTCATGAACCTTGAGTGAGCTTACAAGATCTTCAACACTTAAAGTGTTTAAATCTTTAGCCTCCTCAATTGCAGTGACCTTTGGTCTCCATCTAGAGGGTAAGCTCCTTAAAATCTTGCTAACATGATCAGAAGCTATGTAACTCTTCTTCAGTATCTGAAGACCAGATACTAGAGTTTGAAATCTTGAGTACATCTGCTCAATACTTTCATCCTCTTTCATCTTAAATAGTTCATATTGATGAATTAACAGAAGAGCTTTAGCTTCCCTGACCTTTTTGCTTCCTTCGTAGTTGGCACAGAGAGAAGCAAACATGGCTCTAGCAGTAGATTTGTCACTCATCTTCATGTATTCCGTTTTAGGAATAGCAGTGACAAGAGCCCCTCTGATGATATGATGTTTCTTATAGATTTTCTTTTGAGCAGCAGTGTGAAGTTTGCGGTCAATGGCAGCACCTTCGTCATCAAGTTGTAAGTCACCAACACCATCTTCAAGTATGTCCCAGAGTTCTTCATCAAGACCCATGACATAACTGTAGAAGTTGGTTTTCCACCAAGAAAATTCTTCAGGATCACCATTGAACTTAGGAATTTTTCCATAATCAGCCTTTCTACTGTTGTTATTGGATCCATAGTCATATGGTATAGCAGCACCAGAAGTAGCACCAGAAGAAAACGGTTCACTGGAAGACATGTTTTTCTCTGGATCTTTTCTGTTACACGGTTAAGTGCTATGACAATAGAGCCGGAGCTCTGATACCAACTGAAGGTGAGAAAAACACAAGAAGGGGGGGTTGAATTGTGTTTCCTTTTCGCAACTCTTGAAGAGTGAGAATCTAATTACTTTAAACTCAAAGTCTGAATGAGATTAGAGTCTGATAGGAGATTAGGTTCTAATTGCAGCGGAATAATCAAGAGACAGAGAGAAGAGAGAACACAAGCAATTATACAGGTTCCTTCCACAAACCGGAAGTAGTCCTGTCCCCCTTGTACTTCCAAGGAGAATTCACTAAAATGTAATATCAAATTACAAGTTGCTCAAACACAAAGTATGAGACTTCCTTGCTCAAGCACACAGGCGAGAGACTTCCTTGCTCAAAGACACAACTAAGAGACTTCCTTGCTCAATGGACGCAGCCAAGAGACTTCCTTTGCTCAAGCACAAAAGCAAGAGACTTTTACACAATTACAGAAAATTGAATAGAGTTGAAACACTTGACAACAATCAAAATGTGTTTCAATTACAACAAAGACAGACTCTGTTTTACACAAAAGACAGACTCTGTTTTTCTGTGAAACTTAGAAATTCTAGAATACTCAGTTTGTAAGAATCTATGTTGATGATGTGCTTTTGTTAAGACTCAGTTGAATACGAAAGCAGCGCACTGTGATTTTTCAAGTTGTAGAGTCCAACAATTCTTCAAGTCTTCTATCCTTTATATAGGCGTAGGAAAGAGACGTTGAGTCATCCAGCACATCAGGATGATTTCTGAAGCTTGATCAATGACTGTTGATCTGTTGCTTGATTTGGTAATAGTCCTTCAATAGCATCATTTGAATTGGTAGACACAGTTGCCAAACTGTACGAGGTAGTGGAGTAGTGGAAACAGAGTTCGTACAACGTACTCTGTACTGGCCTGCAATCTTTGTCTTTGTGCTTCCCACGCTCAAGTTGACTTTGAAGCTAGCCGTTACTCCATTTGAGAGTTTCTTTTGCATCGCAATGCAGTAGAAATCCTTGTTAGCAGATTATCAAATTTGTGGCTTCAGACTCACTGTAGCACTATGCTTCTGATAATCTTCAGACTCTCTTGCTTTTCAGATTCTGATGGTCTTCAGACTCTGATACAGTCTTCAGACTCTCTTTGGCACAGTCCTCAGACTCTCTTCGATGCAGTCTTCAGACTCTCTTTGACACAGTCTTCAGACTCTCTTCGATGTAGTCTTCATACTCTCTTCGATGCCGTCTTCAGACTCTCTTCGATACAGAATCACAAGCAACAAGCTTCTCTGGATTATTTGCTCTTTAACATTGTTCAAACAGAATACTTTCTAAGATATAAATCTTAATTGATATCCTGCATACTTAAACAAATATTAGCAATATCCAATTGACAACTTTTTAATACCTTGTTATCATCAAAACTCAAAACGTGGTATTGCTGAACACCTTTGTTCCAACACACTTCACTTTCCACACTTTGATTTTTCTCTAAACTACTCTTTCGTTTTTGTCTCTGAAAAACTTTGTTTCTCAAAATCAAACCTAGAACCCTACAAATGGCAAGTGAACTCATTCAATCTGGTGTGATCGTCAAAACTGGAAAATCCTATGTGATTAAACCCAGAACAATGAACATCATCAAAGAGACTTTGGAAGTTCAAGTTGAATCTCCAGTAGATTTTGGATCCTTGATGAGGCATGGTATTGACGTCTCTTCTCATTTCTTAGCATAAGGAATGATGAGTTACTTTGGTATGTTGAATGGACCAACATATCAAGAACTGGTTAGAGATCTCTGGGTGAGGGCTGAAGTTTTTGACAAGGATGATGCAACCATCGAAGAAACTGCTGCAATCATGAACAACCCCTCTTTGGCTGGAAAAAACAGGAAGCAAATGGGTCTGAGACCGTACAATGGTCTAGAAATAAGATCTGCTGTGATGGGGATTCCTATTCTTATCAACGAAGATATAGTTGCCAGGGCATGCAGGGTAACTAACCTTGGCAAATTTCAGTGGAACGTGGATAAGAAGAGTGAATGGATGAACATCTGTAACAAACTCTTATTTAAGAGAAGACCCTCAAATAAGTTGGTAGACATGCATCCAGAACATATGATGCTTCTGAAGATCATTCTGGACAGTATGCTTCAGAAAGGTGGAGGAACAGACACTATGTCTGTAGATCATAAGGTGCTTATGTACTTTTTGATCAAAAAAGAAAAGATTAACTTTCCAAGATACGTGATGCACCACATGTGCTAGGCCATCAGGGAAGGCCAGATCAAATCCAGAAGACAAGTTCCTTTTGGAAGATTGATCTCTGAGATTCTATATCAAGGAGGCCTCTTGAAGGTTTTGACAGAATTTGGTGTTGTATCAAACGCTCAGCTTGGAACAGTAACAGGAAGAATCATCAACGACAAGACTCTTCAATACATGAATATTGTCAAGAAGTACGTTCCTTCTAATCAAGATATGAAGGAGTCTTCTGTAATATCTGATCTGATGATGGACTTCCCCCCTATTTCCAAAGAAGACAATCCTGAAGTGTGAATATATGCCTTGACAGGAATACTTTGGTTTTGATGATTGACAAAAGAAGTCCTAGAAGAGCAACAATGCAAAAAGCAGAAAAGAAGATTCAAGTTTTCTAATCTTGGATTTTATTTTTATTTGTATTAGGACTTTTTTGTAAGTAGTAGAAAAAGCTCTCAAGAAAATAAATCACACACTCACAATAATTTTCATATAAATGTGATTTTGCATTAATATATTTTTGCATGAAAAACAAGAATTGATTTTAAAAATTGCATAATTTATTTTGACATTTAAAATATGTTTTGCATGCCATTGACTTAATACATACAAACTAGCGCATAATTGTTTTTGCTCTTTCATGGTACAATCATACATATGGCAATTAGTTAACGGCTATTTTAAAATTAAATGGTGCAATGGCTAGCTTATTCTTTATGGCTTAATATCACATTTTTATTTGGCAAAACTGGATTTGACTTTGCGTAATTGATTTCGAAGCACCATTATTGTGTCAACGGCTAGTTATTTTTTATTGTACTTCATTTCCATTTTCACTATAAATAGGTGTTTTGTGCTAGCTCTTTACACAACTCATATTTACACTAAAACTTTGTGAAAAATATTATTTCATCACTCTCATTATTTTTACACTTGTTAATTTATTTTATTGAGAGCTATTTATACTACATAGTTGAGTTATATCATTTGTGCTTCAATTTGTTTACATCTACACATTTGGTGTAATCTTTTAATTGTCTTACTCTTATTTTGTATTGGGTGTGATCCCAAAATTTCAAGAGAGGTGATATCTCTTGGATTTAGAGGCTCTTCTACGAAGGATTGTTTTGTTTGAAGAGTGCTCACTTATTTGTAAAGGTTACTAGCTTATCCCGTTTAAAAGCTAGGTTAGTGAAAATCTCAAGGGGCTTTTCCTTGGGGACTAGACGTAGGCCTTGGTGTTTTAGGCCGAACTAGGATAAACTTCTTTTGTCCTTTTCTCTCATCCCTTATCTCTTTTACTTTATTTGTTATTTATTTTAGCAAAATTTCTCTAGATTTCATCTTTATTAAAAACTTTTATAATCACTTTATTTTATTTGGTTAAAATCTTTTTTAAGTGCTTATTTAAATTGATTTTTAAAGAAACACAATTCACCCCCCCTCTTGTGTGTTTGAAGTCACTTGTTCAACAAGTGGCATCAGAGCTTGAACTCTTGTTAAGGAAACGGTTCCATAAATACCCCCATCTTTCAATGGTGAAGGGTATGCTTATTGGAAAGAGAGAATGAAAATTTTCATTGAGGGAGTTGATTGTGATATTTGGGATGCTATTGAAAATGGTTCATTTATTCCCACTCATTTAGTAAATAATGTTGTGGTGAATAAACCAAGATCTCTTTGGACCAAAGATGAAAAGGTAAAGGTTCAATACAATTTGAAAGCTAAGAACATTATCACCGCTTCATTAAGCATTGATGAGTTCTATCGTGTATCAAATTGTACAACCGCCAAGGAAATGTGTGACACCCTTAAATTGACCCATGAAGGTACTACCGAGGTCAAAAGGGCTCGAATGAACACATTGACTCATGAATATGAATTATTTAGGATGAAATCGGGAGAAAGCATCCAAGATATGCAAAAACGATTTATCCATATTATAAATCATCTTAGAGCTCTTGGAAAATCTTTCGATAATGAGGATTTAATTAATAAAGTTCTTAGATGCTTGAGTCGAAGTTGGCTACCGAAAGTGACCGCCATATATGAATCTAAAGATTTATCTTTTATGTCTTTGGCTACTTTGTTTGGAAAATTGCAGGAACATGAGCTTGAATTGAATCGTCTCATTGATAGTGAAGAAGGTGAAAAGAAAAAGAAAGGTCTTGCTCTCAAAGCTAGAATCAATGAAAGAACTTCCTTCAATCCAAAATGCCACAAGTGTGGTGAAAAGGGTCACATAAAATCCAATTGTCCTTTAAGTCAAAAGAGATATACAAAAGGAAAGAGGGCTTACATCGCTTGGGATGACAAAGACACAAACTCATCCAATGAAGTAGCATATTCATGTTTCTTGGCAAACCATGAGGAAGATGAGGTAAACTCTATTGAATCTGAATATGACTTAACTTATGATGAGTTATTTACTATTTGTAAAGAATTAAATGATGAGTCAACTAAGCTTAGAAAAATTGTTTCTACCTCTAAGGAAACTATTTCCACCCTTGAATCAAAAATTGATATTTTAAACAAGGAAATAGAAATTCTTAAAGAGAAACAAATTTTTGTTAATGAAGTTTCTTCTTGCACCTCTTGTGAAAATAAAAAGGAAAATATTTTCAAATGTGATGAATGCAATGTTTTAAAAAATAAAATTGAAGATTAGAATAATATTCTTGCAAAATTCACAATGGGAAGAGACAAACTTGACATCATTTTGAAAAATCAAAAGGGAAGTTTTAATAAAGCAGGTCTGGGCTATCATCCAAAAAATCATGAAAAATATTTTACAAAATTCTTTCGCCCAAACAAGACATCAAGTACCCCTTTTGTTAAATGTTTTTATTGTGAAAGAGAAGGTCATACATCCTCTATTTGTAATATAAGAAAGAACAATGATATAAATATTAAATTGAAGTGGATTCCAAAGGGCACTTTGCCTATTGCTAACTCTCAAGGACCCAAAATGATTTGGGTACCAAAAGTCAAAACATGAATTTGTTTTGTAGGTGTGCTTGAAGACCAAAAATTAAAAATTGGTACAATTATAGAAGTTATTCAAAGCACATGAAAATGGGAGAAAAAGATTTTATCCTTATTATCACCAAGAGAGTGGATATGCATCGAAGTGGAGACTTTATAAAAATACTCTTCTCCAAAAAGAAATTGTAAATTCAAGAGAAGCAAAAATGGTTTACACTTTTCACTTAATTCTCTTTATTTTTTGCTTTAAATTTTTCTGAATATATGCCTTGCCATGATTGTTTCTTTCCCGCTTTTTGATAATGTCAAAAGGGGGAGAGTAATGTGATTTGCATGTTTTAGGGGGAGTGAATTTTAATTGTTTGCATATAGTGAGGGGGAGCTAAATCTGCGCTTATCTTTGTCAAATATATTTTATTATTTGATTATTATTGTACTAACCCTTTCATTGAGCAAATCACTCCAAGAGATGTTTGACATCATCAAAAAGGGGGAGAATGTGAATATATGCCTTGACAGGAATACTTTGGTTTTGATGATTGACAAAAGAAGCCCTAGAAGAGCAACAATGCAAAAAGCAGAAAAGAAGATTCAAGTTTTCTAATCTTGGATTTTATTTTTATTTGTATTAGGCCTTTTATGTAAGTAGTAGAAAAAGCTCTCAAGAAAATAAATCACACACTCACAATAATTTTCATATAAATGTGATTTTGCATTAAAATATTTTTGCATGAAAAACAAGAATTGATTTTAAAAATTGCATAATTTATTTTGACATTTAAAATATGTTTTGCATGCCATTGACTTAATATATACAAACTAGCGCATAATTGTTTTTGTTCTTTCATGGTACAATCATACATATGGCAATTAGTTAACGGCTATTTTCAAATTAAATGGTGCAATGGCTAGCTTATTCTTTATGGCTTAATATCACATTTTTATTTGGCAAAACTGGATTTGACTTTGCGTAATTGATTTCGAAGCACCATTATTGTGTCAACGGCTAGTTATTTTTTATCGTACTTCATTTCCATTTTCATTATAAATAGGTGTTTTGTGCTAGCTCTTTACACAACTCATATTTACACTAAAACTTTGTGAAAAATATTATTTCATCACTCTCATTATTTTTACACTTGTTAATTTATTTTATTGAGAGCTATTTATACTACATAGTTGAGTTATATCATTTGTGCTTCAATTTGTTTACATCTACACATTTGGTGTAATCTTTTAATTGTCTTACTCTTATTTTGTATTGGGTGTGATCCCAAAATTTCAAGAGAGGTGATATCTCTTGGATTTAGAGGCTCTTCTACGAAGGATTGTTTTGTTTGAAGAGTGCTCACTTATTTGTAAAGGTTACTAGCTTATCCCGTTTAAAAGCTAGGTTAGTGAAAATCTCAAGGGGCTTTTCCTTGGGGACTAGACGTAGGCCTTGGTGTTTTAGGCCAAACTAGGATAAACTTCTTGTGTCCTTTTCTCTCATCCCTTATCTCTTTTACTTTATTTGTTATTTATTTTAGCAAATTTTTTCTAGATTTCATCTTTATTAAAAACTTTTATAATCACTTTATTTTATTTGGTTAAAATCTTTTTTAAGTGCTTATTTAAATTGATTTTTAAAGAAACACAATTCACCCCCCCTCTTGTGTGTTTGAAGTCACTTGTTCAACATGAAGTCCTTGCAAGATTTGCAGTAAATTACTACAATGAGACTGGTAGAATAATCAACTATTCTTCCATTCCTGAGTCTCTTGGAAGAGGACCTCTTAAGGTCAAAGGCAAAAGGACCAAGGATGTCAATCTGGAAGAGGAGGAAGAGAAGCAAGAACCTCATAAGAAGAAGAAAAAGTCCAAATCAACAGCTCTTCCAGGAGTGACTATTGGTGCCTCTGAAACCATAGCTCCTATGCCTCTATCTGTCTCTCCTGCATCCAAGGAAATTAAGGAAAGGATAAAGAAATCCAAGGATGAGAAGAAAACAAAGGACGAGAAGAAGGCAAAGGATGAGAAGAAATCTAAGAAAGGCAAAGCTGACAGAGATCACAAAAGGTTTGCTGAAGAAATTGCTGAATATCTTAATACTGAATCTGATGAAGAAGAAATTCAGGTCAAGAAAAGGAAGAAAGAAGCTGTTCCTGTGGCTAAGGATGTAGCACAGAAGATAGGTACTTATGTATCTATGGTTGAAGATGATCATGCTGCAGGCAAGGCAATGGCAGCAGAAGTTGTGACAGAAGGACTTAGAGATGAGACTATGAAGGAAGCTGCTAAGTTGCTTGCAGCAGCTTTGAAATAGAAGGGTCATGATATCCCTGCAGAAGCTGATCAATCAGGAGCTACTCTGTCTGATGCTTCTGACCAACTAGCTTCTCCAGAAGTTGGCATTGGCACATCAGGTAACATTTCATTTGACTCACCTTTCACTTCCACGAATCAAGAATCATCACCCTCATCTGAAACTGAATCAGATAACATACCCCTTAGCAAAGCCCTTCCATCCCTTCGAAATAAAACCCCCTCTCAATCAAACCAATCTCATCATTTGATCCTCTTGACCCAAGAATAGGTGAATACATTTATTCAACTATTGACAGGGTTATTCAAGAATCCATCAAAGTGTCTCTGAACTTACCCTCTGACCATCCTGCTCAACCATTTTTTCTCAAACCACTTCAGTAAATTCAGCCCACTGAAGAACCTACAGAACCCATTCAATCTTCACAACCATCCTCAACAAGAAACAATCCTTGTAGACTCTCCAGATACCCTAAATTTGCTGCTTTGAAGAATGAAATTGTGGATTTTGTCACTACAATTCAGAAGGCTGCAGTAAAAGAACAAGTTGTCGTTCTTGCCAAACATATGGAAGAAATCAAGAAAGCTGAGATAGCAAAGGCTAAGAAGAAAGCTCCTGTTCTGGCATTGGCAAATAAATCATTCTTTGATGCTGATCAATACAATCCAAGGAAAACGATGGTTTATGATACGCTTAAAAAGAAGCTTCACAGAGTTCAAGAAGAAGCTAGACTTGAAAGAGAAGCTCATCTCAGGAGAACAGAAGCTCTTGAAGAAATAGTCAAGAAACATCAAGAGGATCTGCAGAAATTGATGGATCACATTGCCAAACAAAACCAACCTTAGTTGCACACCTAGTGTTTATTTTGTTTCGTTTTGCTTGTACACTTATTTGCTGTTTTTCTATTGACTTCTGAACTTTTACTTCGTTATATTCATTTAAGTTTTTTTTACTTCTGATAGTTTTCTACTTCAATTATCTGTGCTTTTTGTAACACCCCGTTTTCCCAAAGTTCAAAATTTCATAAATAAATCAGAGTATCATTTAAAACGGAATGCTACACCACATTAAATTCTCAAAAAGGAATAAATAAACATTTATTCTAGTCAAAATTGTTCTATTATCGCAGCGGATAAAATTTAAATGTTAACAAATCGTTTTGGCACGCAGGCCTCATAAATAAGTCTCGACATAAATTAACTGCAACTTAAATCATAATCAAATACGTAAGGAATAGAAAGTAAACATAAAGGTTCCCATCCTGTTACGTATCAGAGCACCTAAAGGACACGGTGAGGATAGCCACTCACAACAGCAACATCAACTAAACTTATTCACCTGCACTTGCCCACAAGGCGGCAATTCCAGCAGAAGGGGTGAGATTCTCATAACAATAGCATTAAACATATAATTCGATAATTACAATTAACAGCATAACTTCGTCATCATATATCATAATAACAATCAAGTAGCATCTTAAACAACTTCATAAATCAACTTAATAGCTTGACTTGACAATGCAGCATAGACTCAACTTATGCAACTTAGACATCTTAATCATGCATGTGGTACCATATTTTGAGTATAAATATACTCCTAGGGCATAAGCCCTCGTCGCTATTGAGCATAAAAATACTCCTAGAGCATAAGCTCTCGTCGCTGTTGAGCAAAAGCTCCTAGGGCATGAGCCCTCGTCTCTGGATGAATATGCATGGACTCAAACTCTTAAACTTAGACATCTCAAATAAACTCCAATAATTTGGATTACAACATCATGAATCATATAACAACGCATGCAGCTTTTAATTAATAAAACATGGTAGCATGGCAGCAATCAACATCTCAAACAATAGCGAGATCGTAACGTTCACATACATCGTCACTTAAGATTCAGAAAAGCATATACAAGTGTATAGGTCACAATAACAAATCAATTACCAGCTAACAACTCTACATTTCTTCTTAATACCTCAGTACTTAATTCCCAAACCAGGGGTCATCTCATAACTAATCGTGCGACAAGAGTCGCATTATTCTAAAAGGTAGTCTGATACAGGACTACTCGCTATGGCGAGTGGGATCTCTCGCCTCGCGAACCATTACAGGGGTTACTCGCTACGGCGAGCTGGGTTGCTCGCCTCGCGAGCATCAGGGGTACTACTCGCTATGGCGAGTTGGGTTACTCGCCTGGCGAGCTCCTGGGTGTTGCTCGCTACTGCGAGTTGGGTGTTCGCCTCGCGAACCTTCTGGGGGTTGCTCGCTATGGCGAGCTGTTCTATTCGCCTCGCGAGCTGATGAATACTCGCCGTGGAGAGCTGGCTGCTCGCTGTGGCGAGCGGCGACAGAGCAGTTATGGGGTTACGAGGGTTTTCACCCAAAACCCCAAATTTCATCCTAATTCTTCAGATTTTCGACTGTAATGATGTCCAAGAGTCATTCTAATGTCTGTAACCAGTTTACTACGTCAACGGTACAGTTTTTCATCATCTAATCATCAATTTACCACTTATGACCTAATTCTCATATTCCTAATTCCCATGAAATAAACCTAGAATTTGCTAACTCTAATCATGAATTACATGTTCTAATGATATTGTAATGAAAGGCTCACCCTTACCTTAAGAAATTCGAGCAGCAGCCTCTCCGGTTCTTCTCTTCCGTTTTCTCCCTTTTTCTCCCAAAGCTCTGAATTGTACGTTCTGTACAATTCTAACCTAACTCTCCCTATTTAAACCTCTTTTTGTTTGTTTTATTTTATCTTATTTTCCCCCACAACTATATCTAATTATAAAACAAACCCACAACTTATTATTTGTTTTATTTTCTAATCTTATTTTATTAAACAATAAAATAAGTCACACCACATAAGTCACATAAATCACATAATATCTCGAATATCACTTAATTCACACAAAATCATATAAATATACTTTATACTATACAGAATAATTTAAATAATTAAAACGGGCGTTACAACTCTCCCCAACTTATAAGATTTTTGTCCTCGAAAATTTACCTTAAGCAAACAACTCGGGATAAGACTCCAGCATCTTACTCTCTAGCTCCCAAGTCAAGCTTTCACCAGTCGCTCCGTCCCAAACGACTTTCACAAGAGGTATCTCCTTGCCTCTCAACCTCTTCACTTCACGACCTTCGATCCTCACTGGTAAGGTCTCAACCGTCAGGTTATCTCTAACTTGCACATCATCCCTTTGAATCACATGGGATGGATCTGGAACATACTTCCGAAGTTGCGACACGTGAAACACATCATGCAAATTTGACAGATGCGGCGGTTAACCTACTCGATACGCCACTGTCCCAATTCTCTCTGATATCTGATACGGACCAATAAACTTCGGGGTTAACTTCTTCGACTTCAATGCACGACCCACACCGGTCATGGGAGTAACTCTTAGGAATACGTGATCTCCCTCTTGGAACTCAAGGTCCTTCCTACGCGTATCATGATAACTCTTCTGCCGACTCTGCGACGCTTTCATCTTCTCTTGGATCATTTTTACCTTCTCAGTAGTTTGTTGAACAATTTCTGGTCCTAAAACCACATTCTCACCTGACTCAAACCAACACAACGGAGTTCTACATCTCCGACCATATAAAGCTTCGAAAGGTGCCATTCCGATACTAGAATGATAACTGTTATTGTACGTGAACTCTATCAACGGAAGATGACTATCCCAAATTCCTCCTTGCTCAAGTACACAAACTCTCAACAGATCTTCCAACGACTGAATCGTTCTTTCCGACTGACCATCTGTCTGCGGATGATATGCCGAACTCAACTTCAACTTAGAACCTAAAGCCTCTTGCAAACTCTTCCAGAATCTAGAAGTAAACCTCGGGTCTCTGTCTGATACGATGCTCGAAGGAACACCATGCAACTTCACTATTTCACGAATATAAATCTCTGCCAACTGAGCTATAGGAAAACTGAGGTTAATCGGAATAAAATGAGCCGACTTCGTCAGTCTATCAACAATTACCCAAATGGCGTCATTTCCTCTAGGCGTATTCGGCAAACTCGTCACAAAATCCATGGATATACTATCCCACTTCCACTCTGGCACATCTAAAGGTATCATCATCCCAGCCGGTTTCTGATGTTCCACCTTCGACTTCTGACAAACCAAACACGAATATACAAACTGTGCCACATCACGTTTTAATCCGGACCACCAAAACAACTTCTTCAAATCGTGATACATCTTCGTAGCTCCCGGGTGAATACTCAAGCTACTCCTATGACTCTCTTCAAGAATCATTTTCTTTATCTCATCATCATCTGGAATGCAAATTCTGCCCCGGAACCTCAACACACCTTGATCATCGACCTTAAAGTCACCGTCTTCGGTCTGATTGCTAGCAACTAACAAGTCCACAAACTTAACATCCAATTTCTGCGCCTCTCTAATACTTTTCAAGAATTCATTATCGATTTTCAGCATTCCCAACTTCACACTTTGGGGTGACCATTCGCATACTAAACTCAAATCTCTAAACTGTTCCAGCAACTCAAACTCTTTAGCCATCATAACGGACATATGTAAAGTCTTCCTACTTAAGGCATCTGCAACAACATTAGCTTTACCCGGATGATAATTCAAACCAAAGTCATAATCTTTCAACAACTCAAGCCACCTTCGCTGTCTCATATTCAATTCCTTCTGATCAAATAAATACTTCAAGCTCTTGTGGTCACTGAACACTTCAAACCTCGAACCGTACAGATAATGTCTCCAAATCTTAAGCACAAATACCACTGCAGCTAATTCAAGATCGTGAGTAGGGTAATTTCGTTCATGGATTCTCAACTGTCTTGATGCATAAGCAACCACCTTACCATCTTGCATAAGCACACCACCTAAACCCAACTTGGACGCATCACAATACACAACAAAAGGTTCATCGGGCTTAGGCAAAATCAAAACTGGAGCCGTCGTCAGACGCTTCTTCAATTCATTAAAACTATTCTCGCAATGAACATCCCACACAAATGCTTTACCTTTGCAGGTCAACTGCGTTAGCGGAAGTGCCAACTTCGAAAATCCTTCTATAAATCTTCTGTAGTACCCAGCTAATCCCAAAAAGCTTCTAATCTCTGTAACCGACCTCGGAGTCTCCCATTGCGACACTGCTTCAACTTTAGACGGATCAACTGCAATACCATTACCAGAAATAACATGGCCAAGAAAACTCACTTCGTTCAACCAAAATTCACACTTCGACAATTTAGCGTAAAGCTTCTTCTCTTTCAACACCTGCAAGACTATCTTCAAATGTTCCGCATGCTCTTCTTCAGACTTGGAGTAAATCAAAATATCATCGATGAACACAACCACGAATCAATCCAAGAATGCATGGAAGATGCGATTCATATATTCCATAAACACACCAGGTGCATTCGTAACACCGAAGGGCATCACCTTGTATTCATAATGTCCATAACGCGTCCTGAAAGCTGTCTTCTGCATATCTTCATCTTTCACTTTAATCTGGTGATAACCCGACCTCAAATCAATCTTGCTAAACACTCGTGCACCCACTAACTGATCCATTAAATCGTCAATTCTCGGAAGTGGATACCTATTCTTTATAGTTACCTTGTTCAGCTGTCGGTAATCAATACATAACCTCATACTACCGTCCTTCTTCTTTACTAGTAATACTGGCGCTCCCCAAGGAGAAACACTTGGTCTAACAAACTTCTTTTCAAGTAAATCTTCTAACTGTTTCTTCAACTCAGCTAACTCGGAAGCTGACATGCGATAAGGTGTCATAGACACAGGCTTCGTTCCCGGAATAAGATCAATCGAAAATTCAACTTCTCTTTCTGGAGGCACATCAGGAATTTCATCGGGAAAGACTTCTGGAAAATCGCATACCACTTTCTGCTTATCAATCAACGTTTGGTTCTCAATAGATAAAGATGCCATCAAAGAAAACATCAACATTCCTTCACGTTCTAACTGCTTCAGCTGTTTAGTAGATAAAAACTCTGCCCCACTCTCTTCTTCATCAGAGGAAAAATACACTGACTTGCGAAAACAATTAATATGTACATGATTGTACTCTAACCAATTCATACCCAGAATCACATCCATACCACTCAAGGGTAGACAAACTAAATCGATTTCAAAATCACGATCATACATCGACAAAGGACATCTTAAACACACAAGAGAAGTGGTCACCGAACCCTTAGCTGGAGTTTCGACAACCATTTCTCCATTCATATTAGACATAGTAAGACCCAACTTAGAAGCACAATCAATAGCAATAAAACAATGTGTAGCACCAGTGTCAATAATAGCAATTAAAGGAGTACTATCAAAATAACAAGTACCTCTGATTAAACGATCCTCATTCTCTGTCTGTGTGCCAGTCAAAGCAAACACTCTACCAGTAGTCTGAGCCTTCTTAGGCTTCTTGCATTGTGAACCAATATGACCCTCTTCGTTACAATTAAAGCACACAACATCATCATACTTGCATGCCGAAGTAGCATGTCCCTTCTTACCACAGCGGTAACACCGCTTCACATCTCCAGTACAAGCATTACTCTTGTGGCCTTTCTCACCACAATTATAGTAGACAATCTCAGCAGGAGCATCCTTCTTCTGAGGTCTCCTCTCATCATTAACTCTTTGCTTGCCCTTATCAGCAGGGGCACTATAAGGCTTCGGGCGACTCTGCTGTCCTTTACTCTTTCTTTCATTCACTACCTTGTAGTGAGCTTTAGTGTCCTCCTCATAAATCCTGCAGCTGCTCACCAGCTCGGAAAAGTTACGGATCTTCTGGTAACCAATTGCCCTCTTGATATCAGCACGCAAGCCATTCTCGAACTTGATGCACTTAGAAAACTCCGCCGTCTCAGCGGTATAGTGTGGATAAAACTTAGCCAATTCCACAAACTTGGCAGCATACTCAGTCACCGACATGTTCCCTTGTTTCAGCTCAAGGAACTCAATCTCCTTCTTCCCGCGAACATCTTCCGGAAAGTAACGGTTCAGGAACTCCCTCCTGAACACAGCCCAAGTAACAGCAGCACCTCCATTCTCTAAGACCGGTTGGACACTCACCCACCAGTCGTCAGCTTCTTCTGCCAGCATGTGCGTCCCAAAGCGCACCATCTGAACGTCCGTACACTGCATCACTCTGAAAATCCTTTCGACCTCCTTGAGCCATGTCTGAGCTCCATCGGGGTCGTATCTTCCCTTAAACGTAGGTGGATGATTCCTCAAAAAGGTCTCCAACATCCTCACACCATCATTTCCACCAGCATTCTGTTGTTGGCCCACAGCTTGAGCCATCGCTTGTAATGCAGCAGCAAGAGCAGCATCATTTCTTCCAGCCATCTTAGTTCACTACATAACGAGAACGGGTTAGAGAAATTCAAACAGAATTAAACTAACACTCGACACTAACGACTCGATCTACTTGGCCGGACGGACCGACCTGCTCTGATACCAATTGTAACACCCCGTTTTCCCAAAGTTCAAAATTTCATAAATAAATCAGAGTATCATTTAAAACATAATGCTACACCACATTAAATTCTCAAAAAGGAATAAATAAACATTTATTCTAGTCAAAATTGTTCTATCATCGCAGCGGATAAAATTTAAATGTTAACAAATCGTTTTGGCACGCAGGCCTCATAAATAAGTCTCGACATAAATTAACTGCAACTTAAATCATAATCAAATACGTAAGGAATAGAAAGTAAACATAAAGGTTCCCATCCCGTTACGTATCAGAGCACCTAAAGGACACGGTGAGGATAGCCACTCACAACAGCAACAGCAACTAAACTTATTCACCTGCACTTGCCCACAAGGCGGCAATTCCAGCAGAAGGGGTGAGATTCTCATAACAATAGCATTAAACATATAATTCGATAATTACAATTAACAGCATAACTTCGTCATCATATATCATAATAACAATCAAGTAGCATCTTAAACAACTTCATAAATCAACTTAATAGCTTGACTTGACAATGCAGCATCGACTCAACTTATGCAACTTAGACATCTTAATCATGCATGTGGTACCATATTTTGAGTATAAATATACTCCTAGGGCATAAGCCCTCGTCGCTATTGAGCATAAAAATACTCGTAGAGCATAAGCTCTCGTCGCTGTTGAGCAAAAGCTCCTAGGGCATGAGCCCTCGTCTCTGGATGAATATGCATGGACTCAAACTCTTAAACTTAGACATCTCAAATAAACTCCAATAATTTGGATTACAACATCATGAATCATATAACAACGCATGCAGCTTTTAATTAATAAAACATGGTAGCATGGCAGCAATCAACATCTCAAACAATAGCGAGATCGTAACGTTCACATACATCGTCACTTAAGATTCAGAAAAGCATATACAAGTGTATAGGTCACAATAACAAATCAATTACCAGCTAACAACTCTACATTTCTTCTTAATACCTCAGTACTTAATTCCCAAACCAGGGGTCATCTCATAACTAATCGTGCGACAAGAGTCGCATTATTCTAAAAGGTAGTCTGATACAGGACTACTCGCTATGGCGAGTGGGATCTCTCGCCTCGCAAACCATTACAGGGGTTACTCGCTACGGCGAGCTGGGTTGCTCGCCTCGCGAGCATCAGGGGTACTACTCGCTATGGCGAGTTGGGTTACTCGCCTGGCGAGCTCCTGGGTGTTGCTCGCTACTGCGAGTTGGGTGTTCGCCTTGCGAACCTTCTGGGGGTTGCTCGCTATGGCGAGCTGTTCTATTCGCCTCGCGAGCTGATGAATACTCGCCGTGGCGAGCTGGCTGCTCGCTGTGGCGAGCGGCGACAGAGCAGTTACGGGGTTACGAGGGTTTTCACCCAAAACCCCAAATTTCATCCTAATTCTTCAGATTTTCGACTGTAATGATGTCCAAGAGTCATTCTAATGTCTGTAACCAGTTTACTACGTCAACGGTACAGTTTTTCATCATCTAATCATCAATTTACCACTTATGACCTAATTCTCATATTCCTAATTCCCATGAAATAAACCTAGAATTTGCTAACTCTAATCATGAATTACATGTTCTAATGATATTGTAATGAAAGGCTCACCCTTACCTTAAGAAATTCGAGCAGCAGCCTCTCCGGTTCTTCTCTTCCGTTTTCTCCCTTTTTCTCCCAAAGCTCTGAATTGTACGTTCTGTACAATTCTAACCTAACTCTCCCTATTTAAACCTCTTTTTGTTTGTTTTATTTTATCTTATTTTCCCCCACAACTATATCTAATTATAAAACAAACCCACAACTTATTATTTGTTTTATTTTCTAATCTTATTTTATTAAACAATAAAATAAGTCACACCACATAAGTCACATAAATCACATAATATCTCGAATATCACTTAATTCACACAAAATCATATAAATATACTTTATACTATACAGAATAATTTAAATAATTAAAACGGGCGTTACACTTTTGATATATCTTGTTATATTTATCTAAGTACATCTGAAGTCTAACTATCGTATCTTACTTAGCATCTGTCATGTTTTAACAGACTCTAATATGTTTTTTGCTCTGAATCTTCTCTTCTCATTTTCTCTAAAAAAAAATTTCCCTCACTTGAAGTCGTATAAAAAGGAGGAGAAACTTGTCTTTAAACCTTATTGTTGATGACAAAAGGGGGAGAAAGATCAGTGAGTATTTTTTAAGTTATTTATGCTAAGTCTGAAGAAAATGGAAGTTTGCGATAGGTACTTCGTTAGATTCTGAGCCCCATTAAATTAAATTCTTCAATTTAATTTAAAAAGAATCTTCTTTCATTTTCTTTTTATTATTCTGAGATTTGATTCAGCTATTTGTGCTAAACATGAATTTAATTAACATGGATAGAACTTAGGGTGAGCTTACAAACCTCAACTTAAGGACTATCAGACTCAGGGGGAGTTAGAGCTTACAAACCTCAGACTCTGAGCTTACAAACCTCAGACCCTTTAGTCAACCTGTTAATTAGATTAACAACAATTGACTTTTTAACACTGATGTTTGTCATCATCAAAAAGGGGGAGATTGTTGGAACAAGGTGTTCAGCAATACCACATTTTGAGTTTTGATGATAGCAAGGTATTAAAAATTGTCAATTGGATATGCTAATATTTGTTTAAGTATGCAGGATCTTAATCAAGATTTCAATCTTAGAAAGTATTCTGTTTGAACATTTTGAGAGCAAAATCAAGAGAAGCTTGTTGCTTGTGATTCTGAAGATCTAGAGAGTCTGAAGAATCATCATAAGCTGTGTCAAGAAGTCCTGAAGACCAAGAGAATCTGAAGTTCAAATGAGTCTGAAGATGATCAGAACCTAAAGTTCAAGAGAGTCTGAAGACTATCAGAACCCGAAGATCAAGAGAGTCTGAAGATCATCAGAAGCTGAAGTGCTACAGTGAGTCTGAAGCCTACAAACTGAAGATCTGTTTAGAAGGATTTCTAAAGGCATTTCAATGCATAAGAAACACTCACTTGGAGTAACGGCTAGCTTCAAAGTCAACTTGAGCATGGCATGCTCAACGACAAAGAATGCAGAATAGGACAGAGTACTTATGTACGAACTCTGTTTCCACTACTCCACTACCACGTACAATTTGGCAACTGTGTCTACCGGTATTAAGATTCAAAAGGAATGAGATTCAAAATATGCATTTGAAGGACTATTACCATATCAAGCAACAGATCAACAACTATTGATCAAGCTTCCAGAATTCTCTTGATGTGCTGGATTGTCTCCACGTCTCTTTCCAACGCCTATATAAAGGATAGAAGACTTGAAGAATATGTTGGACTCTATAATTGAAAAACTACGCTGTCAAGCTATTGTATTCTAGCTGAGTCAAACCAGAAACACATCAACAACATAGAAAATTCTCACAAACTGTGTATTCTAGAATTTGTAAGTTTATCAGAAAAACAGAGTCTGTCTTTGTTTAAGTTATTGGAACACATTTGATTGTTTGTCAAGTGTCTCCAACTCTATTCAATTTTCTGTAAATTGTGTCAGAAGTCTCTTGCTTGTGTGCTTGAGCAAAGAAGTCTCTTAGTTGTGTCTTTGAGCATTGGAAGACTCTTGCCTGCGTGCTTGAGCAATTGGAAGTCTCTTACTGTGTGTTTGAGCAACTTGTAATTGATATTACATTTTAGTGAAACTCTCCTCGGAAGTGCAAGGGGGACATGATTACTTCCGGTTTGTGGAAGGAACCTGTATAATTGCTTGTGTTCTCTCTTTCTCTCTATCTCTTGTTTATTTCTGCTGCAACAGACTCTGGTCTTCCATCAGATTTTGATTCTATTCAAACTCTGATCCTGGAAAACAGATTCTTACTCTTCAAGAGTTACGAAAAAGTAAACACAATTCAACCCCCCCTTCTTGTGTTTTTCTCACCTTCAAGATCAAATGTGCCCATATACATTTTCAGGCATATGATCAAAGAGCTTAGGGAAAGCTAGGAGAATAATAGATGCTGGGTTCCTTATGGAAGGCTGATTTCAGAGATTCTTCATCAAGGAGGGATTCTGAAAGCTCTCAGTAAAGTCAACTTCTTCACTAATGAACAGTTGGATACTGAGACAGGGAAGATCATCAATGGGAGAACGCTCAGGAACATGAACCTTATTGAGAAGGAGGTTTATACTAAACTTAGCATTAACCTGAAGGAATCTGATGTTATGTCAAATCTGATGGAGGAATTTCCTCCTATTTGCAAGCAAGATCCACTTGATGTTCAGATGAACTTCATTAAGGATCATTTTGCTACAACTGGCAAAAAGATCAGAATTAAAGACGTTCCAGAAACAATGTATGGTGGTGCTCTACCAGTAGCAAAGAGCAGGAAGACCAAGAGGAAAGCTATTTCTAAAGAAGAGTATATGGAAGATGCTCCTGAACAACCTGCTAAGAAGGCAAAGAAAGCCAAGAAGGAGAAGGCTTCTTCTCAGATAGCTACAATTCAGGAAGAAGTTTAAAACCTGGATGCTAGTGCGGTTCTGAACAAGAAAACCAGAAGTGGCAAGATGGTAAGCACTTTTGAGGCTCAAACTCATCAACCTGAAATTCCTAAGAAGAAAAGGAAGCCTGTTGTCAGGAAGTTGAAGTTAGCAGAGCCAGTTTCTGAAGATGAAGAGCAAGTTGCAACTGCTATTGAGCTGGTGGTTAGAGAGGTTAAAAGAAAGAAGATTGAAGATAAGGCTGCACTTGAAAGGGTAAAGAACTTGCAAGAGGAATTGAGGTCCCCGTATCTAGCTTAGCAAGGAAAGAAGCTGGTGTCAGTGCCCAGGAGGCTGTCAAGGTTGTAGAGGAAGTTCAACAAATGGTATCCTCGGAAGCTAGGAACTTGTTGGAAATTGTTGGTGAAATAGCTACTGAAGAAGTTCAGAAGGATGATGTTGTTGATTCAGAAGTTGTTGCTCCTGAAATTTTAAGAGGTAATACTAATTCTCCACTTGATATTGATGTTATAGTAGTAGAATCTAGTTCATCCTCTACCTCTCATTCAAACTCCTCATCCTCCTTAGACTTAGATGATATTCCCTTAGGGAAACTTTATCCAACCAGTCAAAAAGGCCTTTCACCATCAACCAAAATCCACAAAAAGCCTTCTGATAACACTCCTTTTGAGCCTGTCTACCCAAACATTGTTGAAAGGATAGGTGATCTAGCTCAAATGAGATTCAAAGTATGTGAAAGATTACCTGCTGATAATTCCTTTCGACCACCCATCATTGAACCCTTAAATTTTGTTCTTGCTGGAATAGAAATCTTAGGTGAATCATCTTCTCATCCACCCTCAACCAACCAAACTTGTGAAACAGATGTCTTGGAGAATCTGGTTAGTCACTATTCTAGTGTACTTCCAGAAGTTGAACCTAACCTACAAAATGCCTCTGAGGTAGCTTCTGATGAAGTTATCTTAGAAAGCCTCCAACAACAAGCACCTAATATACTCCAAGCTTCTGAACAGGTTGTTTCTGAACTTGATTTTATGATCACATCAGATGCCTCTGATGTTGAAACTTCTGTTTCTGATCATTTTTCAGAGGCAACTGTTCACTTTTCAAACCCTACAAATAGCCAACCTTTCATCCTCCAATCTAGCCATTCAACCTTGTGCTCCTACCAAAACAAATATCCCTTCTCCACCTACCCTGTTTCTAGATTCTACTATTCTAGCAGATGTGTGTGAGAATGTTTTTCAGGAGCTCGACAAGCTGATTCAAACCAGAAGTGACCTGGTTCATGCAGAAAGCTATGAGAAGCAATGGAAAAGATTGAAAGAGAGAGTAGATTTTGTCTTGAATGAGCTTCAAAGGACTTGTCTGGATGCTCAGGATACTGCTCAACAGAAGCTTCAAGATTGGCTGAAAGGTGTTGATTGCAATCTTCAAGAAGTAAAGGTTCTGAGAACTTAGGTACAAACTCCTTATGTAACACCCCGAAATCCCAAGAATAAAAATTCATACATATAATCAGAGTATATCGCATATTCAGGATGTCACATTTCATAAAAACTTTAAACAAAATGAATAATAATTTATTTCCTCATCAATGTTCAAACGTAGCAGCGGAATCATAATTCAAACTTCTTAAAATTCATAGTCAAGTCACAAATGTCATAATTAATCCAAAATGATACATAAAGGAATAGAAACAAATAGTAAGGTCCCCATCCCGTTACGTATCAGAGCTCCTATGACATCACACAAGAAAATCCTCACACATCGAACCTATGCTTGGTCACCTGCACTTGCCCACAAGGCGGCAATTCCAACAGAAGGGGTGAGATTCACAACAATTATATTAACATATAATTCAAACATTTATGCTTAACAACAACAACAATCATCACATATAACGGGAACACCCCAAACATCTACATATAACAAATCATCTTAAAATATCTTCACATAACAAGTCATCTCATAACGTCTTAGACACAAGACTCGACAAATGCAACTCTAACATCTTAAACATCATGCATGTGGTACCAATATTTAAGCTTAAATAAGCTTCACCGTCGCTTTGAGCAAATGCTCCACCGTCGCTTTTGAGCAAAAGCTCCACCGTCTCAAATTATGCAAATGCATGAACTCGACTCTTTATACTTAAACAAGTTAACACAACATCTTAACATCATTTATGACTCTTGACCGACACATGCAATTATAACAATACATGGCAGCAGCTCAGCACATTTAACACATATTCATAGCACATAATCATCGTCGCAAATATCATTTAAACGTCATTCATATAACTCACTTAATATGCATTTAAATCATAGATTAACGCCAAAAATTAAAAACATCTTAAAGCATCATTACAGATTGTAATTTAGGTCATAAAACGTCTCTAACACTATCTAAAGGTCTACCCTCAAAGCCTCGTTCAAAATAGAATTACAAAACTCAAGTTATAGTGGTCTGAGACCACATTACTCGCTATGGCGAGTGGTTCTGCTCGCCTCGCGAGTGCTACATGGTATCCTGTTGCCACTTCACTCGCTGCGGCGAGTGGTTTGCTCGCCTCGCGAGCGATGTTGTTCTGCTCGTTGCGGCGAGTGGGTTTGCTCGCCTTGCGAGCGATGCCGTTCTGCTCGCTGCGGCGAGTGGGTTTGCTCGCCCCGGCGAACTCTCGCAGAACAGGGTACGGGTTCACTCAATTTCTCGCCAAAACTCATCCAATCTCTCATGTTATGCCTCTAATCTTTCAGAATTATGATACGAGTGATTAACCTAGGTTCTATAACACATTTTTACAGCAATTGACATCAATCTCACATCAAACCATCAAAATTCATCAATAACCCTAACCTATGAACTCTCTCAAACTCTTTCCCAACCCCTTAGTTAATCATAAACAATTGAATTACAGTATAATATAATCGAAGCTAGGCTCACCCTTACCTAGTAAGTTTGCAGAATTGGGGTTCCTTTTCTCTGGCCACTTTTCTCCCTTTTTGCAAAAGTCTGTAACGCGTACCAACTTTTTCTCTAAACCTAATTTCCTTCTTATATCTCTTTTCTAATCTCACTTATCCCACAAAACTCTATCTTATTATAAAAACAACCCCACCTCTCAAAATTATTATTATTATAGCACATATTTATTTTCATATAAAAATATATATATTAAAATCACATATCTTATTTCATTAAACAATAAAATAAGCACTACATCACAACATAGTCTCATACGTCACAAACATCATCAAAATCATATAATATATAATAATATACTATATACTATAATAAAATAATTAAATAGTCAAAGTAGGCGTTACAACTCTCCCCCACTTAAAGGATTTTCGTCCTCGAAAATCTTACCTCGATTAAACAACTCTGGATATGACTCCAGCATCTTACTTTCAAGCTCCCAAGTTAAGCTTTCACCGGTCGCTCCACTCCAAACAACTCTCACTAGAGGTATGTCCTTGCCTCTCAACATCTTCACCTTGTGATCATCGATCCTCAAGGGTAAAGTCTCAACCGTAAGGTTGTCTCTCACTTGTATATCGTCACTTTGGATAACATGAGATGGATCCGGAACGTACTTCCTCAGTTGCGACACATGAAAAACATCATGCAAATTTGATAGATGCGGTGGTAATCCAACACGATATGCCACCGTCCCAATCCTCTCTGATATTTGATACGGACCAATAAACTTTGGAGTCAACTTCTTCGACTTCAAGGCATGACCTACACCGGTCATTGGAGTAACTTGCAAAAACACATGATCTCCCTCTTGGAACTCAAGGTCCTTCCTACGCTTGTCATGATAACTCTTTTGTTGACTCTGCGATGCTTTCATCTTCTATTGGATCATTCTTACCTTCTCGGTGGTTTGTTGAACAATCTCTGGTCCTAAAACCACACTTTCACCCGACTCAAACCAACACAACGGAGTTCTACATCTTCTTCCATACAAAGCCTCGAAGGGTGCCATTCCAATACTTGAATGGTAATTGTTATTGTAAGTGAATTCTATTAACGAAAGATGACTATCCCAAGCTCCTCCTTGTTCAAGTACACACACTCTCAACAAATCTTCCAACGATTGAATCGTCCTCTCGGATTGACCATCTGTCTGCGGATGATACGCCGAGCTCAACTTCAATTGAGACCCTAAAGCTTCTTGCAAACTTTTCCAAAATCTAGAAGTAAATCTTGGATCTCTATCTGACACAATGATCGAAGGAACACCATGTAATCTTACTATCTCTTGAATGTAAATCTCTGCCAACCGAGCCACAGTAAAAGTGACATTGATCGGTAGAAAATGAACTGACTTCGTTAACCTATCAACAATCACCCAAATAGCATCGTTCCCTTTTGGAGTAGTTGACAAACTCGTCACAAAATCCATGGATATACTATCCCATTTCCACTCTGGCACATCTAACGGTACCATCATTTCAGCAGGTTTTTGATGTTCTATCTTTGATTTCTGACAAACTAGACAAGAATACACAAACTGTGCCACATCACGTTTCAATCCAGACCACCAAAACAACTTTTTCAAATCATGATACATCTTCGTAGCTCCTGGGTGAATACTCAAGCTACTTCAATGGCTCTCTTCAAGGATTGCCTTCTTCATCCCATCGTTGTCCGGAATACAGATTCTACCTCGGAACCTCAACACACCGTGTTCATCGACTCTAAAGTCCCCATCTGTAGTCGGGTTACTCACAACAAGCAAATCTACAAACTTAACATCTTCTTTCTGCGCTTCTTTAATATTTTTCAGAAAATCATTGTCAATCCTTAACATTCTGTTGGAACAAAGGTGTTCAGCAATACCACGTTTTGAGTTTTGATGATAACAAGGTATTAAAAAGTTGTCAATTGGATATTGCTAATATTTGTTTAAGTATGCAGGATATCAATTAAGATCTGTATCTTAGAAAGTATTCTGTTTGAACAATGTTAAAGAGCAATAAATCCAGAGAAGCTTGTTGCTTGTGATTATGTATCGAAGAGAGTCTAAAGACTGTATCGAAGAGAGTCTGAAGACTGTACCGAAGAGAGTCTGAAGACTGTATCAGAGTCTGAAGACCATCAGAATCTGAGAACCAAGAGAGTCTGAAGATTATCAGAAGCATAGTGCTATAGTGAGTCTGAAGCCACAAATTTGATAATATGCTAACAGTGATCTCTACTGCATTGCTATGCACAAAGAAAACTCTCAAATGGAGTAACGGCTAGCTTCTAAGTCAACTTGAGCGTGGGAAGCACAAAGACAAAGATTGCAGGCCAGTACAGAGTACGTTGTACGAACTCTGTTTCCACTACTCCACTACCTCGTACAGTTTGGCAACTGTGTCTACCGGTATTAATCCTCAAAGGGAATGGAATTCAAATGATGCTATTGAAGGACTATTACCAAATCAAGCAACAGATCAACAGTCATTGATCAAGCTTCAGAAATAATCCTAATGCGCTGGATGACTCAACGTCTCTTTCCTACACCTATATAAAGGATAGAAGACTTGAAGAATTGTTGGACTCTGTAACTTGAAAAATTGCATTGCGCTGCTTTCGTATTCAACTGAGTCTTAACAAAAGCACATCATCAACTTAGATTCTTACAAACTGAGTCTTCTAGAATTTCTAAGTTTCACAGAAAAACAGAGTCTGTCTTTTGTGTAAAACAGAGTCTGTCTTTGGTGTAATTGAAACACATTTTGATTGTTGTCAAGTGTTTCAACTTTATTAAATTTTCTGTAATTGTGTAAAAGTCTCTTGCTTTTGTGCTTGAGCAAAGGAAGTCTCTTGGCTGCGTCCTTGAGCAAGGAAGTCTCTTAGTTGTGTCTTTGAGCAAGGAAGTCTCTTGCCTGTGTGCTTGAGCAAGGAAGTCTCATACTGTGTGTTTGAGCAACTTGTAATTTGATATTACATTTTAGTGAACTCTCCTTGGAAGTACAAGGGGGACAGGACTACTTCCGGTTTGTGGAAGGAACCTGTATAATTGCTTGTGTTCTCTCTTCTCTCTCTATCTCTTGATTATTCCGCTGCAATCAGAACCTAATCTCCTATCAGACTCTGATCTTATTCAGACTCTGAGACTAAAGGAATTAGATTCTCACTCTTCAAGAGTTGCGAAAAGAAAACACAATTCAACCCCCCCCCCCCCCTTCTTGTGTTTTTCTCACCTTCATATTCCTAGCTTTACACTCTGATGTGATCTTTCACAAACCAAACTCAAATCTCTGAATTGTTCCAATAGTTCGAACTCTTCCGCCATCATAGCAGACATATGTAACGTTTTCCTACTTAAGGCATCAGCAACTACGTTAGCCTTACCCGGATGGTAATTCAAACCAAAATCATAATCTTTCAATAACTCAAGCCATCTCCTCTGTCTCATATTTAACTCTTTCTGATCAAACAAGTACTTCAAGCTCTTGTGATCACTAAACACCTCAAACCTCGAACCATACAAATAATGTCTCCAAATTTTCAACACAAATACCACTGCAGCCAACTCAAGATCATGGGTAGGATAATTTCGTCCATGAATCCTCAACTTCCTGGATGCATAAGCAACCACTTTACTGTCTTGCATAAGTACACCACCTAAACCCAACTTAGACGCATCACAATACACCACAAAAGGTGCTTCAGGCTTTGGCAAAATTAAGACTGGAGCCGTCGTCAACCGCTTCTTCACCTCATTGAAGCTACTTTCACATTGAGCATCCCACACAAAGGATTTACCTTTATGTTGGAACAAAGGTGTTCAGCAATACCACGTTTTGAGTTTTGATGATAACAAGGTATTAAAAATTGTCAATTGGATATGCTAATATTTGTTTCAGTATGCAGGATATTAATCAAGATTTATATCTTAGAAAGTATGTTGTTTGAACATTTTAAGAACAAAGATCTAGAGAAGCATGTTGCTTGTGATTCTGTATCGAAGAGAGTCGGAAGACTGTATCGAAGAGAGTCCGAAGACTGTATCGAAGAGAGTCTAAAGACTGTATCGAAGAAGAGTCTGAAGATTATCAGAGTCTGAAGACTATCAAAACCTGAAGAACAAGAGAGTCTGAAGATCATCAGAAGCTGAAGTGCTACAGTGAGTCTGAAGCCTGCAATCTGAAGATCTTCTTAGAAGGATTTCTAAAGGCATTACGATGCAAAAGAAACTCTCAATTGGAGTAACGGCTAGCTTCGAAGTCAACTTGAGCGTGGGATGCTCAACGACAAAGAATGCAGGACAGTATAGAGTACGTTGTACGAACTCTATTTCCACTACTCCACTACCTCGTACAGTTTGGAAACTGTGTCTACCGGTATTAATCTTCAAAAGGAATGGAATTCAAAATTTGCAATTGAAGGACTATTACCATATCAAGCAACAGATCAACAGCTATTGATCAAGCTTCAGAAATCATCCTGATGTGCTGGATGACTCAACGTCTCTTTCCAACGCCTATATAAAGGATAGAAGACTTGAAGAATCGTTGGACTCTACAACTGAAAAACTACGCTGCATTGCTATCGTATTCAACTGAGTCTTAACAGAAACACATCAACAACTTAGATTATTCTTACAAACTGAGTATTTTAGAATTTCTAAGTTAAGCAGAAAAATAGAGTCTGTCTTTGTTTGAAACAGAGTCTGTCTTTGTTTGTATTTGGAACACGTTTGACTGTTTGTCAAGTGTTTCAACTCTATTCACTTTTCTGTAAATTGTGTCGGAAGTCTCTTGCTTGTGTGCTTGAGCAAAGAAGTCTCTTGGCTGCGTTCTTGAGCAAAGAAGTCTCTTAGTTGTGTCTTTGAGCATTGGAAGTCTCTTGCCTGCGTGCTTGAGCATTGGAAGTCTCTTACTGTGTGTTTGAGCAACTTGTAATAGATATTACATTTTAGTGGAACTCTCCTTCGAAGTGCAAGGGGGACAGGACTACTTCCGGTTTGTGGAAGGAACCTGTATAATTGCTTGTGTTCTCTCTTCTCTCTATCTCTTGATTATTTCCGCTGCAACAGAATCTGATCTCCCATCAGACTCTGATCTCTTTCAGACTCTGATCCTACGGAATTAGATTCTTACTCTTCAAGAGCTGCGAAAAGCTAACACAATTCAACCCCCCCTTCTTGTGTTTTTCTCACCTTCAGTTGGTATCAGAGCTCCGACTCTGTTGTCATAGAACTTAACTGTGTGACAGAAAAGATCCAGAGTAAAACATGTCTTCCAGTGAACCTTCTTCTTCTGGTGCTACTTCTGGTGCTGCTATACCATACGACTATGGATCCAATAACAGCAGTAAAAAGGCTGATTATGGAAAAATTCCTAAGTTCAATGGTGATCCTGAAGAATTTTCTTCGTGGAAAACCAACTTCTACAGCTATGTCATGGGTCTTGATGAAGAACTCTGGGACATACTTGAAGATGGTGTTGGTGACTTACAACTTGATGACGGAGGTGCTGCCATTGTCCGTAAACTTCACACTGCTTCTCAAAAGAAGATCTACAAGAAACATCATATCATCAGAAGAGCTCTTGTCACTGCTATTCCTAAATCTGAATACATGAAAATGAGTGACAAATCTACTGCTAGAGCCATGGTTACTTCTCTTTGTGCAAACTATGAAGGAAGCAAAAAGGTCAGGGAAGCTAAAGCTCTTCTATTAGTTCATCAGTATGAACTGTTCAAGACGAAAGAGGATGAAAGTATTGAGTAGATGTACTCAAGATTTCAAACTCTAGTATCTGGACTTCAGATACTAAAGAAGAGTTACATAGCTTCTGACCATGTTAGCAAGATCCTAAGGAGCTTACCCTCTAGATGGAAACCAAAGGTTACTGCAATTGAGGAGGCTAAAGATTTAAACACTTTAAGTGTTGAATATCTTGTAAGCTCTCTCAAGGTTCATGAGTTAAGTCTCAATGAACATGAGTCTGCAAGAAAGTCTAAAACCATTGCTTTAAAATCAAAGGGAAGATCCTCAAAAGCTCTCAAGGTTGAAGAGTTTGAAAATGAATCTTCAGCGTCTGAAAGCTCAGAGGAAGATCCTGATGTTGCTAAGGAAATGGCTATGCTTTCAAGCATAATGCAATACCTTGCCAAAAAGAACAAGAGATTTCTGAGCAAGAGCAGTGGGAAGGGTTTCAAAAAGGAGGAACAGAAAGGTTGCTTCAACTGCAAGAAGACTGGACATTTTATTGCTGATTGTCCAGAGCTGCAGAAAGAGAAATCCAAGTCAAAAAGGCCAACCTTCAAGTCAAGCAAGTTTAAGAAGCAAATCAAGAAAAGTCTGATGGCTACCTAGGAAGATCTTGATAATGAGTCAGGGACTGAGGATGATGATGCTGATGGTGAAGCCAATGTAGCTGTTGGACTAATGGCTACAACTGAATCTATAAAGGAGACACCTGAGGCAGAATCAATTGCAGACTCTGAAAGTGAAACAGAGATATTTTCTGAACTCACAAGATCTGAATTAGTAGATTCTGTCATAGAACTTCTTGGTCATTTTAAAGCTAAAACCACTGAGTTGAAGAAAGTCAAACAACAGCTTGATAAGCTGTCAAAAAGACATAATTCAACTCTGTTGGAGTTAGAAAGTTTAAAAGAAGAAAATGATACTTTATTGATCAAGAAGTGTAGTTGTAAATACTTGAGTGAGCAAGATATTGCTTTACAAGAATTTATTGCTACTGGAATTGACAAATCGAGGGTTGCATCCTTGATCTATAGCACATATCAGAACAGAGGACAGGGTCTTGGATTCATTGGAGGAAGCTTGAATGAAGTGATTCTGAAACCTGGTCCTGATGGCGCCTTAGAAGCATTGAAAAATCACTTTGTAAGTGAGTCTGATGAAGTCAACACAGTGACTCATTCAGAACCTACAACTTCAAGTTCTAAGGTGTTGACTAAGTCAAAATCTCAGAATGTAAAGTCAAAAGTTCTGAAAAACTTTGAACCTAAAGCTTTAATGATTCAGACTCTAAAACATTCAGAGTCTGATAAACGGACTCAGAAAAAGCCAGAGTCTGAAAAACAAAAGCCTAAGTTTCAAAAAGGAGAAACTGTGAAAGGCAAGTTGAATCCTAAACCAAACGGTTCTAAACCCAAGGTGTGGAAGAAAACACTGCCAATGACTTCAAGACGCACCTTACGAAAGGAATTCAATGGTTTAAGGACTAACTCAAGAGGACCCATGAGAATATGGGTACCTAAGTCTGAAATTGTTGATGCTGCAGGTATGTCTAAAAGGACTAGAAAAGTAGAAGGCTTGGTACCTAGACAGTGGTTGCTCGCGTCACATGACGGGAGAAAAGTCTATGTTCCTAACCCTAACCATGAAAGAGGGAGGAACTGTGGGATTTGGAGGAAACCAGACTGGCAAAATCATTGGTACTGGAACAATTGGTAACTCTCTTATCTTAATCAGTAATGTGTGGTTTGTTGATGGGCTTAGACATAACCTACTGAGTATAAGTCAATTATGCGACAGTGGTTATGATGTTTTGTTTAATAAGAACAACTGCACTGTGGTTAACAAGGATGATCAATCCATAGTCTTCAAGGGAAAGAGAAGAAACAATGTTTACAAGATAAAATTCTCTGAACTGACTGATCAGAAGGTAGTTTGCCTTTTGTCAATGGGTGATAAGAAGTGGATGTGGCATAAACGGTTGGGACACACAAACTGGAGGTTAATGAAGGTGAGAAAACACAAGAAGCGGGGGTTGAATTGTGTTAGTTTTTCGCAGCTCTTGAAGAGTGAGAATCTAATTCCTTAATATCAGAGTCTGAAGGAGATCAGAGTCTGTTAGGAGATTAGGTTCTGATGCAGCGGAAATAATCAAGAGATAGAGAGAAGAGAGAACACAAGCAATTATACAGGTTCCTTCCACAAACTGGAAGTAGTCCTGTCCCCCTTGTACTTCCAAGGAGAGTTCACTAAAATGTAATATCTATTACAAGTTGCTCAAACACACAGTAAGAGACTTCCAATGCTCAAGCACGCAGGCAAGAGACTTCCAATGCTCAAAGACACAACTAAGAGACTTCCTTGCTCAAGGACGCAGCCAAGAGACTTGTTTGCTCAAGCACACAAGCAAGAGACTTCTGACACAATTATAGAAAATTGAATAGAGTTGAAACATTTAACAAACAATCAAACGTGTTCCAAATACAAATAAAGACAGACTCTGTTTCAAACAAAGACAGACTCTGTTTTTCTGCTTAACTTAGAAATTCTAAAATACTCAGTTTGTAAGAATAATCTAAGTTGTTGATGTGTTTTTGTTAAGACTCAGTTGAATACGATAGCAATGCAGCGTAGTTTTTCTAGTTGTAGAGTCTAAAAATTCTTCAAGTCTTCTATCCTTTATATAGGCATAGGAAAGAGACGTTGAGTCATCCAGCACATCAGGATGATTTCTGAAGCTTGATCAATGGCTGTTGATCTGTTGCTTGATTTGGTAATAGTCCTTCAATTGCATAATTTGAATTCCATTCCCTTTGAAGATTAATACCGGTAGACACAGTTGCCAATCTGTACGAGGTAGTGGAGTAGTTGAAACAGAGTTCATACAACGTACTCTGTACTGGCCTGCATTCTTTGTCGTTGGGCATCCCAAGCTCAAGTTGACTTTGAAGCTAGCCGTTACTCCAAATGAGAGTTTCTTTTGCATCGTAATGCTTTTAGAAATCCTTGTTAGCAGATCTTCAGATTTCAGGCTTCAGACTCACTGTAGCACTTAGCTTCTGATGATCTTCAGACTCTCTTGGTTATCAGATTCTGATAGTCTTCAGACTCTCTTCGATACAGTCTTCAGACTCTCTTCGATACATTCTTCAGACTCTCTTCGATACAGTCTTCAGACTCTCTTCGACACAGAATCACAAGCAACAAGCTTCTATGGATCTCTGCTCTTTAACATTGTTCAAACATAATAATTTCTAAGATATAAATCTTGATTGATATCCTGCATACTTTAAACAAATATTAGCAATATCCAATTGACAACTTTTAATACCTTGTGATCATCAAAACTCAAAACGTGGTATTGCTGAACACCTTTTTTCCAACAATCTCCCCCTTTTTGATGATGACAAACATCAGTATTTAAAAGGTCAATTGTTGTTAATCTAATTAACAAGTTGACTTAAGGGGTCTGAGGTTTGTAAGCTCAGAGTCTGAGGTTTGTAAGCTCTGACTCCCCCTGAGTCTGATAGTTCTTAAGTTGAGGTTTGTAAGCTCCCCCTAAGTTCTATCCAAGTTAATTAAATTCATTTTCATAAGCAATTGAATTCATTCTCAGAATAATAAATGAATTAGAGAACAGATTCTAAAAATAGGGGCTCATTGTCTAATTAAGCACCTTTCGCAAATTTCCCTTTAACTTTTACATAGAACTTGCAATATGTAGATAAAAGTCACAAATCTCATACTTTTCCCTTCTCCCCCTTTTGTCATCAACGAAAAGGTTTAGAAACAAGTTCCTCCCCCTTTTTAAATGACTTTAGGTAAGGATATAAACACATTTTAAGGAAACTGAGATTCAGAGAGAAAACATTGAAGAATCAAAGCATAAAATAAATTAAATGCAAAGAAAATCAAATGATAACTTATATAAACTTGAAAGCAATAACAGTTCAGAAGAAAAAGTAAACAGCAAACAAGGGTTACAAACAAAACATAAAAAAATTTAAACTAAGGTTGGTTTTGTTTGGCAAGGTGATCCATCAGTTTCTGGAGATCCTCTTGCTGCTTCTTGACAATCTCTTCCAAAGCCTCAGTTCTTCTTAAGTGAGCTTCCCTTTCAAGTCTAGCTTCTTCTTGAACTCTGTGCAGTCTTCTTCTCAAAGAGTCAAAAACCATTGATTCCCTTGGATTATATTGATCTTCATCAAAGAATGGTTTATCTCTAATCCGCAGAATAGGAGCTTTCTCCTTGGTTATAGCTTTCTCAGCTCTCTTGACTTCTTCAACATGCTTGGCAGTAACAAATGCTTGTTCCCTGGCAGCAGCCTTCTGAATTTTGGTGATAAAATCCAAGAACTCATTCTTCAATGCAGAGAACTTGTCCTCATAGCTTACATTGAGGATAGGCACAAACCTTTGCTCAATAATGTCATTGAGCTTAGTGTTTGATGAAGCATAGAACTCATTTATCCTGTTTGAATCAAATAGGTCGTGAGGTTCAGAAGTTGAGGGTTGAGAGGCTCTTAAAGCTAGAAAGGTTTCAAAATTTGGTACAACTGTTATTGGATCACAAAGAGGTTCAGGAACTGTTCTAGACACAGGTTCTGCTCTGCATTCTGTTAGAGGTTCTGATAGCATATCAGAAGCTTGTTCCAGAATTTCAGAAACTGGTTTTTCAACAGGTTCTGAGGGTTCAACAGAAGCTAAGGTGAGAATTTCTGTAGGTTTAGGTACAGATTATGGTTTGGAAACAGATTTTGTAGCTTTTGTTGATTTGGATTTTGCAGGGGTTTTTGGTAGTTATCCTCCTAGGTGTTTCTCAAGAGAGTCTAGGGTGTCTGGAGAGTCTACACAAATAGGCTCATGTTGGGGGGATGGTTGTTTTGATTGAGTGGTTACTTCAGGCTTTTCAGAAGGTTGAATTGCCTGAAGTGGTTTGAGAAATGATGGTTGAGCAGGGTGGTCAGCAAGTAAGTTCATAGACACTGTGATGGTGTCTTGAACAACTCTTCCATAGTTGAATCAACATAATCAACTATTTTGGGGTCCAATGGGTTATGGGATGATAGGGGTTTGATTGGTGAGCGGGATGAATTTCTGAGGGAAGGAAGAATTTGGCTCAAGGGTTTGTTATCTGATTCTGAATCAGATTCTGACTCTTGATTCGTAGAGGAAGATGAGTTAAATGCCACATTGCCAGAGGTGCCTATTCCAGCTTCTGGAGAAGCATAATGATTAGACACGGTAGCTTCTGATAAATCAGCTTCTACAGTAGCTACTGGATTCTTCTGTTTCAAAGCAGATGCAAGCAACTTAGCAGCTTCTTTAACAGTTTCCTCCTTTAGTTCTTCAGCAACCACTTATGTTGCCATTGCCTTGGCAGCAGCATGTTCATCCTCAATCATAGATACAGAAGTACCTATCTTCTGTGCTACATCCTTAGCCACAGGAACCACATCCACCTTTCTCTTCTTGATCTGACTTTCTTCACCATCAGAGTCAGCATCAAGGAATTCAACAATTTCTTCAGCTAGTTTGACATAATCTCTGTCAGCCTTGCCTATCTTCGCTTTCTTCTCATCTTTCTTTGCCTTCTTCTCGTCTTGCTTAGCTTTCTTCTCATCCTTGGTTTCTTTTATCCTATCCTTGATTTCCTTGGATGCAGAAGATACTGATGAAGGCATGGAAGCTATGGTCTTAGGGGCACCAATAGTCACTCCTGGAAGAGTTGTAGATTTGATCTTCTTCTTGAGAGGTTCTTGCTTCTCTTCCTCTTCCTTGAGAACCACTTCCTTGTTCCTTTTTCCCTTGACCTTAAGAGGTCCTCCTCCAGCAGTCTCCGGAATGGCAGAATAATTGATTATTCTACCAGTATCCTTGAAGTAATCCACCACAAATCTTGCAAGAACTTCAGGATTATCTTCTTTGGATATAGGAGGGAAGTCCATCATCAAGTCAGATTGCACATAAGATTCCCTCATATCATGCTTAGAAGGATTGAATCTTCTGACAATCTTCATGTACTGAAGAGTTTTACCATTGATGATTCTCCCTGTCACAGTTCCAAGATGAGCATCTGATACGACACCAGATTCTGATAAGACCTTCAAGAGGCCTCCTTGATACAGAATCTCAGAGATTAGCCTTCCAAAAGGAACTTGCCTTCTGGATTCTGATTGGCTTTTCTTGATTGCCCAGCACATGTGGTGCATCACATACCTTGGAAAGTTGATCTTTATTTTGTTAATCAGAAAATAAAGAAGAACTTTGTGATCAACAAACAGAGTGTCTGTTCCTCCTCCTTTCTGAAGCATACTATCCAGTATAATCTTCACAAGCACCCTATGCTCAGGATGCATATCAACCAGCTTATTTGAGGGTCTCCCTTCAAATAAAAGTTTGTTGCAGATAACTGACCAGTCACTCTTCTTCTGGACATTCCACTGAAATTTACCAACGTTCTCCACTTGACAAGCCCTGGCAACCACTTCTTCAGTGATAAGGACTGGGATCCCCATCACAGCAGACCTTATTTCAAGACCCTTGTACGGTCTTAAACCCATTTCATCTCTGTTCTTGCCAGCCAGCTTGGGGTTGTTCAATATTGCAGCAGTTTCTTCAATCGTAGCTTCATCCTTGTCGTAGACTTTTGACCTAACCCAGAAATCTCTTACCAGCTCCTGATATGTTGGTCCATTCAACATACCAAAGTAGTTCATCATTCCTTGTGCTAAGAAATCAGAAGAGACGTCAACTCCGTGACGATTGAGAGAACCAAAATCTATTGGAGATTCAACTTGAATTTCCAGAGTCTCTTTGATAAGATTCATCGTCCTTGGTTTGATCAAATAAGATTTTCCAGTCTTGACTAGGACACCAGATTGGATGAGATCACTTGCCATTTTAGAGGTTTCTAAGTGTTTGATTTGAGAACAAAAGGTTTTACAAAGGATTGAAAACAAGAAATTTGTTCAGAGAAAGAATCAAAGAGTGAAAAGAGAAGTGAGTTGTGAGTGTTATATATTTATAGAAAAAGTTTGATAACCGTTTGGAAAGAATAGGGGACAAACAAACACAAACAATAAATACATATAGCATACAGCCGTAAAAGCGTTGGGACAATGCGAAGGTAACTTGTTTAACGTAATAAAATCATTGCCCTTTGAGTTCTTACCCAATACAGACAGGCCACGTCTGAGAAACTATAAAGTAACTGTCACCGTAGTGGGGCAGGTGTTACTGAACTCAACAGTCATGCTTCCACTAATACGAACTTCTGAGAGTCTAAAGATTCCTTACCAGATTCTGAAGGTTTATCAGAAGCTTATATTTACTAAAGTCTCCAAAAGAGAGTCTGATTCATAATTAGCTTCTGAATATCTTTCAGAGTCTGAATTCTGTTTTCAGAGGCGCACATTAACTAGAGACATAACACATGTTCAGTATCAATGAATCAGCCCATTCAAATTTTTCTTTATAAAATCAAATCTTTCAACAGATAAAGGTTTAGTAAATATATCAGCCCATTGATGATCAGTATCAATGAATTGAATATCTAAAATTCCTTTTTGAACATAGTCTCTTATAAAATGATGTTTAATCTCAATGTGCTTTTCTCTTGAATGCAGAATTGGATTCTTAGATAAACATATAGCTGCCGTATTATCACAATAAATTGGGATACAGTTTTCAGTTATTTGATAATCCTCAAGCTGATGTTTCATCCAGAGTAGCTGTGTACAACAACTAGCAGCTGAGATGTATTCTGCTTCTGCTGTAGACAAAGCAATGGTTGCTTGCCTTTTGCTAGCCCAGGATATCAGATTCTCTCCCAAGAATTGACAATTGCCACTGGTAGATTTTCTTTCAATCCTGTCTCCAGCATAGTCAGCATCACAGAATCCAACTAGCTTATAGTTAGAGGATTTCTTGTACAGAAGTCCAAGATTGGTAGTTCCTTTCAGATATCTAAAGATTCTCTTAACAACTGTTAAATGAGACTCTCTAGGATCTGATTGAAACCTTGCACACAGACATACACTGTATAAAATATCTGGTCTGGATGCAGTTAGGTATAACAAAGAACCAATCATACCTCTATACAGCTTCTGATCAACTTTGGTTCCTTGATCTTCTTTGCTCAGAGTGCAGGTTGGATGCATTGGAGTATTCATTTCTTTGCAGTCCTCAAGATTGAACTTCTTCAGAAGCTCTTTCGTGTATTTGGACTGATGAACATAGACTCCATCTTTGCATTGGTTGATTTGAATTCCAAGAAAGAACTTCAATTCTCCCATCATGCTCATTTCAAACTCATCCTGCATTACTTTGGAAAACTCTTTGCAAAGTGAACTATTTGTAGAACCAAAAATGATATCATCAACATAAATTTGAACTATAAGAATGTTTTTCTTCAGAGTCTTTCTGAATAGTATAATGTCAACTTGCCCTCGTTCAAAGTTATTTTGAATTAAGAAATTACTTAGTCTTTCATACCAAGCTCTGGGAGCTTGTTTCAAGCCATAGAGTGTTTTTTTCAATTTATAAACATGCTCTGGATGTTTTAAATCTTCAAAGCCAGGAGGTTGTTTGACATACACTTCTTCAGAAATGACACCATTAAGAAATGCACTCTTAACGTCCATTTGATACAGGGTTATGTTGTGATTTACTGCATAGGAAAGAAGTAACTTGATTGCTTCCAATCTTACAACTGGAGCAAATGTTTCTGTGTAATCAATGCCTTCTTGTTGACTGTAGCCCTGCGCAACAAGTCTGGCCTTGTTTCTGATTACTTCTCCTTGTTCACTAAGCTTATTTCTGAACACCCACTTGGTTCCAATGATGTTTTTGTGTTCAGGTTTAGCTACAAGATCCCATACTTCATTCCTTTTGAATTGATTCAGCTCGTCTTGCATTGCCAGAATTCATCCTTCATCTCCAAGTGCTTCTTCAATAGAGGTTGGCTCAATAACAGATAGTAATCCCAAAGCAGACTCTTCTTGTCTGAAATGCGATCTAGTTCTTCCGGGACTATCTTTATTGCCAATAATCTGATCCTCTGGATGCGAAGACTTGTATTTGAAAGATTGTTTGGATTGACTAGCTTGCTGAGAACCATCTTGAGCTTCTTCATAAGCTTCTTCATTAGGAACTTCAGGAGATGCTCCAGCTTCTGAAGTATCTTCAGATTCTGGAATCTTATCAGATTCTGAGTTGTCATCAGAATCTTGAGATCCTGCATAACTTTCATCTTGCTCTGGAGTTTCACTTCCAGGTACTTTGTCATCGAATCTGACATGCATAGATTCTTCAACACATTGTGTTTCTGAATTATACAGTCTGTATGCCTTAGAACGCTCAGAGTAACCTAAAAAGATTCCCTTTTGAGTTTTAGCATCAAATTTCTTTAGATAGACTTTATTGTTCAGGACATAACAAGTACATCCGAACTGATGAAAATAAGATATGTTAGGTTTCCTTCCTTTAAAGAGTTCATATGCTGTTTTGTTCGACAGAGGTCTGATATAGATTCTGTTCTGAACATAACAAGCTGTGTTTACTGCTTCTGCCCAAAAATGCTTAGCCAGATTGTTCTCATGGATCATGGTTCTAGCCATTTCTTGTAAGGTTCTGTTCTTTCTCTCTACAACTCCATTTTGTTGTGGAGTTCTAGGTGCAGAGAATTCATGAATAATTCCATGTTTTTCACAGAAAACCTCAAACGGCTCATTTTCAAATTCTCCTCCATGATCACTTCTGACTTTCAAGATTTTCAATTCTTTTTCAGATTGAATTTGGATGCAGAATTTACTAAACACAGAATATGAGTCATCTTTAGTTTTCAGAAACTTAACCCAACTCCATCTGCTGTAATCATCAACAATGACTAGTCTATATTTACTTCCATGTAAGGATGCAGTGCTAACTGGTCCAAATAAGTCAATATGAAGTAATTCCAAGGGTCTGGAAGTAGAAACAATTTCTTTCGGCTGGAAGGGACTCTTGACAATTTTCCCTTTCTGACATGCTCCGCAAAGAGCATCTGAGTGATAGTCAATGTCTGGTAGGCCTTTGACAAGTTGCAACTTGCAAAGCTTAGAGATTAATCTCCAATTAGCATGTCCCAATCGTCTATGCCACAGCCACTTCTTATCACCCATTGACAAAAGGCACACTACCTTCTGATCAGTAAGTTCTGAGAATTTTATCTTGTAGACATTGTTTCTTCTTTTTCCCTTAAAGACTATGGACTGATCATCCTTGTTAACCACAGTGCAGTTGTTCTTATTAAACAGTACATCATAACCACTGTCGCATAATTGACTTATGCTCAGTAGGTTATGTCTAAGTCCATCAACGAACCACACATTACTGATTGAGATAAGAGAGTTACCAATTGTTCCAGTACCAATGATTTTGCCAGTCTGGTTTCCTCCAAATCCCACAGTTCCTCCCTCTTTCATGGTTAGGGTTAGGAACATAGACTTTTCTCCCGTCATATGACGCGAGCAACCACTGTCCAGGTACCAAGCCTTCTGCTTTTCTAGTCCTTTTAGACATACCTGCAGCATCAATACAGACTTAGGTACCCATATTCTAATGGGTCCTCTTGGGTTAGTCTTTGAACCGTTGAATTCCTTTCGTAAGTTGCGTCTTGAAGTCATTTGCAGTGTTTTCTCCCATACCTTGGGTTTAGAACCGTTTGGTTTAGGATTCAACTTGCCTTTCACAGTTTCTCTTCTTTGAAACTTAGGCTTTTGTTTTTCAGACTCTGGCTTTTTCAGAGTCCGTTTATCAGACTCTGAATGTTTTAGAGTCTGAATCATTGAAGCTTTAGGTTCAAATTTTTTCAGAACTTTTAACTTTACATTCTGAGATTTTGACTTAGTCAGAACCTTAGAACTTGAAGTTGTAGGTTCTGAGTGAGTCACTGTGTTGACTTCATCAGACTCACTCACAAAGTGATTTTTCAACGCTTCTCTGGCTCCATCAGGACCAGGTTTCAGAATCACTTCATTCGAGCTTCCTCCAATGAATCCAAGACCCTGTCCTCTGTTCTGATACGTGCTATAGATCATGGACGCAACCCTTGATCTGTCAATTCCAGTAGCAATAAATTCTTGCAGAGCAACATCTTGCTCACTCAAGTATTTACAGCTACACTTCTTGATCAATAAAGTGTCATTTTCTTCTTTTAAATTTTCTAACTCCAACAGAGTTGAATTATATCTTTTTGACAGCTTATTAAGCTGTTGTTTGACTTTCTTCAACTCAGTGGTTTTAGCTTTAAAATGACCAAGAAGTTCTTTGACAGACTCTACTAATTCAGATCTTGTGAGTTCAGAATATACCTCTGTTTCACTTTCAGAGTCTGCATCTGATTCTGCCTCAGGTGTCTCTTTAACAAATTCAATTGTAGCCATTAGTCCAACAGCTACATTAGCTTCACCATCAGCATCATCATCCTCAGACCCTGACTCATTATCAAGATCTTCCCAGGTGGCCATCAGACTTTTCTTGATCTGCTTCTTAAACTTGCTTGACTTGAAGTTTGGCCTCTTTGACTTGGATTTCTCCTTCTGCAGCTCTGGACAATCAGCAATAAAATGTCCAGTCTTCTTGCAGTTGAAGCAACCTTTCTGTTCCTCCTTTTTGAAACCCTTCCCACTGCTCTTGCTCAGAAATCTCTTGTTCTTCTTAGCAAGGTACTGCATTCTGCTTGAAAGCATAGCCATTTCCTTTGCAATATCAGGATCTTCCTCTGAGCTTTCAGAAGCTGAAGATTCATTTTCAGACTCTTCAACCTTGAGAGCCTTTGAGGACCTTCCTTTTGATTTTAAAGCAATGGTTTTGGACTTTCTTGCAGAATCATGTTCATTTAGACTTAACTCATGAACCTTGAGAGAGCTTACAAGATCTTCAACACTTAACGTGTTTAAATCTCTAGCCTCCTCAATTGCAGTGACCTTTGGTCTCCATCTAGAGGGTAAGCTCCTTAGAATCTTGCTAACATGATCAGAAGCTATATAACTCTTCTTTAGTATCTCAAGACCAGATATTAGAGTTTGAAATCTTGAGTACATCTGCTCAATACTTTCATCCTCTTTCATCTTGAATAGTTCATACTGATGAACTAATAGAAGAGCTTTAGCTTCCCTGACCTTTTTGCTTCCTTCATAGTTAGCACAGAGAGAAGAAAACATGGCTCTAGCAGTAGATTTGTCACTCATCTTCATGTATTCCGTTTTAGGAATAGCAGTGACAAGAGCCCCTCTGATGATATGATGTTTCTTGTAGATTTTCTTTTGAGCAGCAGTGTGAAGTTTACGGTCAATGGCAGCACCTTCGTCATCAAGTTGTAAGTCACCAACACCATCTTCAAGTATGTCCCAGAGTTCTTCATCAAGACCCATGACATAACTGTAGAAGTTGGTTTTCCACCAAGAAAATTCTTCAGGATCACCATTGAACTTAGGAATTTTTCCATAATCAGCCTTTTTACTGCTGTTATTGGATCCATAGTCATATGGTATAGCAGCACCAGAAGTAGCACCAGAAGAAGAAGGTTCACTGGAAGACATGTTTTTCTCTGGATCTTTTCTGTCACACGGTTAAGTGCTATGACAACAGAGCCGAAGCTCTGATACCAACTGAAGGTGAGGAAAACATAAGAAGGGGGGTTGAATTGTGTTAGCTTTTCGCAGCTCTTGAAGAGTGAGAATCTAATTCCTTAATATCAGAGTCTGAAGGAGATCAGAGTTTGATAGGAGATTAGGTTCTGATGCAGCGGAAATAATCAAGAGATAGAGAGAAGAGAGAACACAAGCAATTATACAGGTTCCTTCCACAAACCGGAAATAGTCATGTCCCCCTTGTACTTCCAAGGAGAGTTCACTAAAATGTAATATCTATTACAAGTTGCTCAAACACACAGTAAGAGACTTCCAATGCTCAAGCACGCAGACAAGAGACTTCCAATGCTCAAAGACACAACTAAGAGACTTCCTTGCTCAAGGACGCAGCCAAGAGACTTCTTTGCTCAAGCACACAAGCAAGAGACTTCTGACACAATTACAGAAAATTGAATAGAGTTGAAACACTTGACAAACAATCAAACGTGTTTCTATTACAACAAAGACAGACTCTGTTTTAGATAAAGACAGACTCTGTTTTTCTGTTTAACTTAGAAATTCTAGAATACTCAGTTTGTAAGAATAATCTAAGTTGTTGATGTGTTTTTGTTAAGACTCAGTTGAATACGATAGCAATGCAGCGTAGTTTTTCTAGTTGTAGAGTCCAACAATTCTTCAAGTCTTCTATCCTTTAAATAGGCGTAGGAAAGAGACGTTGAGTCATCCAGCACATCAGGATGATTTCTGAAGCTTGATCAATGGCTGTTGACCTGTTGCTTGATTTGGTAATAGTCTTTCAATTGCATAATTTGAATTCCATTCCCTTTGAAGATTAATACTGGTAGACACAGTTGCCAATCTGTACGAGGTAGTGGAGTAGTGGAAACAGAGTTCGTACAACGTACTCTGTACTGGCCTGCATTCTTTGTCGTTGAGCATCCCACGCTCAAGTTGACTTTGAAGCTAGCCGTTACTCCAAATGAGAGTTTCTTTTGCATCGTAATGCTTGTAGAAATCCTTGTTAGCAGATCTTCAGATTTCAGGCTTCAGACTCACTGTAGCACTTAGCTTCTGATGATCTTCAGACTCTCTTGGTTATCAGATTCTGATAGTCTTCAGACTCTCTTCGATACAGTCTTCAGACTCTCTTCGACACAGAATCAAAAGATACAAGCTTCTATGGATCTTTTCTCTTTAACATTGTTCAAACAGAATACTTTCTAAGATATAAATCTTGATTGATACCCTGCATACTTTAAACAAATATTAGCAATATCCAATTGACAACTTTTAATACCTTGTTATCATCAAAACTCAAAACGTGGTATTGCTGAACACCTTTGTTCCAACAGTTAATCTCTAAGCTTAGCAAATTGAAACTAGTCAAAGGCCTACCAGACATTGACTATCATTCAGATGCTCTTTGCGGAGCATGTCCGAAAGGGAAAATTGTCAAGAGCTCCTTTAAACCGAAAGAAATTGTTTCTACTTCCAGACCCTTGGAGTTACTTCATATTGATTTATTTGGACCAGTTAACACTGCATCCTTATATGGAAGTAAATATGGACTAGTCATTGTTGATGACTACAGCAGATGGAGTTGGGTTAAGTTTCTGAAAACTAAAGATGACTCATATTCTGTGTTTAGTAAATTCTGCATCCAAATTCAATCTGAAAAAGAATTGAAAATCTTGAAAGTCAGATGTGATCATGGAGGAGAATTTGAAATTGAGCCTTTTAAGGTTTTCTGTGAAAAACATGGAATTATTCATGAATTCTCTACACCTAGAACTCCACAACAAAATGGAGTTGTAGAGAGAAAGAACAGAACCTTACAAGAAATGGCTAGAACCATGATCCATGAGAACAATTTGGCTAAACATTTTTGGGCAGAAGCAGTAAACACAACTTGTTATGTTCAGAACAGAATCTATATCAGACCTTTGTTGAACAAAACAACATATGAACTCTTTAAAGGAAGGAAACCTAACATATCTTATTTTCATCAGTTCGGATGTACTTGTTATGTCCTGAACAATAAAGTCTATCTAAAGAAATTTGATACCAAAGCTCAGAAGGGAATCTTCTTAGGTTACTCTGAACGATCTAAGCCATACAGACTGTATAATTCAGAAACACATTGTGTTGAAGAATCTATGCATATAAGATTTGATGACAAAGTGCCTGGAAGTGAAACTCCAGAGCAAGATGAAAGTTATGCAGGATCTCAAGATTCTGACAGTAACTCAGAATCTGATCAGATTCCAGAATCTAAAGATACTTCAGAAGCTGGAGCATCCCCTGGAGTTCCTAATGAAGAAGCTTCTGAAGAAGCTCTAGATGGTTCTCATTAAGCTAGTCAATCCAAACATTCATTCAAATACAAGTCTTCACATCCTGAGGATCAGATTATTGGCAATAAAGATAGTCCCAGAAGAACTAGATCGTATTTCAGACAAGAAGAGTCTGTTTTTCTCACCTTCACTTCGGAATTTGAAGCTAGAGGTGTCAGAAAAAATTACCACAGGGATAACTGGCTTGTGGCAGCCAAGCATTTTTAGCAACTTTGCTTTTTGATCCTTCGATGTCGGCTCTTCCTATCATTGTGAAGCAGAATTCACCAAGTGTTGGATTGTTCACCCACCGAAAGGGAACGTGAGTTGGGTTTAGACCATCGTGAGACAGGTTAGTTTTACCCTACTGATGACAGTGTCGCAATAGTAATTCAACCTAGTACGAGAGGAACCGTTGATTCGCACAATTGGTCATCGCACTTGGTTGAAAAGCCAGTGGCGCGAAGCTACGGTGCGTTGGATTATGACTGAACGCCTCTAAGTCAGAATCCGGGCTAGAAGCGATGCGCTTGCCTGTCGTTCGCTTGCCAACCCACAGTAGGGGTCCTTGGCCCCCCAGAGGCACGTGCCGTTGGTGGACCTCGTAAGGCGGATGAGCCTTACGGGACACTTTGAAACGCAATTCCTATTGAGCGACGGGCAGAATCCTTTGCAGACGACTTAAATACGCGACGGGGTATTGTAAGTGGCAGAGTGGCCTTGCTGCCACGATCCACTGAGATTCAGCCCTTGTCGCTTCGATTCGTCCCTCCCAACCCACATGTAGTCTGCCACACACGCACGCCTAAGGGTTTAGAAGTCATAAACGGCAAGGGACATCCTATGCCCTAGCAAGGGAGGTCGCGTCCGACCTCGATATCAAAACGCCAAGGGGGGCCAGACTTGAATTACTTGCCATGTTTCTCGACACACTTCTATTCGATTGGCCTTGTGCAAATTGAAGAACATGCGTTGAGTTTTGTGGGGAAGTCGCAACGCGGTGCCTTTGCCCACCAAGCATTGTGCACGGACGACACTTATATTGCATATACTCTCAATGTGCTGCGTTGGTAGCCTCTTAAATGGATGCGCGCAAAACTCAAATGTCCACCTACGTTCTTGCTATTTCGCACTCTTTGGTCGAAAAATCAAAATACATCTAGGCACGGTCGGAATGCTACGAAAGCTTACATGCGCTCTCTATGCGCTGTGATAGAAGTGTCCGCAACATCTTAGCTCAAAATCCGATTTCGAGGTCACTGTTTCTCGAGCTTTTGGTGCGCTTGAAATTAACATTTAGTCTGTCCCTCGTCGACAAAACTGCTGTTTTTCAAGTATTAGTCGGAATTCTGCCAAAAATTTCATATCCCCTCCATGTATTTTTATAGAGGTGTCCGGAAAAAGAAAGCGACCCAAAATTCGATTCCTAGGTCGAGTTTTTGCTGTTTTGGTTTCATGAGATTTTGGCGCGCGGAGAATTCATATTTAATACGTGCCAAGTCTAAAACCCCAAAGTTTCACGGCGGAGGTCGTTATGATGTCCTTAACATGCCCGAATATTTGGGGAACAAAATTTGACCCGTGGGTGGACGCGCACTTGGGGGTGGAATTGAGGTTTTGCGCGTGTCGGTCGAAAATCTAAATAAATTGAGGCGTTGTCGGAATGCTACCAAACTTTGCAGATCCTCTACGTGTATTTTTATAGAGATGCATGGATAAAATCAGCTCAAAATTCGATTTCTAGGTCAATGTTTTGATGTCATACTTTCAAGACTTTTTGGCGCGTCGAATATCCGTAATTAAAGAATCCCGCGTGCAAAATCGCCGAAATTTCGCGGAGGAGGTCCATATGATATCCTTAACATGCCCGAATTTTCGGAGATCACAATTAGGCCCGTGGATGGACGCGCACTTGGGGGTGGAATTGCGGTTTTGCGCTTGTCGGTCGAAAATCTAAATAAATTGACGCGTTGTCGGAATGCTACCAAACTTTGCAGATCCTCTACGTGTATTTTTATGGAGATGCCTGGAAAAAAACTAGCTCAAAATTTGATTTCTAGGTCGATGTTTCGATGACATGCTTTCAAGACTTTTGGCGCGTCAAATATCCGTAATAAAAGAATCCCGCGTGAAAAATCGCCGAAATTTCGCGCAGGAGGTCCATGTGATGTCCTTAACATGCCCGAATTTTTGGGGATCAAAACTAGGCCCGTGGATGGATGAGCATTTGGAAAAGAGATTGCGATTTTGCGCGTGTCGGTCGAAAAATCAAAGTAAATCGAAAAATTGTCGGCATTCTACGAAACTTTGCAGATCCTCTAGATGTATTTTTATTGAGTTGTCTGCAAAAAACCAGCTCAAAATTCGACTTCTAGGTCCATGTTTTAATGTTTCGGTTTCTCGATATTTTGGAGCGTAAGAAATTCGTATTTAATCCGTCCCTTGTCGGAAAATTCTCGTTTTTTGCGGGAGATGTTGTTTTTATGTGCCCGACATGCCTGCAAAAAATCGTGAAATAAATTAACATCTAGGTCACTTTTCCGGGACTTTATGCCTGCAGGGAAAATTCACCCTTTTTTCTACAAAACTGGAAATGGCACATCAAGCATATATAGGGGGAGCTGCTTGACGGGTAATGACTGGGCATGGCTGGGGGGCTAGCGCGACTGCGGGGTTTACTGCACGCCCCCAGGCCAAATCACGTCGGGAGGGGATTCGTAAGCAAAAATCTCTCGCGCGCTCACGTTTTCGGAACTTTATGCCCGCAGGGAAAATTGACCCATTTTTCTACAAAACTGGAAATGGCACATCAAGCATATATAGGGGGAGCTGCCTGATGGTGAGGCATGGCTGGCAGGCACACCCCCAATCAAAATCACGTCGGGAGGGGATTCGTAGGCAAAAATCTCTCGCGCGCCTGTATTATTAAGGTCATACCGGTTTGAAATTTTTGTTCACGACTGGGACTCGGCAGGCCAAATCACGTCGGGAGGGACGCGGCCTGCCCGTGCTCAGGCCAAACCACGTCGGGAGGGGTCCCGTAGGCCAAAATCCCTCGCGGGGTCATACCGGTTTGAAATTTTTGTTCCCGGCTGGGACTCGACCTTCCCCTGCCCATGCCAAGCCACGGCAAGGCGGCATCCGTGATGTTTTGCAATTCGGGAGGCAAACCAGGGTTGTTTTTTCCCGCTATTGACGCGTCAAATATCCGTAATTAAAGAATCCCGCGTGCAAAATCGCCGAAATTTTGCGGCGGCGGTCCATATGATGTCCTAAACATGCCTGAATTTTTGGGGATCAAAACTTGGCATGTGGATGGATGCGCATTTGAAAAAAAATTGCGATTTTGCACGAATCGGTCGAAAAATCAAAATAAATCGAAAAAATTTCGGCATTCTACGAAACTTTGCAGATCCTCTAGATGTATTTTTATTGAAGTGTCTGCAAAAAACCATCTCAAAATTCGACTTCTAGGTCCATGTTTTGATGTTTCGGTTTCTCGATATTTTGGCGCGTAAAACATTCGTATTTAATCCGTCCCTTGTCGGAAAATTCTCGTTTTTTGCGGGGGATATTGTTTTTAGGTCCCCGACATTCCTGCAAAAAACGTGAAAAAATTCAACCTCTAGGTCATTTTTCCGGGACTTTATGCCTGCAGGGAAATTTGACCTTTTTTTCTACAAAACTGGAAATGGCACATCAAGCATATATAGGGGGAGCACCTTGACTGGGTGTGGCTGGGCGTGGCTGGGGACTGTCTGGGGTGCGCCCAGGCACCCCCAGCCATCCCCCAGCAAGCTGCTCCGCCCAAATTTTCCCCATTTTCATCAATTTGAGCTGCTTTCATCAAAAAAATTTGATAAATTTGGATCATTTGGATGAATTTGGGGCGGATTTGGTGGGAAAGAGGGGGAAATCTTGCTGTTCTTGACTTGGGCAGGCACAGGCCAAACATGCAGTTCAACATTTGTTCATGCCTCGTCTTGGCCAAACACTGCCTTTGTCATGCAAGAGTAGGATTGCTGCAACTTTTCCACGTCCGGTCGGAGCCAAGTCCCCCAGCGTGGGAAAGAGGGGGTCGTCTTGCCGTTCGTGACTTGGGCAGGCACAGGCCAAACATTCAGTTCAACGTTTGTTCATGCCTCGTCTTGGCCAAACACTGTCTTGGTCATGGTAAAGCAAAATTTCTCCCTCTTTCTCACGCTCAGGTATGGCGGGGTGGCTAGCGAAGCTAGTCAAAAAGCCGTGCTGTCCCTTCTCGGAAAAACTCGTGCCCTTGTAACGCTGCGGGGCGACTAGCATTTGCTTAATTGCAGTGCAGGTTAATAAACATAGCCGTGTTGGTCCCTTCTCGGAAAAACTCGTGCCCTTGTAACTCTACGGGGCGACTAGCATTTGCACACAAAACTCTTTCGTGGCATTGAATTTGGGTTGATTTACGTCCTCGAAATCTTTGTTGTCTTTGAGTCGGGTTGCGGTGCAGGTCAATAAACATTGCCGTGTTGGTCCCTTCTCGGAATAACTCGTGCCCTTGTAACGCTGCGGGGCATCTAGCATTTGCTTAATTGCAGTGCAGGTCAATAAACATAGCCGTGTTGGTCCCTTCTCGGAAAAACTCAAGCCCTTGTAACGCTGCGGGGCGACTAGCATTTTCTTACATGCAGTGCAGGTCAATAAACATAGCCGTGTTGGTCCCTTTTCGGAAAAACTTGTCCGTCTCTTTAATTTTCATGCTTAGTGAAGCGGGGTCGACGTTGTTGGATTCTTCCATACGCTTGCGTGCCATGGCATTGTGGGGTGTGGGATGTTTTGCGATGTTGGTTCTTGCTGACGCGGGGGCATGTGAGTGGTAGCGTGGATGTTTGTGTTTGCTGGCTCAATGCTTTGGCTTTGAACGGAAGTACTGTTGGTATAAGCCCTAGAGGCCAATAGTTTATGTCAAACTTATCTTATGTATCATGACTTTTATTATTAAATAATATATGGCACTCTTTATTATATATTTATAGTAATGTTAATAAAGTCCTTAGAATAGATAGTTCATGTAATAATATATTAAGTGTGACTTAATCATGAGATTACATTATCACAAAGAACGCTATTCTTAAATGTATCTGTAGTCAAGCTTTAATATGAATTAGGATAATAATAAAGCGTCGAGACTATTATGTATGAAGACTGATGACCGCATCTCATGGGTCATAGATATGAGATATCAAGTCTATACATAGGTATAAATGTTAGGAGTAATATTTATACTAGATAGACCCATCGTGAGAATATTACATAGTAAGTTATGAGATTGTCATAAGATATTCTCACAATGATAATAGTGTACATCGCTCTTTGACCTGAAACCACTATGATCCCTAGATGTGGACTCGAGTGCTTTGTTGCCATTCTAACGTTGTCTGTAAAAGGATAACCATAACGTTGGTTGATGGGTACTTGATGAATCATGCTGAGGGGCATGAGTGTCCTAGATGGGATTTGTCCCTCCTCATAAACAGGAGATATATCTATAGGCCTCTTGATGAAATATGACTGTAAAACTGCATGGCCATGCCAAACTAAGTCGATATAGGATATTGGACTTATTCGTTATTCAGTATATTTTGGAATCAAGAAATATAAATATTGATCTACACAATGGTGACAAAATCTATGCATTGAGATCAATAAAGATATTAGGACAAAGGAGTAATCGTATACATAAGTATTATCATGGAAACAGGTTTCGTCAGATCACTTGACATTCTTGTCACTTGGGTAGCAATGATGTGTTGCTAGATACCGCTCATTGTTTATAGTATTAAATATTAGATTTAATATTATTGCCAACGTGACTAGAACCTATAGGGTCACACACAAAGAACAGTCAAAAGAGAAATATATAAGTATGACTTATATAAGGGGTGCGTTTAGTAAATAACGCTAATTAGTTAGCAGAATTACTAAACTCGTTATTGGTCTTACAGAAGCCCAATAGTGACTTCTAAACTTGCAGAGCACACTAAGAGTTCTATAAATAGAAGCCTAGTGCTGAAGTTTGAGGTTGCACGTTTTCAAACCCTTAACTCTCTGAAACTTCTAATTCATTGGCTAGCACCGAGTTTTGGAGGAGCACTGTTCGTGTGGACTTGCTAGAGGCTTTGTTGCTTGCTGCTTGCTTTGCTGTGATCGTGCTTCCAGTTTCCAGCTTTCAGATTTCACACTTCGAGGTAACAATCGAATCACTGATTCATGTGTAATTCGTAATGATCCAAGGAAAGAAAATCGAATTTTTTTATCCGCTGCTTATTCTGTTTATGAATCGATTTTCCTTCAAGTACGTAGCGGACCCTTCGCATGTTATACCAAGAGATGATGTGCAGGTTAGAGACAACCTTACGGTGGAGACTTTACCGTTGAGAATTGATGATCGCAAGGTGAAGAAGTTGAGAGGCAAAGAGATACCTCTAGTGAGGGTTGTTTCGGGAGGAGTAACTGGTGAAAGTCTAACTTGGGAGTTGGAGAGTAAGATGCAGGAGTCTTTTCCTGAGTTGTTTGCTTGAGGTAATATTTCGAGGACGAAATTCTATAAGTTGGGGAGAGTTGTAACACATCATTTTAATTCTATTATTTTTTTTAAATGATGTTTGAATATTGTTTATATGATTTTGCATGACTTATTTGATATATATATATATATATATATATATATGATTCTATGTGAAATATATGATATGTGTTATTTTAATTATTTACTTGTTTTATTATTTAAATAAAATATGAGAAATAGAAATAAGTAGTAATAATATTTATTTAGAATTAAGGGGGATTAATTGTAATTATGTGGAATAAGTGGGAGTTAACGGAAAGAAAAGGGTGGTTATGTTTTGGGAGTTAGTAAGGAGAGAGTCAGACAAAACATTTTCACGTACAGTAGAGAAAAAAGAGAGTTTTTGAGAGAAAGAGGAGAAAGATCAAGAGGCTAGGAGAAGAGCTAGGAAGGAATCAAAAATTGCTGTAGGCTTTCAATTGTTGCTGAATTAAGGTAAGGGTGGGATTCCTTTCACAAATAATGTATATAATTCTGAAAATTTATGAATTGTGGTGTTCTTGGTTTTCTAGGTTTTAGAAGTTTTGTGTAATTTCTAAAATGGATGAATTGTGTTGTTGATTGCCTGTTTCAGTGTTGTTTTGTTATCTATGTTGTATACTAAACCCATAAACATCTGTGCTTACACGTTTTGGGTAATCAGGGATCAAAATTGGGTTTTTGGATGATTTAGGGTTAGAGAATTCGAGGATTTACCCTGCCCAGACAACCGTTCGCTTAAGCGAATTTCCCGTCGCTTAAGCGACCATTCATCATAGTTGCCCAGAACCTAGCCGAGACCGTTCGCTTGAGCGAGCCTGGAGCGAACTCGTAAGCGAAGTCACCCTCCCTCTCGGCGTTTTGCTCGCTTAAGCGAAGAAGGCTTTTATCAGCCGCATTTTGACCTTGGTTCATACTTAAGGGGGCCCGTCCGGGTACTCCAAAATGTTTATGTTAAGCTGTATAACCCCTGATTAGGTACTAAACCTTATAGAAACTTCTTATTGCTTGAGAATGAATGATTTAAGTGAAATTGTGCACCTATTGGTGAACCTTGTTGTAAGAATTTGGTCGAGTCCTTTTCTGTTGTAGTCGTAAGGTATGTCATAGTTGATTATGCATGCTAGATGTTGATGTTGCTGTTGTCCTAGTTGTCTGTTGAAATACACAAGTCAAGTCCATTGCATACTCATAACTGTTGGGGGTTTATGCCCTGAAATGTCTATCATTCACACCCGTAGGGGGCTTATGCCATGGAATGTTTATCATTCACCCATTGGGGGCTTATGCCTTAGGATGCTTTAACCATCCAACTGTTGGGGGCTTATGCCCTGGAATGCTTAGCATTCAACGCGCGTAAAATGGTACCACATGCATAATGCATTTGTCGTTGTCCATGTCGCATTGTCGTAGTCGTTTTCGTCGGTCATGTCGTTGGTGTTCATTGCTGATAATGACATTGTTGTTGCTGTTGTTTAATGTTGTTGAAGATAGTTATGTTGCTATTATATATGTGTATATCTATTCACATTATATATGAATTGAATAATGCATGTTGTAAGATGTTGTTGTTTCATTGATTTGATGAATTATATATATTTATTATCGATCGTGTATCTCACCCCTTCTGCTTGAAAACGTTGCCTTCCCTATGGGTAACTTGCAGGTAACGAAGATTAGTAAAATGATTGGCTCTGTGTCTAGGGCTCTGATACATATTAGGACGGGGGTCGTCGCGAATGTTTCCTTATTCTTTTATGTATCTTATCTATGAAAAAGACTATGTCGTGGGAGTTTATTATTGTTGAAAATAATATTTTATATCTGTTGAGGCCTTTGTGCCAGGATTATGTTGACGTTGAATTATAATTTTTGAAGATTTATTCCGCTGCAGTTTATGAGAATTTATGTTGTTTTGAAATAAATAGTTTATTCATATTTATGAAATTTTGAAAAGTAGTGTAATACTCCGTCGTTGAAATACTCTGATATAATTATCTTTATTATTATTACGTTGTTGGGTGGTATGTTACATTAACCATTAATGTGTTGACCATCATTGTATTAAACTATTTAATAACACTCAATTAACATTTAGGGCCCGTTTGATGGTCAGGATAGGAGACAGGATATGATACATTAATCATATCCTATTTAAATCTCATGTTTGATGCACCAATGTGATAGGATAAAATAAACTATTTTCCTATCCTATCCTGACTTTCCTTTTGTAATTTCTATCCTGAGTATAAGTTAGGTTAGAAATTATATTATCTTGATGGATTAGAAGATCATTCCTTATTTATTATCTTGATATTCTGCCGTTTTTAGAATATTGTCATTTTAAAAATAATGGTAGCATGTATTTTTCTATTATAATTAATAACATTCCATTTCTATAATATTTAATTAATTATGAGAGCAATTTTTTCATTTAATTATAATGATATCATGTTTGTTATCTTGTCCGCGTCAAACACATGATAGGATTAATGTTTATCATGTTCTTATCATATCCTATCTCTATCCAGCTTTATATCATATCCTGTCTCTATCCTATCCTGACCATCAAACGTGCCCTTAACTATAATTTGATTTCCCACAATTATAATTGATTCATTAGATGAAAATGTTATTTACGCTAATCGGTCTACATGCAATCAGGCTAAAGTCATAGTTAGGTGATCTCTTATTTTATATCTCCTTCCATTGTACTTAACATACAAACAATTCTTCCTTAATAAAAAAAACATACAAACAAGTCATTAAAACCATTTTTAATGACAAGACTTAAATTACTAATTATAATTTAATTCAAATTCTAAATCAGATTTACAAAAAAAATTGAAATCAATTGTCTTTACTACTAAATAACAAAATATCTTCTTTTTTTTTTTAAGAAACAAAATATCTTTTATTTATAACATTTTATTTGACTCAAGTGAGGAATTATCTACCAGTTATAATATTTTATGGAGTTAATATATTTTTACCCTTTGTAATATTAGCAATTTCTGGTTTACCCTGTAAAAGTTGTAAATTTATTTCTAGATACATTTAGTGTGGGCGTTATATATTTCCCTTAATTTGTTTTGAACTTTTTTTCATAAACGTTATTGATTTTTTTTTTTTTATACATTTAGTGTGGGCGTTATATATTTCCCTTAATTTGTTTTGAACTTTTTTTCATAAACGTTATTGATTTTTTTTTTTTTTAACACTATTGAAATTAATGAAAGATCATTGGTTTTGAAAGGTTCGCCAAAATAGTCGTGTTAATTGTAACACCTCATTTTAATTCTATTATTTTAAATGATGTTTGAATATTGGTTATATGATTTTGCATGACTTATTTGATATATATTATTTTAAATAGTCGTGGTCGTTGTCGTCGGTCATGTCGTTGGTGTTCATTGCTGATAATGACATTGTTGTTGCTGTTGTTTAATGTTGTTGAAGATAATTATGTTGCTATTATATATGTGTATATTTATTCACATTATATATGAATTGAATAATGTCTGTTGTAAGATGTTGTTGTTTCATTGATTTGATGAATTATATATATTTATTATTGATCGTGTATCTCACCCCTTCTGCTTGAAAACGTTGCCTTCCCTATGGGTAAATTGCAGGTAACGAAGATTAGTAGGATGATTGGCTCTGTGTCTAGGGCTCTGATACATATTAGGATGGGGGTCGTCGCGAATGTTTCCTTATTCTTTTATGTATCTTATCTCTGAAAAGACTATGTTGTGGGAGTTTATTATTGTTGAAAATAATATTTTATAACTGTTGAGGCCTTTGTGCCAGGATTATGTTGACGTTGAATTATAATTTTTGAAGATTTATTCCGCTGCAGTTTATGAGAATTTATGTTGTTTTGAAATAAATAGTTTATTCCTATTTATGAAATTTTGAAAAGTAGTGTAATACTCCGTCGTTGAAATACTCTGATATAATTATCTTTATTATTACGTCGTTGGGTGAACAGGGTGTTACAATTGGTATCAGAGCAGGTCGGTCTGTCCGGCCAAGTAGTAGAGTCGAGTCGAGCCTAGTAGAGTTGTGTGACAATTTTGTATTGTCCTTGTTGTCCTGATTTGTTATTGTTATGTAGAATCTTTGAGGTTGATCTTGTATGTTTTCCGTTGACGGGTATGGATGTAATCCTTGGTATGAACTGGCTGGAATACAACCATGTCCATACAGATTGTTTTAGAAAGACAGTATACTTTTCCTCTGCTGAAGAAGAGATTGGAGCAGAATTTTTATCTACTAAGCAGCTGACGCAGTTAGGATGTGATGGAGACTTGATGTTTTCCTTGTTGGCGTATTTTTCCGTGGAGAATCAAGCGGTAATTTATAGGTTGCCCGTTGTAAATGAATTTCCAGAGGTTTTCCCTGATGAGATTCCTGATGTGCCGCCAGAAAGGGAGGTAGAATTTTCAATCGATCTTGTTCCGGGTACGAAGCCTGTATCGATGGCTCCTTACCGTATGTCAGCAGCTGAGTTGGCAGAGTTGAAGAAACAGTTGGAGGATCTACTTGATAAAAAGTTTGTAAGACCAAGTGTTTCACCTTGGGGAGCGCCGGTATTATTGGTTAAGAAGAAGGATGGTAGCATGAGACTGTGTATAGATTACCGTCAGCTGAATAAAGTGACGATAAAGAATAGGTATCCACTTCCGAGAATTGATGACTTGATGGATCAGTTAGTGGGTGCTCGCGTGTTTAGTAAAATTGATTTGAGATCAGGTTACCATCATATCAAGGTGAAGGATGAAGATATGCAGAAGACGGCGTTTAGGACGCGATATGGTCACTATGAATATAAAGTGATGCCCTTCGGCGTTACTAATGCACCTGGTGTGTTCATGGAATATATGAACAAAAAATTTCAAGCTTTCCTGGATAAGTTTGTTGTTGTGTTTATTGACGATATCCTAATTTATTCTAAGACGGAAGAGGAGCATGCATAACACTTGAAGATTGTTTTGCAGGTGCTGAAAGAAAAGAAGTTGTATGCCAAGTTGTCGAAATGTGAATTCTGGTTAAGCGAACTAAGTTTTCTTGGCCATATTATTTCTGGTAGTGGTATTGTTGTTGACCCATCGAAAGTTGAAGCGGGATCACAATGGGAGACTCCTAAGTCAGTTACAGAGATTATAAGTTTTCTTGGTTTTGCTGGTTACTACCGTAGATTTATTGAAGGATTTTCGAAGTTGGCACTTCCTTGGACTCAGTTGACCTGTAAAGGTAAAGCGTTTGTGTGGGATATTCAGTGTGAGAATAGTTTCAATGAGTTGAAGCAACGGCTGACGACAGCTCCGATTTTGATTTTACCGAAGTCGGAAGAACCTTTTGTTGTTTATTGTGATGGGTCCAAGTTGGGCTTAGGTGGTGTACTTATGCAAGATGGTAAGGTGGTAGCTAATGCTTCGAGACAGTTGAGAATCCATGAGCGGAATTATCCTACGCACGATTTAGAGTTGGCTGATGTGGTTTTTGTGTTGAAAATTTGGAGACATTATTTGTACGGTTCCAGATTTGAGGTGTTTAGCGATCATAAGAGTCTGAAATATTTATTTGATCAAAAGGAGTTGAATATGAGACAGAGAAGGTGGCTTGAGTTGTTGTAGGACTATGATTTTAGTTTGAACTATCACCCAGGTAAGGCGAATGTGGTTGCAGATGCTCTGAGCAGGAAGACGTTGCACATGTCTGCTATGATGATTAAGGAATTGGAATTGCTTGAGCAGTTTATGGATTTGAGTCTAGTTTGTGAGTTGGCACCTCAGAGTGTGCAGTTGGGTATGTTGAAGATCAACAGTGATTTCTTGAATAGTATCAAAGAGGCGCAGAAAGTTGATGTCAAGTTTGTAGACTTGATGGTTGCTAGTGATCAGACTGCAGATGGTGATTTTCAAGTTGATGATCAAGGTGTGTTGAGGTTCCGAGGCAGAATATGCATTCCAGATAATGATGAGTTGAAAAGGTCGATTTTAGAAGAAAGTCACAGGAGTATCTTGAGTATTCATCCGGGAGCTACAAAGATGTATCACGACTTGAAGAAAATATTTTGGTGGTCCGGAATGAAACGTGATGTTGCGCAATTTGTTTATGCTTGTTTAACTTGTCAGAAATCTAAAGTTGAACATCAGAAGCCTGCGGGATTGTTTACACCGTTGGATGTGCCGGAATGGAAATGTGATAGCATCTCCATGGATTTTGTGACGAGTTTACCAAATACTCAAAGAGGGCATGATGCCATTTGGGTTATTGTCAATAGGTTGACGAAGTCGGCACATTTTATTCCGATCAATATTAGTTATCTGGTAGCTCAGTTGGCGGATATTTACATTCATAATATTGTGAAGTTGCATGGTGTTCCGTCAAGCATTGTGTCGGATAGAGATCCGAGGTTCACTTTGAGGTTTTGGAAGAGCTTGCAAGAGACTTTGGGTTCAAGGTTGAAATTGAGTTCGGCTTATCATCCGCAAACAGATGGTCAGTCGGAGAGAACGATTCAGTCGTGAGAGGATTTGTTGAGAGTGTGTGTACTTGAACAAGGTGTAGCTTGGGATAGTCATCTACCGTTAATAGAATTCACGTACAACAACAGTTACCATTCGAGTATTGGTATGGCACCATTTGAAGCTTTGTATGGTCGGAGGTGCAGAACCCCTTTGTGTTGGTTTGAGACTGGTGAAAGTGTTATGTTGGGACCAGAGATTGTTCAACAGACTACGGAGAAGGTTAAAAAGATAAGAGAACAGATGAAAGCGTCGCAGAGTCGACAGAAGAGTTACCACGACAAGCGTAGAAAGGATCTTGAGTTTCAAGAGGGAGACCATGTGTTCCTGAGAGTCACTCCTATGACCGGTGTGGGTCGTGCATTGAAGTCTAAGAAGCTAACTCCAAAGTTTATTGGTCTGTATCAGATATCTGAGAGGATTGGAACAGTGGCATATAGAGTGGGTTTGCCACCACATCTTTCGAATTTGCATGATGTGTTTCATGTGTCGCAGCTGCGGAAGTACGTAGCGGACCCTTCGCATGTTATACCACGGGATGATATGCAGGTTAGAGACAACCTTACGGTGGAGACTTTACCGTTGAGAATTGATGATCGCAAGGTGAAGAAGTCGAGAGGCAAAGAGATGCCTCTAGTGAGGGTTGTTTGGGGAGGAGTAACTGGTGAAAGTCTAACTTGGGAGTTGGAGAGTAAGATGCAGGAGTCTCTTCCTGAGTTGTTTGCTTGAGGTAATATTTCGAGGACGAAATTTTATAAGTTTGGGAGAGTTGTAACACCTCATTTTAATTCTATTATTTTAAATGATGTTTGAATATTGGTTATATGATTTTGCATGACTTATTTGATATATATATAATTTTATGCGAAAATATATGATTCATGTGTGGTATATATATATTATGTGTTATTTTATTATATAGTTGTTTTATTATTTAAAATAAAATATGAGAATCAGAAATAAGTAGTAATAATATTTATTTAGAATTAAGGGGGATTAATTGTAATTATGTGGATTAAGTGGGAGTTAAGGGAAAGAAAAAGAGGGTTATGTTTTGGGAGTTAGTAAGGAAAGAGTCAGACAAATCACGTACAGTAGAGAAAAAGAGAGTTTTTGAGAAAAGAGGAGAAAAACCAAGAGGGCTAGAAGGAGAGCTAGGAAGGGATCAAATTGCTGTAGGCTTTCAATTGTTGCTGAATTAAGGTAAGGGTGGGATTCCTTTCACTAATAATGTATATAATTCTGAAATTTGATAAACTGTTGTGTTCTTGAGTTAGGGTTAGAAAGTTTATGTTAATTGATAAAATGAGATGAATTGTGTTGTTTGATGCATGTTCCTATGTTGTTTTGATTTCTATATTGCCTATTTGACCTGTAAACATCACTGTAAATCATTTTGGGAGATTAAGGGATCAAAATTTGGGTTTTGGGTGAAAAATGGTGGGAAATCGTCAAAAAACAGGGCCCAGTTCGCTTAAACGAGCCCCAAGCGAACTCACAAGCGAAATTGGGGTTTCTCTCGGCGTGAATCTCGCTTAAGCGAGATTTGTCTCGCTTATGCTAGATGCTCTCTGACAGCATTTCCTGTTTTGCGTTCTTGCGTCTTTTCACACGTTTCTGTTTTCAATTAGCTTTCGGTGTAAACATGAAAGTTGTAGATAATTGAGTTAGATTTCTAATGGCCTTGGTTTGACGTGTAAAATATTTTTAGATTTTAAGTTATGACGAAAATATTCCAAGAGGGTATTCAGAAAATTTTAAGAAAACTTAGCATAACTAATTCTGAGTTAGTCCAAAACTTATGGTTGGTTTGCCAACTTCAAACTTAGGTATTAGGGATTTAGTTGAAGTGTTTTATGAGTATTTGGCTTATATCTTATTGATCACACTTGCTTGTTTTTGAAGAATGTTTTGGTCTGATATGAATGTAGTTGATTAATGTATATGTGTTATGTTGATGAATTTTGTCGTAAGAGTTGTTGCGTCAGATTTTGACTAAGTTGGGGAGTGTGTCATAAATGATTAGGCACATATGTTGTTGTCGTAGATGTAGTTTTAGTTGTATGTTGATATACACAAGTCGAGTCCATTTGCATACTCATAACTGTTGGGGGCTTATGCCCTGGAATGCTTAGCATTCATACCGTTGGGGGCTTATGCCCTGGAATGTTTATCATTCACCTGTTGGGGGCTTATGCCCTGGGATGCTTTAACCATCCAACTGTTGGGGGCTTATGCCCTGGAATGCTTAGCATTCAACGCGCTTAAAATGGTACCACATGCATAATGCATTTTTCGTTGTCGATGTCGCATTGTCGTAGTCGTTGTCGTCGGTCATGTCGTTGGTGTTCATTGATGATAATGACATTGTTGTTGCTGTTGTTTAATGTTGTTGAAGATAGTTATGTTGCTATTATATATGTGTATATTTATTCACATTATATATGAATTGAATAATATCTGTGTAAGATGTTGTTGTTTCATTGATTTGATGAATTATATATATTTATTATTGATCGTGTATCTCACCCCTTCTGCTTGAAAACGTTGCCTTCCCTATGGGTAACTTGCAGGTAACGAAGATTAGTAGGATGATTGGCTCTGTGTCTAGGGCTCTGATACATATTAGGATGGGGGTCGTCGCGAATGTTTCCTTATTCTTTTATGTATCTTATCTATGAAAAGAAGACTGTGTCGTGTGGGAGTTTATTATTGTTGAAAATAATATTTTATAACTGTTGAGGCCTTTGTGCCAGGATTATGTTGACATTAAAAAAAAAAAAAGGCAAATATGTCGTTCTATTTGGTTTTGTATAATATAGAATAATATTTTGTATTAGAAAAATTATTATTAAATTTATATAATACAGACATAGATTTCATTAGTTCATAAAAAAAAATCATGAATTAGAAAATAAGATTTAAACACTACTATATATAAAAAATGTTCATATAATATAGACGTGAATGATTATATAGAATATAAATTTAAACACCATCTTATAAAAAGATTTCAAAACTACTATATATAAAAATGTTACCTATAAAAAGATTTATAAACTACTAATAAAATTATAATTTCAAAAAAAAATTATAATAAAAAATGGAAAAAGGACTAACATGTGTACATTTCTATCGATAAAGGAATTAAATGGGGCCAAAAAAGATTAAGGGTCAATGTGTTACAATTAAATAAGATAAAAAGACTATAATTTTCCCTATTTTATACTAATAGCTCTCCAGAATCTTAATAAGTTAAGATAAAATTGGTTCATAAACATATCCACAATGCTCTATCATTTGCTAATGTATTTATAAGAAAACACATATATGATTGTTTTCTAAGAGTATTTTGTAATTCAAGCTTATTTTAATGATTATAAATTTTCTTTTTTGTTAAATAATATTTTAGATTCTTTTTTTTTTAAGAAAGACAAAGTTGATTCTTAGACTTTATGGATTAGTCATTTAAATATATGATACTGCAATTAATTATATAAATATCAGTCATTAAGATAATTAATTTCTCGTGCATCGCACAAATCCAAATAGTAGTTAATCTAATAGTAAAATAATTATTACATAAAACATGTTCGAAATTGAAGGTACAATAATAGATTCAACCCAACCCATAAAAGTTCATATCCCGTACAATAAGAAACCATCATAGAATTTATAATTTGTTAATTGTCATAGTCACTCGCATGAAACATTATGACATTTAGAACCACTGGATTTGTCTCGATCAATTCAAATAGACAATAATCTCCTTGACATAGATAGTTATCATCTTTGAATATACAAAATTCACTCATTATCATTTGTTTTGAATCGCTACGAAACTCTTCCACAAAAACTTCCCACTCATTTCCATCAGAATTTCGGAGCAGTATAGAATTAGTTTCTTTCAGATGTCTTGAAGCAAAAGCAGCATCAACATACTACAAAAGGAGCAGTATAGAATTAGTTTTTTGTCAAAACAATTAAATAATACTAAATTTAATAAGAAGTTATACTAAAAGTGGTTGTAGCAACCAAAATTACAAAGCAAATGCTCTATTTTTCATTTGTTGAAAAGCTAAAATTACATCATTACTAATTGTTTTAACATCAATTTCTATATATGTTACAAGACGATCATTTAACCATCGATCACCCATCTTCACCCATCTTGTAACCGGAAATCTTTTTTCATCCTAATTCAATTATACAATAAACAAAATATTAGAGGCAATCAACCCAAAAACCATAATACAAGCATCCAAATAGTTATGGTTATCAATGGAATCAAAAACAATGCCACTGATTTAGACCGTAATGTAAAACTAGTTGCTATGGTTTATCAAAGGAATAAAAAATGATGCTATGGTTATCAAAGGAATCAAAAAACAATGCTACTGGTGCTTCCCCTTGCAGTAACGTGAGGTAAAACTAGTATTGGATTACTATTTACAATGTACATCCTATATTCCTATGCAAAAACAAAGTACCAGAAACAGGGAATAAACAACACAGGAACAGAACAGAAGCAAGGAACGAAAAAAAAATCAATATCAATTTAAGTAACCAATTAACCAAACCCTAAAAGTTGAAATTCAATTTCAATTTATGTTTATAACTGACCTAAAAGAGAAGAGAGGAGATGACTGACTGAGAGAAGAGAGGAGGGTGACGGCGCAGGGCAGGACAGGCGGTGTACGATGGTTGTTTGTTGGGGTTAATATATGTTTACCCTTTGTAATATTAGCGATTTCTGGTTTACCCTGTAAAAGTTGTAAATTTTAATGTATCCAATACTAATGTATCCAATACTAATGATAATGCAAATACTAAATTTCTAGATACATTTAGTGTGGGCGTTATATATTCCCTTAATTTGTGTAGGTAGTAATTGAAAATAAAATTGTACATTAAATTTCACAAAAAAAAAATCAAGATGCAGAAACTATTGATGCTGAAATAATGTCCTATTTTGTTAAGAAAATCAATACAAGTGGCGGAGCTGTTCTCTCGAGGTGTGGAGGAGGGAGGGGAGGGTTGGGTTTGGAGGCGTAGGTTGTGGGCGTGGGAGGAGGAGCTTTTAGCGGAGCTTAGGACTTTATTGCTTGATGTTTCTTTGTTGCCTGATGTTTCAGATAGATGAGTGTGGCTTCCTGATCCAGTAGGAGGTTACACTGTCCGTGGTGCTTATGATCTTTTAGCGGAGGGTAGCAGTCCTCTCGTGGATGAAGCTTCTGAGTTAGTTTGGCATCCCCAGGTTCCTCTGAAGGTCTCTATCTTTGCTTGGCGTCTTCTTAGAAATCGTCTTCCTTCAAAGACAAACTTGGTAGTTCAGCGGGCTCTTTCTCTAGATGTGACTTTATGTGATTTAGGATGTGACTTTGAGGAAACATCTGAACATTTGTTTTTGACTTGTCCGAATTCTGTATTGTTGTGGCAGCAGGTGCGTACTTGGATAGGTTACATGGGAGTGGACACCACTCATTTGTCCGACCACTTGTTGCAGTTCACTTTTTTGATTGGTGCGGGAAAAGCGAAGCGCTACTTTTTGCAGTTGATTTGGCTCCTTTGCACGTGGGTCTTGTGGTTAGAACGCAACAATAGAATTTTTAATAATGTTGTATCTGATGTACCCAGATTGTTAGATAAGGTTAAATTGTTATCCTTAGGTTGGCCCAAAGTTAAGAAGCCGTTGTTTATTTTTGGCTCTCAAATGTGGTGGTCAAGTCCTTTGGCTTGTCTAGGTATTGGCTAAACCACAGTTTTTGTTATTACCTTGTGGTTGACTATTCTGTACTTTTGATAGTAGATGTAGGCACACCTTATGCTTGCAATTTGATAGTAGATGTAGGCACACCTTATGCTTGCAAGTGCTATGGTTTAGTAATATAATCCCATTTTGATTTCTTAAAAAAAAAAAAAAATCAATACAATATTAATCATCCGTTTTGTTTTGAACTTTATTTCATAAACGTTATTGATTTTTTTTTTGAACACTATTGAAATTAATGAAAGATCATTGGTTTTGAAAGGTTAGCCAAAATAGTTGTGTTAATCATCCGTTTTGTTTTGTTTTGACCTATTGAAATTAACGGTAGATCATCACATTATATTTTCAAATGATATCAAATGGTGAAAATATTAATTTAAAAAAAGGCAAATATGGCGTTCTATTTGGTTTTGTATAATATAGAATAATATCTTGTATTAGAAAAATTATTATTAAATTTATATAATACAGACATAGATTTCATTAGTTCATAAAAAAAAAATCATGAATTAGAAAATAAGATTTAAACACTACTATATATAAAAAATATTCATATAATATAGACGTGAATGATTATATAGAATATAAATTTAAACACCATCTTATAAAAAGATTTCAAAACTACTATATATAATAAAAATGTTACCTGTAAAAAGATTTATAAACTACTAATAAAATTATAATTTCAAAAAAAAATTATAATAAAAAATGGAAAAAGGACTAACATGTGTACTTTTCTATCGATAAAGGAATTAAATGGGGCCAAAAAAAATTAAGGGTCAATGTGCTACAATTAAATAAGATAAAAAGACTATAATTTTCCCTATTTTATACTAATAACTCTCCAGAATCTTAATAAGTTAAGATAAAATTTGTTCATAAACATATCCACAATGCTCTATCATTTGCTAATGTATTTATAAGAAAACACATATATGATTGTTTTCTAAGAGTATTATGTAATTCAACCTTATTTTAATGATTATAAATTTTCTTTTTTGTTAAATGATATTTTATGTCAAAGTTGATTCTTTTTTTTTCATTCAAGAAAGACAAAGTTGATTCTTAGACTTTATGGATTAGTCATTTAAATATATGATACTGGCAATTAATTATATAAATATATTATATAAATATCAGTCAATATCAGTCAGTCATTAAGGTAATTAATTTCTCAGTGCATCGCACAAATCCAAATACTAGTTAATCTAATAGTAAAATAATTATTACATAAACTAATATGAGACAACTTCACATGTTCGAAATTGAAGGTACAATAATAGATTCAACCCAACCCATAAAAGTTCATATCCCGTACAATAAGAAACCATCATAGAATTTATAATTTGTTAATTGTCATAGTCACTCGCATGAAACATTATGACATTTAAAACCACTGGATTTGTCTCGATCAATTCAAATAGACAATAATCTCCTTGACATAGATAGTTATCATCTTTGAATATACAAAATTCACTCATTATCATTTGTTTTGAATCGCTACGAAACTCTTCCACAAAAACTTCCCACTCATTTCCATCAGAATTTCGGAGCAGTATAGAATTAGTTTCTTTCAGATGTCTTGAAGCAAAAGCAGCATCAATATACTACAAAATGGTCGAGAGAGATCAATTAAGCAACATAAATAACTTAATATTTAATTTAAACAAAAACAACAAAATAAAATCATCACCGCATTATTTCCCCTAGTGACTTTTGCTATAAAATGTGGTTTTGTCGTTGAATAAGCTTCCGCAGCTTTTCTTGCCTTTTTTGCACTTTGTGACATGTTTCTTAGCTGTTGTTTCATCAAATAACAATAAAATAACAATTAGTACTAGTTAGCTGAATTGCAAAAAAATAAATGAAAAAACAAAAGGAGTTTTGATGGGAAAATATAAGAGACAAAAAACAAAATTATGCATAAATGTAAGATAAAATTTCACAAATAAAAATAAAGAAAGCAAGCTTTTTTTTTTCTTTCTTTTCACAAAGTAAGTTGACTGATATTATTCTCCTAATTGATTGATTATAGGAGCAGATCATGCTACCAAGTATTCTGCTACTGTGTGAATACTTTTCCTACCGCTAATAAATATTAACAAAACAAATCAAATTAACCAAACAAATCAAATTGTAAATATTTACATTCCTATTACTAATAAATATTAACAAAACAAATCAAAAAAATTTCTTTTATGTATAAAATAAAACGAGATATATATTTGCCATAGATAAATAACAAATTACAGGTGTAATATTTGCCCATGATACACGAAAAAATATGAAACAATATATATCATTGAAAAAACCACGAGACTATTATTTTTCTTTTGAAACATAAAAAATAGGAGACAAATATTTCTTAGTGATAAATATTAAAAAGAAATATGGCATAACTATTAATCACTAAATCCAAAAAGAAAACAAGGGAAAAATATTTGTTATTGATAAATATTAATATTTTTAAAGAAAAGTGATACTAGGTGCATTGCCCAAATTCATGAAGGAAAAAAAAAAAAAACAGAAATACATAGAGAAACTAGATCAACACATTTTCAAAAAGACATAAATCTAAAGTCATGCAAGTCTAATGTATATCTTGTGTAATGTTAATGTTATAAACCAATGTTACTATGTTAGCTAAACTATATGAGCGTGGATTATAACATAAGTAAAATTCACATAGTAACATAGTATACTATAAACCAATGTTACTATGCTATAAACATCTTCACATATCTTATTCTACATCACATATCCATACAATATCATATAAAATATAATAAAAATATCACTTTTATAAAAGATTAAACTTTATCATATAAGAATGTTGTCTTTTATTTTCATTTCTTTTCAACAACGATTATGAATCATACTTTTCATAATACCTAACAATTAGTTAGTTTTAGTTATGACAAGTATGAGAAAGTGCGTTTGCTTAGACGCTTTCCTTCCTATCCAAACTCTAGAACCCACAAGTTCTCGAAAGGGGAGGAACAAACACACTTCAAGGAAAAATAAATTTTAGACTTTAGAAGGAGATGATGTTTTAGAAGTAGAGGGATTTCATGTTTTAGAAGGAGATGATGTTTTTGAATATTTATAAAGGGCCACTATATTCTTACAGATACCAATTGTTGCTTTGTTTAAAACGTGTGAATACTAAAAAAATAAAAAATAATATTGTGTAGTTGACTAAAAAAACAAGATCAGTGAATATTATTAAACGTGTGAATACTAAAATATAAAAACAAGATCAGTGACGATATTACACTGCCATAAATAATTATTCTATCATAAATTGACTGATATTATTATTCCGTAATTTAGTTAGAAACTCTAACCACCGTCCATTTACCACATAATACTATATAAATACCAAATTCTTATCTTTTAAAAGTTTTCTTTTCTTTTAGGAAGTACTAAATTTTTCACAATGCTCAGAATACTAAAAAATTTAGAATTTCTTTTTCTTTTTTCTATTTGATATATCATATTATTTTCTTATTATCATTTAACGTTTTGTTATTCTTTTTCAATTTGTTGAATGTATTTGGTCGTTAAACTCTAGCGTGTTACAAATAATTAAAAAATTACTTTGAAAAAAATGTGCTACATCTTAACCATTAATGTGTTGACCATCGTCGTATTAAACTATTTAATAACACTCAATTAACATTCAAATATAATTTGATATCCCACAATTATAATCGATTCATTAAATGAAAATGTTATTTATGGTAATTTGTCTGAATGCAATTAGGCTAAAGTCATAGTTAGGTGATCTCTTATTTTATATCTCCTTCCATTATATAGTTAGTAAAATTTAATTCAAATTCTAAATATCAGATTTACTAAATAACAAAATATCTTCTTTTTTTTTACGAAACAAAATATCTTTCATTTATAACATTTTATTATCTACCAGTTATAATATTCTGTGGGGTTAAGATATGTTTAACCTTTGTATAATAAACCGATTTCTGCTTATTTTAGACCTTCATGGCATCAAATTACAAAATTTAAGGTACTTTCGCCCCTGTAATTTGAAAGAATTTCGGTTTAAGATTGGAATTTAAACAATTTTTTTTTTTTACTGGGGATAAATCAGAAATCGCTACACGAGGTAAACATGACCATATTTCTCTACATACATTTCTATGTTTCTTTCTCTTGATCCGAACAGTTTTTTTAGGGAATCAAACCAAACAATTAAGATCAAATATTTTCATAGCTAACAAAACAAAAGACTGATAAATAATTTTCCTACCACTAATAAGTATTAACAAAAAAAAAAATCAAATATTTTTCTTTTATGCATAAAAAAAAACGAGACATATATTTGCCTTGGATAAATAACAAAATACAGGTGTAATATTTGCCCATGATACACAAAAAATATGAAACAATATATATCATTGAAAAAAAAAAAAAAACACGAGACTATTATTTTTCTTTAAAACATAAAAAATAGAGACAAATATTAAAAAGAAATGCACTTATCACACCATTTTTTGTCAAAAAAAAATATTAAAAAGAAATATGGCATAACTATTCATCACTGAATCCTAAAAGAAAACACGGGAAAAATATTTGTTATTATAAATATTAATATTTTTAAAAACAGGGAATAAACAACACACAGGAACAGAACTGAAGCAAGGAACAAAGAAAAAAAATCAATATCAATTTAAGTAACCAATTAACCAAACCTTAAAAGTTGAAATTAATTTCAATTTCAATATTTAGATTAAATTTCAATTTATGCTTAAAACTGACCTAAAAGAGAAGAGGGGAGATGACTGACTGAGAGAAGAGAGGAGGGTGACGGCGCAGGGCAGGACAGGCGGTGCACGGTGGTTGTTTGTTGGAATGGTGACTTCGTGTGAGTTGCTGAAAGAGAGGTGAGGAAAGCGATTTCTAAAGAAGGAAAAGGAAAACACGTTGTTCTGCTGAGAGTAGAAAACAAAATATTTGGGCTGGGCTATTAAAAACCATACATAGGGTGCTGCTAACCACGGGGATTGTATAAGAACATTAAATAGATATATTTCACTTGATTTACCTTAATTAAAATGGGAAATAAATTAATTAAAATAGTAAATAGTTGTATTTAATAGTGCAAAAATTTTTTAATAAATTTTTTTCATGCAATTTTATTTAAGGCAATTTGTTTTACGTGATTTTTTAATCATTTTTATTTCAAACCAATTCATAGTATGCATATTTCTATTAAGAGAACAAACAATATAACCAAATAAATTAATTTTAACTCGTAACAAACACACATAATTATACAAAATTTGAAATATAGAGAATTTAATAAATAAAAAGAATAATAAATGTGCACCTAAACTTTTGAATAGAGAATTGGATTTAAATTTGAATCGTCACAAACACTACTTTTAGAAGAAGGAAAAATTTGTTGAAATTTGGTGGCAGAGAGATTAAAGAAATTGATAAACTAAAAAATAGAGAAGGAAGGTTAAAACTTCGTAAAACAGTAACATGAGATCCCTTAGGCGGCGCGCTTGTGTATTAATTGTGCCTTTTAAAGAATATTCAATACAGTCATTCCTATTTCATTAAGTTGACAAAACTTATCACATTAATTGACATTAATTAAGTGAGACCCATTCATTTTTATTGTTCCTTAACCAGTGTCTCCCCGAGGTTACCTTAATTAAAAAATAAAAATGTGCTACATCTGTGTTAACTATAATTTGATATCCCACAATTATAATTGATTCATAAACATATCCACAATGCTCTATCATTTGCTAATGTATTTATAAGAAAACACATATATGATTGTTTTCTAAGAGTATTATGTAATTCAAGCTTATTTTAATGATTATAAATTTTCTTTTTTGTTAAATAATATTTTATGTCAAAGTTGATTTTTTTTTTTCAAGAAAGACAAAGTTGATTCTTAGACTTTATGGATTAGTCATTTAAATATATAATACTGCAATTAATTATATACATATCAGTCATTAAGATAATTAATTTCTCGTGCATCGCACAAATCCAAATACTAGTTAATCTAATAGTAAAATAATTATTACATAAACTAATATGAGACAACTTCACATGTTCGAAATTGAAGATACAATAATAGATTCAACCCAACCCATAAAAGTTCATATCTTGTACAATAACAAACCATCATAGAATTTATAATTTGTTAATTGTCATAGTCACTCGCATGAAACATTATGACATTTAAAACCATTGGATTTATCTCGATCAATTCAAATACACAATAATCGACATAGATAGTTATCATTTTTGAATATACGAAATTCACTCATTATCATTTGTTTTGAGTCGCTACGAAACTCTTCCAAAAAACTTCCCACACTATTTTCCACCAGAATGATTTTCGGAGCAGTATATAATTATTTCTTTCAGATGTCTTGAAGCAAAAACAACATCAACATACTACAAGACGAGAGATCAATTACGCAACATAAATAACTTAATATTTAATTTAAACAAAAACAACAAAATAAAATCATCACCGCATTATTTCCCCTAGTGATTTTTGCTATAAAATGTGGTTTTGTTGTGGAAAATAAAATGTGGTTTTGTTGTGGAAAAAGCTTCCGCATAGCCTTTCTTGCACCTTTTTCTCAGTTGTTGTTTCAGATAACAATTAGTACTAGTTAGCTGAATTGCAAAAAAAATAAATGAAAAAAAAAACACAAGGAGTTTTGATGGGAAAATATAAGAGACAAAAAACAAAATTATGCATAAATATAGGAAAAAATTTCACAAATAAAGAATGCAAGCTTTTTTTTAAAATAATTTTTAAAAAGAATTTAGGAAGTATCGATTGCTGACTGATCAGTGATATTATACTGCCATTAAATTTATTGTACCGTAAGTTGTGATATTATTATTATTATTATTATTATTTTTTTTTTAAGTTGACTGATATTATATTATTCTCCTATTTGATTGATTATAGGAGCAGATCAAGTATTCTCCTACCGTGTGAATACTTTTCCTACCGCTAATAAATATTAACCAAAACAAATCAAATCAAATCAAATTGTAAATATTTACATTCCTATCACTAATAAATATTAACAAAACAAATCAAAAAAAATTCTATATTTGCCGTAGATAAATAACAAATTACAGGTGTAATATTTGCCCATGATATACGAAAAAAATATGAAACAATATATATCATTGAAAAAAAACACGAGACTATTATTTGATTCTTAGATTTTTTGATTTTGGACCTTCATGACATCAAATTACAAAATTTAAGGTACTTTCGCCCTTGTAATTTGAGAGAATTTCGGTTTACCCCCGCCATATCATTGAATTTGTACTGTCAAAATTCATGAAGGTCCAAAACCAAATATTTTCAAATTACAGGATTGGTATATAACCATATTTCGTGTGTCCAGACTCTCTACTTACATCTCTACATATTTCTATCGATCTAGATAGTTTTTTAGGGAATCAAACCAAACAATTAAGATCAAATATTTTCATAGATAACAAAACAAAAGACTGATAAATACTTTTCTTACCGCTGAGAAATATTTACATTCCTATCACCAATAAGTATTAACAAAAAAAATCAAATATTTTTCTTTTATGTATTAAAAAAACGAGACATATATATGAAACAATATATATCATTGAAAAAAATACGAGACTATTATTTTTCTTTAAAACATAAAAAATACGAGACAAATATTTCTTAGTGATAAATATTAAAAAGAAATGCACTTATCCCACCCTTTTTTGTCAAAAAAAAATATTAAAAAGAAATATGGCATAACTATTAATCACTGAATCCTAAAAGAAAACACGCGAAAAATATTTGTTATTGTAAATATTAATATTTTTAAACAAAAGTGATACTAGATGCATTACCCAAATTCATGAAGAAAAATAAAATAAAATAGAAATACGAAGAGAAACGAGGTCAACACAATTTCAAAAACAAATAAATATAAAGTCATGCAGTCTAACTTATATCTAGTGTAATCTGTTGGAACAAGGGTGTTCAGCAATACCACATCTTGAGTTTTGATGATAACAAGGTATTAAAAATTGTCAATTGAGAGCAAGACCAAGAGAAACGTGTTGCTTGTGATTCTGAAGATCTGAAGAGTCTGAAGAATCATCAGAAGCTGTGTCAAGAAGTCTTGAAGACTAAAAGAATCTGAAGTTCATATAAGTCTGAAGATGATCAGAACCTAAAAGTTCAAGAGAGTCTGAAGACTATCAGAACCTGAAGACCAAGAGAGTCTGAAGATCATCAGAAGCTGAATTGTTACAGTGAGTCTGAAGCCTACAATCTGAAGATCTGCTTAGAAGGATTTCTAAAGGCATTGCGATGCATAAGAAACACTCTATTGAAGTAACGGCTAGCTTCAAAGTCAACTTGAGCGTGGGATGCTCAACGACAAAGAATGTAGAATAGTACATAGTACGTGTGTACGAACCCTGTTTCCACTACTCCACTACCTCGTACAGTTTGGCAACTGTGTCTACCGGTATTAAGCTTCAAAAGGAATGGAATTCAAAATATACATTTGAAGGACTGTTACCATATCAAGCAACAGATTAACAGCTATTGATCAAGCTTCCAGAATTCTCTTGATGTGCTGGATTGTCTCAACGTCTCTTTCCAACGCCTATATAAAGGATAGAAGACTTGAAGAATATGTTAGACTCTACAACTGAAAAACTACGCTACTAAGCTATTGTATTCTCACTGAGTCAAACCAAAAACACATCAACAACTCAGATTATTCTTACAAACTGTGTATTCTAGAATCTTTAAGTTTATCAGAAAAACAGAGTCTGTCTTTGTTTAAGTTATTGGAACACCTTTGATTGTTAATCAAGTGTCTCCAACTCTTTTCAATTTTCTGTAAATTGTGTCAGAAGTCTCTTGCTTGTGTGCTTGAGCAAAGAAGTCTCTTAGTTGTGTCTTTGAGCATTGGAAGACTCTTGCCTGCGTGCTTGAGCAATTGGAAGTCTCTTACTGTGTGTTTGAGCAACTTGTAATTGATATTACATTTTAGTGAAACTCTCCTAGGAAGTGCAAGGGGGACAGGACTACTTCCGGTTTGTGGAAGGAACATGTATAATTGCTTGTGTTCTCTCTTTCTCTCTATCTCTTGTTATATTCCGCTGCAACAGAATCTGATCTCCCATCAGACTCTGAATCCATGCAGATTCTGATCTTGTAGAAACAGATTCTTACTCTTCAAGAGTTTCGAAAAAGAAAACACAATTCAACCCCCCCTTCTTGTGTTTTTCTCACCTTCAGTTGGTATCAGAGCTCCGACTCTGTTGTCATATCACTTAGCCGTGTAACAGAAAAGATCCAGAGAAAAACATGTCTTCCAGTGAACCTTCTTCTTCTGGTGCTACTTCTGGTGCTGCTATACCATACGACTATGGATCCAATAACAACAGTAAGAAAGCTGATTATGGAAAAATTCCAAAGTTCAATGGTGATCCTGAAGAATTTTCTTGGTGGAAAACCAACTTCTATAGCAATGGCATGGGTCTTGATGAAGAACTCTGGGACATACTTGAAGATGGTGTTGGTGATTTACAACTTGTTGACGAAGGTGCTGCCATTGACCGTAAACTTCACACTGCTGCTCAGAAAAAGATCTACAAGAAACATTTTATCATTAGAGGAGCTCTTGTCACTGCTATTCCTAAATCTGAATACATGAAGATGAGTGACAAATCGACTGCTAGAGCCATGTTTGCTTTTCTTTGTGCAAACTATGAAGGGAGCAAGAAGGTTAGGGAAGCTAAAGCTCTTCTTTTAGTTCATCAGTATGAATTATTCAAGATGAAAGAGGATGAAAGTATTGAGCAGATGTACTCAAGATTTCAAACTCTAGTATCTGGACTTCAGATATTAAAGAGGAGTTACATAGCTTCTAACCATGTTAGCAAGATTCTAAGGAGCTTACCCTCTAGGTGGAGACCAAAGGTTACTGCAATTGAGGAAGCTAAGGATTTAAACACTTTCAGTGTTGAAGATCTTGTCAGCTCTCGCAAAGTTCATGAGTTAAGTCTCAATGAACATGAATCTGCAAGAAAGTCTAAAACCATTGCTTTAAAGTCAAAGGGAAGATTCTCAAAAGCTCTCAAAGTTGAAGAGTCTGAAAATGAATCTTCTGCTTCTGAAAGCTCTGAGGAAGATCCTGATGTTGCTAAAGAAATGGCTATGCTTTCAAGCAGAATGCAATACCTTGCTAAAAAGAACAAGAAGTTTCTGAACAAGAGCAGTGGTAAGGGTTTCAAAAAGGAAGAACAAAAAGGTTGCTTCAACTGCAAGAAGCCTGGGCACTTTATTGCTGATTGTCCAGAGTTGCGGAAAGAGAAATCCAAATCAAAGAGGCCAACCTTTAAGTCAAGCAAGTTTAAGAAGCAAATCAAGAAAAGTCTGATGGCTACCTGGGAAGATCTTGATAATGAGTCAGGATCTGAAGATGATGATGCTGATGGTGAAGCTAATGTAGCTGTTGGATTAATGGCTACAACTGAATCAGTAAAGGAGGCACCTGAGGCAGAATCAGATGCAGACTCTGAAAGTGAGACTGAGGTATTCTCTAAACTCACAAGATCTGAATTAATAGATTCTATCAAAGAACTTCTTGGTCATTTTAAAGCTAAATCCACTGAGTTGAAGAAAGTCAAACAACAGCTTGATAAACTGTCAAAAAGGCATAATTCAACTCTATTGGAGTTAGAAAGTTTAAAAGAAGAAAATGACTCTTTATTGATCAAGAAGTGTAGTTGTAAATACTTGAGTGAGCAAGATGTTGCTTTACAAGAATTTCTTGCTACTGGAATTGATAGATCTAGAGTAGCATCCATGATCTATAACACATATCAGAACAGAGAACATGGTCTTGGATTCATTGGAGGTAGCTTAGATGAAGTGATTCTGAAACCTGGTCCTGATGGCGCCAGAGAAGCATTGAAAAATCACTTTGTAAGTGAGTTTGACGAAGTCAACACAGTGACTCATTCAGAACCTGTAACTTCAAGTTCTAAAGTTTTGACTAAGTCAAAATCTCACAATGCAAAGTCAAAGGTTCTGAAAAACTTTGAACCTAAGGCTTCAATGATTCAGATTCTAAAAATTTCAGAGTCTGATAAACAGACTCTAAAGAAGCCAGAGTCTAAAAAACAAAAGCCTAAGTTTCAAAGACGAGAAACTGTGAAAGGAAAGTTGAATCCTAAACTGAACGGTTCTAAACCCAAAGTGTGGAGGAAAATAATGCCAATGACTTCAAGACACACCTTACAAAAAGAATTCAATGGTCCAAGGACTAACCCAAGAGGACCCATGAGAATATGGGTACCTAAGTCTGAAATTGTTAATGCTGCAGGTATGTCTAAAAGGACAAGAAAAGCAGAAGGCTTGGTACCTGGACAGTGGTTGCTCGCGACACATGACAGGAGAAAAGTCTATGTTCCTAACCCTAACCATGAAAGAGGGAGGAACTGTGGGATTTGGAGGAAACCAGACTAGCAAAATCATTGGTACTGGAACCATTGGTAACTCTCTAATCTCTATTAGTAATGTGTGGTTTGTTGATGGGCTTAGACATAACCTACTGAGCATAAGTCAATTGTGTGACAGTGGTTATGATGTTTTGTTTAATAAGAACAATTGCACTGTAGTTAATAAGGATGATCAATCCATAGTCTTCAAGGGAAAGAGAAGAAACAATGTCTACAAAATAAAGTTCTCTGAATTGACTGATCAGAAGGTAGTTTGCCTTTTGTCAATGGGTGATAGGAAATGACTGTGGCATAGACGGTTGGGACATGCAAACTGGAGGCTAATCTCTAAGCTTAGCAAGTTGCAACTAGTCAAAGGCTTACTAGACATTGATTATTATTCAGATGCTCTTTGTGGAGCATGTCAGAAAGGGAAAATTGCTAAAAGTTCCTTTAAACCTAAAGAAATTGTTTCTACCTCCAGACCCTTGAAGTTACTTCACATTGACTTATTTGGACCAGTTAGCACTGCATCCTTATATGGAAGTAAGTATGGACTAGTCATTGTTGATGATTACAACAGATGGAGTTGGGTTAAGTTTCTGAAAACTAAAGATGACTCATATTCTGTGTTTAGCAAATTCTGCATCCAAATTCAATCTGAAAAAGAATTGAAAATTTTGAAAGACAGAAGTGATCATGGAGGTGAATTTGAAAATGAGCCTTTTGAGGTTTTCTGTGAAAAACATGGAATTATTCATGAATTCTCTGCACCTAGAACTCCACAACAAAATGGAGTTATAGAGAGAAAAAACAGAACCTTACAAGAAATGGCTAGAACCATGATCCATGAGAACAGTCTGGCTAAACATTTTTGGGCAGAAGCAGTAAGTACAACATGTTATGTTCAGAACAGGATCTATATCAGACCTCTGTTGAACAAAATAGTATATGAACTCTTTAAAGGAAGGAAGCCTAACATATCTTATTTTCATCAGTTTGGATGTATATGTTATATCCTGAACAATAAAGTCTATCTAAAGAAATTTGACGCCAAAGCTCAGAAGGGAATCTTTTTAGGTTACTCTGAACGGTCTAAGGCATACAGACTGTATAATTCAGAAACACAATGTGTTGAAGAATCTATGCATGTCAGATTCGATGACAAAGTGCCTAGAAGTAAAAATCCAGAGCAAGATGAAAGCTGTGCAGGATCTCAAGATTCTGATATCAACTCAGAATCTGATCAGATTCCAGAATCTGAAGATACTCCAGAAGCTGGAGCATCCCCTGAAGTTCCTAATGTAGAAGATTCTGAAGAAGCTCAAGATGGTTCTCAGCAAGCTAGTCAATTCAAACATTCTTTCAAATACAAGTCTTCACATCCTGAGGATCAAATAATTGGAAATAAAGATAGTCCCAGAAGAACTAGATCATATTTCAGACAAGAAGAGTCTTCCTTGGGATTATTATATGTTATTGAACCAACCACTGTTGAAGAAGCACTTGGAGATGAAGGATGGATTCTGGCAATGCAAGATGAACTTAATCAATTCAAACGGAATGAAGTGTGGGATCTAGTAGCTAAGCCTGAACACAAGAACATTATTGGAACTAAATGGGTGTTCAGAAATAAGCTTAGTGAACAAGGAGAAGTAATCATCAACAAAGCCAGACTTGTTGCACAAGGCTACAGTCAACAAGAAGGCATTGATTACATTGAAACATTTGCTCCAGTTGCAAGATTGGAAGCAATCAGGTTACTTCTTTCCTATGCAGTCAATCACAACATAATCTTGTATCAAATGGATGTTAAGAGTGCATTTCTTAATGGTGTCATTTCTGAAGAAGTCTATGTCAAACAACCTCCTGGCTTTGAAGATTTAAAACATCCAAAGCATGTTTATAAATTGAAGAAATCACTATATGGCTTGAAACAGGCTCCCAGAGCTTGGTATGAAAGACTAAGTAATTTCTTAATTCAAAATGATTTTGAAAGAGGTCAAGTTGACACTACACTATTCAGAAAGACTCTGAAGAAGGACATTCTTATCGTTCAAATTTATGTTGATGATATCATTTTTGGTTCAACTAATGGTTCACTTTGCAATGAGTTTTCTAAGGTAATGCAGGATGAATTCGAAATGAATATGATGGGAGAATTGAAGTTCTTTCTAGGAATTCAAATCAACCAATGCAAAGATGGAGTCTATGTTCATCAGTCCAAATATACTAAAGAGCTCCTGAAGAAGTTCAATCTTGAGGACTGCAAAGAAATGAACACTCCAATGCATCCAACCTGCACTCTGAGCAAAGAAGATCAAGGAACCAAAGTTGATCAGAAGCTGTATAGAGGTATGATAGGTTCTTTGTTATACCTAACTGCATCCAGACCATATATTTTATTCAGCATATGTCTGTGTGCAAGGTTTCAATCACATCCTAGAGAGTCTCATTTAACAGCCGTTAAGAGAATCTTTAGATATCTGAAAGAAACTACTAATCTTGGACTTCTGTATAAGAAATCTTCTGATTATAAGCTAGTTGGATTCTGTGATGCTGATTATGCTGGAGACAGGATTGAAAGAAAATCAACCAGTGTCAATTGTCAATTTTTGGGAGAGAATCTGATATCATGGGCTAGCAAGAGGCAAGCAACTATTGCTTTGTCTACAGCAGAAACAGAATACATCTCAGCTGCTAGTTGTTGTACACAGCTACTCTGGATGAAACATCAGCTTGAGGATTATCAAATAACTGAAAACTGTATCCCAATTTATTGTGATAATACAACTGCTATATGTTTATCTAAGAATCCAATTCTACATTCAAGAGCAAAGCACATTGAGATTAAACATCATTTTATGAGAGACTATGTTCAAAAAGGAATTCTAGATATTCAATTCATTGATACTGATCATCAATGGGCTGATATATTTACTAAACCTTTGTCTGTTGAAAGATTTGATTTTATAAAGAAAAATTTGAACATGTGTTATGTCTCTGGTTAATGTTTGCTTCTGAAAACAGAATTCAGACTCTGAAAGATACTCAGAAGCTAATTGAGAATCAGACTCTCTTTTGGAGACTCTGCTGAACATAAGCTTCTAAAGACACTCAGACTCTGTTAAGGAAACTTAGACTCTCAAGAAGCTCGTATTAGTGGAAGCATGACTGTTGAGTTCAGCAACACCTGCCCACTACGGTGACAGTTTTTTTTTTAGTTCTCAGGCGTGGTTTGTCTGTATTGGGTAAGAACTCAAAGGGCAATGATGTTACTGTGTTAAACAAGTAACCCTCGCGTCTTCCCAACACTTTTACGGCTGCATGCTCACTAGTCTTAATTACTCTTGTTTGTTTGTCCCCTCTCTCTTTCCAAACGGTTTTCAATTTTTCACTATAAATAGCAATCACACACAACCCACTTCACTTTTTACACTTTGATTTTTTTTCTCTGAACATTTCATTCGTTTTCAGTCTCTGAAAAATAATTTTTTTGTTCTCTAAATCAAAAACCTAGAAACCTTACAAATGACAAGTGATCTCATTCAATCTGGTGTGATAATCAAATCTGGAAAGTCTTATGTGATTAAACCCAGAACCATGAACATCATTAAAGAAACTCTGGAAGTTCAAGTTGAATCTCCAGTGAATTTCGGTTCCTTGATAAGGCATGGTATAGATGTCTCTTCTCATTTCTTATCACAAGGAATGATGAGTTACTTTGGTATGTTGAATAGACCAACATATCAAGAGTTGGCCAGAAACCTCTGGGTAAGGGCAGAAGTTTTTGACAAGGACGACGCAACCATAGAAGAAACTGCTGCAATCATGAACAACCCCTCTTTGGCTTGCAAGAGTAGAAAGCAAATGGGTTTGAGACCGTACAAAGGTCTAGAGATATGGTCTGCTGTGATGGGGATTCCAATCCTTATCAATGAAGAAATAGTTGCCAGGGCTTGCAGGGTAACTAATGAAGGTAAATTTCAGTGGAATGTGGACAAGAAGAGTGAGTGGATGGACATCTGCAACAAACTCTTATTTGAAGGGAGGCCCTCAAATAAGTTGGTAGACATGCATCCTGAACATAGGATGCTTCTGAAGATCATACTGGATAGTATGCTTCAAAAAGGTGGAGGAACAGACACTCTGTCTGTTGATCATAAAGTGCTTCTGTACTTCTTGTTTAAAAAGAAGAAAATAAACTTTCCAAGATACGTGATGCATTACATGTGCTGGGCCATCAGGGAAGGCCAAACAAAATCCAGAAGACAAGTTCCTTTTGGAAGATTGATCTCTGAGATTCTGTATCAAGGAGGCCTCTTGAAGGTCTTGAAAGAATCTGGTGTTGTATCAGACGCTCAGCTTGGAAAAGTGACAGGGAGAATCATCAATGGCAAGACTCTTCAATACATGAAGATTGTCAGGAAGTTCAACCCTTCTAATCTAGATATGAAGGAATCCTTTGTACAATCAGATCTGATGATGGATTTCCCTCCTATTTCCAAAGAAGTCAATCCTGAAGTCCTAGCAAGATTTGTGGTAGACTACTACAATGAAACTGGTAGAATAATCAACTACTCTGCCATTTCTGAGACTGCTGGAGGAGGACCTCTTAAGGTCAAAGGCAAAAGGACCAAGGAAGTCAATCTAGAGGAAGAGGAAGAGAAGCAAAAACCTCCTAAAAAGAAGAAAAAGTCTACAGCTCATCCAGGAGTGACTATTGGTGCCTCTGAAACCATAGCTCCTATGCCTCTATCTGTCTCTTCTGCATCCAAGGAAATTAAGGAAAGGATAAAGTAACCCAAGGATGAGAAGAAAACAAAGGACGAGAAGAAGGCAAAAAATGAGAAGAAAGCCAAGAAAGGTAAAGCTGACAGAGATCACAAGAGGCTGGCTGAGGAAATTGCTGAATTTCTTAATACTGATTCTGATGAAGAAGAAAGTCAGACCAAGAAAAGGAAGATGGAAGTTGTTCCTGTGGCTAAGGATGTAGCACAGAAGATAGGTACTTCTGTATCTATGATTGAAGATGAACATGCTGCTGGCAAGGCAATGGCAGCAGAAGTTGTGGCAGAAGGACTTAAGGATGAGACTGTGAAGGAAGCTGCTAAGTTGCTTGCAGCAGCTTTAAAACAGAAGAGTCAGGTTGCCCCTGCAGAAGCTGACTTATCAGAAGCTACTTTGTCTGATGCTTCTGACCAACAAGCTTCTCCAGAAGCTGGCATTGGCACATCAGGTAACATTTCATTTGACTCAGCTATCTCTTCTACGAATCAAGAGTCCTCATCTGAAACTGAATCAGATAACATACCTCTAAGCCAAGTCCTTCCATCCCTTCGAAATAAAACCCCCTCTCCAATCAAACCTATATCATCTTTTGATCCACTTGACCTAAGAATAGGTGAATATGTTGATTCAACTATTGACAGGGTTATTCAAGACACCATCATAGTGTCTCTGAACTTACCCTCTGACCATCCTGCTCAACCATCATTTCTTAAACCACTTCAGACAATTCAGCCTACTGAAGAACCTGAAGTACCCATTCAATCAACTCAACCATCTCCCCAACATGAAACTATTTGTGTAGACTCTCCAGACACCCTAGATTCTCTGGAAAAACACCTAGGAGGAGAACTACCAAAGACCCCCGCAAAATCAAAATCAACAAACACTACAGAATCTGTTTCAAAACCAGACTCTGTACCCCAACCTGAACCAGAAATTCTAACCTTAGCTTTAATTGAACCAGTTTCTGAAACTGTAGAGGAACCAATCTTTGAGACTCTGGAACAAGTTTCTAGTGTCATACCTGACCCAGAACCTGTAACAGAATGCATAGCAGAGCCTGTGTCTGAAACAGCTACTGGACCCCTAAACCAAACTGTGGTAAGTGGCCTTGAAACCTTACAAGCTATCGTAGCTTCTGAACCTTCAACCTCATCTGAGCCAAATCAAACTCTTATTCCTCACAACCTCTTTGATTCGTTGAGAATAGATGAGTTTTATGGAGTGTCCAACTCAAAGCTCGAAGAGATTATTGAGCAAAGATTTGTGCCAATCCTCAATGTAAGCTATGATAATAAGTTCTCTACTCTGAAGAATGAATTTGTGGATTATATCACCAAAATTCAGAAGGCTGCTGTAAAAGAACAAGCTGGTGTTCTTGCCAAACATGTGGAAGAACTTAAGAAAGCTGAGACAGCAAAGGCTAAGAAGAAAGCTCCTATTCTGCGATTGGAATATAAACCATTCTTTGATGCTGATCAATACAATCCAAGGGAAATAGTGGTTTATGATTCGCTGAAGAAGAGGCTTCACAGAGTACAAGAAGAAGCTAGACTTGAGAGAGAAGCTCATCTCAGAAGAACAAAAGCTCTCGAAGAAATTGTCAAGAAACAACAAGAGGATCTCCAGAAGTTGATGGATCACATTGCCAAACAAAACCAACCTTAGATGCACACCTAGTGTTTTAACTGTTTTGTTTTGCTTGTATTCTTATTTTTTGCTGATTTCTATTATCTTCTGAACTTTCATTTTATGATTATTCAAGTTTTTACTTCACTAGATGTGCTTCTGATAGATCTTGCTTTATTTATCTTATTGCATCTGAAGTAATTTTCCTTATAATCTGTTCGTTTTCAGACTCTAATATGTTTTTGCTCTGAATCTTTTTCTCATTTTTTCTTTTAAATTTTTTTTACCCTCACTTGATATCATTCAAAAAGGGGGAGAAACATTTTTTTTAAAAAAAATAAAAACCTTTTTGTTGATGACAAAAGGGGGAGAAAGTCTAGTGAGTACTATGTAAAGTTAAAGGGAAATTTGCGCGAAAGGTACTTCGTTAGATTCTGAGCCCCATTAAAAAGAATCTTTTCTCATATTCGTTTATTATTCTAAGATTTGATTCAGCTATTTGCTTAACATGAATTTAATTAACTTGGATAGAACTTAGGGGGAGCTTACAAACCTCAACTTAAGGACTATCAGACTCAGGGGGAGTCAGAGCTTACAAACCTCAGACTCTGAGCTTACAAACCTCAGACCCTTTAAGTCAACCTGTTAATTAGATTAACAACAATTGACCTTTTAAATACTGATGTTTGTCATCATCAAAAAGGGGGAGATTGTTGGAACAAGGGTGTTCAGCAATACCACATCTTGAGTTTTGATGATAACAAGGTATTAAAAATCGTCAATTGGATATGCTAATATTTGTTTAAGTATGCAGGATATTAATCAAGATTTTCATCTTAGAAAGAATTCTGTTTGAACAAATTGAGAGCAAGACCAAGAGAAGCGTGTTGCTTGTGATTCTGAAGATCTGAAGAGTCTGAAGAATCATCAGAAGCTGTGTCAAGAAGTCCTGAAGACTAAAAGAATCTGAAGTTCATATAAGTCTGAAGATGATCAGAACCTAAAAGTTCAAGAGAGTCTGAAGACTATCAGAACCTGAAGACCAAGAGAGTCTGAAGATCATCAGAAGCTGAATTGCTACAGTGAGTCTGAAGCCTACAATCTGAAGATCTGCTTAGAAGGATTTCTAAAGGCATTGCGATGCATAAGAAACACTCTATTGGAGTAACGGCTAGCTTCAAAGTCAACTTGAGCGTGGGATGCTCAACGACAAAGAATGCAGAATAGTACAGAGTACGTGTGTACGAACTCTGTTTCCACTACTTTACTACCTCGTACAGTTTGGCAACTGTGTCTATCGGTATTAAGCTTCAAAAGGAATGGAATTCAAAATATGTATTTGAAGGACTGTTACCATATCAAGCAACAGATCAACAGCTATTGATCAAGCTTCCAGAATTCTCTTGATGTGTTGGATTGTCTCAACGTCTCTTTCCAACGCCTATATAAAGGATAGAAGACTTGAAGAATATGTTGGACTCTACAACTGAAAAACTACACTACTAAGCTATTGTATTCTCACTGAGTCAAACCAGAAACACATCAACAACTTAGATTATTCTTACAAACTGTGTATTCTAGAATCTCTAAGTTTATCAGAAAAACAGAGTCTGTCTTTGTTTAAGTTATTGGAGCACATTTGATTGTTTATCAAGTGTCTCCAACTCTTTTCAATTTTCTGTAAATTGTGTCAGAAGTCTCTTGCGTGTGTGCTTGAGCAAAGAAGTCTCTTAGTTGTGTCTTTGAGCTTTGGAAGACTCTTGCCTGCGTGCTTGAGCAATTGGAAGTCTCTTACTGTGTGTTTGAGAAACTTGTAATTGATACTACATTTTAGTGAAACTCTCCTTGGAAGTGCAAGGGGGACATGACTACTTCCGGTTTGTGAAAGGAACCTGTATAATTGCTTGTGTTCTCTCTTTCTCTCTATCTCTTGTTATATTCTGCTGCAACAGAATTTGATCTCCCATCAGACACTGAATCCATTCAGATTCTGATCCTGTAGAAACAGATTCTTACACTTCAAGAGTTTCGAAAAAGAAAACACAATTCAACCCCCCCTTCTTGTGTTTTTCTCACCTTCAAGCACCACCTTGAGGCTGTTGTCCCACAGCTTGGGCTACAGCTTGCAATGCAGCAGCAATGGCAGCAACATTTCTTCCAGCCATCTCAAGGTTCTACACGACAAACAACAATTTAAGACAACAAGGAAAATATAACTTGACACACGACACTACATGGCTCGACACGACTCTACTACTTGGCCGGATAGACCGACCTGCTCTGATACCAATTGTAACACCCCGTTTTCCAAACATAAAAATGTCATAATAAAATCATTAGAGTATACAACAACGGAGTATTACACTACTTTCTCAATTTCATAAATAAAATATAAAACTATTTATTCAACAATGTATTATCAACCAACATTTTGCAGCGGAATATTATTTTCATGATAAGCAACTCCAACAAACTGGCACATAGGCCTCAACGTGATAATTTTTCAAACATCTGTTCAATGACAGTAAAGGCTCCAACAACATGTTTCAAAATTGATACATAAAGGTATGATAAAACATGACAACTATTTTCCCATCCCGTTACGTATCAGAGCCCTAGGACACTTGAGCCAACACTTCTACTATCCTTCATTACCTGCAAGTAACCCATAGGAAAGGTAACGTTTTCAAGCAGAAGGGGTGAGATTCACATCAATAAATATAGAAATATAATCATCATTTGCATTTAACAACTTCAATAAATAAATCAAATAAATATATATATATACATATTTACAACATCAATGTTCACACACTTCATCGATGGCTACAACAACGACGACACGACAATGCAACCGACAACGAGGACAAGACGATCAACAACAACAACTAATGCATTATGCATGTGGTACCGTTTAACGCGTTTGAATGACAAGGCATTCCAGGGCATAAGCCCTCAACAGTTGAATGGTTAAAGCATTCCCAGGGCATGAGCCCTCAACAATTGAATGGACTAGCATTCACAGGGCATAAGCTCTCAACAGTTGAACGACAAGGCGTTCACAGGGCATAAGTATGCAATGGACTCTATTCAGTGTATATCTACATAAAACTCTCCTGCGACAACGACAACACGAACCACAACAACTACGACTTAACAATGCATATAATTAAATATGACTTACTCTTCAACATTCGTCAATTAGCAACATAACAATATTTGTATGATGTAACTCATTAACAATTATACTCAACAACTTGAATAAATAATTAATATAGCTATTCATAGGACAACGGTCGACCAATTAGTTATTTTACGTTCAACAACTCCTTCAAATTATCTTAGTAATTTATGAGCATCTACCTCACACACTAACTCATCCCTCAACTCGAAACAGAGCGGCTTCATGTACTGGGCAATTCGCCAGGCGAGTGCTCTTGCTCGCCATGGCGAGCTCAAGAACGGGTTACTCGCCAGGCGAGCAGACTTGTTCGCCAGGCGAGCGATGAACGGGTTGCTCGCCAGGCGAGCATACTTGTTCGCCAGGCGAGAGAGGAACGGGTTGCTCGCCATGGCGAGAAAGCTTATTCGCCAAGCGAGTCGCGACAGAACAGACTACGGGATTCTGCTGTTTTTCACCCCAAACCCCAATTCTCCTAAATTCTAACTCCAAAACTGGTAACAACAATCCATTAAGGTTTTGTCCACAACTAGGATTCTTTTTAACACTCTTAAACAATATTCTTACATTCAATGAAACTTCAACCATCCCAAAAACCTCAACCATAGGTTCTCCTGAAACCCTAGACTCTCTAGAGAAACATCTAGGAGGAGAATTACCTGTCACCCCCATCAAATCCAAAGCTCAGACTCAAGGTTCTTCAGAACCTGAGATCGTAGAGTCATAACCTATTGTCACCATTGACACAGTTTCTGAGCCTGAGCATCAAACAGAAACTGACCAACAAACATCAACCCAACAAACATAAACCACTCAATCAGAAAATCTTACCCTCATCTCCACTCAAAAAGACCAACCCTCTTCATCTCAGCCAATCCAAACTCAACATCATCCTAAACTCTTGAATCCAAGGTACATAGAGGATTTCTTCGCAAAGATGTGCAGGAAGATCAATGAACTTTTCAAGCTGAAGAGTGTTCCAGTTTTGACTGTGAGTTATGAAGATCAATTCTCAGCTGCTATGAAGAAAATAGCAGATTTTCTAACAACTGTAAAAGATATTTGTGCTAAAGAGCAAGCAGAGGTACTTGCAAAACATCTTGAGGAGCTACGAAGAAAAGAAGAACAATCTCAAGGGGAGATCCTGATGCTTTCAAACGAACCCTTCTTCTCAGAGATCGAGTACAAGTCAAGAGAATCTCAAGTAATAGAGAATCTGAAGAACAAGATTCTGACTGTACAAGAGGAAGCCAGATTAAAGGAAGAAGCTCACCTTAAGAGGACAGAAGCTCTTGAGGAGATTGTTAAAAAGCAGGCTGAGGATATGAAGAAGCTGATGGATATGCTTGCCAACCAAAATAAGCCTTAGTTGCACACATTTTTATTTTTGGTTGTATTTTTTTTAAGTCTTTGAATAGCTTCTGAATGTTGTTTGCTTTTGATACAGTTTAGCTCCTGATTTATAAATGTTTATGGTATCTTTTGTTTTTGAATATTTAGATGCCTATGATTTATTCATACATTTACTTGCGTCTGATATATCTTATGATTCTGGTTATTTGCTTCTATTTGTTTTATTATCTCTTGTTTTTTTTACCAGACTCTGTTTACGTTTAACTCTGAATCTTATCATCTCTTCTCGTTTACTTTAAAAATCTTTTTAAATTCTGATACCTTTTTGTTAATGACAAAAGGGGGAATAATTGAAGTATTTTAAGTATTTTAAGTCTAAGTAAAGGGAAGTTAGCAATAGATAATAATGTTAGATTCTGAGCCCTCAGTTAAATTAAATTCTTTGCAATTTAATTTAAGAGAATCTCTTCTCATCTCTAGTCTTTTAAGTTCTTGTGAGACTTGATTCTAAAGAATTTGTTTTAAAATTAATTTAATTAACCTGGATAGGACTTATGGGGAGCTTAGAAACCTCACCTTATTTTTCATGATAATAAGGTATTAAAAATTGTCAATTGGATATGCTAATATTTGTTTAAGTATGCAGGATCTTAGTCAAAGCTTTTAATCTTAGAAAGCATTCTGTAAGAACAAATGAAAAACAAAATCCTAAAGAAGCTTGTTGCAAGTGATTCTGAAGACTTAGAGAGCATGAAGAATCAACAAAAGCTGTTTCGAGAGGTTCTGAAGACTTGGAGAGTCTGAAGAAGCTGTATCGAAGAAGTACAAGACTCAGAGAGTCTGAAGAAGCTGTTTCGAAGAAGTGCATAACAAGAGGTTCTGAAGACTTAGAGATACTGAAGAAAAAAGAGCGCTAAAGGAGTTGAAGAGAGTTTGAAGCTCAACAGAGTCTATAAGTTCTACAGAGAATCTAAAGATTGCAACTTAAGGATTTGTTTCTATGAATCTCTGAAGGCATTTCGACTGCAAAGAAACGATTCACATGGAGTAACGGCTACTTTCAAGTCAACTTAAGCATGGGATGCTTGGCGACAAAGAAAGCAGAAAAAGGACAGAGTACGCTATACGAACCCTGTTTCCACTAGTCCACTACCTTGTACAATTGGAAGCTGTGTCTACTGGTATTATCGCTTCAAATGGAATGGAATTTAAAATCTGTATTGAAGAACGATTACCATATCAAGCAACAGATCAACAACATTTGATCAAGCTTCTAAATGATTCTGTGATGTGCTGGATTGTCTCAACGTCTCTCTACAATGTCTATAAAAAGGAGTGAAGACTTGCAGAATAAACTACTGACTCTGAATGAACTTTTTGAGCTATTACGCTATTTGCTATTCTCCCTGAGTCAAACAAACACATCAACAACTTAGAGAATTCTTACAAACTTGTTTATCCTAGAATTTCTAAGTGTCACAAAAAACAGAGTCTTATTGTTTTGTATTTGGAAAACCACTGATTGTATATCAAGTGTTCAAACTCTCTTTCAATTTTCTGTAAATTGTGTAGAAGTCTCTTGCCTGCGTGCTTGAGCATTTGAAGTCTCTTGGGTGTGCCCTTAAGCAAAGAAGTCTCTTACTGTGTGGTTGAGCAACTTGTAATTGTTTATTATATTTTAGTGAACTCTCCTTGGAAATGCAAGGGGGACATGACTACTTCCAGTTTGTGGAAGGAACCTGTATAATTGCTTGTTTTCTCTCTTTCCCTTATCTCTTTACCTTATCCGCTGCAACAGACTCTGAGTTTCCATCAGGACTTGAACTTGTTCAGACTCTGATCCTGGAAAACAAAATCACACTCTTTAAGAGACGAGAAAAGTTAACACAATTCAACCCCCCCTTCTTGTGTTTTTCTCACCTTCATGTTCTTCTGCTGAGGTTTGGGTACACCATCCCATTCTTCATTCTGTTGAAACTGTTAAGCTCTTCTTGCATCGCTAGTATCCATCCATCATCTGAAAGTGCTTCATCAACTGTAGTAGGTTCAATTATTGATAATGGTCCTATCATAGACTCTTCTTGTCTAAAATATGATCTTGTTCTTCTAGGACTTTCTTTGTTCCCAATGATTTGATTCTCAGGATGTCAAGACTTGTACTTGAAAGTTTTCTTGGATTGATTAGCTTGCTGAGAGCCATCTTGAGTTTCATCAGAAGCTACTTCATCTTAAGCTTCTGAAATTGGTTCAGCTTTTGGACTATCTTTAGATTCAAAAATCTGATCAGGCTTTGGAGTGTCTTCAGGAACCTGTATATTTGCAAAACTTTCAACTTGCTCTGGAGTTTCATTTCCAGACTCTTTGTCATCAAATTTAACGTGCATTGATTCTTCAACACAAAGTGTTTCTGAATTATACACTATGTATGCCTTTGACCTTTCAGAGTAACCTTAAAAGATTCCTCTTTGGGCATTGACATCAAATTTCTTTAGATAGAGCTTCTTATTTAGAATGTAACAGGTACATCCAAATTGATGAAAGTAAGAGATATTGGGTCTTCTTCCCTTAAAGAGTTCAAATGTTGTTTTCTCCAAGATAGGTCTGATGTAGTTCCTATTTTGGTCATAACATGTTGTATTCATTGCTTCTACCTAAACATGTTTAGCAAAATTATATTCATGAATCATGGTTCTAGCCATTTCTTGTAAAGTTCTATTCTTTCTTTCTACAACCCCATTTTGCTGTGGAGTTCTAGGAGAAGAGAATTCATGGACAATTTCAAGTTTTTCACAAAAGATTTCAAATGGCTCATTTTCAAATTCTCCACCATGATCGCTTCTAACTTTTTAAAATTTTCATCTCTTTTTCAGACTGTATTTGAGTGCAGAAGTTACTGAATACATCATACGCATTGTCCTTACTTTTCAAGAATTTTACCCAAGTCCATCTGATGTAATCATCAACAATCACTAATCCATATTTACTTCCATATAAGGATGTAGTGTTAATTGGTCCAAATAAGTCAATATGAAGTAATTCTAAGGGTCTGGAGGTTGAGACAATGTCTTTTGTTTTAAAAGATGATTTCACAATCTTCCCCTTCTGGGATGCACCACAGAGTGCGTCTGAATGATAATCAATGTCACGCAAGACTTTGACAAGTTGTAACTTACTAAGCTTAGAGATTAATATCATGTTAGCATGTCCCAACCTTCTGTGCCACATCCATTTCTTATCATTCAATGACAGAAGACAAATTACCTTCTGATCAACCAGTTCAGTGAAGTTAATTTTAAAGACATTATCTATCCTCTTTCCCTTGAATACTATAGATTTGTTATCTTTGTTGATTACTGTGCAGTTGGTTTTTTCAAACATCACATCATAACCATTGCCACAAAATTGACTGATACTCAAAAGGTTATGTTCAAGACCATCTACCAACCACACATTATTAATAGACATAGAGAAGTTACCAATAGTTCCCGTACCAATGATCTTGCCAGACTGGTTGCCTCCAAACTTCACATTTCCTTCTTCTTTCATTGCGAGGGTGATGAACATAGACTTCTCTCCTGTCATATGCCTTGAACAACCGTTGTCTAGGTACCATGATTTTTGCTTTTCCTTTACTCTTAGACATATCTCATTTTCATCTTCAGAATCTGAATTTGGTTCTGCTTCTGAAGTCACAGTAGCCACTAACCCCACAACTACATTTGTTTCATCTCCAGCTTCTTCCTTTTCAGACCCAGATTCACTATCTAAATCTTCCCAGGTTGCCATCAAACTCTTCTTAATCTGCTTTTTGAATAACTCATACTGATGAACATGTTGGAACAAGGGTGTTCAGCAATACCACTTTTAAGTTTTGATGATAACAAGGTATTAAAAATTGTCAATTGGATTTGCTAATATTTGTTTAAGTGTGGAGGATCTTAATCAAGATTTCAATCTTAGAAAGTATTCTGTTAGAACAAATTAAGAGCAAGATTCCAGAGAAGCTTGTTGCTTGTGATTCTGAAGTATTAGAGAGTCTGAATAATCATCAGAAGCTGTTTTGAGAGGTCCTGAAGACTCAGAGAATCTGAAGAACGAAGAGTGTCTGAAGTTCTGAAGAAAGTCTGAAGTTCGTCAGAGTCTGAAGTTCTGAAGAGAGTCTGAAGTTCATCAGAGTCTGAAGTTCTGAAGAGAGTCTGAAGATCATCAGAATCCGACGTGCTACAGTGAGTCTGAAGATTGCAAATTGAAGATTTGCTTAGAAGGATTTCTGAAGGCATTTCGATGCATAAGAAACGCTCATTTGGAGTAACAGCTAGCTTCAAAGTCAACTTGAGCATGGGATGCTCAACGACAAAGAATGCAGAATATGACAGAGTACTTTTGTACGAACTCTGTTTCCACTACTTCACTACCTCGTACATTTGGCAGCTGTGTCTACCGGTATTTCGCTTCAAAAGGAATGGGATTCAAAATATACATTTGAAGGACTATTACCATATCAAGCAACAGATCAACATCTATTGATCAAGCTTCCAGAAAACTCTGTGATGTGCTGGATTGTCTCAACGTCTCTTTCCAACGCCTATATAAAGGATAGAAGACTTGAAGAATATGTTGGACTCTACAACTGAAAAACTACGCTTTCAAGCTATTGTATTCTCTCTGAGTCAAGCTAGAAACACATCAACAACTTAGAAAATTCTTACAAACTATGTATCCTATAATTTCTAAGTTTATCAGAAAAATAGAGTCTATTTGTTTTGTATTTGGAACACATTTGATTGTTTGTCAAGTGTTCTAACTCTATTCAATTTTCTGTAAATTGTGTTAGAAGTCTCTTGGCTGTGTCCTTGAGCAAAGAAGTCTCTTAGTTGTGTCTTTGAGCATTGGAAGTCTCTTGCCTGCTGTAACGCCCTAGTTGTTGTTTATTTACTTTCAGTCGATTTTTAATAAGTTTATATGATTTTAAATGAATTATGTTGATTTTATGGTGTGATGTATTTTATTATATGATTATTGGGTTATTTAATAAAATAGGTGAGAAATTATAATTTTTAGAAAGTTTGGGGATTAAAATGAATTGCTAATATTTCAATAGGAGTTAATTAGAATAAGTGGGAATTAATTAGAATTAATAGGAGTTAGTGAAAGGAGAAAGTCAGAGAAAAACAGTTTCACGTAGAAACAGAGAGAAACAGAGAAAGGGGAGAAAAACCAAAAACCAAGGGAGAAGAGCCAAGTGGGGGAGAAGTGTAGAGTTTTGTTCATCAAATTCAGGTAAGGGTGAGACTAACTCTCAACTTTAGGTCTTATGATTTGATGATTAATGTTGTGTTGTTAGGGTTGATGAATTGAATTAGGTTAAAGATGAATTGATGTTAATAACTTGATGAATTCATGAAAATGTTGTTGTTTATTGCTATTCTGACGTTAGTTTGTAAGGAGTAATGCATTTCATCAAAATTGGATTTTTAGGTGTTGAAAATGGGGTTTGGGGTTGAAAAGGAGAAGTCTGTTCGTAGTTCTGTAAATCGCCACTCGCCACGGCGAGTAGACCCACTCGCCAGGCGAGCAAGCCTGTGTAGCTCGCCACAGCGAGCAGACCCACTCGCCAGGCGAGCAGTGAACCTATATAGCTCGCCATAACGAGCAAATGCACTCGCTACGGCGAGTTGCTTAAATTAAAAGTGTTAATTGTCTTAATGAGGTTTTTGGGCCAATTTTTATATCAACTTGAGTGCCTTAATATATTTAGGAATGAATGGCACCTTTTTACAGAATCAAATTTGGGTTTAGGGGATTTAAAAATGAAGTTTTTAGGTGAAAAATGTCAAAAATGCCGAGAGCACCCAGTTTTGCTCGCCCCTAACTCGCCATAGCGAGTAGCTCATTTTCCTGAGCTCGCCACGGCGAGTAAAGTAGCTCGCCACGGCGAGTAGTACTGTAGCTTGATTAAAATTGTTGAATTTTGCTGAGAGTCGCTGTTGGGTCCTTTTGCGGTGTCCGGTCGATTAAGTTGGAGTCTTATGTCATAGTTGATTACGCATATTGTACTTTTCGTTGCTGTTGTCGAGTTGTATGTAGATATACACTATTGAGTCCATTTCATACTCATACTTTGTTGAGGGTTCATGCCCTGGAGTGTTTTCACTCAACCGTTGAGGGCTTATGCCCTGGAGTGTTTATCACTCATTCGTTGAGGGCTTATGCCCTGGAATGTTATTTCATTTAAACTGTTGGGGGCTTATGCCCCAGAATGCTTAGCATTCAACGCGCGTAGAATGGTACCACATGCATTTGCATTAGTCCCATTGTGTCGTTGTTGTTGTTATTGTTGTTGTCGGTCGGGTCGTCGATGTCGTAGCTTGATGATGATGTTGTTGAATTGTTTGAATTATAAACTAGTAGTTAATCATAATTATATCGTTGTTGTTGAATTTAATTGATGAATTATAATATCTACTGTTGTTGTGAATCTCACCCCTTCTGCTTGGAAATGTTGCCTTCCCTATGGGTAACTTGCAGGTGACGAAGACTAATAGGGATGTCGGCTCAAAGTGTCTTAGGGCTCTGATACGTAACGGGATGGGAATTTTGTTACTTTCTTTCTCTTTCCTTACGTATTACTTATGAATTACGATACTTTTGGTGAGGCCTGCGTGCCAAAGACTAATTTTGTTGATTTTGAATGAATTCCGCTGCGAAGTTGAAAGTTAATTATTATTGACTACTTTTTATAAAGAATAAATAGTTATTTATTAAGTTGGATATTTTGTTGAAAGAAATGTAGCATTCCGTTATGTGAATACTCTGATTTTATTTATGAATTTTTATGTTGGGAAAACGGGGTGTTACACCTGCGTGCTTGAGCATTGGAAGTCTCTTTCTGTGTGTTTGAGCAACTCGTAATTGTTAATTACATTTTAGTGGAACTCTCCTTGGAAGTGCAAGGGGGACAGGACTACTTCCGGTTTGTGGAAGGAACTTGTATAATTACTTGTGTTCTCTCTTTCCTTTTATCTCTTGTTTATTTCCGCTGCAACAGACTCTGGTCTTCCATCAGGTTCTGAATTCATTCAGACTCTGATCCTGGGAAACAGATTCTCACTCCTCAAGAGTTGCAAAAAAGTTAACACAATTCAACCCCCCCTTCTTGTGTTTTTCACACCTTCAGTTGGTATCAGAGCTCCGGCTCTGTTGTCATAGCACTTAACCGTGTAACAGAAAAGATCCAGAGAAAAACATGTCTTCCAGTGAACCTTCTACTTCTGGTGCTAATTTTTGTGCTGCTATACCTTATCACTATGGATCCAATAACATCAGTTAGAAAGCTGATTATGGGAAAATTCCAAAGTTTAATGGTGATCCTGAAGAATTTTCTTGGTGGAAAACCAACTTTTACAGCTATGTCATGGGTCTTGATGACGAACTGTGGGACATACTAGAAGATGGTGTTGGTGACTTACAACTTGATGACGAAGGTGCTTCCATTGACCGTAAGCTTCACACTGCTGCTCATAAGAAGAGCTACAAGAAACATCATATCATCAGAGGAGCTCTTGTCACTGCTATTCCTAAGTCTGAGTACATGAAGATGAGTGACAAATCTATTGCTAAAGCCATGTTTGCTTCTCTTTGTGCAAACTTTGAAGGGAGCAAGAAGGTCAGGGAAGCTAAAGCTCTTTTATTGGTTCATTAGTATGAGTTATTCAAGATGAATGAGGATGAAAGCATTGAGCAGATGTACTCAAGCTTTCAAACTCTAGTATCTGGACTTCAGATACTGAAAAAGAGTTATATAGCTTCTGACCATGTTAGCAAGATACTGAGGAGCTTACCCTCTAGATGGAGACCAAAGGTTACTGCAATTGAGAAAGCTAAAGATTTAAACACCCTGAGTGTTGAAGATCTTGTCAGTTCTCTCAAAGTTCATGAGTTAAGTCTCAATGAACATGAATCTGCAAGAAAGTCTAAAACCATTGCTTTAAAGTCAAAGGGAAGATCCTCAAAGGCTCTCAAAGTTGAAGAGTCTGAAAATGAATCTTCTTCTTCTGAAAGCTCTGAGGAAGATCCTGATGTTGCTAAAGAAATGGCTATGCTTTCAAGCAGAATGCAGTACCTGGCCAAGAAGTACAAGAAGTTTCTAAGTAAGAGCAGTGGTAAGGGTTTCAAGAAGGAAGAACAAAAAGGTTGCTTCAACTGCAAGAAGCCTGGGCACTTTATTGCTGATTTTCCAGAGTTGCAGAAAGAGAAATCCAAGTAAAAAAGGCCAACCTTCAAGTCAAGCAAGTTTAAGAAGCAAATCAAGAAAAGTCTGATGGCTACCTGGGAGGATCTTGATAATGAGTCAGGGTCTGAAGAAGATGATGTTGATGGTGAAGCTAATGTAGCTGTTGGATTAATGGCTACAACTGAACCAGTTGAAGAAGCACCTGATGCAGAATCAGACACAGACTCTGAGAGTGAGACTGAGGTATTTTCTAAACTCACAAGATCTGAATTAGTTGATTCTATCAAAGAACTTCTTGGTCACTAGAGACTAAATCCACTGAGTTGAAGAAAGTCAAACAACAGCTTGATAAGTTGTTGAAAAAGCATGACTCAACTCTGTTGGAATTAGACAATTTAAAGAAAGAAAATGACTCTTTACTGATCAAGAAGTGTAGCTGTAAATACTTGAGTGAGCAGGATGTTGCTCTACAAGAATTTATTGCTACTGGAATTGATAGATCCAGGGTAGCATCTATGATCTATAGCACATATTAGAACAGAGGACAGGGTCTTGGATTCATTGGAGGCAACTCAAATGAAGTGATCCTGAAACCTGGTCCTGATGGCGCCAGAGAAGCATTGAAAAATCACTTTGTGAGTGAGTCTGATGAAGTCAACACAGTGACTCATTCAGGACCTAAAGCTTCAAGTTCTAAAGTATTGACTAAGTCAAAACCACAGAAGCTAAAGCCAAAGGTACTGAATAACTTTGAACCTAAGGCTTCATGGATTCAGATTCTGGTAAACAGACTCTGAAGAAACCAGAGTCTGAAAAACAAAAGCCTAAGTTTCAAAGAAGAGAAACTGTGAAAGGTAAGTTGGATCCTAAACTAAATGGTTCTGAACCTAAAGTTTGGAGGAAAACAATACCAAGGACCTCAAGACACACAAATCAAAGGGGATTCAATGGTTCAAGGACTAACCCAAGAGGACCCATAAAGATATGGGTACCTAAGTCTGAAATTGTTGATGTTGCAGGTATGTCTAAAAGGACAAGAAAGGAAGAAGGCCTGGTACCTGGACAGTGGCTGCTCGCGACACATGACGGGAGAAAAGTCTATGTTCCTAACCCTGACCATGAAAGAGGGAGGAACTGTGGGATTTGGAGGAAACCAGACTGGCAAAATCATTGGTACTGGAACCATTGGTAATTCTCTAATCTCAATCAGTAATGTGTGGTTTGTAGATGGACTGAGACATAATCTACTGAGCATAAGTCAACTGTGTGACAGTGGTTATGATGTTTTGTTTAATAAGAACAACTTCTCCGTAGTCAACAAGGATGATCAATCCATAGTTTTCAAGGGAAAGAGAAGAAACAATGTTTACAAAATAAAATTCTCTGAACTGTCTGATCAGAAGGTAGTTTGCCTTCTGCCAATGGGTGATAAGAAATGGCTGTGGCACAGACGGTTGGGACATGCAAACTGGAGGTTAATCTCTAAGCTCAGCAAGTTGCAACTAGTCAAAGGCTTACCAGACATTGACTATCATTCAGATGCTCTCTATGGTGCATGTCAGAAAGGGAAAATTGTTAAAAGCTCTTTTAAACCAAAAGAAATTGTTTCTACATCCAGACCCTTGGAACTATTTCACATTGACTTATTTGGACCAGTGAGTACTACATCCTTATATGGAAGTAAATATGGATTAGTCATTATTGATGATTACATTAGATGGAGTTGGGTTAAGTTTCTGAAAACTAAAGATGATTCATATTCTGTGTTTAGTAAATTCTGCATCCAAATACAATCTGAAAAAGAATTGAAAATTTTAAAAGTCAGAAGTGATCATGGAGGAGAATTTGAAAATGAGCCATTTGAGCTTTTCTGTAAAAAACATGGAATTATCCATGAATTCTCTGCTCCTAGAACTCCACAACAAAATGGGGTTGTCGAGAGAAAGAACAGAACCTTACAAGAAATGGCAAGAACCATGATCCATGAGAACAATCTGGCTAAACATTTTTTGGGCAGAAGCAGTAAACACAACATGTTATGTTCAGAACAGGATCCTGAGAGTTGGCACGACCGTGTGGCTGGTGGGACGTGCCGTGTCAAGCTTCTAACTTGGGGGACGTCATATTTTTGTACTGAATCTTTGTATTTTCAGCCCAAATCAGCTCCAAATCCCTTTCTTTAGCTCCAAGGCTCAATCTTTAGAATATTTGTTCCTGAAATTAAATAATTTGCCATTGAAGTAAATAGTTCTAAAAAGGAAATAATATTAAATTAAACAAAATCAAATATAAATAAAACAGACACAAATATTATATTAAAAACACTAATTATTGACTCATCAAATTCCCCCACACTTGAATCTTTGCTTGTCCTCAAGCAAAAGGCATAAACATAACAGCAAAACAAGATTTAACATATGACAATACAATTTAAAAAAAATTATGTCTCCTCTAAAGCTTTATTTCAAGTGTACACTAATCACAAGTTTAAGTTTCAAGTGAGTGTGTGTGTAATTCAACCTTTTTCTTGCTCCTGTATAAGGTAGATATTATGAGGAAACAGGTTCTAACCCTAAAACTAAATCAACCGAGAAAAATTCTTTCTTCATTTCATATAAGAGAGATGGGAGTATTTTTGATCATTGGATCTTTGCCATTTGCACATCTTTGGGGTATTTGCAGAATTTTTGTTGATTTTTGGAGACAATCATCTTCATGTAGGAAGTCGGAGGGCCTACCCCCTTCCCCAATCTAGATTCAATGGTGCCCATTATATTTATATTTGTTCCGCCCCCTTAAGTTGTTCAGGATAACATCACCTTCACGTAGGAAGTCGGAGGGCCTACCCCCTTCCCCAATCTAGATTCAACGATGCAACCTTAAAATTAAATTGGCTTTATATTCCCCCACACTAACTTATACTACTTTTACTCTGAAAACTTTAAAGGGTTAATTTACCTTTAGAGTTAGAACGTGCTCCTTCAAATACCTACTTATACACTTACTCAAAGGCTTCAACTTGTGCTTTTCTCATAGAGAAGTTTCACAATAAAACAAGATGTGGGTATAGAAAGAACACTTAAAACACAAGAAATTACTTTCATGTACAAGAAACAACCAATTGAGGGAGACTTTAACAAAAAATTTATGCCATAATTCACAATAAAACAAACTGCTTAATCATGCCTTTCGCAACAAAATATAACTAAAGAATTAAAGTTCAAGGGAGTTTGGAACACTACGACACAAGACACTTTATTTGCTCCCCCACACACACAGTTGGGAGAAGCATTGTCCTCAATGATTCAAAATTAGAAAGAGAAGAGAAGAAGAAGAAAGAGAAAGAGAGGATAAGATAAGGGAATAGAGGAAAGGGAAAGCTCACAATTTCATTGAGGTCCATAAGGAGGACCTTGGATGTGTTGCATCATGTTCCGGAGCATTTGGTTGTTTTCTTCATTTATGCGATTGCCTCTTAGGACATCGTTCCTTAGCCTAGTTATTTCAACACCTTGCCTTTGTTTCTCGGTGCTTATCCTCTGAACCTCTGTTTGCATCCATGCCCATCTTTCATTATCAAATTGCCCACTGGCTTCATGGTCATGGTGCTCCTCGTGTACCTGTGGATCATCGCCAACATACAACAAATTTTCTTCCACCTTGGTGTTAGTCCGAGATGGGTTAGGAAGGATAATCAAACATAAAAGCACATTGAGCTTGAGCTCATAAATCATGTTATTAGGCGGATGAGGCTTAATAAAGTTCATATCAATGAGAGTGTCTATATTAAGCCTATTGTTGCCCTCAATCCAGTTTATCCCTTGGTCCTAACCCACTCCAAACTTCCTAGCTATAAAGGTGATAATACCACCCACTACTATCTCACCCTTACCGTGAGAGCTTGTACCCACAGATGCAAGATAATCGAGCAAGTAATAACAAGTGTTCACAGGGCGGTCATTGAGCATAGCCCACAACATGAAAAGTTCATATGTCCTAGTGGTTCCCAACTCTTTCCTACCCCAGATGGTGCAAGCCATAACCCTTTGAAGGTACCTAAACATGGGGTTTTGAATGTTACTAACCTTATTGGAACTTGAATTGTATTATGATAAATCAGTGATACGTTCCCAAAAGGTAGTGAGTTGACGGTCAACCAGCTTTAGATCATGATTCCAAGAGTCATGGATGAACCCCTTCATTTGCGAAGCCCATCTCATTGCAAAATTTTCAAGGGACATCTCGTACTCAATGTTCATAAGCCAGAAAGAGACTCTATGGTGGGGTTGTCAAAATTCAACCTATCCTCCTTGAAAGCAATAGAGCTCAAGAATTCATAAGTGAAGTTTTCAAACCCCTTCATAGGTCTTAGCATTTCAACCCATCCTAATTTATTCAATAGCCCAAACACATTATCTCTAATCTCAAAGACATTCAGAGTATGAGAATCAGGGTACCTGCAAGGATGTTAAGGTTTAGAGATAAAAGCTTTATACCGATCCATTTGATAGTTATCTTTGAAGATTATTCCATGATTCTTTGCTGGTTTTCTTCTTTGAAGGAGGTCCTCTGGAAGAGCTTCTTGTCTCCTTTCCAGTTCTCTTTGAAGTCATAGTTTCCTTGGGTTGAGTTTTGGTGGAGGTTGGGGTTTGGAAAGGTTTTTGGAGGAAAAGGTTGGTTTAGTTATGGGGTTGGTTTAGTTACGGGTTGTGCCAAGGTTCTGGACATCCTAGGCTCAATTGTTTTGGTTTTCTTGAATCGTGCTTGGACAATTACCTACAAAACAACTTAAAACAACGAAAAACAAACAAAATAAAAGCGATTAAATGCATGGGTTTCCTCCCACGAAGCGCTCATTTAGAGTCATTAGCTTGACGGTAAGAAAGTGTCCTTATAAAGGATCAAAGAGATCATATTGTGTAGATGACACTAGGAAGTGTTCTTTAGGAAACGTTCTTTCACATCAAGACCTTTAATCATGCAACAAGAATAAAGAGCGGGACCTTTCATAACATTTTCCAACTCAAATTCTACCATCTCATCACTCACTTGAAAAACAATCCTACGGTTCTTAACATCTATGATAGCTCCTGCAGTAGCGAGGAAAGGTCTTCCTAAAAGAATAGGGACATCATGGTCCTTTTCAATGTCAACTACCATAAAATCAGCCGGGATGTATATCCTTTCTATCTTAATGGGGATGTCCTCAACAAATCCAACTTGTTGGATAGTAGAGCGATCAACTAACTTCAAGGTTATCTCGGTAGGTTTCAATTCTCCTACTCCCATCCTCTTAAAGAGGGACAAAGGCAATAAGCTAACACTAGCTCCTAAGTCGCACATGGCTCTATCTATGGTCTCTGTAACGCCCTATTTTTATTTAATTATTTATTTAATTAAGCTGAGAGTCTTTTGTTGACTTTATTGAATTTGTTGTGATATATGCTGATATATGTTGATATATGTTGAATTTAGTATTTGTTGGTAGTAGATGTTGTTTTGTTATATTTGGTGAAGAAATATAATAAAGTTTGTTTGAGAAAAATAAAATAAGTAGGGATCATTTGGTAATTAGATGAGTTTGTTAGAAAAGATTAAGAGAGGCTATAAATAGGAGGGAGTGGTAGAAGATTAGGTTAAAAACCAGAATCAGAGAAACAGAAAAACGTGAAAGTGCAGCTTTTGGGAGAAAACTGTAGAGTTCTGTAAAACCAAGAAAAATCCAAGGTAAGGGTGAGACTAGCTTTCTTTAATGATTAGTATATGAATTCTGAAATTAATTTGATCATGATATTGTTGATTTATGTTGTCTAAGAAATTAGGGTTGAATCAATTTAGGTTGTCAGAAGCTTAGGTATCTGTTGAATTAATTTAAGGACTGTTGAATAGGTTGTAGATAATCAATAGATGATGTATCCTACCAATTTTGGGGAGTTTGTATGTCAAAAATTGGGTTTTTGGGGCAAATTCTGAGTCGTTGTTCGTACTGTTCGTCGTTGCTCGCCACAGCGAGCGATTATCCTCGCCTCGCGAGTGACCCCAGTTGTCACTCGCCACGGCGAGTAGTTTGCTCGCAGCGGCGAGCACATGGCAGAGAGTCACCCTCTCTTTGCCACGTCGAGTAGTTTACTCGCAACGACGAGCACATGGCAGAGAGTCATCCTCTCTTCGCCACGGCGAGTAATCCCACTCGCCACATCAAGTTAAGCAGTAGGTGTCTCGACCTTGTGTCTTTGAACCTGTTTCTGTTTCGAGTTGGACTTAGGTGTAAATTAGGAAATTTGTTGTTGGTTAAGTAGAGGATTCCAGTAGCTGATAAGAAGAGTCTTTCGTGGATGTATGATTAAGTGCATTATACGGTAAATAGTTGTATGTTGTTTAAGTTGTGTCATTGCATGTTTTCTAACATGTGTTGTTGCATGTTGTTAAGTGGTCGTGTCGCATAACCATTGGTCTAAGTTGAGGGCTTGATGCCCTGTTAAGTTGGGGGCTTGATGCCCTGTTTAGTCGAATTACGACATTCTGTTGAGAGCTTGACGCTCTGTTGGTACTACATGCATATATATATATATATATATATATTGCATATTGTTGAGTTGTTGTTGTGTCGTTGTATAGTTGTTGTTGTTGTTGTTGATGCATATTCGAGTCATCATTGTTGCATTATTGAATGGTCGTTGTTTGTAATTCATTAATAATTGTTAACTAAAAATCACATGAAGTTCTTGTTAATTAATAAATGTTGTAGTTGTATGTTGATTAAATTCTGATTTTTGAATTTATTGCTTATTATTAATGAATGTGAAATCTCACCCCTTCTGCTTGAAAATGTTGCTCTTCATATGAGTAACTTGCAGGTGTCGCAGAATAGTGCAGATGTGAGTTGATCCTCGTGTCGTCATAGGAGTGTCGCTCTGATATGTAACGGGATGGGGAATATCATTTATTATGTTTATCTTTATTAATTATGTAACTTTTTGAAGTTGTTGTTGAACCATTTTGACTGGTATTTGATTTATGTTGATGGTGTTGAGGCCTAGTAACGAATTTTGGATTTAAGTTGAATAAATTCGGCTGCAACTTTATTTTAAATATTATAAGCAGGTGTTTTAAATTAAATAGTGGATTTTAACCCCACTTACGTTGAAATGATTTTTGGAATAAAAGTAGTGTGACATCCTGTTTTATGTTGAACTCTGATAAAATTAAGTATTATTTATATGTTGGGAAAACGGGGTGTTACAACTGGTATCAGAGCAGGTCGGTCCGTCCGGCCAAGTAGATTGAGTCGTCTGTGTCGAGTGTTAGCTTAATTCTGTATCGAATTTCTCAAACCTGTTCTCGTTATGTAGTGAGTTGAGATGGCTGGAAGGAACGATGTTGCACTTGCTGCTGCTTTGCCACAGCTTGAGCCATCTATTGATTATCTATAACCTATTCAACAGTCCTTACATTAATTCAACGGATACCTAAGCTTCTGACAACCTAAATTGATTCAACCCTAATTTCTTAGACAACATAAATCAACAAAATCATGATCAAATTAATTTCAGAATTCATATACTCATCATTAAAGAAAGCTAGTCTCACCCTTACCTTGGATTTTTCTTGGTTTTACAGAACTCTACAGTTTTCTCCCAAAAGCTGCACTTTCACGTTCTTTTTGTTTCTCTGATTCTGGTTTTTAACCTATTTATAGCCTCTCTTAATCTTTTCTAACAAACTCATCTAATTACCAAATCATCCCTACTTATTTTATTTTTCTCAAACAAACTTTATTATATTTCTTCACCAAATATAACAAAACAACATCTACTACCAACAAATACTAAATTCAACATATAGCAACATATATCAGCATATATCACAACAAATTCAATAAATTCAACAAAAGACTCTAACCTAAATAAATAAATAATTAAATAAAAATAGGGCGTTATAGAGACCATAGATAGAGCCATGTGCGACTTAGGAGCTAGTGTTAGCTTATTGCCTTTGTCTCTCTTTAAGAGGATGGGGGTAGGAGAATTGAAACCTACCGAGATAACCTTGAAGTTAGTTGATCGCTCTACTATCCAACAAGTTGGATTTGTTGAGGACATCCCCATTATGGTAGTTGACATTGAAAAGGACCATGATGTCCCTATTCTTTTAGGAAGACCTTTCCTCGCTACTTAAGGAGCTATCATAGATGTTAAGAACCGTAGGATTGTTTTTCAAGTGAGTGATGAGATGGTAGGATTTGAGTTGGAAAATGTTATGAAAGGTCCCGCTCTTTATTCTTGTTGCATGATTAAAGGTCATGATGTGAAAGAACGTTTCCTAAAGAACACTTCCTAGCGTCATCTACACAATATGATCTCTTTGATCCTTTATAAGGACACTTTCTTACCGTCAAGCTAATGACTCTAAACGAGCGCTTCGTGGGAGGAAACCCATGCATTTAATCGCTTTTATTTTGTTTGTTTTTCGTTGTTTTAAGTTGTTTTGTAGGTAATTGTCCAAGCACGATTCAAGAAAACCAAAACAATTGAGCCTAGGATGTCCAGAACCTTGGCACAACCCGTGCCTGCTGTGGCACGGCCGTGCCTTACCATGCCAAAACCAAACACTCCCATTCCAGAAAGATGGCACTGTGCCCCCGTAGGCACGGCCTTGCGTGACACTTTGTGCCCCATAAGCATAAAAATTTTCTTCTTTTTCCTTCATTCTCCAACACAAACATCTCTCATCCCTCTAATTCGGAAGCTGACATACGGTTAGGCGCCATAGAAACAGGCTTCGTACTCGGAATAAGATCAATTGAGAATACTACCTCTCTCTCAGGCGGCACATCTGGAATTTCATCAGGGAAAACTTCTGGAAATTCACACATAACTTGCAACTTATTAATCACTGCTTGATTTTCAATGGACAGGGACGCCATCAAAGAAAACATGGGGATTCCATCTTTCATCAGCTGCTTCTGTTGGAACAAAGGTGTTCAGCAATACCACGTTTTGAGTTTTGATGATAACAAGGTATTAAAAAGTTGTCAATTGGATATTGCTAATATTTGTGTAAATATGCAGGATATCAATCAAGATTTATATCTTAGAAAGTATTATGTTTGAACAATGTTAAAGAGCAATAAATCCAGAGAAGCTTGTTGCTTGTGATTCTGTATCGAAGAGAGTCTGAAGACTGTATCGAAGAGAGTCTGAAGACTGCATCCAAGAGAGTCTGAAGACTGTGCCAAAGAGAGTCTGAAGACTGTATCAGAGTCTGAAGACCATCAGAATCTGAAAAACCAAGAGAGTCTGAAGATTACCAGAAGCTTAGTGTTACAGTGAGTCTGAAGCCCAAAATCTGATAATCTTCTAACAAGGATTTCTACAGCATTGCGATGAAAAAGAAACTCTCAAATGGAGTAACGGCTAGCTTCAAAGTCAACTTGAGCGTGGGAAGCACAAAGACAAGAATGCAGGCCAGTACAGAGTACGTTGTACGAACACTGTTTCCACTACTCCACTACCTCGTACAGTTTGGCAACTGTGTCTACCGGTATTAATCCTCAAAGGGAATGGAATTCAAATTATGCAATTGAAGGACTATTACCAAATCAAGCAACAGATCAACAGTCATTGATCAAGCTTCAGAAATCATCCTGATGTGTTGGATGACTCAACGTCTCTTTCCTACGCCTATATAAAGGATAGAAGACTTGAATGATGGTTGGACTCTACAACTTGAAAAATTACATTTCTCTGCTTTCGTATTCAACTGAGTCTTAACAAAAGCACATCATCAACTTAGATTCTTACAAACTGAGTATTCTAGAATTTCTAAGTTTCACAAAAAAACAGAGTCTGTCTTTTGTGTAAAACAGAGTCTGTCTTTGTTGTAATTGAAACACATTTTGATTGTTGTCAAGTGTGTCAACTCTATTCAATTTTCTGTAATTGTGTAAGAAGTCTCTTGCTTTTGTGCTTGAGCAAAGGAAGTCTCTTGGCTGCGTCCATTGAGCAAGGAAGTCTCTTAGTTGTGTCTTTGAGCAAGGAAGTCTCTTGGCTGCGTCCATTGAGCAAGGAAGTCTCTTAGTTGTGTCTTTGAGCAAGGAAGTCTCTTGGCTGCGTCCATTGAGCAAGGAAGTCTCTTGGTTGTGTCTTTGAGCAAGGAAGTCTCTTGCCTGCGTGCTTGAGCAAGGAAGTCTCATACTGTGTGTTTGAGCAACTTGTAATTTGATATTACATTTTAGTGAACTCTCCTTGGAAGTACAATGGGGACAGGACTACTTCCGGTTTGTGGAAGGAACCTGTATAATTGCTTGTGTTCTCTCTTCTCTCTATCTCTTGATTATTCCGCTGCATCAGAACCTAATCTCCCATCAGACTCTGATCCCATTGAGACTCTGAGTTTAAAGGAATTAGATTCTCACTCTTCAAGAGCTGCGAAAAGCTAACACAATTCAACCCCCCTTCTTGTGTTTTTCTCACCTTCAGTTGGTATCAGAGCTCCGACTCTGTTGTCATAGCACTTAACCGTGTAACAGAAAAGATCCAGTGAAAAACATGTCTTCCAGTGAACCGTCTTCTTCTGGTGCCACTTCTGGTGCTGCCATACCATATGACTATGGATCCAATAACAGCAGTAAAAAGGCTGATTATGGAAAAATTCCTAAGTTCAATGGTGATCCTGAAGAATTTTCTTGGTGGAAAACCAACTTCTATAGTTATGTCATGGGTCTTGATGAAGAAATCTGGGACATACTTGAAGATGGTGTTGGTGACTTACAACTTGATGACGAAGGTGCTGCCATTGACCGCAAACTTCACACTGCTGCTCAAAAGAAAATCTATAAGAAACATCATATCATCAGAGGGGCTCTTGTCACTGCTATTCCTAAAACGGAATAGATGAAGATGAGTGACAAATCTACTGCTAGAGCCATGTTTGCTTCTCTCTGTGCTAACTACGAAGGAAGCAAAAAGGTCAGGGAAGCTAAAGCTCTTCTGTTAGTTCATCAGTATGAACTATTTAAGATGAAAGAGGATGAAAGTATTGAGCAGATGTACTCAAGATTTCAAACTCTAGTATCTGGTCTTCAGATACAAAAGAAGAGTTACATAGCTTCTGATCATGTTAGCAAGATTTTAAGGAGCTTACCCTCTAGATGGAGACCAAAGGTCACTGCAATTGAGGAGGCTAAAGATTTAAACACTTTAAGTGTTGAAGATCTTGTAAGCTCACTCAAGGATCATGAGTTAAGTCTCAATGAACATGATTCTACAAGAAAATCCAAAACCATTGCCTTAAAATCAAAAGGAAGGTCTTCAAAGGCTCTCAAGGTTGAAGAGTCTGAAAATGAGTCTTCAGCTTCTGAAAGCTCAGAGGAGGATCCTGATGTTGCAAAGGAAATGGCTATGCTTTCAAGCAGAATGCAATACCTTGCTAAGAAGAACAAGAGATTTCTGAGCAAGAGCAGTGGGAAGGGGTTCAAAAAGGAGGATCAGAAAGGTTGCTTCAACTCCAAGAAGACTGGACATTTTATTGCTGAGTGTCCAGAACTGCAGAAGGAGAAATCCAAGTCAAAGAGGCCAACCTTCAAGTCAAGCAAGTTTAAGAAGCAGATCAAGAAAAGTCTGATGGCCACCTGGGAAGATCTTGATAATGAGTCAGGGTCTGAGGATGATGATGCTGATGGTGAAGCCAATGTAGCTGTTGGACTAATGGCTACAACCGAATCTGTTAAAGAGACACCTGAGGCAGAATCAGATGCAGACTCTGAAAATGAAACAGAGGTATATTCTGAACTCATAAGATCTGAACTTGTAGAATCTGTCAAAGAGCTTCTTGGTCATTTTAAAGCTAAGACCACTGAGTTGAAAAAAGTCAAACAACAGCTTGATAAGCTGTCAAAAAGACATAATTCAACTCTGTTGGAATTAGAAGATTTAAAAGAAGAAAATATCTCTTTATTGATCAAGAAGTGTAGCTGTAAATACTTAAGTGAGCAAGATGTTGCTCTGCAAGAATTTATTGCTACTGGAATTGACATATCAAGGGTTGCATCCATGATCTATAGCACGTATCAGAACAGAGGACAGGGTCTTGGATTCATTGGAGGAAACTCAAATGAAATGACTCTAAAACCTGGTCCTGATGGAGCCAAAGAGGCGTTGAAAAATCACTTTGTAAGAGAGTCTGATGAAGTCAACACAGTGACTCATTCAGAACCTACAACTTCTACTTCTAAGATTCTGACTAAGTCAAAATCTCAGAATGTTAAGTTAAAGGGTCTGAAAAACTTTGAACCCAAAGCTTTAAAGTCTCAGACTCTGAAACATTCAAAGTCTGATAAACAGACTCTGAAAAAGCCAGAGTCTGAAAAACTAAAGCCTAAGTTTCAAAGAAGAGAAACTGAGAAAGGCAAGTTGAAACCTAAACCAAACGGTTCCAAACCCAAGGTATGGGAGAAAACATTGCCAATGACTTCAAGACGTAACTTACGAAAGGAGTTCAATGGTTCTAAGACTAACCAAAAAGGACCCATGAGAATATGGGTACCTAAGTCTGAAATTATTGATGCTGCAGGTATGTCTAAAAGGACTAGAAAAGCACAAGGCTTGGTACCTGGACAATGGTTGCTCGCGTCACATGACGGGAGAAAGGTCTATGTTCCTAACCCTAACCATGAAAGAGGGAGGAACTGTGGGATTTGGAGGAAACCAGACTGGCAAAATCATTGGTACTGGAACCATTGGTAACTCTCTGATCTCAATCAAAAATGTGTGGTTCGTTGATGGACTTAGACATAACCTACTAAGCATAAGTCAATTATGTGACAGTGGTTATGATGTAACTCTAGTATCTGGACTTCAGATACTAAAGAAGAGTTATATAGCTTCTGACCATGTTAGCAAGATACTAAGGAGTTTACCCTCTAGGTGGAGACCAAAAGTTACTGCAATTGAGGAAGCTAAGGATTTAAACACTTTGAGTGTTGAAGATCTTGTCAGTTCTCTCAAAGTTCATGAGTTCAGTCTCAATGAACATGAATCTGCAAGAAAGTCTAAAACCATTGCCTTAAAGTCAAAGGGAAGTTCCTCAATGGCTCTCAAAGTTGAAGAGTGTGAAAATGAATCTTCTTCTTCTGAAAGCTCTGAGGAAGATCCTGATGTTGCTAAAGAAATGGCTATGCTTTCAAGCATAATGCAATACCTTGCTAAAACGAATAAGAAGTTTCTGAGTAAGAGCAGTGGTAAGGGTTTCAAGAAGGAAGAACAAAAAGGTTGCTTCAACTGCAAGAAGCCTGGGCACTTTATTGCTGATTGTCCAGAGTTGCAGAAAGAGAAATCCAAGTCAAGCAAGTTTAAGAAGCAAATCAAGAAAACTCTGATGGCTACCTGGGAAGATCTTGATAATGAGTCAGGGTCTGAAGATGATGATGCTGATGGTGAAGCTAATGTAGCTGTTCGATTAATGGCTACAACTGAATCTGTAAAGGAGATACTTGAGGCAGAATCAGATGCAGACTCTGAAAGTGAAACAGAGGTAAAAACATAGAAGATTCAAAGCACAAGATATATTAGATGCAAATAAGATCAAATAATAACTTGTATAAATTTGAAAGTAAAAACAGTTCAGAAGACATCAGACAAAAGTTACAAACAAAACATAAAGAATTTTAAACTAAGGTTGGTTTTGTTTGGCAAGGTGATCCATCAATTTCTGGAGACCCTCTTGCTGCTTCTTGACAATTTCTTCCAAAGCCTCAGTTCTTCTTAAGTGAGCTTCCCTTTCAAGTCTAGCTTCTTCTTGAACTCTGTACAGTCTTCTTTTCAAGGAGTCAAAAACCATTGATTCTCTTGGATTATATTGATCTTCATCAAAGAATGGTTTATCTCTAATCCGCAAAATAGGAGCTTTTTCCTTGGTTATAGCTTTCTCTGCTCTCTTGACTTCTTCCACATGCTTGGCAGTAACAATTGATTGTTCCCTAGCAGCAGCCTTCTGAATTTTGGTGATAAAATCCAAAAATTCAGTCTTCAATGTAGAGAACTTGTCCTCATAGCTTACATTGAGGATGGGCACAAACCTTTGCTCAATAATGTCTTTGAGCTTAGAGTTTGATGAAGCATAGAACTCATCTATCCTGTTTGAATCAAATAGGTCGTGAGGTTCAGAAGTTGAGGGTTGAGAGGCTCTTAACGCTAGAAAAGTTTCAAAATTTGGTACAACTGTTATAGGATCACAAAGAGGTTTAGGAACAGTTCTAGACACAGGTTCTGCTAAGCATTCTGTTACAGGTTCTGATAGGATATCAGAAGCTTGTTCCAGAATTTCAGAAACTGGTTCTTCAACAGGTTCTGAGGGTTCAACAGAAGCTAAGGTAAGAATTTCTGTAGGTTTAGGTACAGGGTCTGGTTTGGAAACAGATTCTGTAGCTTTTGTTGATTTGGATTTTGCAGTTGTTTTTGGTAGTTCTCCTCCTAGATGTTTCTCAAGAGAATCTAGGGTATCTGGAGAGTCTACACAAATAGTCTCGTGTTGGGGGGTTGGCTGTAACGCCCGTTTTAATTATTTAAATTATTTTATATAGTATAGAGTATATTTATATGATTTTGTGTGAATTAAGTGATATTCGAGATATTATGTGATTTATGTGATTTATGCGACTTATGTGATGTGTTGTGACTTATTTTATTGTTTAATAAAATAAGATTAGAAAATAAAACAAATGATAAGTTGTGGGTTTGTTTTATAATTAGATATAGTTGTGGGGAAATAAGATAAAATAAAACAAACAAAAAGAGGTTTAAAAGGGGGGAATTAGGTTATAATTGTACAGAACGTACAATTCAGAGCTTTGGGAGGAAAAAGGGAGAAAACAGAAGAGAAGAACCGGAGAGGCTGCTGCTCGAATTTCTAAAGGTAAGGGTGAGCCTATCATTACAATTTCATTAGAACATGTAGTTCATGATTATGGTTAACAATTCTAGGTTTAATTCATGAGAATTAGGAATTAAGAGTTAGGTAAAAAAGTGGTAAATTGATGATTAGATGATGAAAAACTGTACCGTTGACGTAGGAAACTGTTTACAGATCATAGAATAACCCTTAAACATTGTATTAGTCGAAAAGTGGAAGAATTAGGATGAAATTTGGGGTTTTGGGTGGAAACCCTCGTAACCCCGTAACTGTTCTGTCGCCGCTCGCCACAGCGAGCAGCCAGCTCGCCACGGCGAGTACTCATCAGCTCGCGAGGCGAATTGAACAGCTCGCCATAGCGAGCAACCCCCAGAAGGTTCGCGAGGCGACCGAACTACTCGCCGTAGCGAGCAACACCCAGGAGCTCGCCAGGCGAGTAACCCTAACTCGCCATAGCGAGTAGTACCCCTGATGCTCGCAAGGCGAGCAACCCAGCTCGCCGTAGCGAGTAACCCCTGAATGGCTCGCGAGGCGAGAGATCCCACTCGCCATAGCGAGTAGTCATGTACCAGACTACCTTTTAGAACAATGCGACTCTTGTCGCACGATTAGTTATGAGATTACCCCTGGTTTAGAAATTAAATACTGAGATATTAAGAAGAAATGCAGAGCTGTTAACTGATAATTGATTCGTTATTGTGACCTATACCTTTGCATATGCTTTCTGAATCATAAGAGATGATGCATGTGAATGGCTAAGATTTTGCTATGTTTGAGATGTTGATTGCTACCATGCTGCCATGTTTTATTAATTAAAAGCTGCATGTGTTGTTATAAGATTTATGATGTTGTAATCCAATTGTTGGAATTTATTTGAGATGTATAAGATTTAAGAAGTCGAGTCCATGCATATTCATCAAGAGACGAGGGCTCATGCCCTAGGAGCTTTTGCTCAATAGCGACGAGAGCTTATGCTCTAGGAGTATTTTTATGCTCAATAGCGACGAGGGCTTATGCCCTAGAAGTATATTTATACTCAATATGGTACCACATGCATGATTAAGATGTCTAAGTTGCATAAGTTGAGTCGAGGTTGCATTGTCAAGTCAAACTATTAAGTTGAATTATGATGTTGTTTAAGATGCTACTTGATTATTGTTATGATATATGATGATGAAGTTATGCTGTTAATTGTAATTATTGAATTATATGTTTAATGTTTTTGTTATGAGAATCTCACCCCTTCTGCTGGAATTGCCGCCTTGTGGGCAAGTGCAGGTGATTAAGTTTCTGTAGCTGTTGCTGTCGTGAGTGGCTACCCTCACAGTGACCTTAGGTGCTCTGATACGTAACGGGATGGGAACCTTTATGTTTAATTTCTATTCCTTACGTATTGATTATAATTTAAGTTTCAGTTAATTTATGTCGAGACTTATTTATGAGGCCTGCGTGCCAAAACGATTCGTTAACATTAAATTTTATCCGCTGCGATGTTAGAACAGTTTTGACTAGAATAAATGTTTATTTATTTCCTTTGAGAATTTAATGAGATGTAGCATTCCGTTTTATATGATACTCTGATTTATTTTTTAAATTTTAATTTTGGGAAAACGGGGTGTCACAATTGGTATCAGAGCAGGTCGGTCCGTCCGGCCAAGTAGATCGAGTCGTTAGTGTCGAGTGTTAGTTTAATTCTGTTTGAATTTCTCTAACCCGTTCTCGTTATGTAGTGAACTAAGATGGCTGGAAGAAATGATGCTGCTCTTGCTGCTGCATTACAAGCGATGGCTCAAGCTGTGGGCCAACAACAGAATGCTGGTGGAAATGATGGTGTGAGGATGTTGGAGACCTTTTTGAGGAATCATCCACCTACGTTCAAGGGAAGATACGACCCCGATGGAGCTCAGACATGGCTCAAGGAGGTTGAAAGGATTTTCAGAGTGATGCAGTGTACGGACGTTCAGATGGTGCGCTTTGGGACGCACATGCTGGCAGAAGAAGCTGACGACTGGTGGGTGAGTGTCCAACCGGTCTTAGAGAATGGAGGTGCTGCTGTTACTTGGGCTGTGTTCAGGAGGGAGTTCCTGAACCGTTACTTTCCGGAAGATGTTCGCGGGAAGAAGGAGATTGAGTTCCTTGAGCTGAAACAAGGGAACATGTCGGTGACTGAGTATGCTGCCAAGTTTGTGGAATTGGCTAAGTTTTATCCACACTATACTGCTGAGACGGCGGAGTTTTCTAAATGCATCAAGTTCGAGAATGGCTTGCGTGCTGATATCAAGAGGGCAATTGGTTACCAAAGGATCCGTAACTTTTCCGAGCTGGTGAGCAGCTGCAGGATTTATGAGGAGGACACTAAAGCTCACTACAAGGTAGTGAATGAAAGAAAGAGTAAAGGACAGCAGAGTCGTCCGAAGCCTTATAGTGCCCCTGTTGATAAGGGCAAGCAAAGAGTCAATGATGAGAGGAGACCTCAGAAGAAGGATGCTCCTGCTGAGATTGTCTGCTATAATTGTGGTGAGAAAGGCCACAAGAGTAATGCTTGTACTGGAGATGTGAAGCGGTGTTACCGCTGTGGTAAGAAGGGACATGCTACTTCGGCATGCAAGTATGATGATGTTGTGTGCTTTAATTATAACGAAGAGGGTCATATTGGTTCACAATGCAAGAAGCCGAAGAAGGCTCAGACTACTGGTAGAGTATTTGCTTTGACTGGCACACAGACAGAGAATGAGGATCGTTTGATCAGAGGTACTTGTTATTTTGATAGTACTCCTTTAATTGCTATTATTGACACTGGTGCTACACATTATTTTATTGCCATCGATTGTGCTGCTAAGTTGGGTCTTACTATGTCTAATATGAATGGGGAAATGGTTGTCGAAACTCCAGCTAAGGGTTCGGTGACCACTTCTCTTGTGTGTTTAAGATGTCCTTTGTCAATGTATGATCGTGATTTTGAAATTGATTTAGTTTGTCTACCCTTGAGTGGTATGGATGTGATTCTGGGTATGAATTGGTTAGAGTACAATCATGTACATATTAATTGTTTTCGCAAGTCAGTGTATTTTTCCTCTGATGAAGAAGAGAGTGGGGCATAGTTTTTATCTACTAAACAGCTGAAGCAGTTAGAACGTGAAGGAATGTTGATGTTTTCTTTGATGGCATCTTTATCTATTGAGAACCAAACGTTGATTGATAAGCAAAAAGTGGTATGCGATTTTCCAGAAGTCTTTCCCGATGAAATTCCTGATGTGCCTCCAGAAAGAGAAGTTGAATTTTCGATCGACCTTATTCCGGGAACGAAGCCGGTGTCTATGACACCTTATCGCATGTCAGCTTCCGAGTTGGCTGAGTTGAAGAAACAGTTAGAAGATTTACTTGACAAGAAGTTTGTTAGACCAAGTGTTTCTCCTTGGGGAGCGCCAATATTACTAGTAAAGAAGAAAGACGGTAGTATGAGGTTATGTATTGATTACCGACAGCTGAATAAAGTAACTATAAAGAATAGGTATCCACTTCCGAGAATTGATGATTTAATGAATCAGTTAGTGGGTGCACGAGTGTTTAGCAAGATTGATTTAAGGACGAAGATATGCAGAAGACAGCGTTCAGGACGCGTTACAGGCATTATGAATACAAGGTGATGCCTTTCGGTGTTACGAATGCACCTGGTGTGTTTATGGAATATATGAATCGCATCTTCCATGCATTTTTGGATCGTTTCGTGCTAGTATTCATCGATGATATTTTGATTTACTCCAAGTCTGAAGAAGAACATGCGGAACATTTGAAGATAGTCTTGCAAGTGTTGAAAGAGAAGAAGCTTTACGCTAAATTATCGAAGTGCGAATTCTGGTTGAACGAAGTGAGTTTTCTTGGCCATGTTATTTCTGGTAATGGCATTGCAGTTGATCCGTCTAAAGTTGAAGCAGTGTCGCAATGGGAGACTCCTAAGTCGGTTACAGAGATTAAAAGCTTTTTGGGATTAGCTGGGTACTACAGAAGATTTATAGAAGGATTTTCGAAGTTGGCACTTCCGCTAACGCAGTTGACCTGCAAGGGTAAAGCATTTGTGTGGGATGTTCATTGCGAGAATAGTTTTAATGAATTGAAGAAGCGTCTGACGACGGCTCCAGTTTTGATTTTGCCTAAGTCCGACGAACCTTTTGTTGTGTATTGCGATGCGTCCAAGTTGGGTTTAGGAGGTGTGCTTATGCAAGATGGTAAGGTGGTTGCTTATGCATCGAGACAATTGAGAATCCATGAACGAAATTACCCTACTCACGATCTTGAATTAGCTGCAGTGGTATTTGTGCTTAAGATTTGGAGACATTACCTGTACGGTTCGAGGTTTGAAGTGTTCAGTGACCACAAGAGCTTGAAGTATTTATTTGATCAGAAGGAATTGAATATGAGACAGCGGAGGTGGCTTGAGTTGTTAAAAGATTATGACTTTGGTTTGAATTATCATCCGGGTAAAGCTAACGTTGTTGCAGATGCCCTAAGTAGGAAGACTTTGCATATGTCCGCTTTGATGGCTAAGGAGTTTGAGTTGCTAGAACAGTTTAGAGATTTGAGTTTAGTATGCGAATGGTCACCTCAAAGTGTGAAGTTGGGAATGCTGAAGATTGATAATGAATTCTTGAAAAGTATTAGAGAGGCGCAGAAATTGGATGTTATGTTTGTGGACTTGTTAGTTGCTAGCAATCAGACCGAAGACGGTGACTTTAAGGTCGATGATCAAGGTGTGTTGAGGTTCCGAGGTAGAATTTGCATTCCAGATGATGATGAGATGAAGAAAATTATTCTTGAAGAGAGTCATAGAAGTAGCTTGAGTATTCACCCGGGAGCTACGAAAATGTATCATGATTTGAAGAAGTTGTTTTGGTGGTCTGGATTGAAACGTGATGTGGCACATTTTGTGTATTCGTGTTTGGTTTGTCAGAAGTCGAAAGTGGAACATCAGAAACCGGCTGGGATGATGGTACCTTTAGATGTGCCAGAGTGGAAGTGGGATAGTATATCCATGGATTTTGTGACGAGTTTACCGAATACGCCTAAAGGGAATGACGCTAATTGGGTGATTGTTGATAGACTGACGAAGTCGGCTCATTTTATCCCGATTAATATCAGTTTTCCTATAGCTCAGTTGGCAGAGATTTATATTCGTGAAATAGTGAAGTTGCATGGTGTTCCTTCGAGCATCGTATCAGACAGAGACCCGAGGTTTACCTCTAGATTCTGGAAGAGTTTGCAAGAGGCTCTAGGTTCTAGGTTGAAGTTGAGTTCGGCATATCATCCGCAGACGGATGGTCAGTCGGAAAGAACGATTCAGTCATTGGAAGATCTGTTGAGAGTTTGTGTACTTGAGCAAGGAGGAATTTGGGATAGTCATCTTCCGTTGATAGAGTTCACGTACAATAACAGTTATCATTCTAGTATCGGAATGGCACCTTTCGAGGCTTTGTATGGTCGGAGATGCAGAACTCCGTTGTGTTGGTTTGAGTCGGGTGAGAATGTGGTTTTAGGACCAGAAATTGTGCAACAGACTACTGAGAAGGTAAAAATGATTCAAGAAAAGATGAAAGCGTCCCAGAGTCGGCAAAAGAGTTATCATGATAAGCGTAGGAAGGACCTTGAATTCCAAGAGGGAGATCATGTATTCCTAAGAGTTACTCCCATGACCGGTGTGGGTCGTGCATTGAAGTCGAAGAAGTTAACCCCCAAGTTTATTGGTCCGTATCAGATATCAGAAAGAATTGGGACAGTGGCGTGTCGAGTAGGTTTACCGCCGCACCTGTCAAATTTGCATGATGTGTTTCACGTGTCGCAACTTCGGAAGTATGTTCCAGATCCATCCCATGTGATTCAAAGGGATGACGTGCAAGTTAGAGACAACCTGACGGTTGAGACCTTACCAGTGAGGATCGAAGGTCGTGAAGTGAAGAGGTTGAGAGGCAAGGAGATACCTCTTGTGAAAGTCGTTTGGGACGGAGCGACTGGTGAAAGCTTGACTTGGGAGCTAGAGAGTAAGATGCTGGAGTCTTATCCCGAGTTGTTTGCTTAAGGTAAATTTTCGAGGACGAAAATCTTATAAGTTGGGGAGAGTTGTAACGCCCGTTTTAATTATTTAAATTATTTTATATAGTATAGAGTATATTTATATGATTTTGTGTGAATTAAGTGATATTCGAGATATTATGTGATTTATGTGATTTATGCGACTTATGTGATGTGTTGTGACTTATTTTATTGTTTAATAAAATAAGATTAAAAAATAAAACAAATGATAAGTTGTGGGTTTGTTTTATAATTAGATATAGTTGTGGGGAAATAAGATAAAATAAAACAAACAAAAAGAGGTTTAAAAGGGGGGAATTAGGTTAGAATTGTACAGAACGTACAATTCAGAGCTTTGGGAGGAAAAAAGGAGAAAACGGAAGAGAAGAACCGGAGAGGCTGCTGCTCGAATTTCTAAAGGTAAGGGTGAGCCTATCATTACAATTTCATTAGAACATGTAGTTCATGATTATGGTTAACAATTCTAGGTTTAGTTCATGAGAATTAGGAATTAAGAGTTAGGTAAAAAAGTGGTAAATTGATGATTAGATGATGAAAAACTGTACCGTTGACGTAGGAAACTGTTTACAGATCATAGAATAACCCTTAAACATTGTATTAGTCGAAAAGTGGAAGAATTAGGATGAAATTTGGGGTTTTGGGTGGAAACCCTCGTAACCCCGTAACTGTTCTGTCGCCGCTCGCCACAGCGAGCAGCCAGCTCGCCACGGCGAGTACTCATCAGCTCGCGAGGCGAATTGAACAGCTCGCCATAGCGAGCAAACCCCAGAAGGTTCGCGAGGCGACCGAACTACTCGCCGTAGAGAGCAACACCAAGGAGCTCGCCAGGCGAGTAACCCAACTCGCCATAGCGAGTAGTACCCTTGATGCTCGCAAGGCGAGCAACCCAGCTCGCCGTAGCGAGTAACCCCTGAATGGCTCGCGAGGCGAGAGATCCCACTCGCCATAGCGAGTAGTCATGTATCAGACTACCTTTTAGAACAATGCGACTCTTGTCGCACGATTAGTTATGAGATTACCCCTGGTTTAGAAATTAAATACTAAGATATTAAGAAGAAATGCAGAGCTGTTAACTGATAATTGATTCGTTATTGTGACCTATACCTTTGCATATGCTTTCTGAATCATAAGAGATGATGCATGTGAATGGCTAAGATTTTTCTATGTTTGAGATGTTGATTGCTACCATGCTGCCATGTTTTATTAATTAAAAGCTGCATGTGTTGTTATAAGATTTATGATGTTGTAATCCAATTGTTGGAATTTATTTGAGATGTATAAGATTTAAGAAGTCGTGTCCATGCATATTCATCAAGAGACGAGGGCTCATGCCCTAGGAGCTTTTGCTCAATAGCGACGAGAGCTTATGCTCTAGGAGTATTTTTATGCTCAATAGCGACGAGGGCTTATGCCCTAGAAGTATATTTATACTCAATATGGTACCACATGCATGATTAAGATGTCTAAGTTGCATAAGTTGAGTCGAGGTTGCATTGTCAAGTCAAACTATTAAGTTGAATTATGATGTTGTTTAAGATGCTACTTGATTATTGTTATGATATATGATGATGAAGTTATGCTGTTAATTGTAATTATTGAATTATATGTTTAATGTTTTTGTTATGAGAATCTCACCCCTTCTGCTGTAATTGCCGCCTTGTGGGCAAGTGCAGGTGATTAAGTTTCTGTAGCTGTTGTTGTCGTGAGTGGCTACCCTCACAGTGACCTTAGGTGCTCTGATACGTAACGGGATGGGAACCTTTATGTTTAATTTCTATTCCTAGTGTATTGATTATAATTTAAGTTTCAGTTAATTTATGTCGAGACTTATTTATGAGGCCTGCGTGCCAAAACGATTCGTTAACATTAAATTTTATCCGCTGCGATGTTAGAACAGTTTTGACTAGAATAAATGTTTATTTATTTCCTTTGAGAATTTAATGAGATGTAGCATTCCGTTTTATATGATACTCTGATTTATTTTTTAAATTTTAATTTTGGGAAAACGGGCTGTCACATTGGCTGTTTAGATTGAATGGTTACTTCAGGCTTTTCAGAAGGTTGTATTGCCTGAAGTGATTTGAGAAATGATGGTTGAGCAGGATGGTCAGCAGGTAGGTTCATAGACACTGTGATTGTGTCTTGAATGACTCTGTCCATAGTTGAATCAACATATTCAACTATTTTAGGGTCCAATGGGTTATGGGATGATAGGGGTTTGATTGGTGAGGGGGATGAATTTCTGAGGGAGGGAAGTATTTGGCTCAAGGGTTTGTTATCTGATTCTGAATCAGATTCTGACTCTTGATTCGTAGAGGAAGATGAGTTAAATGCTGCATTGCCAGAGGTGCCTATTCCAGCTTCTGGAGAAGCATAATGATCAGACACGGTAGCTTCTGATAAATCAGCTTCTGCAGTAGCTACTGGATTTTTCTGTTTCAGAGCAGATGCAAGCAACTTAGCAGCTTCTTTAACAGTTTCCTCCTTTAGTTCTTCAGCAACCACTTCTGCTGCCATTGCCTTGCCAACAACATGTTCATCCTCAATCATAGATACAGAAGTACCTATCTTCTGTGCTACATCCTTAGCCATAAGAACCACATCACCTTTCTCTTCTTGATCTGACTTTCTTCACCATCAGAGTCAGTATCAAGGAATTCAACAATTTCTTCAGCTAGTTTGACATAATCTCTGCCACCTTTGCCTTTCTTCGCTTTCTTCTCATCTTTCTTTGCCTTCTTCTCGTCTTTCTTAGCCTTCTTCTCATCCTTGGTTTCTTTTATCCTATCCTTGATTTCCTTGGATGCAGAAGATACTGATGAAGGCATGGGAGCTATGATCTTAGGGGCACCAATAGTCACTCCTGGAAGAGCAGTAGACTTGATCTTCTTCTTGAGAGGCTCTTGCTTCTCTTCCTCTTCCTTGAGAACCACTTCCTTGGTCCTTTTTCCCTTGACCTTAAGAGGTCCTCCTCCAGCAGTCTCAGGAATGGCAGAATAGTTGATTATTCTACCAGTATCGTTGAAGTAATCCACCACAAATCTTGCAAGAACTTCAGGATTATCTTCTTTGGAAATAGGAGGGAAGTCCATCATCAAGTCAGATTGCACATAAGATTCCCTCATGTCATGCTTAGAAGGATTGAATCTTTTGACAATCTTCATGTACTGAAGAGTTTTATCGTTGATGATTCTCCCAGTCACAGTTCCAAGATGAATATCTGATACCACACCAGATTCTGATAAAACCTTCAAGAGGCCTCCTTGATATAGAATCTCAGATATTAGCCTTCCAAAAGGAACTTGCCTTCTGGTTTCTGATTGGCTTTTCTTTATTGCCCAGCACATGTGGTGCATCACATACCTTGGAAAGTTGATCTTTATTTTGTTAATCAGAAAATAAAGAAGAATTTTGTGATCAACAGACAGAGTGTCTGTTCCTCCTCCTTTCTGAAGCATACTGTCCAGTTTGATCTTCAGAAGCACCCTATGCTCAGGATGCATATCAACCAGTTTATTTGAGGGCCTCCCTTCAAATAGAAGTTTGTTGCAGATAACTGTCCAATCACTCTTCTTCTGGACATTCCATTGAAATTTACCTGCATTATCCACTTGACAAGCCCTGACAACCACCTCTTCAGTGATAAGGACTGGAATCCCTATCACAGCAGACCTTATTTCAAGACCCTTGTACGGTCTTAAACCCATTTCCTCTCTATTTTTGCCAGCCAGCTTGGGGTTGTTCATAACTGCAACTGTTTCTTCAATCATAGCTTCATCCTTGTCGTAGACTTCTGACCTAACCCAAAAGTCTCTTACCAGCTCTTGATATGTTGGTCCATTCAACAGACCAAAATAGTTCGTCATTCCTTGTGCTAAGAAATGAGAAGAAACGTCAACTCCGTTACGATTAAGAGAGCCAAAATCTACTGGAGATTCAACTTGAATTTCCAGAGTTTCTTTGATAAGATTCATCGTTCTAGGTTTGATCACATAAGATTTTCCAGTCTTGACTAGGACACCAGTGAAGGTGAGAAAAACACAAGAAGGGGGGGGGGGGTTGAATTGTGTTTTCTTTTCGCAACTCTTGAAGAGTGAGAATCTAATTCCTTTAAACTCAGAGTCTGATAGGAAATTAGGTTCTGATTGCAGCGGAATAATCAAGAGATAAAGAGAGAACAAAGAACACAAGCAATTATACAGGTTCCTTCCACAAACCGGAAGTAGTCCTGTCCCCCTTGTACTTCCAAGGAGAGTTCACTAAAATGTAATATCAAATTACAAGTTGCTCAAACACACAGTATGAGACTTCCTTGCTCAAGCACACAGGCGAGAGACTTCCTTGCTCAAAGACACAACTAAGAGACTTCCTATGCTCAAGGACACAGCCAATAGACTTCCTTTGCTCAAGCACAAAAGCAAGAGACTTTTACACAATTACAGAAAATTGAATAGAGTTGAAACACTTGACAACAATCAAAATGTGTTTCAATTACAACAAAGACAGACTCTGTTTTACACAAAAGACAGACTCTGTTTTTCTGTGAAACTTAGAGATTCTAGGATAATCAGTTTGTAAGAATCTAAGTTTATGATGTGCTTATGTTAAGACTCAGTTGAATACAAAAGCAGTGCAATGCAGTTTTTCTAAGATATAGAGTCTCGCAATTCTTCAAGTCTTCTATCCTTTATATAGGCGTAGGAAAGAGACATTGAGTCCTCCAGCACATCAGAATGATTTCTGAAGCTTGATCAATGACTGTTGATCTGTTGCTTGATTTGGTAATAGCCCTTCAATAGCATCATTTGAATTTCATTCCCTTTGAGGATTAATACCGGTAGACACAGTTGCCAAACTGTACGTGGTAGTGGAGTAGTGGAAACAGAGTTCGTACAACGTACTCTGTACTGGCCTGCAATCTTTGTCTTTGTGCTTCCCACGCTCAAGTTGACTTAGAAGCTAGCCGTTACTCCATTAGAGTTTCTTTGTGCATAGCAATGCAGTAGAGATCACTTGTTAGGAGATTATCAAATTTGTGGCTTCAGACTCACTGTAGCACTAAGCTTCTGATAATCTTCAGACTCTCTTGGTTTTCAGATTCTGATGGTCTTCAGACTCTGATACAGTCTTCAGACTCTCTTCAGCACAGTCTTCAGACTCTCTTCGATACAGTTTTCAGACTCTCTTCAGCACAGTCTTCAGACTCTCTTCAGCACAGTCTTCAGACTCTCTTTGATACAGTCTTCAGACTCTCTTCAGCACAGTCTTCAGACTCTCTTCGATACAGAATCACAAGCAACAGGCTTCTATGGATTTATTGCTCTTTTAACATTGTTCAAACAGAATGCTTTCTAAGATACAAATCTTAATTGATATCCTGCATACTTAAACAAATATTAGCAATATCCAATTGACAACTTTTTAATACCTTGTTATCATCAAAACTCAAAACGTGGTATTGCTGAACACCTTTGTTCCAACAATCTCCCCCTTTTTGATGATGACAAACATTAGTATTTAAAAGGTCAATTGTTGTTAATCTAATTAACAAGTTGACTTAAGGGGTTTTGAGGTTTGTAAGCTCAGAGTCTGAGGTTTGAAGGCTCTGACTCCCCCTGAGTCTGATAGTTCTTAAGTTGAGGTTTGTAAGCTCATCTTGAGTTCTATCCAGGTTAATTAAATTGTTTTTCAAACGCAATCAAATTCATACTCAGAATATATAGAAAATTGATTCTTAAACAGGGCTCAGAGTTTAACTAAGCACCTTTCGCAAATTTCCCTTTAACTTTTACGTATACATGCAATGTCATTAAAAGAAGGTTCCCTTCTCCCTGACATAAATACTTTCCCTTCTCCCCCTTTTGTCATCAACAAAAAAAAAAGTTCAGAACATGGTTCCTCCCCCTTTTTAAATGACTTAAGGTAAGGGTGTAAACATGTTTTAAAGAAGAAAGAGATTCAGAGGGAAAACACAGAAGATTCAGAGCATAAAAAGAATTGAAATGCAAATAGTAAAGAGAAAAACAACTTGTATAAAAAGAAGCAACAACCAGTTCAGAAGAAGCAATCAAGAATTACAAAATAAAAAAAAAAAAAAAAAACAAAATTAAACTAAGGTTGGTTTTGTTTGGCAAGATGATCCATCAGTTTCTGAAGATCCTCTTGCTGTTTCTTTACCATCTCTTCCAGAGCCTCAGTTCTTCGCAAATGTTCTTCTCTTTCCAGTCTAGCTTCTTCTTGAATTCTATACATCTTCCTCTTCAAAGAATTGTAAGCCACTGATTCTCTAGGAATATACTGATTCTCATCAAAGAAGGGTGTATCTCTTATCCTCAGAATAGGAGCATTTATCATAGCTACAACTTTCTCAGCCTGCTTAACTTCTTCAACATGCTTGGCAGTGATTAGAGCTTGTTCCCTGCCAGCAGCTTTTTGAATTTTGGTGATAAAGTCCAAAAACTCAATCTTTACTGTAGAGAACTTGTCCTCATAGCTCACATTAAGTATTGGCATAGACCTTTGCTCAATAACTTCTTTGAGCTTATTGCATGAAGAAGCATAAAACTCATCAATCTTATTTGAATCAAATAAGTCAGTTTGGGGTTCAGAGGTTGAGGGTAGAGAAGCTCTCAAAGCTAGAAAAGTTTCAAAAGGTAAAATGGTTATAGGATCACAGAGTGATTGAGAAACTCTTCTGGTCTGAGCTTTACATGATGTTACAGTTCCAGATACGATATCAGAGACTTGTTCTAGATTTTTAGAAGCTGGTTCAACAACAGGTTCTGAAGGTTCAACAGAGGCTACGGTCAGATTCTCTGTAGGTACAGGTACAGGGTCTGGTTTGGAAATGGATGAAGTAGCTTTTGTTGTTTTGAATTTTGCAGGGGTTTTTGGTAGTTCTCCCCCTAGATGTTTTTCAAGAGAATCTAGAGTGTCTGGAGAGTCTACAGAAATGGTTTCAGTTTGGGAGGGTGGTTGTTTGGATTGAATGGTTGCTTCAGGTTTTTTAGAAGGTTCAATTACCTGAAGTGGTTTGAGGAATGAAGGTTGAGCAGGATGGTCAGCAGGAAGATTCATAGACACTGTAATTGTGTCTTGAATTACTCTGTCCATAGTTGAATCAACATAATCCACTACTGCCTGGTCAAGTGGGTTAAGGGATGATATGGGTATGATTGGTGAGGGAGATGAATTTTTGAGAGATGGAAGAATTTGGCTCAGGGGTTTGTTGTCAGATTCTGAATCTGATTCTGACTCATGATTCAAAGAAGAAGATGAGCTATATGCCACGTTGCCAGAGGTGCCAATGCCAGCTTCTGGAGAGGCAAAAAGACCAGACACAGTAGCTTCTGATAACTCAGCTTCTGCAGGTTCTGAAGTACTCTTCTGTTTAAGAGCAAAAGCAAGTAACATAGCAGCTTCCTTGACAGTCTCTTCCTTCAACTCTTCAGCAATCAAATCTGCTGCCATAACCTTGCCAGCAGTGTGTTCATCCTCAATCATAGATACAGAAGTACCTATCTTCTGTGCTACATCCTTAGCCACAGGAATCACTTCCACCTTTCTTTTCTTGATCTGACTCTCTTCACCTGCAGAGTCAGAATCAATGAAATCAGCAATTTCTTGAGCTAGCTTGTCATAGTCTCTGTCAGCTTTGCCCATTATTCCTTTCTTATCAGCTTTCTTAGCCTTCTTCTCATCTTTCTTAGCCTTCTTCCCATCCTTAATTTCACGAAGTGCAGAAGATGCAGAAGGAGAACCAATTGAAACTCCAGGAAGAGCAGAAGATTTGATCTTTTTCTTAAGAGGCTCCTGCTTCTCTTCCTCTTCCTTGAGAATCACTTCCTTGGTCCTTTTTCCTTTGACCTTAAGAGGGCCTCCTCCAGCAGTCTCAGGAACAGCAGAATAGTTGATTATTCTACCAGTCTCCTTGAAGTAATCCACCACAAATCTAGCAAGAACTTCAGGATTATCTTCTTTGGATATGGGAGGGAAGTCCATCATCAAATCAGATTGTACATAGGATTCTCTCATATCATGCTTAGAGGGATTGAATCTCTTGACAATCTTCATGTACTGTAGAGTCTTGCCATTGATGATTCTGCCTGTCACAGTTCCTAGATGAATATCTGATACCACACCAGATTCTGATAAGACCTTCAAAAGACCTCCTTGATACAGAATCTCAGATATTAATCTTCCAAAAGGAACTTGCCTCCTGGATTCTGATTGACTCTTCTTGATGGACCAACACATGTGGTGCATCACATATCTGGGGAATTTGATCTTTATTTTGTTGATAAGAAAATAAAGAAGAACTTTGTGATCCACAGATAATGTATCTGTTCCTCCTCCTTTCTGAAGCATACTATCCAGTATAATCTTCAGAAGCACCCTATGCATAGGATGCATATCCACCAATTTATTTGAGGGTCTCCCTTCAAATAACAACTTGTTGCAGATAACAGCCCATTCACTCTTCTTGTTGACATTCCACTGAAATTTTCCAGCGCTCTCCATCTGACAAGCCCTGGCTACCACATCTTCAGTGATAACTATAGGAATTCCTATCACAGCAGACCTAATTTCAAGACCATTGTACGGTCTTAAACCCATTTGGTCTCTGTTTTTGCCAGCAAGACTAGGGTTGTTTGAGATTGCTACTGTTTCTTCCAACGTAGCTTCAGCTTTGTCGTAGACTTCTGACCTAACCCAAAAATCTCTAACAAGCTCCTGATATGTTGGTCCATTCAACATACCAAAGTATCTCATCATTCCTTGTGATAAGAAATGAGGTGCAACGTCAACTCCATGACGACTGATTGAAGCGAAATCTACTGGAGATTCAACTTGAATTTCCAGAGTCTCCTTGATGATGTTCATTGTTCTGGGTTTGATAATATAAGAACCTCCGGACTTGATTATGACACCAGATTGGATGAGATCACTTGCCATTAGGATTTTCTAATAGTTTGATTTGAGAACAAATTTTTTTGCAAAGTATTGAAAAACAAGAAATTTGTTCAGAGAGAAAATCAAAGAGTGAAAAGAGAAGTGAGTTGTGTGTGTTATGTATTTATAGAGAAAAAAAAAATGTTTGAAAACTGTTTGGAAAGAGTAGGGGACAAACAAACACAAACAATAAGTACAATATAGCATGCAGCCGTAAACGTATTGGGACAAAGCGAAGGTAACTTGTTTATCGTAATGAAATCATTGCCCTTTTGAGTTCTTACCCAATACAGACAGGCCACGTCTGAGAAACCGTAAAGTAACTGTCACCATAGTGGGGCAGGTGTTACTGAACTTAACAGTCACGCTTCCACTAATACAAGCTTCTGAGAGTCTAAAGATTCCTTACCAGAGTCTGAATATTTTACCAGAAGCTTTCATCAGAATCTCCAAAAGAGAGTCTGATTCCCAGATAGCTTCTGAAGGTTTTCAGAGTCTGAATTCTGTTTTCAGAGGCGCATATTACCCAGAGACATAGCACATGTTCAAATTTTTCTTTATGAAATCAAATTTTTCAACAGATAAGGGTTTAGTAAATATATTAGCCCATTGATGATCAGTATCAATGAATTGGATATCTAAAATTCCTTTTTGAACATAGTCTCTTATAAAATGATGTTTAATCTCAATATGCTTTGCTCTTGAATGCAGAATTGGATTTTTAGACAAACATATAGCTGTTGTATTATCACAATAAATTGGGATATGGTTTTCAGTTATTTGATAGTCCTCAAGCTGATGTTTCATCCAGAGTAGCTGTGTACAACAACTAGCAGCTGAGATGTATTCTGCTTCTGCTGTAGACAGAGCAATGGTTGCTTGCCTCTTGCTAGCCCAGGATATCAGATTCTCTCCCAAGAATTGACAATTGCCACTTGTAGATTTTCTTTCAATCCTGTCTCCAGCATAATCAGCATCACAGAATCCAACTAGCTTGTAGTCAGAGGATTTCTTGTAAAGAAGTCCAAGATTAGTAGTTCCTTTCAGATATCTAAAGATTCTCTTAACAACAGTTAAGTGAGACTCTCTAGGATCTGATTGAAACCTTGCACACAAACATACACTGTACAAAATATCTAGTCTGGATGCAGTTAGGTATAACAAAGAACCAATCATACCTCTATACAACTTCTGATCAACTTTGGTTCCTTGATCTTCTTTGCTCAGAGTGCAGGTTGGATGCATTGGAGTATTCATTTCTTTGCAGTCCTCAAGATTGAACTTCTTCAGAAGCTCTTTCGTATACTTGGACTGATGAACGTAGACTCCATCTTTGCATTGGTTGATTTGAATTCCAAGAATGAACTTCAATTCTCCCATCATGCTCATTTCAAATTCATCCTGCATTACTTGTGAAAACTCTTTGCAAAGTGAACTATTTGTAGAACCAAAGATAATATCATCAACATAAATCTGAACTACAAGAATGTCTTTCTTTAGAGTCTTTCTGAATAGAGTAGTGTCAACTTGTCCTCGTTCAAAGTTGTTTTGAATCAAGAAATTACTCAGTCTTTCATACCAAGCTCTGGGAGCTTGTTTCAAGCCATAAAGTGATTTCTTTAATTTATAAACATGCTCTGGATGCTTTAAGTCTTCAAAGCCAGGAGGTTGTTTGACATATACTTCTTCAGAAATGACACCATTAAGAAATGCACTCTTAACGTCCATTTGATACAAAGTTATGTTGTGATTGACTGCGTAGGAAAGAAGTAACCTGATTGCTTCCAATCTTGCAACTGGAGCAAAAGTTTCTGTGTAATCAATGCCTTCTTGCTGACTGAAGCCTTGTGCAACAAGTCTGGCCTTGTTTCTGATTACTTCTCCTTGTTCACTAAGCTTATTTCTGAACACCCACTTGGTTCCAATGATGTTCTTGTGATTAGGCTTAGCTACTAGATCCCATACTTCATTCCTTTTGAATTGATTCAGTTCTTCTTGCATTGCTAGAATCCATCCTTCATCTCCAAGAGCTTCTTCAACAGAAGTTGGTTCAATAACAGATAATAATCCTAACGCAGACTCTTCTTGTCTAAAATGCGATCTTGTTCTCATAGGACTTTCTTTATTGCCAATTATCTGATCTTCTGGATGTGAAGACTTGTATTTGAAAGATTGTTTGGATTGACTAGCTTGCAAAGAACCATCTTGAGCTTCATCAGAAGCTTCTTCATTAGGAACTTCAGGGGTTGTTCCAGCTTCTGAAGTATCTTCAGATTCTGGAATCTGATCAGATTCTGAGTTATCATCAGAATCTTGAGATTTTTCATGACTTTCATCTTGCACTAGAGTTTCACTTCCAGGCTCTTTGTCATCAAATCTTACATGCATAGATTCTTCCACACATTGTGTTTCTGAATTATACAGCCTGTATGCCTTAGAGCGTTCAGAGTAACCTAAAAAGATTCCCTTTTGAGCTTTGGCATCAAATTTCTTTAGGTAGACTTTGTTGTTCAGGACATAACATGTACATCCGAACTGATGAAAATAAGATATGTTGGGTTTTCTTCCTTTAAAAAGTTCATAGGCTGTTTTGTTCAACAGAGGTCTAATATAGATTCTATTCTGAACATAACAAGCTGTGTTTATTGCTTCTGCCCAAAAATGCTTAGCCAGATTGTTCTCATGGATCATGGTTCTAGACATCTCTTGTAAGGTTCTGTTCTTTCTCTCTACAACTCCATTTTGTTGTGGAGTTCTAGATGCAGAGAATTCATGAATAATTCCATGTTTTTCACAGAAAACCTCAAACGGTTCATTTTCAAATTCTCCTCCATGATCACTTCTGACTTTCAAGATTTTCATTTCCTTCTCTGATTGAATTTGGATGCAGAATTTACTAAACACAGAATATGAATCATCTTTAGTTTTCAGAAATTTAACCCAACACCATCTGCTGTAGTCATCAACAATAACTAGTCCATATTTACTTCCATATAAGGATGCAGTGTTAACTGGTCCAAATAAGTCAATATGAAGTAACTCCAAGGGTCTGGAAGTTGAAACAATTTCTTTCGGCTTGAAGGGACTCTTGACAATTTTCCCTTTCTGACATGCTCCGCAAAGAGCATCTGAGTGATAGTCAATGTTTGGTAGGCCTTTGACAAGTTGTAACTTGCTAATTTTAGAGATTAATCTCCAGTTAGCATGTCCCAAACGTCTATGCCACATCCATTTCTTATCACCCATTGACAGAAGGCACATTACCTTCTGATCAGTCAGTTCTGAGAATTTTATCTTATATACATTGTTTCTTCGTTTTCCCTTGAAGACAATGGACTGATCATCCTTGTTAACAACTGTGCAGTTGTTCTTATTAAACAATACATCATAACCACTGTCACATAATTGACTTATGCTTAGTAAGTTATGTTTAAGTCCATCAACTAACCACACATTACTGATTGAGATCAGAGAATTACCAATGGTTCCAGAACCAATGATTTTGCCAGTCTGGTTTCCTCCAAATCCCACAGTTCCTCCCTCTTTCATGGTTAGGGTTAGGAACATAGACCTTTCTCCCGTCATGTGTCGCGAGCACCCACTGTCTAGGTACCAAGCCTTGTGCTTTCTTAGTCCTTTTAGACATACCTGCAGCATCAATAATATCAGACTTAGGTACCCATATTCTTATGGGTCCTTTTTGGTTAGTCTTAGAACCATTGAACTCTTTTCGCAAGTTATGTCTTGAAATCCTTGGCAATGTTTTCTCCCAAACCTTAGGATTGGAACCGTTTGGTTTAGGTTTCAACTTGCCTTTCACAGTTTCTCTCCTTTGAAACTTAGACTTTGGTTTTTCAGACTCTGGCTTTTTCAGAGTCTGTTTATCAGACTTTGAATGTTTCAGAGTCTGAGACTCTAAAGCTTTGGGTTCAAAGTTTTTCAGACCCTTTAACTTATCATTCTGAAGTTTTGACTTAGTCAGAATCTTAGAAGTAGAAGTTGTAGGTTCTGAATGAGTCTCTGTGTTGACTTCATCAGACTCTTTTACAAAAAGATTTTTCAACGCCTCTCTGGCTCCATCAGGACCAGATTTCAGAGTCATTTCATTTGAGTTTCCTCCAATGAATCCAAGACCCTGTCCTCTGTTCTGATATGTGCTATAGATCATGGATGCAACCCTTGATCTGTCAATTCCAGTAGCAATAAATTCTTGCAGAGCAACATCTTGCTCACTTAAGTATTTACAGCTACACTTCTTGATCAATAAAGAAATATTTTCTTCTTTTAAATCTTCTAATTTCAACAGAGTTGAATTATGTCTTTTTGACAGCTTATCAAGCTGTTGTTTGACTTTCTTCAACTCAGTGGTCTTAGTTTTAAAATGACCAAGAAGCTCATTGACAGATTCTATAAGTTCAGATCTTGTGAGATCAGAGTATACCTCTGTTTCATTTTCAGAATCTGTATCTGATTCTGCCTCAGGTGTCTCTTTAACAGATTCGGTTGTAGCCATTAGTCCAACAGCTACATTGGCTTCACCATCAGCATCATCATCTTCAGATCCTGACTCATTATCAAGATCTTCCCAGGTGGCCATCAGACTTTTCTTGATCTGCTTCTTAAACTTGCTTGACTTGAAGGTTGGCCTTTTTGACTTGGGTTTCTCCTTCTGCAGTTCTGGACACTCAGCAATAAAATGTCCAGTTTTCTTGCAGTTGAAGCAACCTTTCTGATCCTCCTTTTTGAACCCCTTCCCACTGCTCTTGCTCAGAAATCTCTTGTTCTTCTTAGCAAGGTACTGCATTCTGCTTGAAAGCATAGCCATTTCCTTTGCTACATCAGGATCCTCCTCTGAGCTTTCAGAAGCTGAAGACTCATTTTCAGATTCTTCAACCTTGAGAGCCTTTGAAGACCATCCTTTTGATTTTAAAGCAATGGTTTTGGATTTTCTTGCAGAATCATGTTCATTGAGACTTAACTCATGAACCTTGAGTGAGCTTACAAGATCTTCAACACTTAAAGTGTTTAAATCTTTAGCCTCCTCAATTGCAGTGACCTTTGGTCTCCATCTAGAGGGTAAGCTCCTTAAAATCTTGCTAACATGATCAGAAGCTATGTAACTCTTCTTCAATATCTGAAGACCAGATACTAGAGTTTGAAATCTTGAGTACATCTGCTCAATACTTTCATCCTCTTTCATCTTAAATAGTTCATATTGATGAACTAATAGAAGAGCTTTAGCTTCCCTGACCTTTTTGCTTCCTTCGTAGTTAGCACAGAGAGAAGCAAACATGGCTCTAGCAGTAGATTTGTCACTCATCTTCATGTATTCCGTTTTAGGAATAGCAGTGACAAGAGCCCCTCTGATGAAATGATGTTTCTTATAGATTTTCTTTTGAGCAGCAGAGTGAAGTTTGCGGTCAATGGCAGCACCTTCGTCATCAAGTTGTAAGTCACCAACACCATCTTCAAGTATGTCCCAGAGTTCTTCATCAAGACCCATGACATAACTATAGAAGTTGGTTTTCCACCAAGAAAATTCTTTAGAATCACCATTGAACTTAGGAATTTTTCCATAATCAGCCTTTCTACTGCTGTTATTGGATCCATATTCATATGGTATGCAGCACCAGAAGTGGCACCAGAAGAAGACGGTTCACTGGAAGACATGTTTTTCTCTGGATCTTTTCTGTTACACGGTTAAGTGCTAAGACAACAGAGCCGGAGCTCTGATACCAACTGAAGGTGAGAAAAACACAAGAACGGGGGGGTTGAATTGTGTTTTCTTTTCGCAACTCTTGAAGAGTGAGAATCTAATTCCTTTAAACTCAGAGTCTGAAGGAGATCAGAGTCTGATAGGAGATTAGGTTCTGATTGCAGCAGAATAATCAAGAGATAAAGAGAGAACAGAGAACACAAGCAATTATACAGGTTCCTTCCACAAACCGGAAGTAGTCCTGTCCCCCTTGTACTTCCAAGGAGAGTTCACTAAAATGTAATATCAAATTACAAGTTGCTCAAACACACAGTATGAGACTTCCTTGCTCAAGCACACAGGCGAGAGACTTCCTTGCTCAAAGACACAACTAAGAGACTTCCTATGCTCAAGGACGCAGCCAAGAGACTTCCTTTGCTCAAGCACAAAAGCAAGAGACTTTTACACAATTACAGAAAATTGAATAGAGTTGAAACACTTGACAACAATCAAAATGTGTTTCAATTACAACAAAGACAGACTCTGTTTTACACAAAAGACAGACTCTGTTTTTCTGTGAAACTTAGAGATTCTAGGATACCCAGTTTGTAAGAATCTAAGTTTATGATGTGCTTATGTTAAGACTCAGTTGAATACAAAAGCAGTGCAATGCAGTTTTTCTAAGATATAGAGTCTCGCAATTCTTCAAGTCTTCTATCCTTTATATAGGTGTAGGAAAGAGACATTGAGTCCTCCAGCACATCAGAATGATTTCTGAAGCTTGATCAATGACTGTTGATCTGTTACTTGATTTGGTAATAGCCCTTCAATAGCATCATTTGAATTTCATTCCCTTTGAGGATTAATACCGGTAGACACAGTTGCCAAACTGTACGTGGTAGTGGAGTAGTGGAAACAGAGTTCGTACAACGTACTCTGTACTGGCCTGCAATCTTTGTCTTTGTGCTTCCCACGCTCAAGTTGACTTAGAAGCTAGCCGTTACTCCATTAGAGTTTCTTTGTGCATAGCAATGCAGTAGAGATCACTTGTTAGGAGATTATCAAATTTGTGGCTTCAGACTCACTGTAGCACTAAGCTTCTGATAATCTTCAGACTCTCTTGGTTTTCAGATTCTGATGGTCTTCAGACTCTGATACAGTCTTCAGACTCTCTTCAGCACAGTCTTCAGACTCTCTTCGATACAGTCTTCAGACTCTCTTCAGCACAGTCTTCAGACTCTCTTCAGCACAGTCTTCAGACTCTCTTCGATACAGTCTTCAGACTCTCTTCAGCACAGTCTTCAGACTCTCTTCGATACAGAATCACAAGCAACAGGCTTATATGGATTTATTGCTCTTTTAACATTGTTCAAACAGAATGCTTTCTAAGATACAAATCTTAATTGATATCCTGCATACTTAAACAAATATTAGCAATATCCAATTGACAACTTTTTAATACCTTGTTATCATCAAAACTCAAAACGTGGTATTGCTGAACACCTTTGTTCCAACAACCAGATTGGATGAGATCACTTGCCGTTTTAATGGTCTCTAAGTTTTTTGATTTGAGAACAAAAAGTTTTACCAAAGGTTGAAAACAAGAAATTGTTCAGAGAAAAAATCAAAGAGTGAAACGAGAAGTGAGTTGTGTGTGATATGTATTTATAGAAGAAAAGTTTGATAACTGTTTGGAAAGAGTAGGGGAAAAACAAACACAAACAATAAATACATATATCATGCAGCCGTAAAAGTATTGGGACAATGCGAAGGTAACTTGTTTAACGTAATGAAATCATTGCCCTTTGAGTTCTTACCCAATACAGACAGGACACGTCTGAGAAACTATAAAGTAACTGTCACCGTAGTGGGGCAGGTGTTACTGAACTCAACAGTCATGCTTCCACTAATACGAGCTTCTGAGAGTCTAAAGATTCCTTACCAGAGTCTGAAGGTTTATCAGAAGCTTATATTTACTAGAGTCTCCAAAAGAGAGTCTGATTCCCAAATAGCTTCTGAATATTTTTCAGAGTCTGAATTCTATTTTCAGAGGCGTACATTACCCAGAGACATAACACATGTTCAAATTTTTCTTTATAAAATCAAATCTTTCAACAGATAAAGGTTTAGTAAATATATCAGCCCATTGATGATCAGTATCAATGAATTGAATATCTAAAATTCCTTTTTGAACATAGTCTCATATAAAATGATGTTTAATCTCAATGTGCTTTGCTCTTGAATGCAGAATTGGATTCTTAGATAAACATATAGCTGCTGTATTATCACAATAAATTGAGATACAGTTTTCAGTTATTTGATAATCCTCAAGCTGATGTTTCATCCAGAGTAGCTGTGTCAACAACTAGCAGCTGAGATGTATTCTGCTTCTGCTGTAGACAAAGCAATGGTTGCTTGCCTCTTGCTAGCCCTGGATATCAGATTCTCTCCCAAGAATTGACAATTGCCACTGGTAGATTTCCTTTCAATCTTGTCTCCAGCATAATCAGCATCACAGAATCCAACTAGCTTGTAGTCAGAGGATTTCTTGTAAAGAAGTCCAAGATTGGTAGTTCCTTTCAGATATCTAAAGATTCTCTTAACAGCTGTTAAGTGAGACTCTCTAGGATCTAATTGAAACCTTGCACACAGACATACACTGAATAAAATATCTGGTCTGGATGCAATTAGGTATAATAAAGAACCAATCATACCTCTATACAGCTTCTGATCAACTTTGGTTCCTTGATCTTCTTTGCTCAGAGTGCAGGTTGGATGCATTGGAGTATTCATTTCTTTGAAATCCTCAAGATTGAACTTCTTCAGAAGCAATTTCGTGTATTTGGACTGATGAACATAGACTCCATCTTTGCATTGGTTGATTTGAATTCCAAGAAAGAACTTCAATTCTCCCATCATGCTCATTTCAAACTCATCCTGCATTACTTTGGAAAACTCTTTGCAAAGTGAACTATTTGTAGAACCAAAAATGATATCATCAACATAAATCTGTATTATAAGAATGTCTTTCTTCAGAGTCTTTCTGAATAGTGTAGTGTCAACTTGCCCTCGTTCAAAGTTATTTTGAATTAAGAAATTACTCAGTTTTTCATACCAAGCTCTGGGAGCCTGTTTTAAGCCATAGAGTGATTTCTTCAATTTATAAACATGCTCTGGATGTTTTAAATCTTCAAAGCCAGGAGGTTGTTTGACATACACTTCTTCAGAAATGACACCATTAAGAAATGCACTCTTAACGTCCATTTGATACAGGGTTATATTGTGATTAACTACATAGGAAAGAAGTAACCTGATTGCTTCCAATCTTGCAACTGGAGCAAAGGTTTCTGTGTAATCAATGCCTTCTTGTTGACTGTAGCACTGTGCAACAAGTCTGGCCTTGTTTCTGATTACTTCTCCTTGTTCACTAAGCTTATTTCTGAACACCCACTTGGTTCCAATGATGTTCTTGCGATCAGGCTTAGCTACTAGATCCCATACTTCATTCCTTTTGAATTGATTCAGTTCTTCTTGCATTGCCAGAATCCATCCTTCATCTCCAAGTGCTTCTTCAATAGAGGTTGGTTCAATAACATATAGTAATCCCAAAGCAGACTCTTCTTGTCTGAAATGCGATCTAGTTCTTCTGGGACTCTCTTTATTGCCAATAATCTGATCCTCTGGATGTGAAAACTTGTATTTGAAAGATTGTTTGGATTGACTAGCTTGCAGAGAACCATCTTGAGCTTCTTCAGAAGCTTCTTCATTAGGAACTTCAGGGGATGCTTCAGCTTCTGAAGTATCTTCAGATTCTGGAATCTGATCAGATTCTGGAATCTGATCAGATTCTGAGTTGTCATTAGAATCTTGAGATCCTGCATAACTTTCATCTTGCTCTGGAGTTTCACTTCCAGGCAATTTGTCATCGAATCTGACATGCATAGATTCTTCAACACATTGTGTTTCTGAATTATACAGTCTGTATGCCTTAGAGCATTCAGAGTAACCTAAAAAGATTCCCTTTTGAGCTTTGGCATCAAATTTCTTTAGATGGACTTTATTGTTCAGGACATAACAAGTACATCCGAACTGATGAAAATAAGATATGTTAGGTTTCCTTCCTTTAAAGAGTTCATAAGCTGTTTTGTTCAACAGAGGTGTAATATAGATTCTGTTCTGAACATAACAAGCTGTGTTTACAGCTTCTGCCCAAAAATGCTTAGCCAGATTGTTTTCATGGATCATGGTTCTAGCCATTTCTTGTAAGGTTCTGTTCTTTCTCTCTACAACTCCATTTTGTTGTGGAGTTCTAGGTGCAGAGAATTCATGAATAATTCCATGTTTTTCACAGAAAACATCAAAAGGTTCATTTTCAAATTCTCCTCCATGATCACTTCTGACTTTCAAGATTTTCAATTCTTTTTCAGATTGAATTTGGATGCAGAATTTACTAAACACAGAATATGAATCATCTTTAGTTTTCAGAAACTTAACCCAACTCCATCTGCTGTAGTCATCAACAATGACTAGTCCATATTTACTTCCATATAAGGATGCAGTGCTAACTGGTCCAAATAAATCAATATGAAGTAACTCCAAGGGTCTGGAAGTAGAAACAATTTCTTTCAGCTTGAAGGGACTTTTGACAATTTTCCCTTTCTGACATGCTCCGCAAAGAGCATCTGAATGATAGTCAATGTCTGGTAGGCCTTTGACAAGTTGCAACTTGCTAAGCTTAGAGATTAATCTCCAGTTAGCATGTCCCAACCGTCTATGCCACAACCACTTCTTATTACCCATTGACAAAAGGCACACAACCTTCTGATCAGTCAATTCAGAGAATTTTATCTTGTAGACATTGTATCTTCTTTTTCCCTTGAAGACTATGGATTGGTCATCCTTGTTAACCACAGTGCAGTTGTTCTTATTAAACAATACATCATAACCACTATCGCATAATTGACTTATGCTTAGTAAGTTATGTCTAAGTCCATCAACGAACCACACATTACTGATTGAGATAAGAGAGTTACCAATGGTTCCAGTACCAATGATTTTGCCAGTCTGGTTTCCTCCAAATCCCACAGTTCCTCCCTATTTCATGGTTAGGGTTAGGTACATAGACTTTTCTCCCGTCATGTGACGCGAGCAACCACTGTCCAGGTACCAAGCCTTCTTCTTTTCTAGTCCTTTTAGACATACCTGCAGCATCAATAATTTCAGAATTAGGTACCCATATTCTCATGGGTCCTCTTGGGTTAGTCGTTGAACCATTGAACTCCTTTCGTAAGTTGCGTCTTGAAGTCATTGGCAGTGTTTTCTCCCATACCTTGGGTTTGGGACCGTTTGGTTTAGGTTTCAACTTGACTTTCACAATTTCTCTTCTTTGAAACTTAGGCTTTTGTTTTTCAGACTCTGGCTTTTTCAGAGTCTGTTTATCAGACTTTGAATGTTTTAGAGTCTGAATCATTGAAGCTTTAGGTTCAAAGTTTTTCAGAACTTTTAACATTACATTCTGAGATTTTGACTTAGTCAGAACCTTAGAACTTGAAGTTGTAGGTTCTGAATGAGTCACTGTGTTGACTTCATCAGACTCATTTACAAAGTGAATTTTCAACGCTTCTCTGGCTCCATCAGGACCAGGTTTCAGAGTCACTTCATTTGAGCTTCCTCCAATGAATCCAAGACCCTGTCCCCTGTTCTGATACGAGCTATAGATCATGGATGCAACTCTTGATCTGTCAATTCCAGTAGCAATAAATTCTTGCAAAGCAACATCTTGCTCACTCAAGTATTTACAGCTACACTTCTTGATCAATAAAGTGTCATTTTCTTCTTTTAAACTCTCTAACTCCAACAGAGTTGAATTATGTCTTTTTGACAGCTTATCAAGCTGTTGTTTGACTTTCTTCAACTCAGTGGTTTTAGCTTTAAAATGACCAAGAAGTTCTTTGACAGAATCTACTAATTCAGATCTTGTGAGTTAAGAATATACCTCTATTTCACTTTCAGACTCTGCATCTGATTCTGCCTCAGGTGTTTCTTTAACAGATTCGGTTGTAGCCATTAGTCCAACAGCTACATTGGCTTCACCATCAGAATTATCATCCTCAGACCCTGACTCATTATCAAGATCTTCCCAGGTGGCCATCAGACTTTTCTTGATCTGCTTCTTAAACTTGCTTGACTTGAAGGTTGGCCTTTCTGACTTTGATTTCTCCTTCTGCAGCTCTGGACAGTCAGCAATAAAATGTCCAGTTTTCTTGCAGTTGAAGCAACCTTTCTGTTCCTCCTTTTTGAAACCCTTCCCACTGCTCTTGCTCAGAAATCTCTTGTTCTTCTTAGCAAGGTACTGCATTCTGCTTGAAAGCATAGCCATTTCTTTTGCAATATCAGGATCTTCCTCTGAGCTTTCAGAAGCTGAAGATTCATTTTCAGACTCTTCAACCTTGAGAGCCTTTGAGGATCTTCCCTTTGATTTTAAAGCAATGGTTTTGGACTCTCTTGCAGACTCATGTTCATTGAGACTTAACTCATGAACCTTGAGAGAGCTTACAAGATCTTCAACACTTAAAGTGTTTAAATCTTTAGCCTCCTCAATTGCAGTGACCTTTGGTCTCCATCTAGAGGGTAAGCTCCTTAAAATTTTGCTAACATGATCAGAAGCTATATAACTCTTCTTTAGTATCTGAAGACCAGATACTAGAGTTTGAAATCTTGAGTACATCTGCTTAATACTTTCATCCTCTTTCATCTTGAATAGTTCATACTGATGAACTAAAAGAAGAGCTTTAGCTTCGCTGACATTTTTGCTTCCTTCATAGTTAGCATAGAGAGAAGCAAACATGGCTCTAGCAGTAGATTTGTCACTCATCTTCATGTATTCGGTTTTAGGAACAGCAGTGACAAGAGCCCCTCTGATGATATGATGTTTCTTGTAGATTTTCTTTTGAGCAGCAGTGTGAAGTTTACGATCAATGGCAGCACCTTCGTCATCAAGTCGTAAGTCACCAACACCATCTTCAAGTATGTCCCAGAGTTCTTCATCAAGACCCATGACATAACTGTAGAAGTTGGTTTTCCACCAAGAAAATTCTTCAGGATCACCATTGAACTTAGGAAATTTTCCATAATCAGCCTTTTTACTGCTGTTATTGGATCCATAGTCATATGGTATAGTAGCACCAGAAGTAGTACCAAAAGAAGACGGTTCACTGGAAGACATGTTTTTCTCTGGATCTTTTCTGTCACACGGTTAAGTGCTACGACAACAGAGCCGGAGCTCTGATACCAATTGAAGGTGAGAAAAACACAAGAATGGCGGGTTGAATTGTGTTAGCTTTTCGCAGCTCTTGAAGAGTGAGAATCTAATTCCTTAATATCAGAGTCTGAAGGAGATCAGAGTCTGATAGGAGATTAGGTTCTGATGCAGCGGAAATAATCAAGAGATAGAGAGAAGAGAGAACACAAGCAATTATAAAGGTTCCTTCCACAAAACGAAAGTAGTCCTGTCCCTCTTGTACTTCCTAGGAGAGTTCACTAAAATGTAATATCTATTACAAGTTGCTCAAACACACAGTAAGAGACTTCCAATGCTCAAGCACGCAGGCAAGAGACTTCCAATGCTCAAAGACACAACTAAGAGACTTCTTTGCTCAAGGACGCAGCCAAGAGACTTCTTTGCTCAAGCACACAAGCAAGAGACTTCCAATGCTCAAGCACGCAGGAAAGAGACTTCTGACACAATTTACAGAAAATTGAATAGAGTTGAAACACTTGACAAACTATCAAACGTGTTTCTATTACAAGAAAGACAGACTCTGTTTCAAACAAAGACAGACTCTATTTTTCTATTTAACTTAGAAATTCTAGAATACTCAGTTTGTAAGAATGATCTAAGTTGTTGCTGTGTTTTTGTTAAGACTCAGTTGAATACGAAAGCAATGCAACGTAGTTTTATTAGTTGTAGAGTCCCGCAATTCTTCAAGTCTTCTACCCTTTATATAGGCGTAGGATAGAGACGTTGAGTCATCCAGCACATCAGGATGATTTCTGAAGCTTGATCAATAGTTGTTGATCTGTTGCTTGATATGGTAATAGTCCTTCAATTGCATAATTTGAATTTCATTCCCTTTGAAGATTAATACCGGTAGACACAGTTGCCAAATTGTACGAGGTAGTGGAGTAGTGGAAACAGAGTTCGTACAACGTACTCTGTACTGGCCTGCATTCTTTGTCGTTGTGCTTCACACGCTTAAGTTGACTTTGAAGCTAGTCGTTACTCCAAATGAGAGTTTCTTTTGCATCGTAATGCTTGTAGAAATCCTTGTTAGATGATATTCAGACTCTCTTGGTTTTCAGATTTTGATAGTCTTCAGACTCTGATACAGTTCTTCAGACTCTCTTCGATACAGTCTTCAGACTCTCTTCGATACAGTCTTCAGACTCTCTTCGAGACAGAATCACAAGCAACAAGCTTCTCTGGATCTTTGCTCTTAAAATTGTTCAAACATAATACTTTCTAAGATATAAATCTTGATTGATATCCTGCATACTTAAACAAATATTAGCAATATCCAATTGACAACTTTTAATACCTTGTTATCATCAAAACTCAAAACGTGGTATTGTTGAACACCTTTGTTCCAACACATATCAGAAAAGAGGACAGGGTCTTGGATTCATTGGAGGTAGCTCGAATGAAATGATTCTAAAACCTGGTCCTGATGGCGCCAGAGAAGCATTGAAAAATCACTTTGTAAGTGAGTCTAATGAAGTCAACACAGTGACTCTTTCAGAACCTATAACTTCAAGTTCTAAAGTTTTGACTAAGTCAAAATCTCAGAATGCAAAGTCAAATGTTTTGAAAAAATTTGAACCTAAGGCTTCAATGATTCAGATTCTAAAATATTCAGAGTCTGATAAACAAACTCTGAAGAAGCCAGAGTCTGAAAAACGAAAGCCTAAGTTTCAAAGAAGAGAAACTGTGAAAGGCAAGTTGGATCCTAAACTGAACGGTTCTAAACCCAAAGTGTGGAGGAAAACAATGCCAATGACTTCAAGACACACCTTACGAAAGGAATTCAATGGTTCAAGGACTAACCCAAGAGGACCCATGAGAATATGGGTACCTAAGTCTGAAATTGTTGATGCTGCAGGTATGTCTAAAAGGACAAGAAAAGTAGAAGGCTTGGTACCTGGACAGTGGTTGCTCGCGACACATGACAGGAGAAAAGTCTATGTTCCTAACCCTAACCATGAAAGAGGGAGGAACTGTGGGATTTGGAGGAAACCAGACTGGCAAAATCATTGGTACTGGAACCATTGGCAACTCTCTAATCTCTATTAGTAATGTGTGGTTTGTTGATGGGCTTAGACATAACCTACTGAGCATAAGTCAATTATGTGACAGTGGTTATGATGTTTCGTTTAATAAGAACAACTGCACTGTAGTTAACAAGGATGATCAATCCACAGTCTTCAAGAGAAAGAGAAGAAACAATGTTTACAAAATAAAGTTCTCTGAACTGACTGATCAGAAGGTAGTTTGCCTTTTGTCAATGGGTGATAAGGAATGGCTGTGGCATAGACGGTTGGACATGCAAACTGGAGGTTAATCTCTAAGCTTAGCAAGTTGCAACTAGTCAAAGGCTTACCGATATTGACTATCATTCAGATGCTCTTTGTGGAGCATGTCAGAAAGGGAAAATTGTTAAGGGTTCCTTCAAACCTAAAGAAGTTGTTTCTACATCCAGACCCTTGGAGTTACTTCACATTGATTTATTTGGACCAGTTCGCACTGCATCCTTATATGGAGTTGGGTTAAGTTTCTGAAAACTAAAGATGACTCATATTCTGTGTTTAGCAAATTCTGCATCCAAATTCAATCTGAAAAAGAACAAAATGGAGTTGTAGAGAGAAAGAACAGAACCTTACAAGAAATGGCTAGAACCATGATCCATGAGAACAGTCTGGCAAAACATTTTTGGTTAGAAGCAGTAAATACAACATGTTATGTTCAGAACATGATCTATATCAAACCTCTGTTGAACAAAACAACATATGAACTCTTTAAAGGAAGGAAACCTAACATCTCTTATTTTCATCAGTTTGGATGTACATGTTATATCCTGAACAATAAAGTCTATCTAAAGAAATTTGATGCCAAAGTTCAGAAGGGAATCTTTTTAGGTTACTCTGAACGATCTAAGTCATACAGACTGTATAATTCAGAAACACATTGTGTTGAAGAATCTATGCATGTCAGATTGATGAAAGTTGTGCAGGATCTCAAGATTCTGATATCAACTCAGAATCTGATCAGATTCCAGAATCTGAAGATACTTCAGAAGCTGGAGCATCCCCTGAAGTTCCTAATGAAGAAGCTTCTGAAGAAGCTCAAGATGGTTCTCAGCAAGCTAGTCAATCCAAACATTCATTCAAATACAAGTCTTCACATCCTGAGGATCAAATAATTGGCAATAAAGATAGTCTTAGAAGAACTAGATCATATTTCAGACAAGAAGAGTCTGCCTTGGGATTATTATCTGTTATTGAACCAACCACTGTTGAAGAAGCACTTGGAGATGAAGGATGGATTCTGGCAATGCAAGATGAACTTAATCAATTCAAGAGGAATGAAGTGTGGGATCTAGTAGCTAAGTCTGAACACAAAAACATTATTGGAACTAAATGGGTGTTCAGAAATAAGCTTAGTGAACAAGGAGAAGTAATCAGAAACAAGGCCAGACTTGTTGCGCATGGCTACAGTCAACAAGAAGGCATTGATTACATAGAAACATTTGCTCCAGTTGCAAGATTGGAAGCAATCAGGTTACTTCTTTTCTATGCAGTGAATCACAACATAATCTTGTATCAAATGGGCGTTAAGAGTGTGTTTCTTAATGGTGTCATTTCTGAAGAAGTCTATGTCAAACAACCTCCTGGCTTTGAAGATTTAAAACATCCAGAGCATGTTTATAAATTGAAGAAATCAATATATGGCATGAAACAGACTCCCAGAGCTTGGTATGAAAGACTAAGTAATTTCTTAATTCAAAATGACTTTGAAAGAGGACAAGTTGACACTACACTATTCAGAAAGACTCTGAAGAAGGACATTCTCATTGTTCAAATTTATGTTGATGATATCATTTTTGGTTCAACTAATAGTTCACTTTGCAAAGAGTTTTCTAAGGTAATGCAGGATAAATTTGAAATGAGCATGATGGGAGAATTGAAGTTCTTTCTAGGAATTCAAATCAACCAATGCAAAGATGGAGTCTATGTTCATCAGTCCAAATACACTAAAGAGCTCATGAAGAAGTTCAATCTTGAGGACTGCAAAGAAATGAACACTCCAATGCATCCAACCTGCACTCTGAGCAAAGAAGATCAAGGAACCAAAGTTGATCAGAAGCTGTATAGAGGTACGATAGGTTCTTTGTTATACCTAACTGCATCCAGACCAGATATTTTATTCAGTGTATGTCTGTGTGCAAGGTTTCAATCAGATCCTAGAGAGTCTCACTTAACAGCTGTTAAGAGAATCTTTAGATATCCGAAAGGAACTACCAATCTTGGACTTCTGTACAAGAAATCCTCTGACTATAAGCTAGTTGGATTCTGTGACGCTGACTATGCTGGAGACAGGATTGAAAGAAAATCAACCAGTGGCAATTGTCAATTTTTGGGAGAGAATATGATATCCTGGGCTAGCAAAAGGCAAGCAAATATTGCTTTGTCTACAGCAGAAGCAGAATACATCTCAGCTGCTAGTTGTTGTACACAACTACTCTGGATGAAACATCAGCTTGAGGATTATCAAATAACTGAAAACTGTATCCCAATTTATTGTGATAATACAGCAGCTATATGTTTATCTAAGAATCCAATTTTGCATTCAAAAGCAAAGCACATTGAGATTAAACATCATTTTATAAGAGACTATGTTCAAAAAGGAATTCTAGATATTCAATTCATTGATACTGATCATCAATGGGCTGATATATTTACTAAACCTTTGTCTATTGAAAGATTTGATTTTATAAAGAAAAATTTGAACATGTGTTATGTCTCTGGTTAATGTGCGCTTCTGAAATTAGAATTCAGACTCTGAAAGATACTCAGAAGCTAATTGAGTATCAAACTCTCTTTTGGAGACTCTGGTGAACATAAGCTTCTGAAAGACACTCAGACTCTGTTAAGGAATCTTAGACTCTCAAGAAGCTCGTATTAGTGGAAGCATGACTATTGAGTTCAGTAACACCTGCCCCACTACGGTGACAGTTACTTTTTTAGTTCTCAGACGTGGCCTGTCTGTATTAGGTAAGAACTCAAAGGGCAATGATTTTATTACGTTTAACAAGTAACCCTCGCGTCTTCCCAACACTTTTACAGTTGCATGCTCACTAGTCTTTATTACTCTTGTTTGTTTGTCCCCTCTTCTTTCCGAACGGTGTTCCATTCTTTCACTATAAATACCAATCACACACAACTCACTTCACTTTTCACACTTTGATTATTTCTCTGAACATTTCTCTCGTTTTCAGTCTCTGAAAAACTTTTTGTTCTCAAAATCAAAACCTAGAAACCTTACAAATGGCAAGTGATCTTATTCAATCTGGTGTGATAATCAAAACCGGTAAGTCTTACGTGATTAAACCCAGAACCATGAACATTATTAAAGAGACTTTGGAAGTTCAAGTTGAATCTCCAGTGGATTTTGGTTCCCTTATAAGGCATGGTGTAGATGTCTCTTCTCATTTCTTATCATAAGGAATGATGAGTTATTTTGGTATGTTGAATGGACCAACATATCAAGAGTTGGTTAGAGACGTCTGGGTCAGAGCAGAAGTTATTGACAAGGACGACGCTACCATCGAAGAAACTGCTGCAATCATGAACAACCCTTCTTTGGCTGGCAAGAATAGGAAGCAAATGGGTTTGAGACCGTACAAAGGTCTTGAAATTAGGTCTGCTGTGATGGGGATTCCAATCCTTATTACTGAAGAAGTAGTTGCCAGAGCTTGCAGGGTAACTAATGAAGGAAAATTCAAATGTAATGTCGACAAGAAGAGTGAGTGGATGGGTATCTGCAACAAAATCTTATTTGAAGGAAGACCCTCAAATAAGTTGGTAGACATGCATCCTGAGCATAGGGTGCTATTGAAGATCATACTGGATTGTATGCTTCAGAAAGGTGGAGGAACAGACACTCTGTCTGTTGATCACAAGGTGCTTCTGTACTTTCCGATTAAGAAGCACAAAATAAACTTTCCAAGGTACGTGATGTACCACGTGTGCTGGGCTATCAGGAAAAGCCAAACAGAATCCAGAAGACAAGTTCCTTTTGGAAGATTAATCTCTGAGATTATGTATCAAGGTGGCCTCTTGAAGGTCTTGACAGAATCTGGTGTTGTATCAGATGCTCACCTTGGAACAGTGACATGGAGAATCATCAATGGCAAGACTCTTCAATACATGAAGATTGTCAGAAGGTTCAATCCTTCTAATCAAGATATGAAGGAATCTTATGTTCAATCAGATTTGATGATGGACTTCCCTCCTATTTCCAAAGAAGACAATCCTGAAGTCCTAGCAAGATTTGTAGTAGATTACTACAATGAAACTGGTAGAATAATCAACTATTTGCCAATCCTGAGAACACTGGAGGAGGACCTCTTAAGGTTAAAGGCAAAAGGACCAAGGAATTTAATCTAGAGGAAGAGGAAGAGAAGCAAGAGCCTCCCAAGAAGAAGAAAAAATCTACAACTCTTCCAGGAGTGACTATTGGTGCCTCTGAGACCATAGCTCCTATGCCTCTGTCTGTCTCTTCTGCATCCAAGGAAATTAAGGAAAGGATAAAGAAACCCAAGGATGAGAAGAAAGCTAAGAAAGACGAGAAGAATGCAAAGAATGAGAAGAAAGCCAAGAAAGGCAAAGCTGACAGAGATTACAAGAAGCTGGCTGAAGAAGTTGCTGAATTTCTTGATACTGATTCTGATGGAGAAGTAAGTCAGGTCAAGAAAAGAAAGATGGAAGTTGTTCTTGTGGCTAAGGATGTAGCACAGAAGATAGGTACTTCTGTATCTATGATTGAAGATGAACATGCTGCTGGCAAGGCAATGGCTGCAGAAGTTGTGGCTGAAGGACATAAGGATGAGACTGTGAAAGAAGCTGCTAAGTTACTTGCATCAGCTTTAAAACAGAAGAGTTAGGTTGCCCTGCAGAGGCTGATCTATCAGAAGCTACTTTGTCTGATGCTTCTGATCAGCAAGCTTCTCCAGAAGCTGGCATTGGCACCTCAGGTAACATTGCATTTAAAGGGTTCTGAGGTTTGTAAGCTCAGAGCCTGAGGTTTGTAAGCTCTGACTCCCCCTGAGTCTGATAGTTCTTAAGTTGAGGTTTGTAAGCTCATCTTGAGTTCTATCCAGGTTAATTAAATTGTTTTTCAAAAGCAATCAAATTCATACTCAGAATATTTAGTAAATTGATTCTTAAACAGGGCTCAGAGTCTAACTAAGCACCTTTCGCAGATTTCCCTTTAACATATACATGCAATGTAATTAAAGACGGCTTTCTCTCCTCCCTGACATAAATACTTTCCCTTCTCCCCCTTTTGTCATCAACAAAAAAAGTTCAGAACATGGTTCCTCCCCCTTTTCAAATGACTTAAGGTAAGGGTGTAAACATGTTTTAAAGAAGAAAGAGATTCAGAGGGAAAACATAGAAGATTCGGAGCATAAAAGAAATAGAATGCAAAGTAGAATAAAAAAAAACTTGAATAAATTGTAAGTAAAAACAAGTTCAGAAAAAAAAAATTACAAGAAAAATAAACAAAACGAAATTAAACTAAGGTTGGTTTTGTTTGGCAAGATGATCCATCAGTTTCTGGAGATCCTCTTGCTGTTTCTTTACCATCTCTTCCAGAGCCTCAGTTCTTTGCAAATGTGCTTCTCTTTCCAGTCTAGCTTCTTCTTGAATTCTATACAACTTCCTCTTCAAAGAATTGTAAGCCACTGATTCTCTAGGAATATACTGATCCTCATCAAAGAAGGGTGTATCTCTTATCCTCAGAATAGGAGCATTTTCCAGAGTTACAACTTTCTCAGCCCGCTTTACTTCTTTAACATGCTTGGCAGTGATAAGAGCTTGTTCCCTGGCAGCAGCTTTTTGAATTTTGGTGATAAAATCCAAAAACTCAGTCTTCACTGTAGAGAACTTGTCCTCATAGCTCACATTGAGTATTGGTATATGCCTTTGCTCAATGACTTCTTTGAGCTTATTGCATGAAGAGGCATAAAACTCATCAATCTCATTTGAATCAAATAAGTCAGTTTGAGGTTCAGAGGTTGAAGGTAGAGAAGCTCTCAAAGCTAGAAAAGTTTCAAAAGAGAAAAAGGTTATAGGATCACAAAGTGGTTGAGAAACTCTTCTGGTCTTAGCTTTACATGTTGTTACAGTTTCTGATACAATATCAGAGACTTGTTCTGGATTTTTTGAAGCTGGTTCAACAGCAGGTTCTGAAGGTTTAACAGAAGCTAAGGTCAGATTCTCTGTAGGTTCAGGTACAGGGTCTGGTTTGGAAACAGATGAAGTAGCTTTTGTTGTTTTGGATTTTGCAGGGGTTTTTGGTAGTTCTCCCCCTAGATGTTTTTCAAGAGAATCTGGAGTGTCTGGAGAGTCTACACAAATGGTTTCAGTTTGGGGGGATGGTTGTTTGGATTGAATGGTTGCTTCAGGTTTTTCAGAAGGTTGAATTGCCTGAAGTGGTTTGAGAAAAGAAGGTTGAGCAGGATGGTCAGCAGGAAGATTCATAGACACTGTGATTGTGTCTTGAATTACTCTGTCCATAGTTGAATCAACATAATCAACTACTGCCTGGTCAAGTGGGTTATGGGATGATATGGGTTTGATTGGTGAGGGAGATGAATTTTTGAGAGATGGAAGAATTTGGCTCAAGGGTTTGTTGTCAGATTCTGAATCTGATTCTGACTCATGATTCAAAGAAGAAGATGAGCTATATGCCACGTTGCCAGAGGTGCCAATGCCAGCTTCTGGAGAGGCAAAATGATCAGACACAGTAGCTTCTGATAACTCAGCTTCTGCAGGTTCTGAAGTACTCTTCTGTTTAAGAGCAGAAGCAAGTAACTTAGCAGCTTCCTTGACAGTCTCTTCCTTCAAATCTTCAGCAATCAAATCTGCTGCCAAAACCTTGCCAGCAGTGTGTTCATCCTCAATCATAGATACAGAAGTACCTATCTTCTGTGCTACATCCTTAGCCATAGGAATCAAATCCACCTTTCTCTTCTTGATCTGACTCTCTTCACCTCCAGAGTCAGCATCAATGAAATCAGCAATATCTTGAGCTAACTTGTCATAGCCTCTATCAGCTTTGCCTATTATTGCTTTCTTCTCAGCTTTCTTAGCCTTCTTCTCATCTTTCTTAGCCTTCTTTCCATCCTTAATTTCACGAAGTGCAGAAGATGCAGAAGGAGAACCAATTGAAACTCCAGGAAGAGCAGAAGATTTGATCTTTTTCTTGAGAGGCTCCTGCTTCTCTTCCTCTTCCTTGAGAACCACTTCCTTGGTCCTTTTTCCTTTGACCTTAAGAGGGCCTCCTCCAGCAGTCTCAGGAATAGCAGAATAGTTGATTATTCTACCAGTCTCCTTGAAGTAATCCACCACAAATCTAGCAAGAACTTCAGGATTATCTTCTTTGGATATGGGAGGGAAGTCCATCATCAAATCAGATTGTACATAGGATTCTCTCATATCATGCTTAGAGGGATTGAATCTCTTGACAATCTTCATGTACTGTAGAGTCTTGCCATTGATGATTCTACTGGTCACAGTTCCTAGATGAATATCTGATACCACACCAGATTCTGATAAGACCTTCAAAAGACCTCCTTGATACAGAATCTCAGATATTAATCTTCCAAAAGGAACTTGCCTCCTGGTTTCTTATTGACTCTTCTTGATGGCCCAACACATGTGGTGCATCACATATCTGGGGAAGTTGATATTTATTTTGTTGATAAGAAAATAAAGAAGAACTTTGTGATCCACAGATAATGTATCTGTTCCTCCTCCTTTCTGAAGCATACTGTCCAGTATAATCTTCAGAAGCACCCTATGCTCAGGATGCATATCCACCAATTTATTTGAGGGTCTCCCTTCAAATAACAACTTGTTGCAGACAACAGCCCATTCACTTTTCTTGTTGACATTCCACTGAAATTTACCAGCGCTCTCCATCTGACAAGCCCTGGCTACCACCTCTTCAGTGATAACTATAGGAATTCCCATCACGGCAGACCTTATTTCAAGACCATTGTACGGTTTTAAACCCATTTGGTCTCTGTTTTTGCCAGCAAGACTGGGGTTGTTTGAGATTGCTACTGTTTCTTCCAAAGTAGCTTCAGCTTTGTCGTAGACTTCTGACCTAACCCAAAAATCTCTAACAAGCTCCTGATATGTTGGTCCATTCAACATACCAAAGTATCTCATCATTCCTTGTGATAAGAAATGAGGTGCAACGTCAACTCCATGACGACTGAGTGAACCAAAATCTACTGGAGATTCAACTTGAATTTCCAGAGTCTCCTTGATGATGTTCATTGTTCTGGGTTTGATAACATAGGAACCTCCGGACTTGATTATGACACCAGATTGGATGAGATCACTTGCCATTAGAGTTTTCTAAGAGTTTGATTTGAGAACAAAAGAAAAGGTTTTGCAAAGTATTGAAAAACAAGAAATTTGTTCAGAGAGAAAATCAAAGAGTGAAAAGAGAAGTGAGTTGTGTGTGTTATGTATTTATAGAGAAAATGTTTGAAAACTGTTTGGAAAGAGTAGGGGACAAACAAACACAAACAATAAATACATATAGCATGCAGCCGTAAACGTATTGGGACAAAGCGAAGGTAACTTGTTTAACATAATGAAATCATTGCCCTTTGAGTTCTTACCCAATACAGACAGGCCACGTCTGAGAAACTGTAAAGTAACTGTCACCATAGTGGGGCAGGTGTTACTGAACTTAACAGTCACACTTCCACTAATACGAGCTTCTGAGAGTCTAAAGATTCCTTACCAGAGTCTGAATATTTTACCAGAAGCTTTCATCAGAATCTCCAAAAGAAAGTCTGATTCCAGATAGCTTCTGAATATTTTCAGAGTCTGAATTCTGTTTTCAGAGGCGCATATTACCCAGAGACATAGCACATGTTCAAATTTTTCTTTATGAAATCAAATCTTTCAACAGATAAGGGTTTAGTAAATATATCAGCCCATTGATGATCAGTATCAATGAATTGGATATCTAAAATTCCTTTTTGAATATAGTCTCTTATAAAATGATGTTTAATCTCAATATGCTTTGCTCTTGAATGCAGAATTGGATTTTTAGACAAACATATAGCTGCTGTATTATCACAATAAATTGGGATATGGTTTTCAGTTATTTGATAGTCCTCAAGCTGATGTTTCATCCAGAGTAGCTGTGTACAACAACTAGCAGCTGAGATGTATTTTGCTTCTGCTGTAGACAGAGCAATGGTTGCTTGCCTCTTGCTAGCCCAGGATATCAGATTCTCTCCCAAGAATTGACAATTGCCACTGGTAGATTTTCTTTCAATCCTGTCTCCAGCATAATCAGCATCACAGAATCCAACTAGCTTGTAGTCAGAAGATTTCTTGTAAAGAAGTCCAAGATTAGTAGTTCCTTTCAGATATCTAAAGATTCTCTTAACAGCAGTTAAGTGAGACTCTCTAGGATCTGATTGAAACCTTGCACACAAACATACACTGTACAAAATATCTGGTCTGGATGCAGTTAGGTATAACAAAGAACCAATCATACCTCTATACAGCTTCTGGTCAACTTTGGTTCCTTGATCTTCTTTGCTCAGAGTGCAGGTTGGATGCATTGGAGTATTCATTTCTTTGCAGTCCTCAAGATTGAACTTCTTCAGAAGCTCTTTCGTATACTTGGACTGATGAACGTAGACTCCATCTTTGCATTGGTTGATTTGAATTCCAAGAAAGAACTTCAATTCTCCCATCATGCTCATTTCAAATTCATCCTGCATTACTTTTGAAAACTCTTTGCAAAGTGAACTATTTGTAGAACCAAAGATAATATCATCAACATAAATCAGAACTACAAGAATGTCTTTCTTTAGAGTCTTTCTGAATAGAGTAGTGTCAACTTGTCCTCGTTCAAAGTTGTTTTGAATCAAGAAATTGCTCAGTCTTTCATACCAAGCTCTGGGAGCTTGTTTCAAGCCATAGAGTGATTTCTTTAATTTATAAACATGCTTTGGATGCTTTAAATCTTCAAAGCCAGGAGGTTGTTTGACATATACTTCTTCAGAAATGACACCATTAAGAAATGCACTCTTAACGTCCATTTGATACAAAGTTATGTTGTGATTAACTGCATAGGAAAGAAGTAACCTGATTGCTTCCAATCTTGCAACTGGAGCAAAAGTTTCTGTGTAATCAATGCCTTCTTGCTGACTGAAGCCTTGTGCAACAAGTCTGGCCTTGTTTCTGATTACTTCTCCTTGTTCACTAAGCTTATTTCTGAACACCCACTTGGTTCCAATGATGTTCTTGTGATTAGGCTTAGCTACTAGATCCCATACTTCATTCCTTTTGAATTGATTCAGTTCTTCTTGCATTGCTAGAATCCATCCTTCATCTCCAAGAGCTTCTTCAACAGAAGTTGGTTCAATAACAGATAATAATCCTAAAGCAGACTCTTCTTGTCTGAAATGCGATCTTGTTCTCATAGGACTTTCTTTATTGCCAATTATCTGATCTTCTGGATGTGAAGACTTGTATTTGAAAGATTGTTTGGATTGACTAGCTTGCAGAGAACCATCTTGAGCTTCATCAGAAGCTTCTTCATTAGGAACTTCAGGGGTTGTTCCAGCTTCTGAAGTATCTTCAGATTCTGGAATCTGATCAGATTCTGAGTTATCATCAGAATCTTGAGATTTTTCATGACTTTCATCTTGCACTGGAGTTTCACTTCCAGGCTCTTTGTCATCGAATCTTACATGCATAGATTCTTCCACACATTGTGTTTCTGAATTATACAGCCTGTATGCCTTAGAGCGTTCAGAGTAACCTAAAAAGATTCCCTTTTGAGCTTTGGCATCAAATTTCTTTAGGTAGACTTTGTTGTTCAGGACATAACATGTACATCCGAACTGATGAAAATAAGATATGTTGGGTTTTCTTCCTTTAAAGAGTTCATAAGCTGTTTTGTTCAACAAAGGTCTAATATAGATTCTGTTCTGAACATAACAAGCTGTGTTTACTGCTTCTGCCCAAAAATGCTTAGCCAGATTGTTCTCATGGATCATGGTTCTAGCCATCTCTTGTAAGGTTCTGTTCTTTCTCTCTACAACTCCATTTTGTTGTGGAGTTCTAGGTGCAGAGAATTCATGAATAATTCCATGTTTTTCACAGAAAACCTCAAACGGTTCATTTTCGAATTCTCCTCCATGATCACTTCTGACTTTCAAGATTTTCATTTCCTTCTCTGATTGAATTTGGTTGCAGAATTTACTAAACACAGAATATGAATCATCTTTAGTTTTCAAAAATTTAACCCAACACCATCTGCTGTAGTCATCAACAATGACTAGTCCATATTTACTTCCATATAAGGATGCAGTGTTAACTGGTCCAAATAAGTCAATATGAAGTAACTCCAAGGGTCTGGAAGTTGAAACAATTTCTTTCGGCTTGAAGGGACTCTTGACAATTTTCCCTTTCTGACATGCTCCGCAAAGAGCATCTGAGTGATAGTCAATGTTTGGTAGGCCTTTGACAAGTTGTAACTTGCTAATTTTAGAGATTAATCTCCAGTTAGCATGTCCCAAACGTCTATGCCACATCCACTTCTTATCACCCATTGACAGAAGGCACATTACCTTCTGATCAGTCAGTTCTGAGAATTTTATCTTGTATACATTGTTTCTTCGTTTTCCCTTGAAGACTATGGACTGATCATCCTTGTTAACCACTGTGCAGTTGTTCTTATTAAACAATACATCATAACCACTGTCACATAATTGACTTATGCTTAGTAAGTTATGTTTAAGCCCATCAACCAACCACACATTACTGATTGAGATCAGAGAGTTACCAATGGTTCCAGTACCAATGATTTTGCCAGTCTGGTTTCCTCCAAATCCCACAGTTCCTCCCTCTTTCATGGTTAGGGTTAGGAACATAGACCTTTCTCCCGTCATGTGACGCGAGCACCCACTGTCTAGGTACCAAGCCTTGTGCTTTCTTAGTCCTTTTAGACATACCTGCAACATCAATAATATCAGACTTAGGTACCCATATTCTTATGGGTCCTTTTTGGTTAGTCTTAGAACCATTGAACTCTTTTCGCAAGTTATGTCTTGAAATCCTTGGCAATGTTTTCTCCCATACCTTAGGGTTGGAACCGTTTGGTTTAGGTTTCAACTTGCCTTTTACAGTTTCTCTCCTTGGAAACTTAGACTTTGGTTTTTCAGACTCTGGCTTTTTCAAAGTCTGTTTATCAGACTTTGAATGTTTCAGAGTCTGAGACTTTAAAGCTTTGGGTTCAAAGTTTTTCATACCCTTTAACTTAACATTCTGAAGTTTTGACTTAGTCAGAATCTTAGAAGTAGAAGTTGTAGGTTCTGAATGAGTCTCTGTGTTGACTTCATCAGACTCTTTTACAAAATGATTTTTCAACGCCTCTCTGGCTCCATCAGGACCAGATTTCAGAGTCATTTCATTTGAGTTTCCTCCAATGAATCCAAGACCCTGTCCTCTGTTCTGATACGTGCTATAGATCATGGATGCAACCCTTGATCTGTCAATTCCAGTAGCAATAAATTCTTGCAGAGCAACATCTTGCTCACTTAAGTATTTACAGCTACACTTCTTGATCAATAAAGAGATATTTTCTTCTTTTAAATCTTCTAATTCCAACAGAGTTGAATTATGTCTTTTTGACAGCTTATCAAGCTGTTGTTTGACTTTCTTCAACTCAGTGGTCTTAGTTTTAAAATGACCAAGAAGCTCATTGACAGATTCTATAAGTTCAGATCTTGTGAGTTCAGAATATACCTCTGTTTCATTTTCAGAGTCTGTATCTGATTCTGCCTCATGTGTCTCTTTAACAGATTCGGTTGTAGCCATTAGTCCAACAGCTACATTGGCTTCACCATCAGCATCATCATCTTCAGATCCTGACTCATTATCAAGATCTTCCCAGGTGGCCATCAGACTTTTCTTGATCTGCTTCTTAAACTTGCTTGACTTGAAGGTTGGCCTTTTTGACTTGGGTTTCTCCTTCTGCAGTTCTGGACACTCAGCAATAAAATGTCCAGTTTTCTTGCAGTTGAAGCAACCTTTCTGATCCTCCTTTTTGAACCCCTTCCCACTGCTCTTGCTCAGAAATCTCTTGTTCTTCTTAGCAAGGTACTGCATTCTGCTTGAAAGCATAGCCATTTCCTTTGCTACATCAGGATCCTCCTCTGAGCTTTCAGAAGCTGAAGACTCATTTTCAGATTCTTCAACCTTGAGAGCCTTTGAAGACCATCCTTTTGATTTTAAAGCAATGGTTTTGGATTTTCTTGCAGAATCATGTTCATTGAGACTTAACTCATGAACCTTGAGTGAGCTTACAAGATCTTCAACACTTAAAGTGTTTAAATCTTTAGCCTCCTCAATTGCAGTGACCTTTGGTCTCCATCTAGAGGGTAAGCTCCTTAAAATCTTGCTAACATGATCAGAAGCTATGTAACTCTTCTTCAGTATCTGAAGACCAGATACTAGAGTTTGAAATCTTGAGTACATCTGCTCAATACTTTCATCCTCTTTCATCTTAAATAGTTCATATTGATGAACTAATAGAAGAGCTTTAGCTTCCCTGACCTTTTTGCTTCCTTCGTAGTTAGCACAGAGAGAAGCAAACATGGCTCTAGCAGTAGATTTGTCACTCATCTTCATGTATTCCGTTTTAGGAATAGCAGTGACAAGAGCCCCTCTGATGATATGATGTTTCTTATAGATTTTCTTTTGAGCAGCAGAGTGAAGTTTGCGGTCAATGGCAGCACCTTCGTCATCAAGTTGTAAGTCACCAACACCATCTTCAAGTATGTCCCAGAGTTCTTCATCAAGACCCATGACATAACTATAGAAGTTGGTTTTCCACCAAGAAAATTCTTTAGAATCACCATTGAACTTAGGAATTTTTCCATAATCAGCCTTTCTACTGCTGTTATTGGATCCATATTCATATGGTATAGCAGCACCAGAAGTGGCACCAGAAGAAGACGATTCACTGGAAGACATGTTTTTCTCTGGATCTTTTCTGTTACACGGTTAAGTGCTAAGACAACAGAGCCGGAGCTCTGATACCAACTGAAGGTGAGAAAAACACAAGAACGGGGGGGTTGAATTGTGTTTTCTTTTCGCAACTCTTGAAGAGTGAGAATCTAATTCCTTTAAACTCAGAGTCTGAAGGAGATCAGAGTCTGATAGGAGATTAGGTTCTGATTGCAGCAGAATAATCAAGAGATAAAGAGAGAACAGAGAACACAAGCAATTATACAGGTTCCTTCCACAAACCGGAAGCAGTCCTGTCCCCCTTGTACTTCCAAGGAGAGTTCACTAAAATGTAATATCAAATTACAAGTTGCTCAAACACACAGTATGAGACTTCCTTGCTCAAGCACACAGGCGAGAGACTTCCTTGCTCAAAGACACAACTAAGAGACTTCCTATGCTCAAGGACGCAGCCAAGAGACTTCCTTTGCTCAAGCACAAAAGCAAGAGACTTTTACACAATTACAGAAAATTGAATAGAGTTGAAACACTTGACAACAATCAAAATGTGTTTCAATTACAACAAAGACAGACTCTGTTTTACACAAAAGACAGACTCTGTTTTTCTGTGAAACTTAGAGATTCTAGAATACTCAGTTTGTAAGAATCTAAGTTAATGATGTGCTTTTGTTAAGACTCAGTTGAATACGAAAGCAGCGCAATGCAGTTTTTCTAAGTTGTAGAGTCCAACACTTCTTCAAGTCTTCTATCCTTTATATAGGCGTAGGAAAGAGACGTTGAGTCATCCAGCGCATCAGGATGATTTCTGAAGCTTGATCAATGACTGTTGATCTGTTGCTTGATTTGGTAATAGTCCTTCAATAGCATCATTTGAATTCCATTCCCTTTGAGGATTAATACCGGTAGACACAGTTGCCAAACTGTACGTTGTAGTGGAGTAGTGGAAACAGAGTTCGTACGACGTACTCTGTACTGGCCTGCAATCTTTGTCTTTGTGCTTCCCACGCTCAAGTTGACTTAGAAGCTAGCCGTTACTCCATTAGAGTTTCTTTGTGCATAGCAATGCAGTAGAGATCACTGTTAGCAGATCATCAAATTTGTGGCTTTAGACTCACTGTAGTACTAAGCTTCTGATAATCTTCAGACTCTCTTGGTTCTCAGATTCTGATGGTCTTCAGACTCTGATACAGTCTTCAGACTCTCTTTGGTACAGTCTTTAGACTCTCTTCGAAACAGTCTTCAGACTCTCTTCAGCACAGACTTCAGACTCTCTTCGAAACAGAATCACAAGCAACAAGCTTCTATGGATTTATTGCTCTTTAACATTGTTCAAACAGAATGCTTTCTAAGATACAAATCTTAATTGATATCCTGCATACTTAAACAATTATTAGCAATATCCAATTGACAACTTTTTAATACCTTGTTATCATCAAAACTCAAAACGTGGTATTGCTGAACACCTTTGTTCCAACACCCAACAGTTTGAATGAAATTACATTCTAGGGCATAAGCCCCCAACAGTTGAGTGATAAACACTCCAGGGCATAAGCCCTCAACGATTGAGTGTAAACACTTCAGGGCATGAGCCCTCAACAATGTATGAGTATGAAATGGACTCAATAGTGTATATCTGCATACAACTCAACATTTGCAACAACAACTACAATATGCATAATCAACTATGACATAAAACTCCAACTTGATCGAAAGAACACAACAAAAGGACACAACAAAGTCTCACAGCAAAATTCAACAAAACAACACATGCTACAGGACTGCTCGCTGTGGTGAGCTACTTTACTCTCTATGGCGAGCTCAAGAAACGAGCTACTCGCTATGGCGAGTTAAGAGCGAGCTAAAGGCGAGCAAAACTGGGTGCTCTCGGCATTTTTGACATTTTCACCCAAAATCTTCGTTTTTAAGTTCCCCAAACCCAAATTTGATTATGTAAAAAGGTGCCATTCATTCCTAAACATATTAAGGTATTCATGTTGATATAAAAATTGACCCAAAAACATCATTAAGACAATGAACAATTTTTAATTAAAGCAACTCGCTGTGGCGAGTGGATTTGCTCGATGTGGCGAGCAATACAGGTTTACTCGTTGTGGCGAGTGAGTTTGCTCGCTGTTGCGAGCGGCGATTTACAGAACTACGAACTGTATGAACAAACTTCTACTTTTCAACCCCAAACCCCAATTTCAACACCCAAAAACCCAATTTTGATGAATTGCATTACTTCTATTCAAACTAACATGAGAACAACATTAAACAACAACATTTTCATGAATTCATCAAGTTTTTTTTTTAAACTAATTCATCTTCAACCTAATTCAATTCATCAGCATCAACAACAACAACATCAACTAACAAATATTATGACCTAAAATTGAGAGTTAGTTTCACCCTTACCTAAATTTTGATGAACAGAGTTCTACAATTCTCTTCACTTGGCTCTTCTCCTTTGGTTCTTGGTTTTCTCCCTTTTCTCTGTTTCTCTCTGTTTTTACGTGAAAACTGAATTCTGATTCCGACTTCCCTTTTCTCTAACTCCCTATTAATTCCACTTAATTCCCACTTAATTCTAATTCTCACCTATTTTATTTAAACAATAAAATAATCATATAATAAATTACACCACACCATCAAATCAACATAAACCATTTAAAATTATATAAAATATTAAAAATCAACCAAAAATAAATAAATAACAACTAGGGCGTTACACAAATGAATATAAGCAGTAAAAAAAATACAAGCAAAACAAAACTCAACAAAACTAGGTGTGCAACTAAGGCTGGTTTTGTTTGGCAATGTGATCCATCAGTTTCTTCAGATCCTCTGCTTGTTTCTTGACCATTTCCTCAAGAGCTTCTGTTCTCTTAAGATGAGCATCTCTTTCAACTCTAGCTTCTTCTAGAACCTTATGAAGCTTCTTCTTCAGGGTCTCAAACACCATTGACTCCCTTGGATTGTATTGATCAGATTCAAAGTACGGTTTGTTATCCAATGCCAGAACAGGAGTCTTCTTCTAAGCCTTTTCTTCCTCAGCTTTCTTGATTTCTTCCATGTGCTTGGCAAGAACGACAACTTGTTCCTTTACTGCTACCTTTTGAATCTTAGTGACAAAGTCTACAAACTCATTCTTCAAAGCAGAGTATTGATCCTCATAACTGACATTGAGGATCGGAACAAATCTTAGCTCAATAATATCTTTGAGCTTTGAGCTTGACATTATATAAAACTCATCTATTCTCAACGAATCAAAAGGGTTAGGAAGTATTTGAGTTTGGGTTAGCTCAGTAGAAGTGGATGGTTTAGATGTTATGGTTGTTTGAAAGGTTTCAATAGGTATGGTTTGAGGTTGTTGAAGTGGTTCAGCAACTGATTCAGAAACAGCCTCTGCGACAGATACTGTTACAAGTTCTGGGTCATGAATGACATCTGATTCTTGCACCAGAGTCTCAGACATTGGTTCCTTTTCAGTTACAGTTTCTGGTTCATTTACAGATTCTAGATGAGGTATAGATTCTGCAGTCTTTGTAGTTTTGGATTTAGTAGGGGTCTTAGGCAATTCTCCTCCTAGGTGTTTCTCAAGAGAATCTAGGGTATCATGAGAGCCTATATGAGTTGTTTCTTGTTGGAATAAAGGTTGTTGAGACTGGATGGGTTCTTCAGGTTCTTCATTAGGTTGAATTACCTGAAGTGGTTTAAGAAAAGATGGTTGAGCTGGATGGTCAGGTGGAAAGGTTTGAGACACTGTGATGGTGTCTTGGATAACCCTATCAATAGTTGTATCAATGTACTGGCCTATTCTTGGGTCAAGAGGGTCATAAGATGTGATTGTTTTGATTGGTGAGGGGGTCTTTTTGCGAAGAGATGGAATGGCTCTGCTGAGGGGGTATTATCTAATTCAGTTTCAGATGAAGAGGGTGACTCTTGATTCGTTGAAGAAAAAGGTGAACTTGTTGAACAAGTGGCATCAGAGCTTGAACTCTTGTTAAGGACTAATCGTCTCAAGAGCCAAGATGACTTCAAGCAACGGTTCCATAAATAGACCCCCATCTTTCAATGGTGAAGGGTATGCTTATTGGAAAGAGAGAATGAAAATTTTCATTGAGGGAGTTGATTGTGATATTTGGGATGCTATTGAAAATGGTCCATTTATTCCCACTCATTTGATCAATAATGTTGTGGTGAATAAACCAAGATCCCTTTAGACCAAAGATGAAAAGGAAAAGGTTCAATACAATTTGAAAGCTAAGAACATTATCACCACTTCATTAAGCATTGATGAATTCTATCGCGTATCAAATTGTACAACCGCCAAGGAAATGTGGGACACCCTTAAATTGACCCACGAAGGTACCACCGAGGTCAAAAGGGCTCGAATGAACACATTGACTCAAGAGTATGAATTATTTAGGATGAAATCGGGAGAAAGCATCCAAGATATGCAAAAACGATTTATCCATATAATAAATCATCTCAGAGCTCTTGGAAAATATTTCGATAACGAGGATTTAATTAATAAAGTTATTAGATGCTTGAATCGAAGTTGGCTACCAAAAGTGACCGCTATTTATGAATCTAAAGATTTATCTTTTATGTCTTTTCCTACTTTGTTTGGAAAATTGCAGGAACATGAGCTTGAATTGAATCGTCTCATTGATAGTGAAGAAGGTGAAAAGAAAAATAAAGGTCTTGCTCTCAAATCTAGAATCAATGAAAGAACTCCCTTCAATCCAAAATGCCAAAGGTGTGGTGAAAAGGGTCACATAAAATCCAATTGTCCTTTAAGTCAAAAGAGATATACAAAAGGAAAGAGGGCATACATCACTTGGGATGGCAAAGACACAAACTCATCCAATGAAGTAGCATATTCATGTTTCATGGCAAACCTTGAGGAAAATGAGGTAAACTCTATTGAATCTGAATATGACTTAACTTATGATGAGTTATTAACTATTTGTAAAGAATTAAATGACAAGTCAACTAATCTTAGAAAAATTGTTTCTACCTCTAAGAAAACTATTTCCACCCTTGAATCACAAATTGATATTTTAAACAAGGAAATAGATATTCTTAAAGAAAAACAAATTTTTGTTAGTGAAGTTTCTTCTTGCACCTCTTGTGAAAATAGAAAGGAAAATATTTTCAAGTGTGATGATTGCAATTTTTTGAAAATTAAAATTGAGGATTAGCAAAACACACTAGCAAAATTTACAAAGGGGAGAGAAAACTTGAACATCATTTCGGGAAATCAAAAGGGAACTTATAATAAAGCCGGTTTGGGCTATCGTCGAAAAAATCATGAAAAACTTTTTAGAAAATTCTTTCTCCCAAACAAAACCTCAAGTTCCCCTTTTTTTAAATGTTTTTATTGTGGAAGAGAAGGCCATACATCCTCTATTTGTAATTTAAGAAAGAACAATGGTATGAATGATAAAATGAAGTGGATTCCAAAGGGAACTTTGCCCAATTCTAACTCTCAAGGACCCAAAATGATTTGGGTACCAAAAGTCAAAACATGAATTTATTTTGTAGGTGTGCTTGAAGGTCAAGAGCTAAAAAATGGTACAATCATAATGGCTATTCAAAGCACATGAAAGGGGAGAAAAGAAAATGCTATTATTACTAGAATATATGCATCATATGGTGGCTTTATCAAAAGTTCTTCTACAAGATGAAATGAAATTTCAAGAAAAGCAAAAATGGTTCACTCCTTTTAATTAATTCTTTCTATTTTTTGCTTTTAAATTTTCCTGAATAAATGCCTTGCCATGATTGTTTCTTTCCCACTTTTTGATAATGCCAAAAGGGGAAGAGTTATGTGATTTGCATGTTTTAGGGGAGTGAATTTTAATTGTTTTCATATAGTGAGGGGGAGCTAAATCTGCGGTTATCTCTTTCATATATTTTATTATTTGATTATTATTGTACTAACCCTTTCATTGAGCAAATCACTCCAATAAATGTTTGTCATCATCAAAAAGGGGGAGAATGTGAATATATGCCCTGACAGGAATTCACTGGTTTTGATCATCGACAAAAGAAGTCCTAGAAAAACAAAGATGCAAAATGCGGAAAAGAAGATTCAAGCTTTCAAGTCTTGGATTTTATTTTTATTTGTTTTAGGACTATTTGTAAGTAGTAGAAAATGCTCTCATGAAAATAAATCACACACTCAATGATTTTCATCTAAAAGTGATTTTACATAAAAATATTTTTTCATGAGAAGTTATAATTGGTTTTGAAATTGCATTATTATTTTTAGCGTAAAAATGTGTTTAGCATTCATTCTGTGTTGACTTTAGCTCATCTCATTAGTGATTGAATATGGATATGAAATAATCCATTATGCCAAATATTGCTTCAGCGTAATTGTTTCTTATGGCTGAATGGTTCAGCATTTAATGGCATATCTAGCATAATGGATTATGAGGCCAAAACTTTTACCCATAATGATCAATTATTTTGCTGTTTTTGTTACCGTTGCATTGCATGAAATTCAATATATTTAGAATAATCATGAATGATCTATGAGGACATAATTATCTTTAATTATACAACGGCTAGTATTTTTTCAAGAGTCCAACGACTAGCTTTTCATTTTTGCATATAAATAGATGCATTGTGTTAGCTCATAAAAGAACAACTTATATTTGCACTAAAATTTTGTGAAAAATATTATTTCATCACTCTCATTATTTTTACACTTGCTAATTTATTTTATTGAGAGCTCTTTTATACTTCATAGTTGAGTTGTAGTAATTGTACACTTCAATTTGTTATATCTACACATTTGGTGTATTACTTTATTATTATAACTCTTATTTTGTATTGGGTGCGATCCCAAAATTTCAAGAGAGGTGATATCTCTTGGGTTTAGAGGCTCTTCTACAAAGGATTGTTTTGTTTGAAGAGTGTTCACTTATTTGTAAAGGTTACTAGCTTATCCCGTTTAAAAGCTAGGTTTGTGAAAATCTCAAGGGGCTTTTCCTTGGGGACTAGACGTAGGCCTTGGTGTTTTAGGCCGAACTAGGATAAATATTTTTGTGTCTTTTCTCTCATCCCTTTACTCTTTTACTTTATTTGCTATTTATTTTGGTAAAATTTCTTTAGTTTTCATCTTTATTAAAAACTTTATAAGCTCTTTATTTTATTTGGTTAAAATTTAAGTGCTTATTTTTAATCGTTTCTTAAAGATCCAATTCATCCCCCCTCTTGTGTGTTTGAAGTCACTTATTCAACAAAAGGTGAGTCATTAGAAAGATTACCTGAGACATTAACTTCTGGAGAAGTTGGATGTTCAGGAGCAATTAACAAATTAGATCCTGGTTGGTCAGAGCTTCTGCAAGCAACTTAGCTGCTTCTTTCACAGTCTCATCTCTCAGTTCCTCAGTCACAACTTCTACTGCCATAGCCTTGCCAGCAACATGTTCATCCTCCACCATAGATACTGACGTACCTATCTTCTGTGCTAGATCCTCAGCCACAAAAACAACTTTTTTCTTCCTTTTCTTGATCTAACTTTCTTCTTCAGCAAACTCAGCATCAAGAAATTCCTTAACTTCCTTCTCAAGCCTCTTTTGATTCTTATCACCTTTGCCTCTCTTGGCTTTATTCTCATCCTTGGTTTGATGACATAGGATTGTCCAGTTTTGATGATCACACCGGATTGAACTGATTCACTTGCCATTCTAGGGTTTCTAGGTTTGAGTTTGTGAAATGAGTTTTTCAGAGAGTAAAAACGAGAAAGAATAGTTCATCAAATGTAAAGTGTAGAAAGTGAATTGAGTTGTGTGGGATTGTTATTTATACGAAGAGTTGAAAACGTTTGAAATGAAAAAGGGGACAAACAAACATAAGCATTTAAGACAAATAAGCATGCAGCCGTAAAAGTGTTGGGAAGACGCAAGGGTTACTTGTTAAAAGGAATAAAATCATTGCCCTTTGAGTTTCTACCCAATACAATCAGGCCACGTCTGGGAACCTAAAAAGTACTTGTAGCGGGACAGGTGTTACTGAACTCAACAGTCACCCTTCCACTAATACGAACTTCTTTAGAGTCTAAGTTTCCTTAACAGAGTATGAGTGTCTTCATAAGCTTATATTCCTCAGAGTCTCCAAGAGAGAGTTTGATACTCAATTAGCTTTTGAGTAACTTTCAGAGTCTGAATTCTGTCTTCAGGAGCACACATTACACAGAGACATAACACATGTTCAAATTTTTCTTTATAAAATCGAATCTCTCAACAGTTAAAGGTTTAGTAAATATATCAGCCCATTGATGATCAGTATCAATGAATTGAATATCTAAAATTCTTTTTTGAACATAGTCTCTAATAAAATGATGTTTAATCTCAATGTGCTTTGCTCTTGAATGCAAAATTGGATTCTTAGATAAACATATAGCAGCTATATTATCACAATAAATTTGGATACAATTTTCAGTTATTTGATAATCCTCAAGCTGATGTTTCATCCAGAGTAGTTATGTACAACAACTAGCAGCTGAGATGTATTCTGCTTCTGCTGTTGACAAAGCAATAGTTGCTTGCCTCTTGCTAGCCCAGGATATCAATTCTCTCCCAAAAATTGACAATTGCCACTGGTTGATTTTCTTTCAATCCTGTCTCCAGCATAGTCAGCATCACAAAATCCAACTAGCTTATAATCTAAAGATTTCTTATACAGAAGTCCAAGATTAGTAGTTCCTTTCATATATCTAAAGATCCTTTTAACAGCAGTTAAGTGAGACTCTCTAGGATCTGATTGGAACCTTGCACACAGACATACACTGAATAAAATATCTGGTCTGGATGCAGTTAGGTATAACAGAGAACCTATCATACCTCTATTCAGCTTCTTTGCTCAAAGTGCAGGTTGGATGCATTGGAGTGTTCATTTCCTTACAGTCATAAAGATCCTATTTTAATAGGGGTAGGACTTCTACATTTTCCTACGGCAACAAACTTCTTCAGGAGCTCTTTAGTGTATTTGGACTGATGAACATAGACTCCATCTTTGCATTGGTTGATTTGAATTCCCAAAAAGAACTTCAACTCTCCCATCATGCTCATTTCAAATTCATCCTGCATTGCCTTAGAGAACTCCTTGCAAAGTGAACCATTAGTTAAACCAAAAATAATATCATCAACATAAATTTTAACTATAAGAATGTCCTTCTTTAGAGTCTTTCTGAATAGTGTAGTATCAACTTGTCCTCTTTCAAAATCATTTTGAATTAAGAAATTACTTAGTCTTTCATACCAAGCTCTGGGAGCCTATTTTAAGCCATATAGTGATTTCTTCAGTTTATAAACATGTTTAGGATGTTTCAGATCCTCAAAACCAGGAGGTTGTTTGACATACACTTCTTCAGTAATGACACCGTTAAGAAAGGCACTCTTAATCCATTTGATACAAGATTATGTTGTGATTCACTGTGTAGGAAAGAAGTAACCTGATTGCTTCCAATCTTGCAACTGGAGCAAATGTTTCAGTGTAATAAATGTCTTCTTGCTGACTGTAGCCTTGAGCAACAAGTCTGGCCTTGTTTCTGATTACTTCTTCTTGTTCACTAAGCTTGTTTCTGAACACTCATTTAGTTCCAACAATGTTCTTGTGCTCAGGCTTATCTACTAGATCCCACACATCATTCCTTTTGAATTGATTAAGTTCATCTTGCATTGCCAGTATCCATCCTTTATCTCCAAGTGCTTCTTCAACAGAGGTCAGTTCAACAATAGATAATAATCCTAAAGCAGACTCTTCTTGTGTGAAATGTGATCTAGTTCTTCTGGGACTATCTTTGTTGCCAATGATTTGATCCTCAGGATGTGAAGACTTGTATCTGAATGCATGTTTGGATTGATTGGCTTGTGGAGAACCATCTTGAGCTTCTTCAGAAGCTTCTTCATAAGAATTTCTGGGGATGCTATAGCTTTTGGAGTATCTTCAGGTTCTTGAGTCTGATCAGGTTCTGAGTTGTCATCAGAGTCGTGAGAACCCGCAAAACTTTCATCTTGCTCTGGAGTTTCACTTCCAGGCACTTTGTCATCAAATATGACATGCATAGATTCTTCAACACATTGTGTTTCTGAATTATACAGTCTGTATGCCTTAGATCTTTCAGAGTAACCTAAAAAGATTCCTTTATGAGCTTTGGCATCAAATTTCTTTACATAGACTTTATTGTTCAGAATATAACATGTACATCCAAACTGATGAAAGTAAGATATGTTAGGTTTCCTGCCTTTAAAGAGTTCATATGTTGTTTTGTTCAGCAAGGGTCTGATGTAGATTATGTTCTGAACATAACATGTTGTGTTTACTGCTTCTGCCCAAAAATGTTTAGCCAAATTGTTCTCATGGATCATGGTTCTTGCCATTTCTTGTAAGGTTCTGTTCTTTCTCTCTACAATCCCATAGTTCCTCCCTCTTTCATGGTCAGGGTTAGGAACATAGACTTTTCTCTCGTCATGTGTCGCGAGCAGCCACTGTCTAGGTACCAGGCCTTCTGCCTTTCTTGTCCTTTTAGACATACCTGTAACATCAACAATTTTAGACTTAGGTACCCATATCTTTATGGATCCTCTGGGGTTAGTCCTTGAACCATTGAATCCCTTTTGTGTTGTGTGTCTTGAGGTCCTTGGTATTGTTTTCCTCCAAACTTTAGGTTCAGAACCATTTAGTTTAGGATCCAACTTACCTTTCACAGTTTCTCTTCTTTGAAACTTAGGCTTTTGTTTTTCAGACTCTGGTTTCTTCAGAGTCTGTTTACCAGAATCTGAATCCATGAAGCCTTAGGTTCAAAGTTATTCAGTACCTTTGGCTTTAGCTTCTGTGGTTTTGACTTAGTCACAAAGTGACTTTTCAATGCTTCTCTGGCGCCATCAGGACCAGGTTTCGGGATCACTTCATTTGAGTTTGCTCCAATGAATCCAAGACCCTGTCCTCTGTTCTGATATGTGTTATATATCATAGATGCTACCCTGGATCTATCAATTCCAGTAGCAATAAATTCTTGTAGAGCAACATTCTGCTCACTCAAGTATTTACAACTACACTTCTTGATCAGTAAAGAGTCATTTTCTTTCTTTAAATTGTCCAACTCCAACAAAGTTATATCATGCTTTTTCAACAACTTATCAAGTTGTTGTTTAACTTTCTTCAACTCAGTGGATTTGGTCTCCTAGTGACCAAGAAGTTCTTTGATAGAATCAACTAATTCAGATCTTGTGAGTTTAGAAAATACCTCAGTCTCACTCTCAGAGTCTGTGTCTGATTCTGCCTCAGCTGCTTGTTCAACAGGTTCAGTTGTAGCCATTAATCCAACAGCTACATTAGCTTCACCATCAACATTATTTTCATCAGACCCTGACTCATTATCATAATCCTCTCAGGTAGCCATCAGACTTTTCATGATTTGCTTCTTAAACTTGCTTGACTTGAAGGTTGGCCTCTTTAATTTAGATTTCTCTTTCTGCAACTCTGGAATTGAAGCAACCTTTCTGTTCTTCCTTCTTAAAACCTTTACCACTGCTCTTACTCAGAAACTTCTTATTCTTCTTGGCCAGGTACTGCATTCTGCTTGAAAGCATAGCCATTTCTTTAGCAACATCAGGATCTTCCTCAGAGCTTTCAGAAGAAGAAGATTCATTTTCAGACTCTTCAACTTTGAGAACCTTTGAGGATCTTCCCTTTGACTTTAAAGAAATGGTTTTAGACTTTCTTGCAGATTCATGTTCATTGAGACTCAACTCATGAACTTTGAGAGAACTAACAAGATCTTCAACACTCAAGGTGTTTAAATCTTTAACTTCCTCAATTGCAGTAACCTTTGGTCTCCATCTAGAGGGTAAGCTCCTCAGTATCTTTCTAACATGGTCAGAAGCTATATAACTCTTTTTCAGTATCTGAAGTCCAGATACTATATAGGTCACAATGAATTTTTATGGACTTTCTACACAACTTTTTCGAATTTGAAACAAAAACTGGTATTGATCAATACAAAATTGACTTTGGGTGTAAACATGAAAGTTTTAGATAGTTTTATTAGATTTCCAGTTGCTTTTGTTTGACGTAAAATTGACTTTTAGTTTTTGAGTTATGATTAAAATACTCCAAGGAGGTCTTAGCGAAATTGTATGGCGACAGCATTCTTTGTTTCATGTTTTTGCGTCTTTTTCACACATCTCTGTTTTAAATTGGTCTTTGGTATATACATGAAAGTTGTTGATAATTATGATATCCTTCTAGTATCCTTGGTTTGAAATGGAAATATGTTATGTATAATTTATTATGTTTTTACAAAAATGCAAGATGAATTGTTGATCTTTGAATACGATGTTATATGATGAATTGTTGATGTTTGAATACGATGTTATATGATGAATTGTTGATGTTTGAATATAATATTAATGATGATCTGTGAAGTTGTTATAAGATGATTTAATGTTGTTACTGATGATATATATAATCGTAAATGCATTATGTGAATTATAAGTGATGTTTTGAGACGATGATTACATTTTGACATTGTTATATCTTGAGATTATTGATGTGCTGCCATGTTGCTGTTTACTATTGATTAAAGCTGCATGTGTCGGTCTAAGATGTGAGATGTTGATCCAAATTATTGAAGTCATATAAGACATTCATGTTGTCTAAGTCGTAAGATGTTGAGTCCATGCATACTCATTTAAAGACGAGGGCTCATGCCCTAAGAGCTTTTGCTCAATAAAGACGAGGGCTCATGCCTTAGGAGATTTTGCTCAATAGCGACGAGGGCTCATGCCCTAGGAGTATATTTATGCTCAAAAGCGACGAGGGCTTATGAAGGTGAGAAAAACACAAGAAGGGGGGGGGGTTGAATTGTGTTTACGTTTTTGTAACTCTTGAAGAGTAAGAATCTGTTTTCCAGGATCAGAGTCTGAATGGATTCAAAACCTGATGGAAGACTAGAGTCTGTTGCAGCGGAAATAAACAAGAGATAAAGAGAAAGAGAGAACACACGCAATTATACAGGTTCCTTCCACAAACCAGAAGTAGTCCTGTCCCCCTTGCACTTCCAAGGAGAGTTTCACTAAAATGTAATATCAATTACAAGTTGCTCAACCACACAGTAAGAGACTTCCAAATGCTCAAGCACGCAGGAAAGAGACTTCCAATGCTCAAAGACACAACTAAGAGACTTCTTTGCTCAAGCACACAAGCAAGAGACTTCTGACACAATTTATAGAAAATTGAATAGAGCTGGAAACACTTGACAACAATCAAATGTGTTCCATTAACATAAACAAAGACAAACTCTACTTTTCTAAAAAACTTAGAAATTCTAGAATACACAGTTTGTAAGAATTTGCTAAGTTGTTGATGTGTTTCTGATTTGACTCAGATAGAATACATTAGCTTGATAGCGTAGTTTTTCAGTTGTAGAGTCCAACATATTCTTCAAGTCTTCTATCCTTTATATAGGCGTTGGAAAGAGACGTTGAGACAATCCAGCACATCACAGAGAATTCTGGAAGCTTGGTCAATAGTTGTTGATCTGTTGCTTGATATGGTAATAGTACTTCAAATGCAAATTTTGAATCCCATTCCTTTTGAAGATAAATACCGGTAGACACAGTTGCCAAACTGTACGAGGTAGTGGAGTAGTTGAAACAGAGTTCGTACACAAGTACTTTGTCCTATTCTGCATTCTTTGTCGTTGAGCATCCCACGCTCAAGTTGACTTTGAAGCTAGCCGTTACTCCAAATGAATTTTTCTTATGCATCGAAATGCCTTTAGAAATCCTCCTAAACAGATCTTTAGTTTGTAGGCTTCAGACTCACTGTAGCACCTCAGCTTCTGATGATCTTCAGACTCTCTTGATCTTCAAGTTCTGATGATCTTCAGACTCTCTTGAACTTCAGGTTCTGATCATCTTCAGGCTCATTTGAACTTCAGATTCTCTTGGTCTTCAGGACTTCTTGAAACAACTTCTGATGATTCTTTAGACTCTCTTGATCTTCAGAATCACAAGCAACAAGCTTCTTTGGTTTTTGCTCTCAAAATGTTCAAACAGAATACTTACTAAGATTGAAATCTTGATTAAGATCCTGCATACTTAAACAAATATTAGCATATCCAATTGACAATTTTTAATACCTTGTTATCATCAAAACTCAAAAGTGGTATTGCTGAACACCGTTGTTCCAACAATCTCCCCCTTTTTGATGATGTCAAACATCAGTATTTCAAAGGTCAATTGTTGTTAATCTAGTTAACAGGTTGACTAAAGGGTTTGAGGTTTGTAAGCTCAGAGTCTGAGGTTTGTAAGCTTTGACTCCCCCTGAGTCTGATAGTCCTTAAGTTGAGGTTTGTAAGCTCCCTTTAAGTCCTATCCATGTTAATTAAATTCATATTTAACACCAATAACTGAATCACATATAAATAGAGTCTGTTAAAACAAGACAGATTCTAAGTAAGATAAGATAGTTAGACTTCAAAAGTACTCAAAAAAATATATCAGAAGCACATATAAATAGAAGTAAAAAAAAACTATCAAGAAATACAGATTAAAAAACTTAAATATAAAGGAGTAAAAGTTCAGTAGCCATAGAAAAACAGCGGATAAAAGTACAAGAAAAACAAAACTAAATAAACACTAGGTGTGCAACTAAGGTTGGTTTTGTTTGGCAATGTGATCCATCAATTTCTGCAGATCCTCTTGTTGTTTCTTGACCATTTCTTCAAGAGCTTCTGTTCTCCTGAGATGAGCTTCTCTTTCAAGTCTAGCTTCTTCTTGAACCCTGTGAAGCTTCTTCTTCAGAGTATCATAAACCATTGATTCCCTTGGATTGTATTGATCAGCATCAAAGAATGATTTATTTGCCAATGCCAGAACAGGAGCTTTCTTATTAGCCTTTGCTATCTCAGCTTTCTTGATTTCTTCCATATGTTTGGCAAGAACGACAGCTTGTTCTTTTACTGCAGCCTTCTGAATTGTAGTGATAAAATCCACAAATTCATTCTTCAAAGCAGCAAATTTATCCTCATAACTAACATTGAGGATTGGCACAAATCTTTGCTCAATAATATCCTTGAGCCTTGAGCTTGACATTCCATAGAACTCATCTATTCTCAACGAATCAAAGAGGTTGGGAAGTATTAGAGTTTGGTTTGGCTCAGTTGAAGTAGAAGGTTCAGAAGCTAAGACTGTTTGTAAGGTTTGGAAGCCAGTTACAATGGTTTGAGGTTGATGAAGAGGTTCAGCAACTATTTCAGACACAGCCTCTGCTACGCATTCTGTTACAAGTTATGGGTCAGGAATGACATCAGATTCTTGTACCAGAGTCTCAGAGACTGGTTTCTTTTCAATTACAGTATCTGGTTCGTTTGTAGCTTCGGTTTGAATTTCTGGTTCAGGTTGAGGTACAGAGTCTGGTTTTGAAACAGATTATGTAGTCTTGGTTGTTTTGGATTTTACAGGGGTCTTAGGTAGTTCTCCTCCTATATGTTTCTCAAGAGAATCTAGGGTATCTGGAGAGTCTACAATGGTTGTTTCTTGTTGTGGAGATGGTTGTGAAGATTGGATGGGTTCTTCAGGTTCTTCAGTGGGCTGAATTGCCTGAAGTGGTTTAAGAAAAGATGGTCATGGGGTAACTTCAGAGACACTATGATGGTGTCTTGAATAACCCTGTCAATAGTTGAATCAATGTATTCACCTATTCTTGGGTCAAGAGGATCAAAGGATGAGATTGGTTTGATTGGAGAGGGGGTTTTATTGGGAAGGGATGGAAGGGCTCTGCTAAAGGGTATGTTATCTAATTCAGTTTCAGATGAGGGTGGTGACTATTGATTCGTAGAAGATAGATAAAGGTGAGTCAAATGAAATGTTACCTGAGACATTAGCTTCTGGAAAAGCTAGTTGTTCAGAAGCTTCAGACAAGGCAGCTCTTGATTGATTAGCTTCTGCAGGGATAGCAGGACCTTTCTATTTCAAAGCTCCTACAAGCAACTTAGCAGCTTCCTTCACAGTCTTATCTCTCAGACCTTCTGTCACAACTTCTGCTGCCATAGCCTTGCCAGCAGCATGTTCATCTTCAACCATAGATACAGAAGTACCTATCTTTTGTGCTAGATCCTTAGCCACAGGAACAACTTTTTTCTTTCTTTTCTTGACCTGACTTTCTTCTTCATCAGAATCAGCATCAAGATATTCAGCAATTTCTTCAACAAGCCTTTTGTGATCTCTGTCAGCTTTGCCTTTCTTGGCTTTCTTCTCATCCTTTGCCTTCTTCTCGTCCTTTGTTTTCTTCTCATCCTTGGATTTCTTTATCCTTTCCTTAATTTCCTTGGATGCAGGAGCGGCAGATAGAGGCATAGGAGCCATGGTTTCAGAGGCACCAATAGTCACTCTTGGAAGAGCTGCTGATTTAGACTTCTTCTTCTTCTTAGGAGGTTCTTGCTTCTCTTCCTCCTCTTCTAGATTGATATCCTTGGTCCTTTTGCCTTTGGCCTTAAGAGGGCCTCCTCCAAGAGACTCATGAATGTCTTCTTTGGAAATAGGGGGGAAGTCTATCATCAGATCAGATTGTACAGAAGACTCCTTCATATCTTGATCAGAAGGGATGTACTTCTTGACAATCTTCATGTATTGAAGAGTCCTGTCGTTGATGATTCTTCCTGTTACTGTTCCAAGTTGAGCGTCTGATACAACACCAGATATTGTTAAGACCTTCAAGAGTCCTCCTTGATACAGAATCTCAGAGATTAATCTTCCAAAAGGAACTTGTCTTCTGGATTTGATCTGGCCTTCCCTGATGGCCCAGCACATGTGGTGCATCACATATCTTGGAAAATTAATCTTCTTCTTTTTGATCAAAAAGTATAGAAGCACATTATGATCTACAGACAGAGTGTCTGTTCCTCCACCTTTCTGAAGCATACTGTCCAGAATGATCTTCAGAAGCATCCTATGTTCTGGATGCATGTCCACCAACTTATTTGAAGGTCTTCCCTCAAACAAGAGTTTGTTGAAGATGTTCATCCATTCACTCTTCTTATCCACATTCCACTGAAACTTGCCAAGGTTGGTTACCCTGCATGCCCTGGCAACAATTTCTTCGTTGATAAGGATTGGAATCCCCATCACAGCAGATCTTACTTCTAGACCATTGTAAGGTCTCAGACCCATTTGCTTTCTGTTTTTGCCAGCTAATGAAGGGTTGTTCATGATTGCAGCAATTTCCTCGACGGTTGCATCATCCTTGTCGAAAACTTCAGCCTTTACCCAGAGATCTCTTACCAGTTCTTGATATGTTGGTCCATTCAACATACCAAAGTAACTCATCATTCCTTGTGCTAGGAAATGAGTTGAGACGTCGATACCATTCTTCATCAGGGATCCAAAATCTACTGGAGATTCAACTTGAACTTCCAGAGTTTCTTTGATGATGTTCATTGTTCTGGGTTTGATGACATAAGATTTTCTAGTTTTGACGATCACACCAGATTGAATGAGTTCACTTGCCATTTTAGGGTTCTAGGTTTGATTTTGAGAAAAAGGAGTTTTTCAGAGACTAAAACGAAAGAGTGTAGTTCAGAGAAAAATCAAAGTGTGGAAAGTGAAGTGGGTTGTGTGTGATTGTTATTTATAAGGAAAGTTGAAAAACGTTTGAAAATGAGAAGGGGACAAACAAACATAAGCAATAAAGACTAAAGAGCATGCATTCGTAAAAGTGTTGGGAAGACGCGAGGGTTACTTGTTAAACGGAATAAAATCATTGCTCTTTGAGTTTCTACCCAATACAGACAGGCCACGTCTGAGAACTTAAAAAGTAACTGTCAACGTAGTGGGGCAGGTGTTACTGAACTCAACAGTCATCCTTCCACTAATACGAACTTCTTAAGAGTCTAAGTTTCCTTAACAGAGTATGAGTATCTTCAGAAGCTTATATTCATCAGAGTCTCCAAGAGAGAGTCTGATTCTCAAATAGCTTCTGAGTAACTTTTAGATTCTGAATTCTGTCTTCAGAAGCACACATTAACCAGAGACATAACACATGTTCAAATTTTTCTTTATAAAATCAAATCTTTCAACAGTCAAAGGTTTAGTAAATATATCAGCCCATTCATGATCAGTATCAATGAATCGAATATTTAGAATTCCTTTTTGAACATAGTCTCTAATAAAATGATGTTTAATCTCATTGTGCTTTTCTCTTGAATGCAGAATTGGATTCTTAGATTAACTTATAGCAGCTGTATTATCACAATAAATTGGGATACAGTTTTCAGTTATTTGATAATCCTCAAGCTATTTTTCATCCAGAGTAGTTATGTACAACAACTAGCAGCTGAGATATATTTTGCTTTTGCTGTAGACAGGCCAATTGTTGCTTCTCTCTTGCTAGCCCAGGATATCAGATTCTCTCCCAAAAATTGACAATTTTCACTGGTTGATTTTCTTTCAATCCTGTCTCCAGCATAGTCAGCATCACAAAATCCGACTAGCTTATAATCAGAAGATTTTTTATTCAGAAGTCTAAGATTAGTAGTTCCTTTCAGATATCTAAAGATTCTCTTAACAGCTGTTAAATGAGACTCTCTAGGATCTGATTGAAACCTTGCACACAGACATACGCTGAATAAAATATCTGGTCTGGATGCAGTTAGGTATAACAAAGAACCTATCATACCTCTATACAGCTTCTGATCAACTTTGGTTCCTTGATCTTCTTTGCTCAAAATGCAGATTGGATGCATTGGAGTGTTCATTTCCTTGCAGTCCTCAAGATTGAACTTCTTCAGGAGCTCTTTAGTGTATTTGGACTGATGAACATAGACTCCATCTTTGTATTGGTTGATTTTAATTCCTAAAAAGAACTTCAATTCTTCCATAATGCTCATTTCAAATTCATCCTGCATTGCCTTAGAGAACTCTTTGCAAAGTGAACCATTAGTTGAACCAAAAATGATATCATCAACATAGATTTGAACTATAAGAATGTCCTTCTTCAGAGTCTTTCTGAATAGTGTAGTGTCAACTTGTCCTCTTTCAAAATCATTTTAAATTAAGAAATTACTTAGTCTTTCATACCAAGCTCTGGGAGCCTGTTTCAAGCCATATAGTGATTTCTTCAATTTATAAACATGTTCAGGATGTTTTAAATCCTCAAAGCCAGGAGGTTGTTCGACATATACTTCTTCATAAATGACACCATTAAGAAAAGCACTCTTAACATCCATTTGATACAAGATTATGTTGTGATTGACTGCATAGGAAAGAAGTAACCTGATTGCTTCCAATCTTGCAACTGGAGCAAATGTTTCAGTGTAATCAATGCCTTCTTGTTGACTGTAGCCTTGTGCTCAGGCTTAGCGACTAGATCCGACACTTCATTCCTTTTGAATTGATGAATTTCATCTTGCATTCCTTTAGAGAGTTACCAATGGTTCCAGTACCAATGATTTTGTCAGTCTGGTTTCCTCCAAATCCCACAATTCCTCCCTCTTTCATGGTTAGGGTTAGGAACATATACTTTTCTTCTGTCATGTGTTGCGAGCAGCCACTGTCCAGGTACCAGGCCTTCTGCCTTTCTTGTCCTTTTAGACATACCTGCAGCATCAACAATTTCAGACTTAGGTACCCATAATTTCATGGGTCCTCTAGGGTTAGTCCTTGAACCATTGAATCCCTTTTGTATTGTGTGTCTTGAAGTCATTGGCATTGTTTTCCTCCAAACTTTGGGTTTAGAACCTGTTAGTTTAGGATCCAACTTACCTTTCACAGAGTCTCTTCTTTGAAACTTAGGCTTTTATTTTTCAGACTATGGTTTCTTCAGAGTCTGTTTACCAGACATTGATTTTTTCAGAATCTGGATCCTTGAAGACTTAGGTTCAAAGTTTTTAAGTACCTTTGACTTTGGGTTCTGAGATTTTGACTTAGTCATAACTTTAGAACTTGAAGCTTTAGGTTCTGAATGAGTCACTGTGTTGACTTCATCAGACTTACTTACAAAGTGATTTTTCAATGCTTATCTGGCACCATCAGGACTAGGTTTCAGGATCACTTCATTTGAGCTACCTCCAATGAATCCAAGACCCTGTCCTCTGTTCTGATATGTGCTATAGATCATAAATGCTACCCTAGATCTATCAATTCTAGTAGCAATAAATTCTTGTAGAGCAACATCTTGTTCACTCAAGTATTTACAACTACACTTCTTGATCAGTAAAGAGTCATTTTCTTCTTTTAAACTTTCTAACTCCAACAGAGTTGAGTTATGCCTTTTTGACAACTTGTCAAGCTGCTGTTTGACTTTCTTCAACTCAGTGGATTTAGTTTCATAGTGACCAAGAAGTTCTTTGATAGAATCAACTAATTCAGATTTTGTGAGTTTAGAAAATATCTCAGTCTCACTTTCAGAGTCTGCATCTGATTCTGCCTCAGGTGCTTCTTTTACTGATTCAGTTGTAGCCATTAATCCAACAGCTACATTAGCTTCAGCATCAGCATCATCTTCTTCAGACCCTGACTCATTATCAAGATCTTCCCAGGTAGCCATCAGACTTTTCTTGATTTTCTTCTTAAACTTGCTTGACTTGAAGGTTGGCCTTTTTGATTTGGATTTCTCTTTTTGCAACTCTGGACAATCAGCAATAAAGTGCCCAGGCTTCTTGCAATTGAAGCAACCTTTTTGTTCTTCCTTCTTGAAACCCTTACCACTGCTCTTACTCAGAAACTTCTTGTTCTTTTTAGCAAGGTATTGCATTCTGCTTGAAAGCATAGCCATTTCTTTAGCAACATAAGGATCTTCCTCAGAGCTTTCAGAAGAAGAAGATTCATTTTCACACTCTTCAACTTTGAGAGCCATTGAGGAACTTCCCTTTGACTTTAAGGCAATGGTTTTAGACTTTCTTGCAGATTCATGTTCATTGAGACTTAACTCATGAACTTTGAGAGAACTGACAAGATCTTCAACACTCAAAGTGTTTAAATCCTTAGCTTCCTCAATTGCAGTAACTTTTGGTCTCCACCTAGAGGGTAAACTCCTTAGTATCTTGCTAACATGGTCAGAAGCTATATAACTCTTCTTTAGTATCTGAATTCCAGATACTAGAGTTTGAAATCTTGAGTACACTTGCTCAATGCTTTCATCCTCCTTCTTTTGGAACAAGGGTGTTCAACAATACCATTTTTTGAGTTTTGATGATAACAAGGTATTAAAAATTGTCAATTGGATATGCTAATATTTGTTTAAGTATTCAGGATCTTAATCAAGATTTCAATATTAGAAAGTATTATGTTTGAACATTTTGAGAGCAAAATCTAGAGAAGCTTGTTGCTTGTAATTCTGAAGATCTTGAGAATCTGAAGAATCATCAGAAGCTGTGTCAAGAAGTTCTGAAGACTAAAAGAATTTGAAGTTCATATAAGTCTGAAGATGATCAGAACCTAAAAATTCAAGAGAGTCTGAAGACTATCAGAACCTGAAGAACAAGAGAGTCTGAAAATCATCAGAAGCTAAAGTGCTACAGTGAGTCTGAAGCCTACAATCTGAAGATCTGCTTAGAAGGGTTTCTAAAGGCATTTCGATGCATAAGAAACACTCACTTGGAGTAACGGCTAGCTTCAAAGTCAACTTGAGCGTGGGATGCTCAACGACAAAGAATGCAGAATAGGACAGAGTACGTGTGTACGAACTCTGTTTCCACTACTCCACTACCTCGTACAGTTTGGCAACTGTGTCTACCGGTATTAAGCTTCAAAAGGAATGGAATTCAAAATATGCATTTGAAGGACTATTACCATATCAAGCAACAAATCAACACCTATTGATCAAGCTTCCAGAAATCTCTTGATGTGCTGGATTGTCTCAACGTCTCTTTCCAACGCCTATATAAAGGATAGAAGACCTGAAGAATATGTTGGACTCTACAACTGAAAAACTACGCTGTCAAGCTATTGTATTCTAACTGAGTCAAACCAGAAACACATCAACAACTTAGATTATTCTTACAAACTGTGTATTCTAGAATCTCTAAGTTTATCAGAAAAACAATGTATGTCTTTGTTTAAGTTATTGGAACACATTTGATTGTTTATCAAGTGTCTCCAACTCTATTCAATTTTCTAAAAATTGTGTATGAAGTCTCTTGCTTGTGTGCTTGAGCAAAGAAGTCTCTTAGTTGTGTCTTTGAGCATTGGAAGACTCTTGCCTGCGTGCTTGAGCAATTGGAAGTCTCTTACTGTGTGTTTGAGCAACTTGTAATTGAAATTACATTTTAGTGAAACTCTCCTTGGAAGTGCAAGGGGGACAGGACTACTTCCGGTTTGTGGAAGGAACCTGTATAATTGCTTGTGTTCTCTCTTTCACTATATCTCTTGTTATTTTCCGCTCCAACAGAATCTGGTCTCCCATCAGACTCTGAATCCATTCAGACTCTGATCCTGTAGAAACAGATTCTTATTCTTCAAGAGTTTCGAAAAAGTAAACACAATTCAACCCCCCCTTCTTGTGTTTTTCTCACCTTTAGTTGGTATCAGAGCTCCGGCTCTAGTGTCATAGCACTTAACCGTGTAACAGAAAAGATCCAGAGAAAAACATGTCTTCCAGTGAACCTTCTACTTCTAGTGCTGCTATACCATACGACTATGGATCCAATAACAGCAGTAAGAAAGCTGATTATGGGAAAATTCCAAAGTTCAATGGAGATCCTGAAGAATTTTCTTGGTGGAAAACCAACTTCTATAGCTATGTCATGAGTCTTGATGAAGAACTCTAGGATATACTTAAAGATGGTGTTGGTGACTTACAACTTGATGACGAAGGTGCTGCCATTGACCGTAAACTTCACAGTGCTGCTCAGAAGAAGATCTACAAGAAACATCATATCATCAGAGGAGCTCTTGTCACAGCTATTCCTAAATCTGAATACATGAAGATGAGTGAAAAATCTACTACTAAAGCCAAGTTTGCTTCTCTTTGTGCAAACTATGAAGGGAGCAAGAAGGTCAGTGAAGCTAAAGCTCTTCTATTGGTTCATCAGTGTGAATTATTCAAGATGAAAGAAGATGAAAGCATTGAGCAGATGTACTCAAGATTTCAAACTCTAGTATCTGGACTTCAGATACTAAAGAAGAGCTACATAGCTTCTGACCATGTTAGCAAGATTCTAAGGAGCTTACCCTCTAGGTGGAGACCAAAGGTTACTGCAATTGAGGAAGCTAAGGATTTAAACACTTTGAGTGTTGAAGATCTTGTAAGCTCTCTCAAAGTTCATGAGTTAAGTCTCAATGAACATGAATCTGCAAGAAAGTCTAAAACCATTACTTTAAAGTCAAAGGGAAGATCCTCAAAAGCTCTCAAGGTTGAAGAGTCTAAAAATGAATCTTCTGCTTCTGAAAGATCTGGGGAAGATCCTGATGTTGCTAAAGAAATGGCTATGCTTTCAAGCAGAATGCAATACCTTGCTAAAAAGAACAAGAAGTTTCTGAATAAGAGCAGTGGTAGGGGTTTCAAATAGGAAGAACAAAAAGGTTGCTTCAACTGCAAGAAGCCTGGGCACTTTATTGTTGATTGTCCAGAGTTGTAGAAAGAGAAATCCAAATCAAAAAGGCCAACCTTTAAGTCAAGCAAGTTTAAGAAGCAAATCAAGAAAAGTATGATGGCTACCTGGGAAGATCTTGATAATGAGTCAGGGTCTGAAGATGATGATGCTGATGGTGAAGCTAATGTAGCTGTTGGATTAATGGCTACAACTGAATCAGTTAAAAAGGCACATGAGGCAGAATCAGATGCAGACTCTGAAAGTGAGACTGAGGTATTTTCTGAACTCACAAGATCTGAATTAGTAAATTCTATCAAAGAACTTCTTGGTCACTATAAATCTAAATCCACTGAGTTTAAGAAAGTCAAAGAGCAGCTTGATAAGCTGTCAAAAAGGCATAACTCAACTCTGTTGGAGTTAGAAAGTTTAAAAGAAGAAAATGATTCTTTATTAATCAAGAAGTGTAGTTGTAAATACTTGAGTGAGCAAGATGTTGCTCTACAAGAATTTATTGCTACTGGAATTGATAGATCTAGGGTAGCATCTATGATCTGAAAATGAGAAAAACACAAGAAGGGGGGGGGGGGTTGAATTGTGTTAGCTTTTCACAGCTCTTGAAGAGTGAGAATCTAATTCCTTTAAACTCAGAGTCTGAATGTGATCAGAGTCTGATGAGAGATTAGGTTCTGATGCAGCGGAATAATCAAGAGATAGAGAGAAGAGAGAACACAAGCAATTATACAGGTTCCTTCCACAAACCGGAAGTAGTCCTGTCCCCCTTGTACTTCCAAGGAGAGTTCACTAAAATGTAATATCAATTACAAGTTTCTCAAACACACAGTAAGAGACTTCCAATGCTCAAGCACGCAGGCAAGAGACTTCCTTGCTCAAAGACACAACTTAGAGACTTCCTTGCTCAAGGACGCAGCCAAGAGACTTCTTTGCTCAAGCACACAAGCAAGAGACTTCTTTGCTCAAGCACACAAGCAAGAGACTTCTTACACAATTACAGAAAATTGAATAGAGTTGAAACACTTGACAACAATCAAATGTGTTTCAATTACAACAAAGACAGACTCTGTTTCAAACAAAAGACAGACTCTGTTTTTCTGTGGAACTTAGAAATTCTAGAATACTCAGTTTGTAAGAATCTAAGTTGTTGATGTGTTTTTGTTAAGACTCAATCGAATACGAAAGCAACGCAGTGTAATTTTTCTAGTTGTAGAGTCCAACAATTTTTCAAGTCTTCTCTCCTTTATATAGGCGTAGGAAAGAGACGTTGAGTCATCCAGCACATCAGGATGATTTCTGAAGCTTGATCAATGGCTGTTGATCTGTTGCATAATTTTAATTTCATTCCCTTTGAAGATTAATACCGGTAGACACAGTTGCCAAACTGTACAAGGTAATGGAGTAGTGGAAACAGAGTTCGTACAACGTACTCTATACTGGCCTGCATTCTTGTCTTTGTGCTTCCCACGCTCAAGTTGACTTTGAAGCTAGCCGTTACTCCATTTGAGAGTTTCTTTTGCATCGTAATGCTTGTAGAAATCCATGTTAGCAGATTATCAGATTTTGGGCTTCAGACTCACTGTAGCACTAAGCTTCTGGTAATCTTCAGACTCTCTTGGTTTTAAGATTCTGATAGTCATCAGACTCTGATACAGTCTTTCAGACTCTCTTCGATACAGTCTTCATGTTGAACAAGTGACTTCAAACACACAAGAGGGGGGGTGAATTGTGTTTCTTTAAAAATCAATTTAAATAAGCACTTAAAAAAGATTTAATCAAATAAACTAAAGTGCTTATAAAGGTTTTTAATAAAGATGAAAACTAGAGATTTTGCGCTAAAATAAATAACAAATAAAGTAAAAGAGATAAGGGATGAGAGAAAAGACACCAAAAGATTTATCCTAGTTCGGCCTAAAACACCAAGGCCTACATCTAGTCCCCAAGGAAAAGCTCCTTGAGATTTTCACTAACCTAGCTTTTAAACGGGATAAGCTAGTAACCTTTACAAAATAGCGAGCCCTCTCCAAACAAAATTAACCTTTGTAGAAGAGCCTCTAAACCCAAGAGATATCACCTCTCTTGAAACCTTGGGATCACACCCAATACAAATAAGAATTACAATGATAAAATAATACACCAAATGTGTAGATATTACAAATTGAAGTACAAGAACTACAAGATAAACTATGTAGTATAAAATAGCTCTCAAGATAATAAATTAGCAAGTGTAAGAATAATGAGAGTGAGAAAGAGTATGACAAATATTTTCTATGTCAAGGTGCAATTTTTCATGTACACCGATGTATCCTTTTTATACTTAAAAAAGAATGAGATGCATGGGAAGAAAATAGCCGTTGGATAATTAAGTTAACAAAGTAGCTGTTTGGCCCTTAATTAGATCAACTAGCCGTTGCCAATAAATTGGAAAATAGTCGTTGATTTAATGATATGAAATAGGCAACATGTGATTTCTTTTATGTAATGACAAAGGTAAATAATAAGAAACATAATATGCTGAAACAATTTTGATGCACAATTGATTAATTAGGAAATATATTTTCCAATGGAACAAAAAATATTTAATGCCACTGTCAAATGCTAATCAATTTTCCAATACAAGATCAATTGTAATGAAATAGGAAATATATGATCTCTTGTATGAATGAGAACATGAAAGGCAACGGTAACCAAAGATTTAATGCACATGAGTCAAAATATGCTTTATAAGTAATAACCAATTATCTCCATAGTGATCTATGTTGAAGCACAATTTAGAAAAACCATATGCATGATAAAAATATTTTGAAGATAATGATAATCATGCAATTTCAAAAACAATTATACTTTTACTAGTCAAAATAATTTTATGCAAAATCACATTTAAATAAAAACCATTATGAGTGTGTGATTTATTTTCATGAGAGCTTTTTCTACTACTTACATAAAAGTCCTAATATAAATAAAAAACTCAAGACTCAAGACTTGATAGCTTGAATTTATTTTCCGCTTTTTGCATCATTGTTCTTTTATGACTTTCTTTTGTCGATCATCAAAACCAAAGTATTCCTGTCAAGGCATATATTCATATTCTCCCCCTTTTTGATGATGACAAACATCTCATGGAGGGATTTGCTTAATGAAGAGATTAGGACAATAATAATCAATGATAAAATTTATGACAGAGATAATCGCAGATTTAACTCCCCCTCACTATATGCTAACATTTAAAATACACTCCCCTGAAACATGCAAATCACATAACTCTCCCCCTTTTGGCATTATCAAAAAGCGTGAAAGAAATAATCATGGCAAGGCATATATTCAGGAAAATATAAAGCAAAAAATAAAGAGAATTAAGTGAAAAGTGTAAACCATTTTTGCTTCTCTTGAATTTACAATTTCTTTTTGGAGAAGAGTATTTTTATAAAGTCTCCACTTGATGCATATTCACTCTCTTGGTGATAATAAGGATAAAATCTTTTTCTCCCATTTTCATGTGCTTTGAATAACTTCTATAATTGTACCAATTTTTAATTTGGTCTTCAAGCACACCTACAAAACAAATTCAAGTTTTGACTTTTGGTACCCAAATCATTTTGGGTCCTCGAGAGTTAGCAATAGGCAAAGTGCCCTTTGGAATCCACTTCAATTTAATATTTTTATCATTGTTCTTTCTTATATTACAAATAGAGGATGTATGACCTTCTCTTTCACAATAAAAACATTTAACAAAAGGGGTACTTGATGTCTTGTTTGGGCGAAAGAATTTTGTAAAATATTTTTCATGATTTTTGGGATGATAGCCCAAACCTGCTTTATTAAAACTTCCCTTTTGATTTTTCAAAATGTTGTCAAGTTTGTCTCTTCCCATTGTGAATTTTGCAAGAATGTTTTTCAAATCCTCAATTTCAATTTTCAAAATATTGCAATCATCACACTTGAAAATATTTTCCTTTTTATTTTCACAAGAGGTGCAAGAAGAAACTTCACTAACAAAAATTTGTTTCTCTTTAAGAATATCTATTTCCTTGTTTAAAATATCAATTTTTATTCAAGGGTGGAAATAGTTTTCTTAGAGGTAGAAACAACTTTTCTAAGCTTAGTTGACTCATCATTTAATTCTTTACAAATAGTAAATAACTCATCATAAGTTAAGTCATATTCAGATTCAATAGAGTTTACCTCATCTTCCTCATGGTTTGCCATGAAACATGAATATGCTACTTCATTGGATGAGTTTGTGTCTTTGTTATCCCAAGCGATGTAAGCCCTCTTTCCTTTTGTATATCTTTTTTGACTTAAAAGACAATTGGATTTTATGTGACCCTTTTCACCACACTTGTGGCATTTTGGATTGAAGGAAGTTCTTTCATTGATTCTAGCTTTAAGAGCAAGACCTTTCTTTTTCTTTTCACCTTCTTCACTATCAATGAGACGATTCAATTCAAGCTCATGTTCCTGCAATTTTCCAAACAAAGTAGCCAAAGACATAAAAGATAAATCTTAAGATTCATAAATGGCGGTCACTTTCGGTAGCCAACTTCGACTCAAGCATCTAAGAACTTTATTAATTAAATCCTCATTATCGAAAGATTTTCCAAGAGCTCTAAGATGATTTATAATATGGATAAATCGTTTTTGCATATCTTGGATGCTTTCTCCCGATTTCATCCTAAATAATTCATACTCTTGAGTCAATGTGTTCATTCGAGCCCTTTTAACCTCGGTGGTACCTTCATGGGTCAATTTAAGGGTGTCCCACATTTCCTTGGCGGTTGTACAATTTGATACACGATAGAACTCATCAATGCTTAATGAAGTGGTGATAATATTCTTAGCTTTCAAATTGTATTGTACCTTTTTCTTTTCATCTTTGGTCCAAAATGATCTTGGTTTATTCACCACAACATTATTGACTAAATGAGTGGGAATAAATGGACCATTTTCAATAGCATCCCAAATATCACAATCAACTCCCTCAATGAAAATTTTCATTCTCTCTTTCCAATAAGCATACCCTTCACCATTGAAAGATGGGGGTTTGTTTATTGAACCGTTGTTTGAAGTCATCTTGGCTCTTGAGACGATTAGTCCTTAACACAAGAGTTCAAGCTCTGATGCCACTTGTTGAACAAGTGACTTCAAACACACAAGAGGGGGGGTGAATTGTGTTTCTTTAAAAATCAATTTAAATAAGCACTTAAAAAAGATTTAACCAAATAAACTAAAGTGCTTATAAAGGTTTTTAATAAAGATGAAAACTAGAGATTTTGCGCTAAAATAAATAACAAATAAAGTAAAAGAGATAAGGGATGAGAGAAAAGACACCAAAAGATTTATCCTAGTTCGGCCTAAAACACCAAGGCCTACGTCTAGTTCCCAAGGAAAAGCTCCTTGAGATTTTCACTAACCTAGCTTTTAAACGGGATAAGCTACGTCTAGTTCCCAAAATAGCGAGCACTCTCCAAACAAAATTAACCTTTGTAGAAGAGCCTCTAAACCCAAGAGATATCACCTCTCTTGAAACCTTGGAATCACACCCAATACAAATAAGAATTACAATGATAAAATAATACACCAAATGTGTAGATATTACAAATTGAAGTACAAGAACTACAAGATAAACTATGTAGTATAAAAGAGCTCTCAAGATAATAAATTAGCAAGTGTAAGAATAATGAGAGTGAGAAAGAGTATGACAAATATTTTCTATGTCAAGGTGCAATTTTTCATGTACACCGATGTATCCTTTTTATACTTAAAAAAGAATGAGATGCATGGGAAGAAAATAGCCGTTGGATAATTAAGTTAACAAAGTAGCTGTTTGGCCCTTAATTAGATCAACTAGCCGTTGCCAATAAATTGGAAAATAGTCGTTGATTTAATGATATGAAATAGGCAACATATGATTTCTTTTATGTAATGACAAAGGTAAATAATAAGAAACATAATATGCTGAAACAATTTTGATGCACAATTGATTAATTAGGAAATATATTTTCCAATGGAACAAAAAATATTTAATGCCACTGTCAAATGCTAATCAATTTTCCAATACAAGATCAATTGTAATGAAATAGGAAATATATGATCTCTTGTATGAATGAGAACATGAAAGGCAATGGTAACCAAAGATTTAATGCACATGAGTCAAAATATGCTTTATAAGTAATAACCAATTATCTCCATAGTGATCTACGTTGAAGCACAATTTAGAAAAACCATATGCATGATAAAAATATTTTGAAGATAATGATAATCATGCAATTTCAAAAACAATTATACTTTTACTAGTCAAAATAATTTTATGCAAAATCACATTTAAATAAAAACAATTATGAGTGTGTGATTTATTTTCATGAGAGATTTTTCTACTACTTACATAAAAGTCCTAATATAAATAAAAAACTCAAGACTCAAGACTTGATAGCTTGAATTTATTTTCCGCTTTTTGCATCATTGTTCTTTTATGACTTTGCATCATTGTTCTTTTATGACTTTCTTTTGTCATCATCAAAACCAAAGTATTCCTGTCAAGGCATATATTCCATGTTAGCAGATTATCAGATTTTGGGCTTCAGACTCACTGTAGCACTAAGCTTCTGGTAATCTTCAGACTCTCTTGGTTTTAAGATTCTGATAGTCATCAGACTCTGATACAGTCTTTCAGACTCTCTTCGGTACAGTCTTCAGACTCTCTTCGATACAGTCTTCAGACTCTCTTCAATACAGAATTCAGACTCTCTTCAATACAGAATCACAAGCAACAAGCTTCTCTGGATTTTTGCTCTTTAACATTGTTCAAACAGAATACTTTCTAAGATATAAATCTTGATTGATATCCTGCATATTTAAACAAATATTAGCAATATCCAATTGACAACTTTTTAATACCTTGTTATCATCAAAACTCAAAACGTGGTATTGCTGAACACTTTTGTTCCAACAATCTCCCCCTTTTTGATGATGACAAACATTAGTATTTAAAAGGTCAATTGTTGTTAATCTAATTAACAAGTTGACTTAAGGGGTCTGAGGTTTGTAAGCTCAGAGTCTGAGGTTTGTAAGCTCTGACTCCCCCTGAGTCTGATAGTTCTTAAGTTGAGGTTTGTAAGCTCCCCCTAAGTTCTATCCAAGTTAATTAAATTCATTTTCATAAGCAATCGAATTCATTCTCAGAATAATAACCGAATTTAGAGAACAGATTCTTAAACAGGGGCTCAGAGTCTAACTAAGCACCTTTCGCAGATTTCCCTTTAACTTTTACATAGAACATGCAATGTATTTTAAAGAAATACAAATCTCATATTTTTCTCTTCTCCCTGTTGAGAAAACAACACAATACTTTCTCTTCTCCCCCTTTTGTCATCAACAAAAAGGTTTAGAACAAGTTCCTCCCCCTTTTTAAATGACTTAAATGGTAAGGAAAATGAGATTCAGAGGGAAAAACATAGAAGATTCAGAGCATAAAATAAATTAAATGCAAATGGAATCAAATAAAAACTTGTATAAATTTGCAAGAAACAAAAACAGTTCAGAAGACAGCAAACAAGAATTACAAATAGAACAAAACGAAATTAAACTAAGGTTGGTTTTGTTTGGCAAGATGATCCATCAATTTCTGGAGATCCTCTTGCTGTTTCTTTACCATTTCTTCCAGAGCCTCAGTTCTTCTTAAATGCGCTTCTCTTTCTAGTCTTGCTTCTTCTTGAACTCTGTACAGTTTTCTTTTCAAAGAATTATAAACCATTGATTCCCTAGGATTATATTGATCTTCATCAACGCATGGTTTATCTCTAATCCGCAGAATGGGAGCTCTTTCCATGATTATAGCTTTCTCAGCCCGCTTGACTTCTTTAACATGCTTGGCAGTAACAAGTGCTTGTTCCCTGGCAGCAGCCTTCTGAATTTTGGTGATAAATTCCAAGAACTCGGTCTTCACTGTAGAGAACTTGTCCTCATAGCTCACATTGAGGATGGGACAAACCTTTGCTCAATAATGTCTTTGAGCTTATTACTTGAAGAAGCATAGAACTCATCTATCCTGTTTGAATCAAATAGGTCAATATGAGGTTCAGAGGTTGAGGGTAGAGAGGCTCTTAAGGCTAGAAAAGTTTCAAACTCTGGGAAGATTGTTATAGGATCACAAAGAGGTTGGGAAACTCTTCTAGTTTCTGCTCTGCATTCTGTTACAGTTTCTGATATGATATCAGAAGCTTGTTCCAGATTTTCAGAAGCTGGTTCTACAACAGGTTCTGAAAGTTCAACAGAAGCTAAGGTAAGACTTTCTGTAGGTTCAGGTACATGGTCTGGTTTGGAAACGGATTTTGTAGCTTTTGTTGGTTTGGATTTTGCAGGGGTCTTTGGTAGTTCTCCTCCTAGATGTTTCTCAAGGGAATCTAGGGTGTCTGGAGAGTCTACACAAATGGTTTCATGTTGGGGGGATGGATGTACAGATTGAATGGTTACTTCAGGCTTTTCAGAAGGTTGAATTTCCTGAAGTGGTTTGAGAAATGATGTTTGAGCAGGATGGTCAGCAGGAAGATTCATAGACACTATGATTGTGTCTTGAATTACTTTGTCCATAGTTGAATCAACATATTCAACTACTGCAGGGTCCAGTGGGTTATGGGATGATATGGGTTTGATTGGTGAGGGGGATGAATTTTTGAGGGATGGAAGAATTTGGCTCAAGGGTTTATTATCTGATTCTGACTCTTGATTCAAAGAGGAAGATGAGCTATATGCTACGTTGCCAGAGGTGCCAATGCCAGCTTCTGGAGAAGCATAATGATCAGACACAGTAGCTTCTGATAACTCAGCTTCTGCAGTAGCTACAGGATCCTTCTGTTTAAGAGCAGAAGCAAGCAACTTAGCATCTTCTTTGACAGTCTCTTCCTTTAATTCTTCAGCAACCACTTCTGCTGCCATTGCCTTGCCAGCAGCATGTTCATCTTCAATCATAGATACAGAAGTACCTATCTTCTATGCTATCTCCTTAGCCACAGGGACCACATCCACCTTTCTCTTCTTGATCTGACTTTCTTCACCATCAGAGTCAGTATCAAGCAAATCAGCAATTTCATCAGCTAGCTTGACATAATCTCTGTCACCCTTGCCTAGCTTCTCTTTCTTCTCATCTTTCTTTGCCTTCTTCTCATCTTTCTTAGTTTTCTTCTCATCCTTGGTTTCTTTTATCCTATCCTTGATTTCCTTGGATGCAGAAGATACTGATGAAGGCATAGGAGCTATGGTTTTAGGGGAACCAATTGTCACTCCTGGAAGAGCAGTAGATTTGATCTTCTTCTTGAGAGGCTCCTGCTTCTCTTCCTCTTCCTTGAGAACCACTTCCTTGGTCCTTTTTCCTTTGACATTAAGAGATCCTCCTCCAGCAGTCTCAGGAATGGCAGAATAGTTGATTATTCTACCAGTATCCTTGAAGTAATCCACCAAAAATCTTGCAAGAACTTCAGGATTATCTTCTTTGGATATGGGAGGGAAGTCCATCATTAAGTCAGATTGTACATAAGATTCCCTCATATCATGCTTAGAGGGGTTGAATCTTCTGACAATCTTCATGTACTGCAGAGTCTTGCCATTTATGATTCTCCTGGTCACAGTTCCAAGATGAATATCTGATACCACACCAGATTCTGATAAGACCTTCAAGAGGCCTCCTTGATACAGAATCTCAGATATTAATCTTCCAAAAGGAACTTGCCTTCTGGTCTCAGATTGACTCTTCTTAATGGCCCAGCACATGTGGTGCATCACATATCTTGGGAAGTTGATCTTTATTTTGTTGATGAGAAAATAAAGAAGAACTTTGTGATCAACAGACAATGTGTCTGTTCCTCCTCCTTTCTGAAGCATACTGTCCAGTATAATCTTCAGAAGCACCCTATGCTCAGGATGCATATCCACCAGTTTATTTGAGGGTCTCCTTTCAAATAGCAGTTTGTTGCAGATAACAGCCCATTTACTCTTCTTGTGAACATTCCACTGAAATTTACCAGAGTTCTCCATTTGACAAGCCCTAGCTACCACCTCTTCAGTGATAACTACTGGTATTCCCATCACAGCAGACCTTACTTCAAGACCATTGTACGGTCTTAAACCCATTTGATCTCTGTTCTTGCCAGCCAACTTGGGGTTGTTTGAGATTGCAACTGTTTCTTCAAGAGTAGCTTCATCCTTGTCGTAGACTTCTGACCTAACCCACAAATCTCTTACAAGTTCCTGATATGTTGGTCCATTCAACATACCAAAGTAGTTCATCATTCCTTGTGCTAAGAAATGAGAAGAAACGTCAACTCCGTGACGATTAAGAGAACCAAAATCTACTGGAGATTCAACTTGAATTTCTAGAGTCTCCATGATAATGTTCATCGTTCTGGGTTTGATAACGTAGGACTTTCCAGACTTGATTATGACACCAGATTGGATGAGATCACTTGCCATTTTAGAGGTTTCTAAGTGTTTGATTTGAGAACAAAAAGTTTTGCAAAGTATTGAAAACAAAAAATTTGTTCAGAGAGAAAATCAAAGAGTGAAAAGAGAAGTGAGTTGTGTGTGTTATGTATTTATAGAGAAAGAGTTTGAAAACCGTTTGGAAAGAATAAGGGACAAACAAACACAAACAATAAATACATATAGCATGCAGCCGTAAAAGTATTGGGACAATGCGAAGGTAACTTGTTCAACGTAATAAAATCATTGCCCTTTGAGTTCTTACCCAATACAGACAGGCCACGTGTGAGAAACTATAAAGTAACTGTCACCGTAGTGGGGCAGGTGTTACTAAACTCAACAGTCATGCTTCCACTAATACGAGCTTCTGAGAGTCTAAAGATTCCTTACCAGAGACTGAATAATTTATCAGAAGCTTATATTTATCAGAGTCTCCAAAAGAGAGTCTGATTCCCAAATAGCTTCTGAATATTTTTCAGAGTCTGAATTCTGTTTTCAGAGGCGCACATTACCCAGAGACATAACACATGTTCAAATTTTTCTTTATGAAATCAAATCTTTCAACAGATAAGGGTTTAGTAAATATATCAGCCCATTGATGATCAGTATCAATGAATTGAATATCTAAAATACCTTTTTGAACATAGTCTCTTATAAAATGATGTTTAATCTCAATGTGCTTTGCTCTTGAATGCAGAATTGGATTCTTAGACAAACATATAGCTGCCGTATTATCACAATAAATTGGGATACAGTTTTCAGTTATTTGATAGTCCTCAAACTGATGTTTCATCCAGAGTAACTGTGTACAACAACTAGCAGCTGAGATGTATTCTGCTTCTGCTGTAGACAAAGCAATGGTTGCTTGCCTCTTGCTAGCCCAGGATATCAGATTCTCTCCCAAGAATTGACAATTGCCACTGGTAGATTTTCTTTCAATCCTGTCTCCAGCATAGTCAGCATCACAGAATCCAACTAGCTTGTAGTCAAAGGATTTCTTGTAAAGAAGTCCAAGATTGGTAGTTCCTTTCAGATATCTAAAGATCCTTTTAACAACTGTTAAGTGAGACTCTCTAGGATCTGATTGAAACCTTGCACACAGACATACACTGAATAAAATATCAGGTCTGGATGCAGTTAGGTATAACAAAGAACCAATCATACCTCTATACAGCTTCTGATCAACTTTGGTTCCTTGATCCTCTTTGCTCAGAAAGACATTCATATAGTTCAGATTTATGTTGATGATATCATTTTTGGTTCTACAAATAGTTCACTTTCCAAAGAGTTTTCGAAAGTAATGCAGGATGAATTTGAAATGAGCATGATGGGAGAATTGAAGTTCTTTCTTGGAATTCAAATCAACCAATGCAAAGATGGAGTCTACGTTTATCAGTCCAAGTATATGAAAGAGCTTCTGAAGAAGTTCAATCTTGAGGACTGCAAAGAAATGAATACTCCAATGCATCCAACCTGCACTCTGAGCAAAGAAGATCAAGGAACCAAAGTTGATCAGAAGCTGTATAGAGGTATGATTGGTTCTTTGTTATACCTAACTGCATCCAGACCAGATATTTTATACAGTGTATGTTTGTGTGCAAGGTTTCCATCAGATCCTAGAGAGTCTCACTTAACTGCTGTTAAGAGAATCTTTAGATATCTGAAGGGAACTACTAATCTTGGACTTCTTTACAAGAAATCCTCTGACTACAAGCTAGTTGGATTCTGTGATGCTGACTATGCTGGAGACAGGATTGAAAGAAAATCTACCAGTGGAAATTGTCAATTCTTGGGAGAGAATCTGATATCCTGGGCTAGCAAGAGGCAAGCAACCATTGCTCTGTCTACAGCAGAAGCAGAATACATCTCAGCTGCTAGTTGTTGTACACAGCTACTCTGGATGAAACATCAGCTTGAGGACTATCAAATAACTGAAAATCATATCCCAATTTATTGTGATAATACGGCAGCTATATGTTTGTCTAAGAATCCAATTCTGCATTCAAGAGCAAAGCATATTGAGATTAAACATCATTTTATAAGAGACTATGTTCAAAAGGGAATTTTAGATATTCAATTCATTGATACTGATCATCAATGGGCTGATATATTTACTAAACCCTTATCTGTTGAAAGATTTGATTTCATAAAGAAAAATTTGAACATGTGCTATGTCTCTGGGTAATATGCGCCTCTGAAAACAGAATTCAGACTCTGAAAATATTCAGAAGCTATTTGGGAATCAGACTCTCTTTTGGAGACTCTGATGAAAGCTTCTGATAAATTATTCAGACTCTGGTCAGGAATCTTTATACTCTCAGAAGCTCGTATTAGTGGAAGCGTGACTGTTGAGTTCAGTAACACCTTCCCCACTATGGTGACAGTTACTTTACAGTTTCTCAGACGTGGCCTGTCTGTATTGGGTAAGAACTCAAAGGGCAATGATTTCATTAAGTTAAACAAGTTACCTTCGCTTTGTCCCAATACTTTTACGGCTGCATGCTATATGTATTTATTGTTTGTGTTTGTTTGTCCCTTATTCTTTCCAAACGGTTATCAAACTTTTTCTCTATAAATACATAACACACACAACTCACTTCTCTTTTCACTCTTTGATTTTCTCTCTGAACAAATTTCTTGTTTTTCAATACTTTGCAAAACTTTTTTGTTCTCAAATTAAACTCTTAGAAAACCCTAATGGCAAGTGATCTCATCCAATCTGGTGTCATAATTCAGTCCGGAAGGTCCTACGTTATCAAACCCAGAACAATGAACATCATCAAGGAGACTCTGGAAATTCAAGTTGAATCTCCAGTAGATTTTGGTTCGCTCAGTCGTCATGGAGTTGATGTTACACCTCATTTCTTATCACAAGGAATGATGAGATACTTTGGTATGTTGAAAGGACCAACATATCAGAAGCTTGTTAGAGATTTTTGGGTTAGGTCAGAAGTCTACGACAAAGCTGAAGCTACTTTGGAAGAAACAGTAGCAATCTCAAACAACCCCAGTCTTGCTGGCAAGAACAGAGACCAAATGGGTTTAAAACCGTACAATGGACTTGAAGTAAGGTCTGTTGTGATGAGAATACCAATAGTTATCACTGAAGAGGTGATAGCCAGGGCTTGTCAAATGGAGAGCGCTGGTAAATTTCAATGGAATGTCAACAAGAAAAGTGAATGGGCTGTTGTCTGCAACAAATTGTTATTTGAAGGGAGACCCTCAAATAAACTGGTGGATATGCATCCTGAGCATAGGGTGGTTCTGAATATTATACTGGACAGTATGCTTCAGAAAGGAGGAGGAACAGATACATTGTCTGTGGATCACAAAGTTCTTCTTTATTTTCTTATCAACAAAATAAAGATCAACTTCCCCAGATATGTGATGCACCACATGTGTTGGGCCATCAAGAAGAGTCAATCAGAAACCAGGAGGCAAGTTCCTTTTGGAAGATTAATATCTGAGATTCTGTATCAAGGAGGCCTCTTGAAGGTCTTATCAGAATCTGGTGTGGTATCAGATATTCATCTAGGAACTGTGACCGGAAGAATCATTAATGGCAAGACTCTGCAGTACATGAAGATTGTCAAGAGATTCAACCCCTCTAAGCATGATATGAGGGAATCTTATGTACAATCTGACTTAATGATGGACTTCCCTCCCATTTCCAAAGAAGATAATCCTGAAGTTCTTGCAAGATTTGTGGTGGATTACTTCAAGGAGACGGGTAGAATAATCAACTATTCTGCCATTCCTGAGACTGCTGGAGGAGGACCTCTTAAGGTCAAAGGTAAAAGGACCAAGGAAGTGGTTCTCAAGGAAGAGGAAGAGAAGCAGGAGCCTCTCAAGAAAAAGATCAAATCTACTGCTCTTCCTGGAGTGAAAATTGGTTCCCCTAAGACTTTAACTCCTATGCCTTCATCAACATCCTCTGCACTTCGTGAAATTAAGGATAGGCTTAAAGAAACCAAGGATGAAAAGAAAGCCAAGAAAGATGAGAAGAAGGCTAAGAAAGATGAGAAGAAAGCGAAGAAAGGCAAGGCTGACAGAGATTTTGACAGAATGGCTCAAGATATTGCTGACTATCTTGATGCTGACTCTGAAGGTGAAGAGAGTTAGATCAAGAAGAGAAAAGTGGATGTGATTCCTGTGGCTAGGGATGTAGCACAGAAGATAGGTACTTATGTATCTATGATTGAGGATGAACATGCTGCTGGCAAGGTAATGGCAGCAGAAGTAGTGGCTGAAGAATTAAAGGAAGAAACTGTCAAGGAAGCTGCTAAGTTGCTTGCTTCTGCTCTTAAACAGAAGCATCCTTTAGCAACTGCAGAAGCTGAGTTATCAGAAGCTACTGTGTCTGATCACTATGCCTCTCCAGAAGCTGGCATTGGCACCTCTGGCAACGTGGCATATAGCTCATCTTCATCTTTGAATCAAGAGTCAGAATCTGACAACAAACCCTTAAGCCAAATTCTTCCATCCCTCAAAAATTCATCCCCCTCACCAATCAAACACATATCATCCCTTAACCCACTTGACCCTGCAGTAGTTGATTATGTTGATTCAACTATGGACAGAGTAATTCAAGACACAATCACAGTGTCTATGAATCTTCCTGCTGACCATCCTGCTCAACCTTCATTTCTCAAACCACTTCAGGTAATTCAACCTTCTGAAAAGCCTGAAGTAACCACTCAATCCAAACAGCCATCCCCCCAAACTGAAACCATTTGTGTAGACTCTCCATACACTCTAGATTCACTTGAAAAACATCTAGGAGGAGAACTACCAAAAACCCCTGCAAAATCCAAATCAACAAAAGCTACTTCATCTGTTTCCAAACCAGACCCTGTACCTAAACCTACAGAGAATCTGACTTTAGCTTCTGTTGAACCTTCAGAACCTGTTGTTGAACCAGCTTCTGAAAATCTGGAACCAGCTTCTGATAACGTATCAGAAACTGTAACAGAATGTAGAGCTAAGACCAGAAGAGTTTCCCAACCTCTTTGTGACCCCATAACCTATTTCTCAGGTTTTGAAACTTTTCTAGCCTTGAGAGCTTCTCTACCCTCAACCTCTGAACCTCAAACTGACTTATTTGATTCAAGTAAGATAGATGAGTTCTATGCTTCTTCATGCAATAAGCTCAAAGAAGTTATTGAGCAAAAGTTTGTTCCAATCCTTAATGTGAGCTATGAGGACAAGTTCTCTACAGTGAAGACTGAGTTTTTGGATTTTATCACCAAAATTCAGAAGACTGCTGCCAGGGAACAAGCACTTGTAACTGCCAAGCATGTTGAAGAAATCAAGCGGGCTGAGAAAGCTGTTATCTTGGAAAGAGCTCCCATTCTGAGGATTAGAGATACACCCTTCTTTGATGAAGATCAGTATATTCCTAGAGAATCAGTGGCTTACAATTCTTTGAAGAGGAAATTGTATAAAGTTCAAGAAGAAGCTAGACTAGAAAGAGAAGCGTATTTGCGAAGAACTGAGGCTCTGGAAGAGATGGTAAAGAAACAGCAAGAGGATCTCCAGAAACTGATGGATCATCTTGCCAAACAAAACCAACCTTAGTTTAATTTCGTTTTGTTTTATTTTGTAATTCTTGTTTGCTATCTTCTGAACTTGTTTTTGCTTACAATTTATACAAGTTGTTTTTGATTCTATTTGCATTCAATTCTATTTTTTATGCTCTGAATATTCTATGTTTTCCCTCTGAATCTCATTCTTCCTTAAAACATGTTTACACCCTTACCTTAAGTCATTTAAAAAGGGGGAGGAACTTGTTCTAAAACCTTTTTTTGTTGATGACAAAAGGGGGAGAAGGGAAAGTATTTATGTCAGGGAGAAGGGAAATTTTTTTAACTACATTGCACGTTATACGTAAAAGTTAAAGGGAAATCTGCGAAAGGTGCTTAGTTAGACTCTGAGCCCCTGTTTAAGAATCATTTTCTAAATTCATTTATTATTCTGAGAATGAATTTGATTGATTATGAAAGTGAATTTAATTAACCTGGATAGAACTTAAGAGGAGCTTACAAACCTCAACTTGAGAACTATCAGACTCAGGGGGAATCAGAGCTTACAAACCTCAGACTCTGAGCTTACAAACCTCAGAACCCTTTAAGTCAACTTGTTAATTAGATTAACAACAATTGACCTTTTAAATACTAATGTTTGTCATCATCAAAAAGGGGGAGATTGTTGGAACAAAGGTGTTCAGCAATACCACGTTTTGAGTTTTGATGATAACAAGGTATTAAAAAGTTGTCAATTGGATATTGCTAATATTTGTTTAAGTATGCAGGATATCAATTAAGATTTATATCTTAGAAAGTATTATGTTTGAACAATGTTAAAGAGCAAATAATCCATAGAAGCTTGTTGCTTGTGATTCTGTATCGAAGAGAGTCTGAAGACGGCATCGAAGAGAGTCTGAAGACTGCATCGAAGAGAGTCTGAAGACTGTGCCAAATAGAGTCTAAAGACTGCATCGAAAAGAGTCTGAAGACTGTGCCAAAGAGAGTCTGAAGACTGTATCAGAGTCTGAAGACCATCAGAATCTGAAAAGCAAGAGAGTCTGAAGATTATCAGAAGCATAGTGCTACAGTGAGTCTGAAGTCACAAATTTGATAATCTGCTAACAAGGATTTCTACTGCATTGCGATGCAAAAGAAACTCTCAAATGGAGTAACGGCTAGCTTCAAAGTCAACTTGAGCGTGGGAAGCACAAAGACAAAGATTGCAGGCCAGTACAGAGTACGTTGTACGAACTTTGTTTCCACTACTCCACTACCTCGTACAGTTTGGCAACTGTGTCTACCGGTATTAATCCTCAAAGGGAATGGAATTCAAATGATGCTATTGAAGGACTATTACCAAATCAAGCAACAGATCAACAGTCATTGATCAAGCTTCGGAAATCATCCTGATGTGCTGGATGACTCAACGTCTCTTTCCTACGCCTATATAAAGGATAGAAGACTTGAAGAATTGTTGGACTCTACAACTTGAAAAATCACAGTGCGCTGCTTTCGTATTCAATTGAGTCTTAACAAAAGCACATCATCAACTTAGATTCTTACAAACTGAGTATTCTAGAATTTCTAAGTTTCACAGAAAAACAGAGTCTGTCTTTTGTGTAAAACAGAGTCTGCCTTTGTTGTAATTGAAACACATTTTGATTGTTGTCAAGTTTTTCAACTCTATTCAATTTTCTGTAATTGTGTAAAAGTCTCTTGCTTTTGTGCTTGAGCAAAGGAAGTCTCTTGGCTGCGTCCATTGAGCAAGGAAGTCTCTTAGTTGTGTCTTTGAGCAAGGAAGTCTCTCGCCTGTGTGCTTGAGCAAGGAAGTCTCATACTTTGTGTTTAAGCAACTTGTAATTTGATATTACATTTTAGTGAACTCTCCTTGGAAGTACAAGGGGGACAGGACTACTTCCGGTTTGTGGAAGGAACCTGTATAATTGCTTGTGTTCTCTCTTCTCTCTATCTCTTGATTATTCCGCTGCAATTAGAACCTAATCTCCTATCAGACTCTGATCTCATTCAGACTCTGAGTTTAAAGGAATTAGATTCTCACTCTTCAAGAGCTGCGAAAAGAAAACACAATTCAACCCCCCCCCCTTCTTGTGTTTTTCTCACCTTCAAAGTGGGTTGTGTGTTATTACTATTTATAATGAAAATGAGAAGGGGACAAACAAACATAACCAATAAAGACTAGTGAGCATGTAGCCGTAAAAGTGTTGGGAAGACGCGAGGGTTACTTGTTAAACGGAATAAAATCATTGCCCTTTGAGTTCCTACCCAATACAGACAGGCCACGTCTGAGAACTTAAAAAGTAAATGTCACTATAGTGGGGCAGATGTTACTGAACTCAACAGTCATCCTTCCACTAATACGAGCTTCTTAAGAGTCTAAGTTTCCTTAACAGAGTCTGAGTGTCTTCAGAAGCTTATATTCATCAGAGTCTCCAAGAGAGAGTCTGATTCTCAATTAGCTTCTGAGTAACTTTCAGAGTCTGAATTCTGTCTTCAGAAGCACACATTAACCAGAGACATAACACATGTTCAAATTTTTCTTTATAAAGTCAAATCTTTCAACAGTCAAAGGTTTAGTAAATATATCAGCCCATTGATGATCAGTATCAATGAATTGAATATCTAGAATTCCTTTTTGAACATAGTCTCTAATAAAATGATGTTTAATCTCAATGTGCTTTGCTCTTGAATGCAGAATTGGATTCTTAGATAAACATATAGCAGCTGTATTATCACAATAAATTGGGATACAATTTTCAGTTATTTGATAATCCTCAAGCTGATTTTTCATCCAGAGTAGTTGTGTACAACAACTAGCAGCTGAGATGTATTCTGCTTCTGCTGTAGACAGGGCAATTGTTGCCTGTCTCTTGCTAGCCCAGGATATCAGATTCTCTTCCAAAAATTGACAATTGCCACTGGTTGATTTTCTTTCAATCCTGTCTCTAGCATAGTCAGCATCACAGAATCCAACTAGCTTATAATCAGAAGATTTCTTATACAGAAGTCCAAGATTAGTAGTTCCTTTCAGATATCTAAAGATTCTCTTAACAGCTGTTAAATGAGACTCTCTAGGATCTGATTGAAACCTTGCACACAGACTTACGCTGAATAAAATATCTGGTCTGGATGCAGTTAGATATAACAAAGAACCTATCATACCTCTATACAGCTTCTGATCCACTTTAGATGCATAGGAGTGTTCATTTCTTTGCAGTCCTCAAGATTGAACTTCTTCAGGAGCTCTTTAGTGTATTTGGACTGATGAACATAGACTCCATCTTTGCATTGGTTGATTTGAATTCCTAAAAAGAACTTCAATTCTCCCATCATGCTCATTTCGAATTCTACATTGCCTTAGAAAACTCTTTGCAAAGTGAACCATTAGTTGAACCAAAAATGATGTCATCAACATAGATTTGAACTATAAGAATGTCCTTCTTCAGAGTCTTTCTGAATAGTGTAGTGTCAACTTGTCCTCTTTCAAAATCATTTTGAATTAAGAAATTACTTAGTCTTTCATACTAAGTTCTGGGAGCTTGTTTCAAGCCATATAGTGATTTCTTCAATTTATAAACATGCCTTGGATGTTTTAAATCCTCAAAGCCAGGAGGTTGTTTGACATAAACTTCTTCAGAAATGACACCATTAAGAAAAGCACTCTTAACATCCATTTGATACATGATTATGTTGTGATTAACTGCATAGGAAAGAAGTAACATGATTGCTTCCAATCTTGCAACTGGAGCAAATGTTTCTGTGTAATCAATGCCTTCTTGTTGACTGTAGCCTTATGCAACAAGTCTGGCCTTGTTTCTGATTACTTCTCCTTGTTCACTAAGCTTATTTCCAAACACTCATTTAGTTCCAATAATGTTCTTGTGTTCAGACTTAGCTACTAGATCCCACACTTCATTCCTTTTGAATTGATTAAGTTCATCTTGCATTGCCAGAATCCATCCTTCATCTCCAAGTGCTTCTTCAACAGAGGTTGGTTCAATAACAGATAATAATTCCTAGGCAGACTCTTCTTGTCTGAAATATGATCTTGTTCTTCTGGGACTATCTTTGTTGCCAATGATTTGATCCTCAGGATGTGAAGACTTGTATTTGAACGAATGTTTGGATTGACTAGCTTGTTGAGAACCATCTTGAGCTTCTTCAGAAGCTTCTTCATTAAGAACTTCAGGGGATGCTACAACTTCTGAAGTATCTTCAGATTCTGGAATCTGATCAGATTCTGAGTTGATATCAGAATCTTGAGATCCTGCAAAGCTTTCGTCTTGCTCTGGAGTTTCACTTCCAGGCACTTTATCATCAAATCTGACATGCATAGATTCTTCAACACATTGTGTTTCTGAATTATACAGTCTGTATGCCTTATATCTTTCAAAGTAACCTAAAAAGATTCCTTTCTGAGCTTTGGCATCAAATTTCTTTAGATAGACTTTATTGTTCAGGATATAACATGTACATCCAAACTGATGAAAATAAGATATGTTAGGTTTCTTTCCTTTAAAGAGTTCATATGTTGTTTTGTTCAACAGAGGTCTGATGTAGATCCTGTTCTGAACATAACATGTTGTATTTACTGCCTCTGCCCAAAAATGTTTAGCCAGACTGTTCTCATGGATCATGGTTCTTTCCATTTCGTGTAAGGTTCTGTTCTTTCTCTCTACAACTCCATTTTGTTGTTGAGTTCTAGGTGCAGAGAATTCATGGATAATTCCATGTTTTTCACAGAAAAGCTCAAATGGCTCATTTTGAAATTCTCCTCCATAATCATTTCTGACTTTCAAAATTTTCAATTCTTTTTCAGATTGAATTTGGATGCAGAATTTGCTAAACACAGAATATGAATCATCTTTAGTTTTCAGAAACTTAACCCAACTCCATCTGCTGTAATCATCAACAATGACTAGTCCATACTTACTTCCATATAAGGATGCAGTACTAACTGGTCCAAATAAGTCAATGTGAAGTAACTCCAAGGGTCTGGAGGTAGAAACAATTTATTTTGGTTTAAAAGAACTTTTTAACAATTTTCCCTTTTTGACATGCTCCACAAAGAGCATCTGAATGATAGTCAATGTCTGGTAAACCTTTGACTAGTTGCAACTTGTTAAGCTTAGAGATTAACCTCCAGTTTACATGTCCCAACCGTCTATGCCACAGCCATTTCTTATCACCCATTGACAAAAGGCAAACTACCTTCTGATCAGTCAGTTCAGAGAACTTTATTTTGTAGACATTGTTTCTTCTCTTTCCCTTGAAGACTATGGATTGATCATCCTTGTTGACTACAATGCAGTTGTTCTTATTAAACAAAACATCATAACCACTGTTACACAATTGACTTATGTTCAGTAGGTTATGTCTAAGCCCATCAACAAACCACACATTACTAATAGAGATTAGAGAGTTACCAATGGTTCCAGTACCAATGATTTTGCTAGTCTGGTTTCCTCTAAATCCCACAGTTCCTCCCTCTTTCATGGTTAGGGTTAGGAACATAGACTTTTCTCCTGTCATGTGTCGCGAGCAGCCATTGTCCAGGTACCAGGACTTCTTCCTTTCTTTTCCTTTTAGACATACCTGCAGCATCAACAATTTCAAACTTAGGTACCCATATTTTCATGGGTCCTCTTGGGTTAGTCCTTGAACCATTGAATCCCTTTTGTATTGTGTGTCTTGAAGTCATTGGCATTGTTTTCCTCTAAACTTTGGGTTTAGAACCTGTTAGTTTAGGATCCAACTTACCTTTCCTAGTTTCTCTTCTTTGAAACTTAGGCTTTTGTTTTTCATACTCTGGTTTCTTCAGAGTCTGTTTACCAGACTCTGATTTTTTCAGAATCTGAATCATTGAAGCCTTAGGTTCAAAGTTTTTCAGAACCTTTGACTTTGAGTTCTGAGATTTTGACTTAGTCATTACTTTAGAACTTAAAGCTTTAGGTTCTGAATGAGTCACTGTGTTGACTTCATCAGACTCACTTACAAAGTGATTTTTCAATGCTTCTCTGGCGCCATCAGGACCAGGTTTCAGGATCACTTCATTTGAGCTGCCTCCAATGAATCCAAGACCCTGTCCTCTGTTCTGATATGTGCTATAGATAATAGATGCTACCCTAGATCTATCAATTCCAGTAGCAATAAATTCTTGTAGAGCAACATCTTGCTCACTCAAGTATTTACAACTACACTTCTTGATCAATAAAGAATCATTTTCTTCTTTTAAACTTTCTAACTCCAGCAGAGTTGAGTTATGCCTTTTTGACAACTTATCAAGCTGTTGTTTGACTTTCTTCAACTCAGTGGATTTAGCTTCATAGTGACCAAGAAGTTCTTTGATAGAATCTACTAATTCAGATCTTGTGAGTTTAGAAAATACCTCAGTCTCACTTTCAGAGTCTGCATCTGATTCTACTTCAGGTGCCTCTTTTACTGATTCAGTTGTAGCCATTAATCCAACATCTACAATAACTTCACCATCAGCATCATCATCTTCAGACCCTGACTCATTATCAAGATCTTCCCAGGTAGCCATCAGACTTTTCTTGATTTGCTTCTTAAACTTTTTTGCAGGCTTCTTGCAGTTAAAGCTGTTGGTATAAGCCCTAGAGACCAATAGTTTATGTGAAACTTATCTTATGTATCATGACTTTTATTATTAAATAATATATGGCACTCTTTATTATATATTTATAGTAATGTTAATAAAGTCCTTAGAATAGATAGTTCATGTAATAATATATTAAGTGTGACTTAATCATGAGATTACATTATCATAAAGAACGCTATTCTTAAATGTATCTGTAGTCAAGCTTTAATATGAATTAGGATAATAATAAAGCGTCGAGACTATTATGTATGAAGACTGATGACCGCATCTCATGGGTCATAGATATGAGATATCAAGTCTATACATAGGTATAAATGTTAGGAGTAATATTTATACTGGATAGACCCATCGTGAGAATACTACATAGTAAGTTATGAGATTGTCATAAGATATTCTCACAATGATAATAGTGTACATCGCTCTTTGACCTGAAACCACTATGATCCCTAGATGTGGACTCGAGTGCTTTGTTGCCATTCTAACGTTGTCTGTAAAAGGATAACCATAACGTTGGTTGATGGGTACTTGATGAATCATGCTGAGGGGCATGAGTGTCCTAGATGGGATTTGTCCCTCCTCATAAACAGGAGATATATCTATAGGCCTCTTGATGAAATATGACTGTAAAACTGCATGGCCATGCCGAACTAAGTCGATATAGGATATTGGACTTATTCGTTATTCAGTATATTTTGGAATCAAGAAATATAAATATTGATCTACACAATGGTGACAAAATCTATGCATTGAGATCAATAAAGATATTAGGACAAAGGAGTAATCGTATACATAAGTATTATCATGGAAATAGGTTTCGTCAGATCACTTGACATTCTTGTCACTTGGGTAGCAATGATGTGTTGCTAGATACCGCTCATTGTTTATAGTATTAAATATTAGATTTAATATTATTGCCAACGTGACTAGAACCTATAGGGTCACACACAAAGAACAGTCAAAAGAGAAATATATAAGTATGACTTATATAAGGGGTGCGTTTAGTAAATAACGCTAATTAGTTAGCAGAATTACTAAACTCGTTATTGGTCTTACAGAAGCCCAATGGTGACTTCTGAACTTGCAGAGCACACTAAGAGTTCTATAAATAGAAGCCTAGTGCTGAAGTTTGAGGTTGCACGTTTCTGAAACCCTTAACTCTCTGAAACTTCTAATTCATTGGCTAGCACCGAGTTTTGGAGGAGCACTGTTCGTGTGGACTTGCTAGAGGCTTTGCTGCTTGCTTTGTTGTGATCGTGCTTCCAGTTTCCAGCTTTCAGATTTCACACTTCGAGGTAACAATCGAATCACTGATTCATGTGTAATTCGTAATGATCCAAGGAAAGAAAATCGAAATTTTATTTTTCCGCTGCTTATTCTGTTTTGAATCGATTTTCCTTCAGTGGTATCAGAGCCAATTACGGAACCTTGAATCAGATTGCTTTGTTACTGCTTTATGTTTTAATTTGATTAAACATATTAAATGAAATTAAATAATAAAGAGAATTAAAATTGGCATCATATCATATTATGTTTTCTGTGCATGGCTCTTCGATTTGATTCGATGTTTCAGAAACCGTTTCTGGTGAAACATCGACGTTTCGAATATACATATCGACAGAAACATGATTGATCGATCATAAAACGCAAATAATAAATATCAATCAAGTGTATGTGCATGGACGATCAATTTGTTTGAAGCTTCGTAACCGATTCTGTGTACTCTGGTGAAGCATCAATATTTTGATTATACATATCGACATAAGTGTAATTGGTAAATTCTGTATAACAACAGTATATATGATATACTGGATTTGATTGTAATTTAAATAAGTCAGATGATATTTGTTCATATTGATTGATCTGATGTATGGAGCTTCGTAACCGATTCTGGTGAAGCATCCTAGACTCGATCATGATACTTGAATAAACAATCAGAGTACTTGTTTAATAAGATCAGATTGTTGTGACAGAATTAGGGTTTGCCGAAACGGTTAGGGTAATCAGAAACGTGTCAAGTGTTGATGCGAAATACAGTGCTAATTCAAAGTGAAACCCCTTGACCCCTGTCCGCTAACCGGTAAGCGGAACCACCGTCCGCTGACCGGGCAGCGGAACCCCCGGCTAATCTGCGTAGTGTGATCATATGTCAAATTTTAATTTAATTTGTTTAATTATAAGGTATAATTAATAATAATAAAAATGTGTTTGTTATTATTATCATGTGAACGATTATGGCCTTAGTCCTTTTATTTATTTCTTTTGGATATTGAAATACGGCCTGCGTGTCGTGCCTCTCTCTTATGTCTCTATTCTACATTCTCTTCTCATCCACTCCCTCGTATGTAAAACGAGTTTCTTTAATATGTAATGTAAATAGAATACAAGGAGGTAATAGGACTCAAGACGTTAGGATAGTCCTGGAAGTCAAGCTTGGAGAAGCAAGGTCGTTTCTAGGATTAGTTTAGATTCTCTCATTGGCTTGAGAGAATCATAGCGTTAGGATGGCCATAATCATGTCACTTTTACTTTGTATAATTGTTATGCATGTTATGATTGGAGTGCGAATATATATATGATATATAAGCCGTGGTGAGGTGAGATCAACTTTAATAAAAATCCTTCAAATTTGAAATATTAAGTTTAATGCTTTCCAAAAGTTTAACACCCTTCAAGACTAATATCGAATATGTGGGTTTTGCCTCCGTGAAGCGCATATTTTATACTAGTAAGTTGCGGTGTGGTAATCCAATTTACCCAAGTGTTATTCTTTTGGGTTTAACTTAACTAAATTAATTTTAATAAGATTAGAATAAATTTAGAAGCAATAATTAGGTAATGTCTATATGATAGACTTGAGTAAAGAGTTATTCACCTAATTGATTTGAAAGTTGTATAAGATACAATTGGAAATGTTCCTACCTAAATAACTAAGTTTTATGTACAGCCCCCGTTGACTTAAAGCAAAGTGAAATAAGGATTTCAATCCACTAGAAAATCTTCCAACGGGATTTTCCGAGTCAAGTGTTTGAAGGTCATTTGATTTGAGTAAAATAGTGGGAGCGTATTTAATTAAAGGCCAAATTAAATATGTTATTTCATGATACTTATTTTGTATATTTTAAATTTGTAGATGGCCAATAACACATCAACAAACATTTTGCGATCTCTCATTGAAAAGGAGAAATTGACTGAAACTAATTTTTTGGACTGGTTCCGTAACATGAGGATTGTCCTCACCCACGAAAAAAAGATGTATGTGCTGGATGAACCCATTCCTGAGGCACCACCTGCTGGAGCTTCTGCGGCTCTGAGAAATGCTCATACCAAGCATCTCAATGATTCTGTGGAAGTCTCATGCATCATGCTAGCAACCATGACTCCCGAGCTGCAAAAACAGCATGAAGGGATGACCGCGTTCGATATGATCGGACATCTTAAGACTCTTTATGAAGAGCAGGCTAGGCATGAGAGGTTTGATGTCTCTAAAGCCCTTTTCTCTACCAAGCTGTCAGAAGGAAGTCCTGTAGGACCTCATGTACTCAAAATGATTGGGTACTCTGAGAACCTAGCCCGATTGGGATTTGTCCTTGAGCAGGAACTGGTTGTTGATCTTGTCTTGCAATCGTTGCCTGAAAGCTTCAGCAGTTTTGTCCAGAACTTCCTAATGAATGATATGGACAAAACACTTCCACAGCTTGCAGCTATGTTGAGAACTGCTGAGAAAAACATGAAAGGAAAGGGAAAGGCCATTTTGATGGTTAATAATGGCAAGTCCAAAAAGCACAATAAGAAGCCTAATAAGTCTAAGGGAAATGGCAAGGGCAAAGTTGTTGCCAAGCCATCAATCAAAGCTTTGAAGCCTACTGGAGGCGTGGCTAAGGAGGGCAAATGCTTCTATTGCAACAATAAGGGGCACTGGAGGCGAAACTGCCCAAAGTATCTGGAAGATAAGAAGAATGGAAATGTTCCTACTACTTCTACAGGTATTTTTGTTATAGAAATTAATATGTCTACTTCTACATCATGGGTATTAGATACTGGATGTGGTTCTCATATTTGTACTGATGTGCAGGGGCTGAGAACGAGTAGAGCATTGGCAAAAGGCGAGGTCGATCTTAGAGTTGGCAATGGAGCAAAGGTTGCTGCTTTAGCTGTTGGAACTTATGTATTGACCTTACCTAGTGGTCTTTTATTGAATTTAGAAAACTGCTATTATGTACCTGCCATTAGCAGGAATATCATTTCAATTTCTTGTTTGGACAAGGCTGGTTTTTATTTTACCATTAAGAACAAATGTTGTTCCGTTTATTTGGATAATATTCTATATGCTAATGCAATTTTGATTAATGGACTTTATATCCTGGATCTTGATATGCCTATCTATAACATTAATGCTAAAAGGATGAAACCTAATGAGTTGAATCCGACTTACCTTTGGCATTGTCGTTTAGGCCATATAAATGAAAATCGCATTTCCAAACTCCACAAAGATGGACTTTTGGACTCTTTTGATTTTGAATCATATGAGACATGTCGATCTTGTTTATTAGGAAAGATGACAAAGGCCCCTTTTTCCGGTCAAGGTGAAAGGGCTAGTGATCTTTTAGGACTCATACATACTGATGTGTGTGGACCCCTAAACATAACTTCTAGAGGAGGTTTTCACTACTTCATTACATTCACTGATGACTTTAGTAGATTTGGATATGTGTATCTAATGAAACATAAATCTGAATCATTTACTTTATTCAAAGAATTTCAAAATGAAGTAGAAAACCAACTAGGCAAGAAAATCAAAATGCTTCGATCTGATCGAGGTGGAGAGTATTTGAGCTTAGAGTTTGACAATCATCTAAAAGAATGCGGGATCTTATCCCAACTCACACCTCCTGGAACGCCACAATGGAATGGTGTTTCTGAAAGGAGAAATCGAACCTTATTAGACATGGTCCGATCAATGATGAGTCATGCTGAACTTCCAAATTCCTTATGGGGATACGCCTTATTAACTGCAGCTTATACGCTTAACCGAGTTCCATCCAAAGCGGTAGAAAAGACACCATATGAGATATGGAACGGTCGAAAACCCAATGTGGGACATTTAAAGATTTGAGGTTGTGAAGCTTATATAAAACGACTTATGTCTACTAAGCTTGAACAAAGATCTGATAAATGTTTCTTTGTGGGATATCCTAAAGAAACTAGAGGATACTACTTTTACAAACCTTCTGAGGGCACAATTGTTGTTGCCAGAAATGGAGTCTTCCTTGAAAAGGATTTTGTCTCCAAAAGAATCAGTGGGAGCAAAGTAGATCTTGAAGAAATTCAAGACCCGCAAAGTAATGAAATACCGATGGAGGAACAGGAACAGGATACACAAACTATTATGATAGAAAATCCTATTCCAGTAACACAAGAACCACGTAGGTCTAGCAGGATACGTCAAGAACCCGAGAGATATGGGTATCTCATATCACAAGAGGGTGATGTATTGCTCATGGACCACGATGAGCCTGTGACTTACATGGAGGCCATTACTGGCCCTGATTCTGAGAAGTGGCTTGAAGCCATGAAATCTGAAATGGATTCCATGTACACAAATCAAGTTTGGAACTTGATTGAAGCACCTGAAGGAATTAATCCTATAGGATGCAAGTGGGTTTTCAAAAAGAAAATTGACATGGACGGAAAGGTTAATACCTACAAAGCGCGGATGGTTGCTAAAGGCTTCAAACAAATTCATGGTGTGGATTATGATGAAACCTTTTCACCAGTTGCAATGATTAAATCCATTCGGATCTTACTTGCTATCGCTGCATACCATGATTATGAAATCTGGCAAATGGATGTCAAAACTGCTTTCCTTAATGGAAATCTTCTTGAGGATGTGTACATGACACAACCTGAAGGATTTGGCGATCCTAAAGAAACCAAGAAAGTATGCAAATTACAGCGATCAATCTATGGATTGAAGCAAGCTTCTAGGAGTTGGAATCTTCGTTTTGATGAAACTGTACAACAATATGGATTCATTAAAAATGAAGATGAGGCTTGTGTTTACAAGAAGGTTAGTGGGAGCATAGTCTCATTTCTGGTTTTATATGTGGATGACATATTATTAATCGGAAATGACATCTCTACATTACAAGAAATAAAAACTTGGTTAGGGAAATGCTTTTCTATGAAAGACTTAGGTGAAGCCTCCTATATATTAGGAATCAGGATCTATAGAGATAGATCACAAAGATTGCTTGGCTTAAGTCAGGGTACATATATAGATAAAGTCCTGAGACGTTTCAATATGCATGATTCCAAGAAAGGATTCATCCCTATGTCGTCAGGAATAAATCTATCAAAGACTCAATCCCCTTCGACTAATGAAGAAAGGGATCGAATGCGTGATATTCCATATGCTTCGGCAATTGGGTCTATCATGTATGCTATGATATGTACTCGACCAGATGTCTCGTATGCTTTAAGTGCTACGAGCAGATACCAGTCTAATCCTGGCAACGATCATTGGATTGCTGTCAAGAATATCCTTAAATACTTAAGAAGAACTAAGGATACTTTCTTGATCTATGGAGGTCAAGAAGAGCTCTCTGTAATTGGTTACACTGATGCTAGTTTTCAGACAGATCATGATGATTTCAAATCGCAATCTGGATATGTGTTTTGCTTAAATGGCGGTGCTGTGAGCTGGAAGAGTTCAAAGCAAGAAACAATCGCTGATTCTACAACAGAAGCCGAGTACATTGCTGCATCTAATGCCGCAAAGGAAGCTGTTTGGATTAAGAAATTTATTTCTGATCTTGGAATAGTTACAAGCATTGCGGATCCCATTGAATTACTATGTGATAACAATGGAGCAATCGCACAAGCCAAAGAACCTAGATCTCACCAGAAATCCAAACACATACAAAGGCGCTATCATCTTATTCGAGAGATTATCGAAAGAGGAGATGTTAAAATATGCAAAGTACCAACATTAGACAATGTTGCTGATCCACTTACTAAAGCTCTTGCCCAGCAAAAGCATGATGGTCATACTAGATCTATGGGTATTAGGTTTATGCCTGATTGGCTCTAGTGCTAGTGGGAGATTGTTGGTATAAGCCCTAGAGACCAATAGTTTATGTGAAACTTATCTTATGTATCATGACTTTTATTATTAAATAATATATGGCACTCTTTATTATATATTTATAGTAATGTTAATAAAGTCCTTAGAATAGATAGTTCATGTAATAATATATTAAGTGTGACTTAATCATGAGATTACATTATCATAAAGAACGCTATTCTTAAATGTATCCGTAGTCAAGCTTTAATATGAATTAGGATAATAATAAAGCGTCGAGACTATTATGTATGAAGACTGATGACCGCATCTCATGGGTCATAGATATGAGATATCAAGTCTATACATAGGTATAAATGTTAGGAGTAATATTTATACTGGATAGACCCATCGTGAGAATACTACATAGTAAGTTATGAGATTGTCATAAGATATTCTCACAATGATAATAGTGTACATCGCTCTTTGACCTGAAACCACTATGATCCCTAGATGTGGACTCGAGTGCTTTGTTGCCATTCTAACGTTGTCTGTAAAAGGATAACCATAACGTTGGTTGATGGGTACTTGATGAATCATGCTGAGGGGCATGAGTGTCCTAGATGGGATTTGTCCCTCCTCATAAACAGGAGATATATCTATAGGCCTCTTGATGAAATATGACTGTAAAACTGCATGGCCATGCCGAACTAAGTCGATATAGGATATTGGACTTATTCGTTATTCAGTATATTTTGGAATCAAGAAATATAAATATTGATCTACACAATGGTGACAAAATCTATGCATTGAGATCAATAAAGATATTAGGACAAAGGAGTAATCGTATACATAAGTATTATCATGGAAACAGGTTTCGTCAGATCACTTGACATTCTTGTCACTTGGGTAGCAATGATGTGTTGCTAGATACCGCTCATTGTTTATAGTATTAAATATTAGATTTAATATTATTGCCAACGTGACTAGAACCTATAGGGTCACACATAAAGAACAGTCAAAAGAGAAATATATAAGTATGACTTATATAAGGGGTGCGTTTAGTAAATAACGCTAATTAGTTAGCAGAATTACTAAACTCGTTATTGGTCTTACAGAAGCCCAACGTGACTTCTGAACTTGCAGAGCACACTAAGAGTTCTATAAATAGAAGCCTAGTGCTGAAGTTTGAGGTTGCACATTTCTGAAACCCTTAACTCTCTGAAACTTCTAATTCATTGGCTAGCACCGAGTTTTGGAGGAGCACTGTTCGTGTGGACTTGCTAGAGGCTTTGCTGCTTGCTTTGCTGTGATCGTGCTTCCAGTTTCTAGCTTTCAGATTTCACACTTCGAGGTAACAATCGAATCACTGATTCATGTGTAATTCGTAATGATCCAAGGAAAGAAAATCGAAATTTTATTTTTCCGCTGCTTATTCTGTTTTGAATCGATTTTCCTTCAGAGTCTGCATCTGATTCTACTTCAGGTGCCTCTTTTACTGATTCAGTTGTAGCCATTAATCCAACATCTACAATAACTTCACCATCAGCATCATCATCTTCAGACCCTGACTCATTATCAAGATCTTCCCAGGTAGCCATCAGACTTTTCTTGATTTGCTTCTTAAACTTTTTTGCAGGCTTCTTGCAGTTAAAGCAACCTTTTTGTTCTTCCTTCTTGAAACCCTTAACACTGCTCTTACTCAGAAACTTTTTGTTCTTTTTAGCAAGGTATTGCATTCTGCTTGAAAGCATATCCATTTCTTTAGCAGCATCAGGATCTTCTTCAGAGCTTTCAGAAGCAGAAGATTCATTTTCAGACTCTTCAACTTTGAGAGCTTTTGAGGATCTTCCCTTTGACTTTAAAGCAATGGTTTTAGACTTTCTTGCAGATTCATGTTCATTGAGACTTAACTCATGAACTTTGAGAGAGCTGACAAGATCTTCAACACTCAAAGTGTTTAAATCCTTAGCTTCCTCAATTGCAGTAACCTTTGGTCTCCACCTAAAGGGTAAGCTCCTTATAATCTTGCTAACATGGTCAGAAGCTGTGTAACTCTTCTTTAGTATCTGAAGTCCAGATACTAGAGTTTGAAATCTTGAGTATATTTGCTCAATGTTTTCATCCTCTTTCATCTTAAATAATTCATAATGATGAACCAATAGAAGAACTTTAGCTTCCCTGACCTTCTTGCTCCCTTCATAGTTTTCACAAAGAGAAGAAAACATGGCTTTGGCAGTAGATTTGTCACTCATCTTCATGTATTCAGACTTAGGAATAGCAGTGGCAAGAGCTCCTCTGATGATATGATGTTTCTTGTAGATCTTCTTCTAAGCAGCAGTGTGAAGTTTACGGTCAATGGCAGCACCTTCGTCATCAAGTTGTAAGTCACCAACACCATCTTCAAGTATGTACCAGAGTTCTTCATCAAGACCCATGACATAGCTATAGAAGTTGGTTTTCCACCAAGAGAATTCTTCAGGATCACCATTAAACTTTGGAATTTTCCAATAATCAGCTTTCTTACTGTTGTTATTGGATCCATAGTCATATGGTATAGCAGCACCAGAATTAGCACCAGAAGTAGAAGGTTCACTAGAAGACATGTTTTTCTCTGGATCTTTTCTGTTACACGGTTAAGTGTTATGACAATAGAGTCGGAGCTCTGATACCAACTAAAGGTGAGAAAAACACAAGAAGGGGGGGTTGAATCGTGTTTACTTTTTCGTAACTCTTGAAGAGTAAGAATCTGTTTTCCAGGATCAGAGTCTGAATAGATTCAGAATCTGATGGATGACCAGAGTCTGTTGCAGCGGAAATAAACAAGAGATAGAGAGAAAGAGAGAACACAAGCAATTATACAGGTTCCTTCCACAAACCGGAAGTAGTCATGTCCCCCTTGCACTTCCAAGGAGAGTTTCACTAAAATGTAATATCAATTACAAGTTGCTCAAACACACAGTAAGAGACTTCCAATTGCTCAAGCACGCAGGCAAGAGTCTTCCAATGCTCAAAGACACAACTAAGAGACTTCTTTGCTCAAGCACACAAGCAAGCGACTTCTGACACAATTTACAGAAAATTGAATAGAGTTGGAGACACTTGACAAATAATCAAATGTATTCCAATAACTTAAACAAAGACAAACTCTATTTTTCTGATAAACTTACAAATTCTAAAATACACAGTTTGTAAGAATTTTCTATGTTGTTGATGTGTTTCTGGTTTGACTCAGTTAGAATACAATAGCTTGACAGCGTAGTTTTTCAATTATAGAGTCCAATATATTCTTCAAGTCTTCTATCCTTTATATAGGCGTTGGAAAGAGACGTTGAGACAATCCAGCACATCAAGAGAATTCTGGAAGCTTGATCAATAGCTTTTGATCTGTTGCTTGATATGGTAATAGTCCTTAAAATGCATATTTTGAATCCCATTCCTTTTGAAGCTTAATACCGGTAAACACAGTTGCCAAATTGTACTAGGTAGTGGAGTAGTGGAAACAGAGTTCGTACACAAGTACTCTGTCCTATTCTGCATTCTTTGTCATTGAGCATCCCACGCTCAAGTTGACTTTGAAGCTAGCCGTTACTCCAAGTGAGTGTTTCTTATGCATTGAAATGCCTTTAAAAATCCTTCTAAACAGTTCTTCAGTTTGTAGGCTTCAGACTCACTGTAGCACTTCAGCTTCTGATGATCTTCAGAGTCTCTTGATCTTCAGGTTCTGATAGTCTTCGGACTCTCTTGAACTTTTGGTTCTGATCATCTTCAGACTCATTTGAACTTCAGATTCTCTTGGTCTTCAGGACTTCTTGACACAGCTTCTGATGATTCTTCAAACTCTCTAGATCTTCAGAATCACAAGCAACAAGCTTCTCTTGATTTTGCTCTCAAAATGTTCAAACATAATACTTTCTAAGATTGAAATCTTGATTAAGATCCTGCATACTTAAACAAATATTAGCATATCCAATTGACAATTTTTAATACCTTGTTATCATCAAAACTCAAAACGTGGTATTGTTGAACACCCTTGTTCCAACAGATCTTTCCTTTGTGATGAAGAGGTGAAGGAAAATCCTATGCTCCAATGAAGGTTGATCAATACCACCACCTTTTGGTAGTAGATTCTCATTTTGAATTTTCAGGAGCATTTTCTTCTCCATGCTCAGATCACTGTAAGCACCTTTCTTGTTGTTGTTGAACATAGACTGATTAACAATTTCGTTCAAAGGGCTGGTCATGATGTTCCCAATTCTTCCTTTGTAAGTACCTTCAGAAGGTCTTCTGAGAACCAACGATATTATATCTTCAGAAATGAAGACAGGTATACCTATGATGCTTGACCTGATTTCTGTATAGGTAAAAGGTTCCAAACCCATTTCAGGTCTTGACTTCCCTTCCATCGTAGGATCAATCAAGACTTTCTCTGCTTCTTCCAACTCAACAGCCTTCTTGTCATACACATGCGCTCTTACCCAGAAATGTCTGATAAGAGTCTTGTATGTTGGACCATTCAACATACTGAAGTACTCCATAAGGTCTTAAGCTTCATAGTAGCTTCTAATGTCGCATCCATGGTGAGCCAAGGATGTGAAATCCACTGGGTTCTCAGTCTGAATCTTGAGATCCCATTCTTCTAAGGACATCGTCCTTCCTTTGATTTTGTAGGCAGGTTGTTCTTTCATGCTAGATGATGTTTCTTGAGCCGAACTAGAGGATGCCATAGATGTTGTAGAAGTTTTTTCTAGGGTTCTAGGGTTTTTGATGAAAAGTACGAACAAATTTTGCAGAGAACATAGTGAAAAGACGAAAGTGTAGGTAGTGAAGTGAGTTATGTGTGATATGTCTAATTGTTTTTGAATAAAACGTTTGCAATTCAGTAGGGGACAAAGCATTAATGACATAGGGGGCGCGAGATTGTATTTTCAAAGCTTAAAAACATCATTGCCCTCTTACGTTATACACCAATACCTTTAAGCCACGTAAGAGTTTTCTCAGATTAACTGCTAAGTTAGTAGGACAGACGTTACTAAAAAGTAACTTCCAACGTTTCCACTAATACTACTTGTTCAGGAACAAAGAGTTCAACTTCTGAAGTTAAAATGCTAACGTCATCTTCAGAAGCACATTTTCCTCAGGATCTCAGTCAAGAGCTTCTGATGGACCATAGCTTCTGAAAGACTTCAGGACCTAACTTCTTATTCAGGAGCAAGCAGATTTAATCAGACACAGAGTGCATGTTCAAATTTTTCTTTATAAAATCAAATCTTTCCAATGTTAAAGGCTTAGTAAATATATCAGCCCAATGATGTTCAGTATCAATGAATTGTATATCTAAAATTCCTTTTTGAACATAGTCTCTAATAAAGTGGTGTTTGATTTCAATACGCTTGGCTCTTGAATGTAGAATTGGATTCTTTGACAAACAAATATCAGCAGTATTATCACAAAAGATGGGAATACTGTTAGCATTAATCTGATAATCTTCCAACTGATGTTTCATCCATAGTAGTTGTGTACAACAACTTGCAGCTGAGATGTATTATGCTTCTGTTGTTGACATAGCAATAATTGCTTGTCTTTTGCTAGCCCAGGATATCAGATTCTCTCCCAGAAACTGACAGTTACCACTGGTAGATTTTCTTTCAATCCTGTCACCAGCATAATCAGCATCACAGAATCCAACCAACTTATAATCTAGGGATTTCCTATAGAGGAGTCCAAGATTTGTTGTTCCTTTCAGATGCCTGAAGATTCTCTTAACAGCTGTTAAATGAGATTCTCTAGGATCTGACTGGAATCTTGCACACAAGCGCACACTGAACAAAATATTTGGCCTAGATGCAGTGAGGTATAACAAAGAACCAATCATACCTCTATACAGCTTCTAATCTACCTTTGATCCAGTATCTTCCTTGCTTAAGGTGCAGGTTGGGTGCATTGGAGTGTTCATCACTTTACAGTCTTCTAGCTTGAACTTCTTCAGAAGCTTCTTAGTGTACTTTGTTTGATGAACATACACTCCATCCTTGCATTGATTAATTTGAATTCCAAGGAAGAACTTCAATTCTCCCATCATGCTCCTTTCTTCATCCTGCATTAACTTAGAAAATTCCTTGCAAAGAGATGCATTAGTAGAACCAAATATTATATCATCAACATATATCTGTACCACAAGAATGTCTTTCTCAAGAGTCCTTCTGAAGAGTGTTGTGTCAACTTGTCCTCTTTTAAAATCATTTTTAATCAGGAAATTACTTAGTCTATCATACCAAGCTCTGGGAGCTTGTTTCAAGCCATATAGTGATTTCTTAAGTTTATAAACATGGTCAGGATGCTTAAAATCCTCAAAACTAGGAGGTTTCTTTACAAACACTTCTTCTTCTATGACACCATTGAGAAATGCACTCTTGACATCCATTTGATATAATATTATGCCATGATTAACTGCATAAGATAGAAGTAACCTGATTGCTTCCAATCTTACAACTGGAGCAAATGTTTCAGTGTAGTCAATGCCTTATTGTTTACTGTAACCTTGTGCAACAAGTCTTGCTTTGTTTCTGACTATTTCACCTTGTTTATTCAACTTGTTTCTGAATACCCATTTTGTTCCAATAATGTTCTTATGCTGAGGTTTGGGTACCAGATCCCATACATCATTCCGGTGAAACTGATTAAGCTCTTCTTGCATAGCTAGTATCCATCCATCATCTGAAAGTGCTTCATCAACTGTAGCAGGTTCAATTATTGATAACAGTCATATCATAGACTCTTCTTGTCTGAAGTATGATCTTGTTCTTCTAGGACTTTCTTTGTTCTCAATGATTTGATCCTCAGGATGGGAAGACTTGTACTTGAAAGTATTCTTGGATTGATTAGCTTGCCGAGAGCCATCTTGAGTTTCATCAGAAGCTACTTCATCTTGAGCTTCTGAAGTTGGTTCAGCTTCTGGACTATCTTCTAATTCAAAAATCTGATCAGGTTCTGGAGTGTCTTCAGGAACCTGTATATCTGCAAAACTTTCAACTTTCTCTGGAGTTTCATTTCCAGGCTCTTTGTCATCAAATTTAATGTGCATTGAGTCTTCAACATAGAGTGTTTCTGAATTATACACTATGTATGCCTTTGACCTTTCAGAGTAACCTAAAAAGATTCCTCTTTGGGCCTTTGCATCAAATTTCTTTAGGTAGAGCTTGTTATTTAGAATGTATCAGGTACATCCAAATTGATGAAAGTAAGAGATATTGGGTCTTCTTCCCTTAAAGAGTTCATATGTTGTTTTCTCCAAGATAGTCTGATGTAGATCCTATTTTGGACATAACATGTTGTATTCACTGCTTCTGCCCAAAAATGTTTAGCCAAATTATTTTCATGAATCATAGTTCTAGCCATTTCTTGTAAAGTTCTATTCTTTCTTTCTTCAAACCCATTTTGCTGTGGAGTTCTAGAAGAAGAGAATTCATGGATAAATCCAAGTTTTTCACAAAAGATTTCAAAAAGCTCATTTTCAAATTCTGCACCATGACCACTTCTGACTTTCTTGCTGCCTTCATAGTTTGCACAAAGAGAACTGTACTTGCAAAAAGTACGAGTGATTGATATTAGGGTTGCGATGTCTATTAGGGTTTAGACTGAATATTGGATGCCTTGAGAATGCTCTCAAGGGTGTTATTTATAGCCTTCTATGGGCTTGGGCTTCGGTTGCTTAGTTTCCAAGCAACAGAGGTATTTGTGTATTTTAGGCGGTTTCTAGAGGTTTCTAGAAGCCACTTGAGGCGGCGCCCTGGAGAGGACTCACCTTGGGCCTTAGAACCCTTCTGGAGGGCGCTAAGGCCTCTTGGAGGGTCTAAAGGCCCTTCTGGAGGTCTTTAAGACTCTTATGAATATTATGACGGTCCATAGCCCAACAAGCACGAGTCTTGGGACAAGGCGAAGTGATTAATTACTGTTATAGGTGTAGAGGACCTTAGGAAAGGTTCTTTTAGCTAGTTAGGAAAATATTGGCGGTCCATAGCCCAACAAGCACGAGTCTTAGGACTAAGGCGAAGTGATTATTTCAACAAGTCTTCTGATGTCTCGCCCGATCGTAGGGCGGGACAGATGAAATGGGCAAGGCGAGGTGATTTTAGATGGGCGTGTTGAAGATGATGAACGTGGCGCCCTCTCAAATTCGCCCGAATAGTTGGGCGTTTATTCGCGGTTTTGAGATACTTTGTAGGGCACTAGGTTTTGAGCCTTTGGTTGGTCCCTTCTTCTACTTTTATGGGACCAAAGACGTCAATAGGGGAACGTGGGTGACCATTTATGTTTATCCTGGGAAAAAGTTGTTTCCATCGTATGCTTCGAACTTCAAGAAGGATTGGAAGGATACCTTTGTTAAGGTAAAGGGGGTGTAACGCCTATTTTATTATTTATTTATTTTATTGAGTTTAGATATCTTTTTATAATTTAGTCGATTTATTTTGATGAGTGATATTTTGTTATGTTATATGTTGGTATTTATTAGTATAATATATATGTTATCTGGTGTAGAAATATATATGTTATTTGGTATTTGTTATAGAAATATATTTGTTATCTGGTGTAGAAAATATATTTGTTATTTGGTGTAGAAATATATATTATTTGGTGTAAAAATATATTTGTTATTTGTTATAAAAATATATGTTATTTGGTGTTGTTATTTGCTATAGAAATATATTTGATATTTGTTATGGAAGTAATTTATATATATTTTTAAATAGAATGTTGAGTTGAGGGGCTGATTTAGGGATTTAAAAGAGTTTAAGAGAATAAGTGGAGTTAAGAGAAAATAGGTAAGTTAATGTTATGAATATAGAAAAGTAAGAATAGTTTTTCATGTACGACAATTATTGGAGAAAAAGGGAGAAAAGTGAGAAGTCAGAGAAAGAGTAGAATCTTGTGAGAAGAGGAGCAATCTCGTAGAGTCCGATAGTCTAATTTAAGGTAAGGGTGAGACTAGCTTCTCTAATAATGGGATTATAATTCTGAAATATGGTTTAACATGTTTGTTGTTATTTTATTTTGATGATTAGAGAAGTTAGGGTTTTGAAAATAAGTTAGGTTTTTGAATTGCAATTTAATTGATGAAATTCGTGATCCAGTTGTAGTGATGTGTTTGAGTATGTTAATTTGTTGATAAATAAATTGTTGATGATGAAATTGCATGCTTTTGATATATATATATATATATTTGGATACTTGATGAATTATGCTCAAACGATGATTTATGTTATGTTGTTGTTGATTTGTGGTTGGATTCATGATTATAAGTTGTGGTTGTTGATTTGTGGTTGGATTCATGATTATAAGTTGTGGTTGTTGATGATTGTTGTTGTTAATGTCATATTATGAATTGTGCATGAATTATGTTGAGTTGTTGTTGTTGATTGTGATGATTTTGAATGAAAGTGAAGTTGAATAATATAGGTTGCTTTTTCTGATTTTTCTTTCATCTCTGTCTCGAATTTGAAATGAAAACTGGTATTGATAGATACAGAATTGGTCTTAGGTGTAAACACGAAATTTGTAGGTATGGATGTTAGCTTTCTAATGCCGTTGGTTTGACTTCTTAATGATTTATAGAACTTGAGTTATGATCAAATTACTGCACATAGGTCACAGTGAATATTTATGAATTTCAGCATAACCTTTCCCGAATTTGAAATGAAAACTGATATTGATAGGTACATAATTGGCCTTTGGTGTAAACATGAAAGTTGTAGATACTTGTGTTAGCTTTCCATTGGCTTTGGTTTGACTTGGAAACGATTTTTGGTGTTTGAGTTATGATAAAAATACTCCAAGGAGGCTTTAGTGAATTATTATATGAATGTATATGTTGATGCTAATATATGATGTTTTTCCTGATTGATGAATTAGTATATAAATGTATATGTTGATGAATATGATGTTATATGATGTGTTCATGATTGATGAATTATTATATGAAGGTATAATTGATGAATATGATGTTACATGAAGTTGTTTATAATTGTATTGTCTATCAGTGAGTCTAAATTAATATGAATATTGTTGTTGAATAATTTGAGATACATATATAATTGTATATGCCTTTTGAAAACTATAAGCGATGAACTATGTGATTGTTTATGATATTGTCATATCTTGAAATATTTGATGTGCTGTCATGTTGCTGTTTATTATTGACTAAAAGCTGTATGTGTCAGTCTAAGATTATGAGTTACTGATCCATGTTATTGGATTCATCTATGATGTCTAAGATATAAGATATTGAGTCCATGCATACTCATTTAAAGACGAGGGCTTATGCCCTGGAGTATTTTTATGCTCAAATAGCGACGAGGGCTTATGCCCTGGAGTATATTTATACTCAAATAGCGACGAGGGCTTATGCCCTGGATTGGTACCACATGCATGAGTAAGATGATAGAGTTGCATAGTCGAGTTACATTGTCGAGTCAAATATTGTTAAGTCGAAGTTGTTGATGTTGCATAGTCGAGTCGATGTCGAAGTTGTCAAGTTGTCTAACTTGTCGAGTTGATAATTATCAATGAATCGTTAATGAAGAGTTATATGTTGTTGTTTATGTTGTTTATATTGTTATATGAAGTATCATTAAAGATGATTTGAAGTTGATTGTTGTTTATGTTATTTATATTGTCTATATGAGTTATTAAAGAAGAGCTATGTAGAATATTTGTATTACTAAGTGATGTTGTTATGATGATTGCATGATGTTGCTTATGAGTTGTTAAAGAAGTACTATATGAAGAATTATTATTATTAATTGATGATGTCTATGTTGTTAAATGCATTTGATGAATTATATGCTCATTATTATTGTTTGTGAAATCTCACCCCTTCTGCTTGAAAACTGTTGTCCTTCATATGGGTAACTTGTAGGTAACCAAGAATAGTTGCGGTCGTGTGAGGTTTCTCTCGCGTGTGTCTTAGGTACTCTGATACGTAACGGGATGTGAATTTTGTTGTCGTTTTCTATTCCTTACGTATTGTTTTATGAACATGTTGATGAACTAAATTTATGAGATTTTGTGTCGAGGCCCTTGTGCCAAAGATTATTTTGAAAAGTTGAAATATTTCCGCATTAAAAGATTTTTATTCTATTTATGATTTTATGAAAATAAATGTGACATTCCGTTTACGTTGAATTACTCTGATATTATGCAAAAAAAAATATCAAGTTGGGAAAACGGGGTGTTACAAGGGGCGCCACATTGCTCTGTGGTTTCTGTTTTGGTGGATGGGCGACCTAAATTTCCCCTGGTTTGGACTGCTGCTCCTGCTACTGTCATGGGTTACAACTTTGATAAGTCGTCGCCCTATGAACAAGGGATTGTTTGTTTCTTGGAGAAGATGTTGCATTCGGACATCCACGAGCTTCTGAATAAAGAAGAGCCCCAAGGGCACACCCTTGGAGGTCCCCCCTTCTCTATATAAACACTTGCTAGTTGGGGTGACCCTCTAATGTGAGATATTTTTAAGTCACACTCCCACACACTAGTTCTTTTCACATTGTGTTTTTCTATCCAACTTCTCACTAGATTTTAACTAGTGTTCCAACAATCCCCCACTTGACTTTAAAATGGTTTCGTAAAATGTTTCCTTAAGATTTGCTAATAAACAAAGGTGTCGCCAACAACTTGAACCTTTGCATAGTGGAAGGTATTCTGATTCAACAAGAGTTGCTTACAACATTGAACTCTATCTCAGACATAGAATCCACACACAAACCTTTTCTTAGGTGTATTCTAAAAGCCCGTGCGTTTATGACCATGCACGTGTATCCCGGTTTTAACGAACGCTCTAGGAAATCTGCCTCAAAATTCCATAGGACCAGCCTCAGTTCCACATTCGTATAGGTGAGTCTATCAGGGGTATTCCTGCAGCTGTATACCCCACTCAATAAAAGAGTATAGATCTCATTAAGAGTTACTATTACCTCATCCTTCTTTCATTGCAGGATCATGCTTTCTATATCATTTTTTCTTATAGCATGTCATATCACTTCATGACTTGTTATTACCCATTGAACCTAAGTCTTGGGATCTCCAGTCATATAGGTCGGGTTACCATCATTCAGTGAGCTATAGGCATTAGTCCCATCCTACTGGATGTTTCTCGGACTTTCTCTCTATTTAGTCCTTTCGTCAAAGGATCAGCTAAGTTTTCATTCGTACGTACAAAATCAACTCTAACCGCTCCATTAGAGATGCAATCTCTAATCGTGCTGTGTTTTCGCCTTATCTGTCGTCTCTTTCCATTATAATAACGATTCTTAATCTTTGCAATAGCCGCGGTACTATCGCAATGAATTAACACAGTTGGTAGCGGTTTTTCCCATAAAGGGATCTCAGCTAGCAAGGATCTTAGCCAACTTGCTTCTTCACTAGTAGTAGCTAGTGCTATCATCTCAGATTCCATTTTGGACTGAGCCAGAATGGTTTGTTTCTTAGATTTCCAAGAAACAGCTCCTCCAGCTATGCTAAAAATATAGCCACTGGTTGCTTTGGAATCATCCGATAAGGTGTTCCAATCTGCATCTGTGTACCCTTCCAGTACAGCAGGATATCTTTGGTAATGCAGTCCTAGAGTCATGGTCCCTTTCAGGTATCTCATCACTCTCTCAATTGCATGCCAATGCTCGTTGCTTGGCCTGCTTGTAAATCTGCATAAGAGTCCCACGACATATGCGATGTCGGGTCTAGTATAATCAGTGGCATATCTGAGACTGCCAATGATGCTCGCATATTCAGTTTGTCTAACACCCTCTCCAGTGTTCTTAAAAAGTTTTACACTTGGATCAAAAGGTGTGCTTGCAGGTTTACAATCAAAGTAATTATACTTCCTTAAGATCTTCTCCACGTAGTGAGACTGATCTAAGGATATTCCTTTGTCTGATCTAGTAATCTTGATGCCAAGATTTACATCAGCTACTCCAAGGTCTTTCATATCAAAGTTGTTACTCAACAATGATTTCACAGAATTTATGGCAGGAATGTTTGACCCAAATATGAGTAAGTCATCTACATAGAGACATATGATTGTGCAAATATTTTTATCATGCTTATAATAAATACATTTGTCACTTTCATTCACTTTGAATTCATTCGAAATCATTAGGTTGTCAAATTTTTCATGCCATTGCTTAGGGGCTTGTTTAAGACCATACAGAGATTTGTCTAGTTTACAGACTTTGCTCTCTTGTCCATGAACAACAAAGCCTTCAGGTTGTTCCATATAGATTTCTTCCTCTAGTTCACCATTCAAGAAATTAGTTTTCACATCTATTTGGTGTACAATTAAGTTATAAACTGCTGCTACAGAAATTAGTACCCTTATGGATGTGATTTGAGTAACTGGTGAGTAGGTATCGAGAAAATCTATATTTTCTCTTTATCTGAAACCCTTGGCAACAAGGCGAGCCTTGTATTTATCAATAGAACCATCAGGTTTCAGTTTCTTTTTCAGAATCCATTTACAACCTATCGCTTTGCAGCCTAGAGGTAATTCAGTCAAATGCCACGTTTCATTAGACTGTAGAGATTCCATCTCATCATTTATGGCTTCTTGCCATAAGTCAATGTGCTCTCGATTTTCGGGTATCAAAATCATTAATCGGATTTGAACCTTTAATCTTTGAACTCTCAACTTTTATTCGCGGGAAGGGAAAAGGTGAGTAAAAACCCTTATAAGACCTTGGATCCGGGGGTTGGTTTCGATTGGGGAAGGTGTTAGGCACCCGAACCGACTATGGTATCCCATAGGAACCTTCTACCTATTTTTAATCTTGCGCTAAATTAATTTTACTTATTAAAAAAAGTTTAAGAATTTAAGGGAAAGAAAGGAGAAAGATGAAGCATGTTTTTGGTTATTTTTATTGATTTGGAAGGGCCAAAACCCTTTGCCTACTTACCCAAATAAATCGGGATCAAAATCAAGTAGTTCGGCTAAAGAACTTCTTTGATGGGTTGAATTGATTTTAACATTTTTTGAAAAAAAGATTTTAAGAAGAGATGAGAGGCCTCAAGGTATGAGAAAAAAATACGGTGAAGTTGGTTAATTTTAATTGCAAGAAATTCATGTCTAATGTGGATATTAAATTGATTAACATTTGATTAAGGAAAATAAAAGGAAAAACACTTGGGTTACAAGCCAAGTTTTACTTTAAAGAAATTTGAATTTTTACTTTTTGATTTTTTTTATAAAATATTTTTCTAAGCTAACGGTGAACTCGCGTAACGGCGGAAAAAATAAATAAGCGTAAAGCGGTAAATAAAATAGTGAAGTGTCGGTGCGTGTGTCGGTTACATATTACATACCCTAAATACATTATATGGTCTTAAAAGAAATAAAATGACGAGAAATAAAAATGCGCGAAAATAAATTACATCATTTCCCTAATTACACACTAAACCAATGGCAATAATAAATGACGAAAAAAAAAATATGCATGCAATAATTACAACAAATTCTATTATACCTACTACAAAAATTAATGACAATAAAATAAATGACAAGAAGAAATATATGCATGAGATGGTGAATAATAATAATGCAAACATAACATAAAAAAATACAAATAATAAAAGAACAATAAACAAATAAAATAAACAAATTAGAAATAGTTTTTGAAAGTAAAGAAGAAAAAGATTTTTTTTTTAAAATGACTAAATAAACTAACACTACATGAGATAAAACTTGGTTATTAAAATGAATTAAGAAATGCATGATGTGGAGATTAAAACACTAATTAAAAATGCATGAAATACAGTTCAAATATTATGTGAATTAAAAAAAAATGCATGAAACAATAATAAAAGAGTTACTACAAAAATATATGCAGAGGTGGTGTAGTCAGCAAAAACAGGGGTGTAAATAGTAACAGAAACAAGAAAAAAGGCCAAAAGAAAGAAAAGCAATGGGCTGGGTAAAGGAGGAACCGGTTCGGTTCATCCTGGATCGGTTCAGGTGAACCGAACCGGTTTGAAGGGGGAGTATAAAAATGTTTTTCATGTTCTTTTCTTCATTTCTCCTTTCTCCTTCTCTCTCTAAAAAATTTTTGCGAACGGGTGAGCGCTTAGAAAAAATAATATATCACGCGCGCGCACGACAACGACGCCGCCGCCGTCGGACCGGACCGGGTCTGGGTCGAAAGATATTTATTTTTTTTGTCACTTGAAAATGAAGAATTAATTAATTAATTCATCATTATCCGAAAAGCGCTACGCGTAACAAATTAATCTGTTACGATCCGATCCGATCCAAAACGCGTAATCGGATAAGTCCAACTGAGAAGCCTAAACTTGCGGATCAAGCTGACGGTTTAGGTTACGATCTCTCCCTATAAAAGGAGAGCTCGCCCCACTCATTCAACACACCGAAATCCACAGTTGATGCTTCCTGTGCGTTTCTTCTCTTCTCCCCTCGACTTGTGTTAACGGGTCATTCTTCCTCTTCTACTCCTTTCTTTGGTTTCGATAAGAGCGGCTACATACCGTAACGAGTGGTGTTAATCGAACGATTAACCCATATTTTAGAGGTGTATACTCTCGAACAATTACCTACTGTGCAGTACGTAATTGAACAGTGATCTGGGCTATTTTATCCCGGAGGCGGCGCGGTTGTTAGTCTACCTTGCACAAGTTTGGGTAGTGCCGCGAAACGTCTTAAAGAGAGCGACCTGGTCGTGACTCAACCCGGTAATTCCTTTGGTAGTAAAACTGATTTTTTGAACTGTGAAAACAACAGTTGTTAAAAGAATAAAATAATAAATGAGTGTGAAATGAAACTAAAATTATAAATAAAATGTAAACTTCATATTGAGTTCTATCTTCCTCTCCTTTGCCTAATGATAATGCCCCCTCGCAAGCTGGAGGTTGGTAGATGTCTACCATCCCATGCTTGGTGATGTAGTCATGAAATTGCATTGGTCCTGGTGTTTTAGCAATCAAATCAATTGTTTGATTATGAGAGGTGACATGAATAAAACACGCGACTCCTGCTTGAACCTTTTCAAGAACCAAAAGGAAATCAATAAATAGATGTTTGGTACGCTCATGAAAAATAGGATTGGCAGAGATATTCAAGGCATTTTGATTGACACAATAGAGTACTGGTAAACGAGAAGTAGCTTAACTTAAATCATGCAGGAAAAAAGTACATCCATTGCAATTCTCTGGTAGCTAAAGCTAAAGCTTTGCATTCTGATTCAACATATGAGCATAAGAATGTTTACTTCTTTGATTTCCAAGATCCTAAAGATTTCCCAATGAAGAAATAATACCCAGATGTGGATCTTCTAGTATCAACATACCCCCCATCAACATCACCGAATCCAAGAAATTATAAATCAGATGATTGGGGAAAGAGCAAACCACTTCTTGATGATCTTTTGAGAAACCTCAAAACTCTAAGAGCTTCTCTATGATGTGCATATGTAGAAAAAGCCATAAATTGGCTCAATTATTAAGCAATAAATGCAATGTCAGGCAGTGGCAGAGCCAGGATTATTGTAACGTCCGGGCAAAAAAAAATGCAACACATTTATAGGGGTCTACATAAGAAATTGCAAGAAAATAATAAAAAAAATCTAAAAATATTGCCCAATTTATAAGGGATTATATAAGAAATTCATAGGGATTTATATAAGAAATTACAAAAAAATTGGACCGGACTCCAGGCGAGTGCCCGGGGTTACCGGGCCATAGAACCGCCCATGATGTTAGGACGTTCAGTAGTCAAATAAAGCAAGTATCCAACTAATATCATGTATGCAGTAATATCATGATATGGATAATTTCTATCTTTTGATAAACGAATAGAAGGATCAATAGGTGTATTAACTAGTTTAAAACCAGTAAGACCTGAATTTGCAAACAATTACATGCCATACTTCTCTTGCAAAAAGAGAAACCTTTAGACGATTGTGCCACCTAAAGACCAAAAAAAAAAATTAGCTGTCCTAAGTTTTTTATGCGAAATTTTACATCCAAAACTTTCTTTAATTCA